>JARYHS010011408.1:159901886-160353353 GCA_031002005.1 Vandiemenella viatica | reverse complement strand
ATATAATGTTTTTAAAATGTACGCGATTCTGTACTTACTTATGGATGACAGACTCTTAATCCCATGACACTGGAGACTGCTGTTAATACCTAATTTCGAATTAGCAACTATTAGATGGTACAGTCACAAAAAATTCTTAAAAATAAATTAAAATTGGTCACAAACGTGTACCTAAATCGGGTAGGAGATCTAGCTGACATTATAGTTTCTGTATAAACTAGCTGATATAAAACCGACTTTAATTTTGTTTTGACCAAGTCAGAAATACCATTAAAGCAACGTATGCCGTCCATACGTAAAATCTTCGTCTCTAATCTAACAACATTATAACGCTATGTCTGAGACACGTCGCTATGTTGTGTAGTTGATTCGTCAGAATAATGGCCTAATTAACCGGGCAGTAGCTATTCAAGAATTTTTTTCGCGAAGGAATACGTTTTCCTCAATCATCAGCTCTAACCAAACTGGCTATGCGCCTCTACTTTAAACCAAAGGCATACTTTGAATAAAATAATATTCATATCTCTTATTTAAAGTTGACTATAGAAAACCAGTCTCATTACGTCACTGTCGGATTGTTTATTAATTTCAGCATCATGGGAACCGACAAGGAGAATTGGAGTGACTGCAGTATGAAAATTTCTCACTACATGAAATATTGTACTTAGACAGGGATGTGACACGAAATTTCGTTTTATTAGCAAAATAGTCAAATCTTTCATCATTAAATTTGTGTTCTGAAGTCAAACATCTTAACTGGAATCTACCTATCAACTACAACGGCGTTTTTTCCATTAAACGAGTTAAATATGCACATCTCTCAACAATATTCAAAACTGATGTAACTTTTACATTTCATCAACTGTCTTGTAAGCCTAAATGTTTATATACAATTCTTATATATTTCTCTGTTTGAATTCTTCACACCAACTAGACCTCATCCTAATACACTGCATGCAATGCGGAGCACACTAGTTAGTCCGTCAGATGCGGTCGCTGCATATTAAGCACTCACTTCCCGGCCACAAATAGCATTGACTGTTTAACTTGTATGCAAAGCATTTATGATAATACTTTTGTAGTACATTATCTCATTCGCATAGAAAGTCACTTTGTTAAAGGACTCGCTAGATTTCGATAGTGGAACACTACAGTAAAACTAAGCGTTTAATGTTTCTGGAAATGTTGTCCGTCATTGCCAATATGCGTTATAAAATTGAATTCTTTTTACCCATTTCGCTTTCAGTTTATATTCAGATTCTGAGCAAGAAAGCAACTGTGGAACTATTCTGGTTGAGATTCCTCACAAAGCAATTTGAGAATTCGAGAAATTTTAGATATTGTCTTCCTACTCATGAAAACGCCACTTTCTATTGTAGAACAATATTCGAACACTAGCACAATATTTTTTGTTTGTGAAAGATTACAGGATCAGTACAATGGGAACGTGAAACTTGCTTGTGATCATGATACTTCCATAGTCACATGTATTTGAATACTCTGATGCTTTATTTCCTCAGCCAACTCATTATACTTATCTGCAAAGACATTATCTATACTGGTTAATATTATAAATGCGAAGGTAACTCTGTCTGTTTGTTGCGTTTCTTGGTCTAAACGGCTACTCCAATCGTGATTAAATTTGGCAAGGAGATGAGATTTGACATTAGGATGGACATGGGATACCATATTCTGTATAGATAAGAACATATTGCCATTAAATTATGAAAAATATCTAAACTGTGGAAGACAAATGTATAATCTATAAATATCTATAAATGAGAAAATGAGAAAGTTCGGATGTGTGTTTGGATGTACGTCTGCAATCAATCACGCCTTAATAACTCATCATATTTAAATGAAATTTGGCATGAAGTCAGTTAATTGCGTGCGAAGTGCAATAGGATAGATTTTATTCCGCAAAAACGCATAGTTCTTTTAGAAATTGCCGTTAATATCGATTCGGAAGCAACAAAGAGTTTCCTACTTCGTAGATAGCCGTGCCACGTTTACTCTTTGCTTTTTACGTAAATCACAAACACTACTTTTCAGAAATAAAAGTGAAATCCTGCTTACATATGCAAGTTTGTGTTTAGTTTAAAAGCCATAAAACCGATGCACTTGACAAACAATAGTTTGGAAGCAGGAATTATAAATACGTACTTAACCTTAAATTAAAAAAGGTAGGTACTGTTGTTAAGTTCGCAAAGAGATGTTTTCATTTGCGTACATAAAATAGTATGACATATCAAATAATACACCATAATTGAAAAAAAAAACGTAAAATTCTATGAGTATACCAGCACGAAAGTCGGTTCACTAAAAGTGCAAAATGTCGTAGT
Organism: Vandiemenella viatica; assembly: GCA_031002005.1. NCBI lineage: Eukaryota > Metazoa > Arthropoda > Insecta > Orthoptera > Morabidae > Vandiemenella > Vandiemenella viatica. The sequence continues at coordinate 160,351,011 of JARYHS010011408.1, read as the reverse complement.
TCTATCTCGGTTTAATTTATTTCCTTTTTCTTTCTTAGCGAGTAGTTTACGTCGCGATACATCACGTCACACCGTTACGTAGTGCTTATTAAAGTTTCTTAAATAACTGAAAACTAAATTCCTCTTGCCTTTTGCTGTGACAAGAAGGTTTTATTTTCATTCTGGTCCAGGCAGAATTTCAATCTAACCACAATCTCCGTTAATATTGTCGCTACAAAATCAAAGCCTCAATAACAGGCGCATTGATACAATAATTTTATCTTAAGTTATTGATGTGTATCGCGACGTAAACTTGAACCTACAGTCACTGTATTACAAATTATTTTTGCCGTAATTTAAAACTTAACTAACTCTTTTCATTTTTTGTTCAGAATTTTTGTACAAATAATAGAGACTATGATTCACGAAACATTGCTTTTTACTTACTGTTCAATATTCTGCAAATATCTATCGAATGCTACACTTAAAACGAATATATTCAATGGGCTAATGTAGAAACTTATTGTTTCATGAAGTAACAGTGGAAGTCGTTTACAACACAATACACAATTTACACGGAGCATATGAAAACTGCTTACTTATTACTAATAATAACTAAGTTCCTTCTGCCTTATGCTGTAACAAAAATCAATCTGGTCCAGGCATCATTTCAACCAAACCACTACCTCTGTTAATATTGCCACTACAAAGTCAAACTATACGAACACACCTCAACATATAGAACGTAATTATACACCTTACTAAACCACGAGCAGTAACAGTCACTTTATCGAGATGTTAACTTGACCAGCAATATTAACGAAAGTTGTAAAGAATTATGGACTTTCCGTTGTACACTGTAAGTTACAAGCATTTTAGTATAATTTTTTTAATTACGTTACTCCAATAACTGTCATGATACTGGTGACATACTTCATGCGGCTGATTGTAGTTTCAGATGTATTCAGTATTTAATTTACTGCGCTTTCACGGTTCATTTACTATCGCGATCTGAAATAAGTCAATTTGTTTTTTTTTTGCCATTCGTAAAGTCACTAACATGGAATAGTTAATGCATTAATGCGCGAGTGATAGAAGCTTTGATTTTCTAGCTGTAATATTAGAAGAGTTGTGCAGGCTGGGCCAGAATAACTAAAACATTATTAGTTATTTTATGAGCGTCATTTTAGTGACGTCGTGTATTGTTTTGTTCCGATATTGTATCAAAAGATTTATAATAAGCTTAGATGATTTAGCAGAACACGCGGCGATGCCCGAAGTAAATTTTTGAAATTTATAAATGTTTTATTCAGGTAGTGGAATGGCAGACAAGTGGAATGGTAATTTGCCGGCAGACATTCAATTCTGTTGGCAGATTGAGAAACCAATTATGAAGAAAGAATCAATTACTATTTTAACACTGAAATTTATATTTTAGCGCAGAATTAATGGATCCACACGAATGGACTATAATAAACTGGTCTACAGGCAATTCAACTGTTTCCACAGATAAAGAAGCCATTACCACAATACCACTGATCATTATGGATAAAAGGATCAATTACTACTATACATACTGCTATAATATCTAAATTTCTGTTGATGGAACCAATATATCCTCAAAACAAAATCAATATTCAAAGAGTTAAGTTCTCTTTTTTTAAAAGATTTTTTTCAGGTATTCAGTGCAAATCAAAATATTCATTTTTAGTATTGCAATTTTTTTTTTAACGGAAATGAACGTTCTGGGCCGCTTATGTATTTATTTGCTGTTTAAATGTTAATATTTTTTGTTGTTGATATTTAGTCGATTCCGTCAATGTATTGATAATATTTTGACGTTTTGAGCTTCCATTAATTAAAACTAAATTAATTTTTATTCGCGAGATGAAATTAGTAATTTTGAGAGATGCTGGGTAAACGAAATTAAAATCTTTCAAAGAAATGTAAGAAAACTAGGGCTATGAAAATAGCCAAAACCTAGGAGACAAATCCCCAATATTTATATACGGATATATTAAACTGAAAATACTCCTAACAAACAGAATATTTTTACTGTTTTAAAAATTCAGAGAGGTAGTTGTGGAACATGAATAAATTTTTGTTATTTTATTGCAATATTTATTACTACTATTACTAATAAAAATAGCTCTAAAATAAATTGTATGGTTGTACTGAGCTGGTGACAACGCTTCTTTACGTCTCCGCAATCAGCCCCTTCAGTAGTCTCTTAACGTAACCCAGTAAACCTACTGGACATATAGGGCCCACAGTTCAACACGGAATCAGAACTAAGTGAGCATTCTGGCGTAATTCACATCACACAACAACCTGTGCCAGAGGTGAAGGTCGCGCTAAGGACCTTTGAAAATCCTCGCTGAGACTGTGATTCAAGCTGGGGACTTTTCTATCTCCAGTTGACTCCCTAACCACTGAACAACCAGATCTCTCAAGAAAATCTTATATTACAACACTCTTCAACGCGGACGAAGTCGCGGGTAACTGCTAGTATGTATATATCTTTGTAATACGTAGCATTGGACATCAATGGCAGCGTAGCGCAGTGGTAACGTGCTTGCTACTTAAGAAAACTCTCGTATGCCTTCGGGTTCAAACCCCACTGGGAGTAAAAATTTGTATGAATTCTTTTTCATAGTTTGAGCCAAGCCTAGGATTTTGTAGTAAGGATACCATGTTCTGGCAAATCTTTGGCGATAGAATAGTGCCCTAAGCGTTTACTTTATTCATGGTTTACTGGTAACAGCTAGTAATTTTTATATAACAAAGCCAGGCGACTTAACGCAATGTACTAGTATTTTTGCTTATTAATCTTATATACTAAAACAATGGTTGTATTCCATCAAACAAGGGTTATACTTCTATATGACATTTAAGAACATTATTTGAATGCGCCACAAATAAAAAAATTCTGTCGCTAAACACAGTTTTAATCTTGAACAAGTGCTGCGTCACGAAAAAATGTCGACACACTTCTAAAAATAGTCATAAACAGTTCCATCATCCTCCAAACACGAAAATCTTTTCATGAACGGATTAGATTCTGTGAGCTTCTATTACATTTTTTCGAGGACGCCTTTAAAGCTTTCGCATCTTGTGACAACAGTTGGCTTGATTGCAGCTGAGATCCCGTCTAGACAGACAGGTATTGACGGCTCGGCGTATCTGGGTTTAGGGCTCAATATAGTGGAAGACTCTCCGGCAATTTATTGGCAATACATCTAACGAAACCAGTCGACAGAGAAGAAGTTGTCGCTAGGAGCCATCGCTCTCAGTGCCGTCGTAACACTTACCAAATCGCTGACTCACGTGGCGTCGTCGGCCAATACTCATTTCAGAGTTTACGTTTCTCTCTGCAGACACTTATTTATGTAACTTCAACATAAAGGCAAAATAACACTCCCCAAATCACTCCAGGCGAATACCGGGATGTTTCCGTCAAAAGGCCGAATTCCTTCCCGTTCCTTGTCCCCAGTACCATCCCGCATCTAATGTCCTCGACCTCGACGTCGACGAGGCGTAAAGCCATAAAAAAACTAAGCAGAGGGTGAAGAACCTTTTTTTGTGAAACATAATTCCAAAGGTTGTATCACCAGAAAAGGGAGCGCTCACAAACCACGTAGCTCCATTTTAGCCTCCGGTGAACTCCCCCTCCCCCCGACGTAGCCCTACGTGGCTTTTGCCTCTAACCCCCCTCCGCCCCCTCCACGTAGCACGTAGCTTTTTTCCCCTTTTGATTCCAGAAGACATCTTGTTCTGTTTCCTGTCAGACTATTGTAAATTACATACGGAGATAATTAAATGAAGGAAATAATATTCACATGCTGTTGTGTGTTCTGTTCCTCATTTTAACTGTGAAAAATGTTATGAAAGGAAAGCTACGTGGCCTGGCTCGGAACTCCTCCCCCCCTCTCCCCCACGTAGCCCAGCGTAGCCTTCCGGCCAGCCTCCCCCCACCCCCCCCCCACTTTTTCTGGATCGAGCCACGTAGTTTGTGCACGCTCCCAAAGGAATGCGCTCTAGATAGATCAGAAGATCGATCGCAGATGACAGAGGCTTTACCGGCTGGAAACTTAAATGTTTGGAACCTGATTATTGACTGTGACTTATAATATCTGTGTTTATGGTAATCAGGGCGACGAATGCAGGATCTGGAGTTGGCCGTTGGAATGCTTAGCTCGGTTAATAATGAGTCTGTTTAGTACAGCTTGTGCATGAACAAGGAAAATGTACCTTAGTAACGCCACCAATTTGTGAATAGAGATTTTGTGTATGTGTTCAACCACTTCCAAGTTTACTTCATTTATTCCATTTGCTTACATCATGTTCAGCCTCAGTGATAAAATTATTCTTTGTATTAGCCGCAGCTTTTTTTTTCTTTCAAGGCTTACACGTCATCGACGTCGAAGTCATGAGAGGCGGGAAATGAATGGCCGCAAGGAACGGTAAGGAATTCGGCCATGGTATTTTGCAGGAACCTTCTCGGCATTGTCTAGACTCTAGAGTGATACCGCTCACCCACCACTCTAAGTCTGAAGCTATCCCAATCACCTTACTTGTCTCTTTTGTGTTTCCACTTTATTTATATTTACTACACGTTGTAATGACAAAAGTGTGGCATATCGTAAAGTAAAATATTTCCAGTAGACAATCGCCGTCAAAGGTTTGAGAAAAAAGAAATTTCACACTTATGGAAACATGTTCTTTTTTTTTTAAGATAAAGAGGTGCAACAAAAAAGCAGAGCAGGCAATCTCGGCCGAATCCACGCTTCGGTGATTTCCAGCTCAGGAGAACAAATTGAACGACAGTCATTTCACAGCTCAAAACATTTATATTTAAGTCGCGGGAAGTGATGCGTACAGTGTGGGCAGAGAAACCAAGCCTACGAGACGACGCAAATGATTGGCTACACACTATACCGCATGAACAAGGTTCTTGAATGAAGAGGGGGCACTTAGAGAGATAATAAATTTTCCCATGTTTTTGTATCATTGCGACAGCAGCAGCTTCCAATAGGACATCGAAGTTCAACAGCGAATAATCAATCCGGTGATGATGACTTAAGCAGCTACGAGGACTTCCAGTCACAACACATGCTGTCCAGTACACACCACAGCTGCATCCACTATCGTTTCATCGCGCCGATGTCACACTTGGCACCATATAAGGGATCGTCTATAAACTACGTAGCTCTATTTTGGTCTACAGTGAACCCCCCCTCCCCCCACGTAGCCTGAGGGGGCTTTTGCCTCTACCCCCGCCCTCCCTCCGCGTGGCACGTAGCTTTTTTCGTATAATTCCAGAAGAAATTTTGTACTGTTTCCTCTTGTCAGACTATCGTAAATTACATACGGAGATAATTAAATGACGGAAATAAATTTCCACAGTCCGTTGGGTGTTCTGTACCTTATTTTAACTGCGCAAATATAGATTATGGACGGTCCCTAAGCACACCGAACCGCTCTACACCGAATACGGACAGTAGTAAAAATCATCAACATCTCGCAGGAGAATCTACCAGTGCGTGCCATCGCAAACTTCGTATTCAGTTATCTCTTTAAAGAGCGTGTATATATTTTGAATCGACTAATAATTTAGAAGGAATAGTAACATTCAATATTGCTTGCGCCATATTTAAATTAAGTCAATTTTGTATTGTAAATTCAGCAACCAAGTTAATTTGTTTCAAAATTAGCCCAGGAGGGTAAGATATTTCAACGCGGTACACAATTTTAAGGTTATTTCGCCTGCAGCTGTTGTAACTAACGGCAAAATTTATCCCGAGTTTCCTTTTCAAATTGTAATATTTCCTTCTTCTTTGAATGATCGATACATTTTAAGTATAGCTTTTTTTTTTTCAATTCATTCTTCTCACAGTCATCATAAGTAACAGTATACTCAAAACATACTAAATGTACTGTTCGCGAGTTTGAGGTTGAAATAAGTAGCAGAGCCAGATAAGATACTCGGTTCAAACGAACAATAACTGGGAACTGTTTGAAGCTGCTCCACATAGTACTTCTTAATCCCTGTACATAAAAATTACTAATCGACAAAACCAGTAGACTAGCTGAACTGGAATGAGGAAAGAAAGGCACTTTTTTCGGATTTTACTACTCGCCAATGTTGAGGTTATTAGATGCTGGAGGGAAGTGGGGTCAAGCAACTGAAAGTCGCCGTCATTCGCCTACAATGATTTTGGGAAACCAAGGAAATCTGGATGGCCGGACGGGGATTTAAATAGAGTCCCACTGAATGCCAGACACAGAGTTAACGCCACCAACCAGGCGCGGTAAAGAAATACGATGTTGTTTTGAGATTACAGGTGTCGGTTTTAAAAAATAGGCTTCATTAATATAATACTGAATAGCAGTTAATATGTACAAGAAAAAAAAACTTTAAAACCAGAAATTTTTTGATATAAAATGGAAAAATATAAATGTTAACTGACTTTGTTGTAAATAACTTTTGATAAGGTCAAGGAGAATGTTTCTAATAGCAACATTCTGAATAAACTATCTTAGAAACTTTTATCAAGTCATCTATTATCGTGTTCAACAATGGTTATATTTCATGATTATGTATCATCTCTGACTTGATCGTAACTAGTTGCTAAACAAACAAGCAGAGTACAAATAAACGAATAAAGATAGTTCTTATGCTTCGGAAAATTGTGTATTTACAAATTACAGTATGTTAATGGTAGCTTAAATCGTTTATGAAGAACGACGTGTGTCCACTTTTCTTTTATCCTGTATTCTGGTGCAACAGACACTGCTATTTTCAGCCATGCATCAGTTGTGCTTAACAGTTTTGCTATTACTGATTATTTTTAGGTTAGTTCATGCTAAATATGAGGTATCTAATAAGTTTATTTTTTCACTGTTTTTGTTGAGACGATTGGCAATATTCCTTAATGTCATTGGTTTTTCAGTCGCTTTTGATACTACTGCCTCAGGGCCGGCGGTAGGATTGTCGGGCCCCGGGTAAGCGATTTAGGCCCCCTTTCCTCTCCTCCTCCCTCCCCGACAAATTTTTTTACTTTATACTTTGGTTTTTTGGATAATCTAAGAAAATTTTAATACAAAAATGATCAAAATCATTGGTGCAGATTTTAAAATTTGTTTTTTATTTCTATTTATTTAGGCACCCAGGCCGGCGGGCCCCGGGTAGTTTTGACCCGCTTAACCCCCCCCCCTCCCCCCTAACGCCGGCCCTGGATAGCCTCCAGACCTTGAAGCTTATTGCCACTGCTGGATACTAACTTTTGAGTTCTCTCCGGCCTTCCTCGCAGCAGGAAACAAACAGTCCGGTTTCGCTTTGTTCTCTGTTATTACAGCTCAGCCCTGCAAGTTGCAGTGGCGTGTCAACAGTCCCAGCTAAAGCGGCCGCAACAGCAGTTACAACTTGTTGCTAACTGCGTGACACCTACAGCCCTCAAGTTTGAATTGGTCGTAGCTTTGTTACCTACACCGGTCGCCGTCAGATACGAAGACAACTGAGGGTATTCATTGCTTTTCTGATTTTTACTGCATTCATTTCCTGCAGTCAATTAATATGTTTTCATGAACTGTTAGCGTATAGGCTTACTGTTACAACATTATGACAAGTGTAATGTAAAATAAAAGCTTTTATACAAGAATTAACAAGGTATGTTTTATTATTTATTTTCCTTTTTGTTTGTTCTGTTCTTATGCCAATAACAACTTTTGACCGTGTATGAAATATTCTTGAATAAAGTTCGTTCCAAAAGATTAGCATGTTTCCCTTCTGCGCAAGATCTATCAACTTTTCTCTCCGCAACATTCTCACTATGAAACTATTATTTCCAAACTTCTCAATCCTCTGCTCGATTATCCTAAGTCTTACTCTCTTGCTCTCTCTACCAACAAACCCCTTCATTTCTTCTTTTCTTTCAGAGGTACTATGTTTTCCAACATAATCTCTATTAGACCTTCTATTCTTCTTTTTTATTAATTCCATAAATATTTATTTTCACAGTATTAGGGCCTGTATTTGTCTAAATCTTTAATTTTATTTATTTTAATGAATTCCCATTTTACAATACCGCACAATTACGTTAGTGAAATGCATAATTGCAATGAAGAATTTAGTGAAGTAATAATCCTATGAAGCTTATGAATAGCATGAACGAGATGGAATGAGCGAAATCAAGAAAAACTCATAGAACCAGAGACTGGAATGCTAATTTTCAATGAGATCGAACAATAAAAAAGGGCATCTACAGTGGTGGCAATACTATTCGACCAAAAGTAGAAGACAGTTCTTATATCCTTCTCATATATGAATAAAAGGAAAGTCAGCGCAAGATTTAAGATTCCAAGATGATATCTTCAATTGGTAGGTTTCTATGCACCGGAAGAAGGAAGATTCGGAAATACACAACAATTTTATCGTATCCCACAGATAGAGATTGCTGATATTACTAATTCAGACATCTAATTTTGATACAACATATTATGCTAGAGTGCGCGATCAGGAATTGAAAACATCGTTAGAAGTTTTGGAGAATACCAATGTAATAACAACGGGAATTCTTGTAGCTACAATAAATTCCGAATGACGAATACCTTCTTCCGGGGGAAAAAAGAAAAGAATTTATGAATATGCATGGAGTGCGTGAGGACGGCGATGCTTTATTCATTAATTATCTTCCAATAAATGAAAGAACAAAAACAATGATACAGAATATACGGGTTTTCAGAGGTAGTGAAATACCTACAGACCATTTTATTCTAGTAGGCTAATTAGTAGGCCAGCTGTTGACGAGATGGAGGAAAAGCGACGCAAAAAAGAAAGAAATAAAATATTCAGACAAGTTCAAAATTAGGCTATTGCAGGAAGACAGTGTTAAACATCTCTATAAAAGAACACTGACTAAATGCATTTTTGAAAACCCAACAGAAGTAGATATTTATGCAGAATGGCTTAACATAAAATAATGTGTCACCTGAATAACAGCAGACGTATTAGAAAAAAACAGTAAGCGAAAAGGAAGGGTTTCGAGACATGGAATAAAGAAATAAATGAATCTGTAGAATAAAAACAAAAGGCCTAACTGACATTAATTCAAAAATGATAAGAAAAAAGAGTCAAGTGAATCTTCTTTTTCTTTGCCACCTTTCCCTGCATATCGGGGTCGGCTGATTTTGAAAAGTTTTATTCATCGTTGACATAATCAAATTTGGTGCTTTGATTTTATGGCTGCGCACCCTTGCTGACGCCAAGCATTTTATACATACTGTGAGGTCGTCCTACATACTAATGGGGAAGTGAATTGTTTCCATCTGTCTGTGGAACGTGTAACTATGTTTTGCGTGTATTTTTTGTTTGTGAACTGTGTAGTTTATGAGATGGAGATTGGGGCATTCGCCTCGACGACTGCGGAAAAGCGCTTAAACCCTAGTCAGGACGGCCAGCAAATGCCCGGCACCGCTGTACGTCCCTAAAGGCGCGTTCCCACGACGTCTTGTAATGAAGGAGGGACGCGACGGGACCTCATTAGCCGAAGTGTAGGGACGAGCGCGCGCCGCAGGTTAGCCCTCGCTTACCTCGCCGCCACCTCCCCACCACGTTGCCTAGTGTCGTTTGGCACAGAGCACTTTACGGCAACAGAAGGGGTGCGCACCGCTGCTGCAAGTCGATGACAACAGCGCATCGCTACACACGCCTGTGATGTTTACCGATACAGAGTGGGTAGCTGCGTCTCATCTCCGCTAGCAGAGGCGGCCCTGTTCCCATGGCGTGTTGTTGAGTATTCGTCCCGTCCCGTCCCGCCTCCGTTACAAGAGATCGAGGGGACGTGGCTTAAGCCATACTGGCGGATCACGGACAAGACAAGAAATATTACAAGTAGAAACAAAATGTAACATGATCTATGATAAGGAAAGCAGACAGAGAAAGGCGGATTGAATGTCTTACTGAGATAGAAAATGATAATTGATATATGGCAGACTGAATGTATACTTTTTGGTAGATCCTTTAATATATTTTTATTTTTTGGCGTCCTAATGGTAATAGAAGATACTGAAAATTGATTACAAAGTGCCCTTCACGAATTACAAATATGATAAGAGCTCTACTACATAAAGCTATATCTGAAAATAATAACTCCCTGCGGAAGCGACCCTGTTAGAGCAAAAACAGTTTTAAATGGTCAACTGGTTTGTGCCGTTACGAACAGATTAATCAGAGATATTGATGAACAAGAGAACAAGAATTAGATGATGTGTGGGACAATAATTTAATCGTTAGGGAACAGAACTCTCAGAGAGACAAAAGAAATTTTTTATAAAGAGACATTAGCTGGTATTCTTCTTATGGATGTAAATCACAGATAATGAAGAGAAGAGATGAAACAGCGGGAATGAAGTTCCAAAGGTCTATGAAAGGACGTACTATGCTATATCTAATAAGAAATGAGACAAAGAGAGAACTGGAAAATAGTTAATATAAATGACAAACTAGAGGAACATGGGAGCACCCATTCACGCTGAAGCGCCAAGACAGTGCCTGTCACTAACACGGGTTAGCTGGTCTGAGTAAAGGCGGTGGAAGCGATGGAGCTGTATGATTCATTGTTACCATACTGTGTACCAAACTCTTGGGTTAAATTCTAAACCTCTCAGTATTGCGTACGGAGCGAGAGCATATACAACTATTAATAGCTGCTGCCTGCTTACAAAAAATGACGTCAATTAGTGGAAGTGTACCTACAGGGAAAAGGAATGCCTATCAAGGAAGTAACGGCCGCCATTTTGTTTTCCAAACCAAACTTTATCATCCTGTATATGGGAATAGTTTCCTTAAATGTAAAAAAAACCATTATATTCAAAAGTTAAAACTAATCACATATTACAGGAAAAGACTGTACGTTGAAGATACCCCGGCGGGAGACGAAACGCGTCCGTGAAATAAATTGCACCCAACAACAGTTGTATTAGAAATAATAATTAGTACTTCATCAATGGTGTTTACTAATGACATAATTTGGTGTCCACAAGTGTGAAATTACGGGGGGTAAGATTGTTAAAGATATAAAGATAACAATGTAGCCATTTGAGAACGAGCAGCAAATGGTGGCTATAACCTTTATCGAATCGGCTGGGGATTACTCCAGCGAACACAGAGAAAATAGTGCGATCCAAACTTTCTCAACCTCGCTATGGAAATAATGGTGCCTGCGACGAGAATTCGTGGATTTCGCAGAGTGCCAAGTAGATAACTGGTGTCATATGTAGTTAATACTGTATTTCGAGGACTTGTGTTCGTAACAATCATTGTGATCTTGTTCACTGCGCTTGCATCCCATGCTAATTGAGCCTGGTGAATGAGCAGTAACACTCGACCTGGCATTCGCGAGGACACAGGTTCAAATCTCTTTCTGGCTATGCAAGTTTGGGTTTTTCAGCGTTTCACACCCCCCTCCCACCCCCCACAAAAAAACAAAACAAAAAACAGGATTGTTCCTTCAAAAGACGAAGTAAGAATTCCTTCCCGTTCCTTGCCTCCATTACTGGCCCTCCTCTAACGTCCTTGATGACGACAAGGCGTAAAGCCAATAAAAAATCAGGAGTACTAATTACGCAATCTAAATTTTGTCGCCCAATAACCTCAATGTCGAAAACAAGTCATAGGTACATCAGCATCTACAGACGAAGCCGTCTCATGTGAACTTAGTTGGAGCAGAAGGTTCCTTTGCAAAAAAACATCATTTGATTGCAGCTACATGTGGAGCAGCACTTGTTAGATCAACAGTAAACTTTCAGTTTAGGCTGTAGTGTGGAATAACAACGGAGTATCAACAACCGAAACTATTTCGGCCGCTCCGTATCGCAACCTCAGCACAGGAAACACTTTCTGTGATGGAGAATTTTAGTAGCTGTTCGGAATCGACAATAGTGTAACCACCACCACTTTTACCAGCGCGTCAGGCAAAGTGAATGTGTCACTTGCTTAATATTCTCCCAGTCAATATCGTTTCAAATCTGACAATAAATATGACCCACGTTCCTGCAGGAACACAGATTCGACTTTTAGGTAAGTGACATGGTGACAACAACAATTGATTACGACATCGTGTCTCCTGATTAAAAGTCCTGTTGTTATATGATTCCTCAGACTTCCATACATACAGGGTAATCACAGACCGGATTGGGAAACTGTTAAAGCGTGTGGAGGTGCGAATAGTATATAATGCTAACTGCAAACTTCGTCAGTCACTGACAAAGGTAAAAGACAGATTACATCCACACCAGCTTATGGGTGTTTACGAAATCCCCTGCAGCTGTGGCAGTGTTCATATCGGCCAGACAGGTCGCACTGTGGCGGAGAGACTTAAAGAACATATCCGCCATTACAAATATAACAACAGCGACAAATCCGCCGTAGTCCGCCATGCTTTTAATACCGGGCATGAAATAAAATTCCAAGAAACGAGGCTACTGTGGAGAGAAGACCAGTGGTGGCCCAGACGGGTGAAAGGGGCAGCAGAAATTTTAAAAAATACCAACAACATCAACGAAGATAGCGGCCTTTTACTCTGCGATGCTTGGCGCTCGTTGCTATGTCAACATAAACAGTATCTCTGACGAAGGCTGGAGGATACCAGCCGAAAGCTCAGGTAATGAAATAAACAACGCTGCATAACCCGAAAGTCAATTAATCCTGTTGTTATGTTGAGATTAAAAATTCTAATACAGATTTTTGTAGGTCGTAATTAAAGTATTTTGAAAGTAAAAATAATCACTTTAACTATGCTAGTAGTGAAGGTGAATTAGCCTTCTCGTAGCTAAAAATTCAGCTGAAGAACATATTTTTCTTCTTCAAATTTATAGTTTGTAGACAGAAAAGTTTCTAGAGACGGGTAATGACAGTTGGAAGCAATGATGACGAAAACTGCCACATCATTTATGTAGGAGCCATTTCAACATTCAGCTGGAATGATTTCAGGAAATTCTGAAAAACTGAAATCTGGCCGGCTACACTGCCAAGGAAACTGGCACTTCCAGAATGTCGTCACTCGCTGACAAGGATCTCTAAGATACTAAAAGAAAAGCTGACATGAGTACCAAGAAAGAGGTCATGCTTCCTTGATATCTCTAATATTCGTACTGTGTGACTTTCTCATTCCAAATGTCAATGTCAAAGGAATGTCAGAGTCAGGCAGTGCAGAATCTGATATTAGATATGACACAATCCTATCAATTTCATGTCTCCCAAAAATATTTAACCGGATCTAAATTTTATTAATTCCATGCTTTACTATTATGACATAACTTTATCTAAATCAGACATCAAAACAATAAGTGAAAAAATTATCTTAACAGAATATGAATCATGACAACAAAACCATGTTCATCTCAGTCCTACATGGAACCCAGTGGATTCCGTCTTCTGCTTCCGACTATAATTCCTTATAAATCAAATTTTTATTGAATTTATACAGTTACATAAATATTTAATTGTTAAATTGTTATTTCATCCTAGTTGTTAATATAAGGATTATCTTAGTTATAAATTTAAATACATTATACAATCGCTTTATATACTTTTACGAAATAAAACGTAAACACAAAGCTGATTTAAAGCCTATTCATATTAATCATACACACATACAATACTATTATATGCAATATATATCACTAGAGGGGAGGTGACGTGATTAGCGTTGCCCATTTTCACCTTCCCCGGCGTTTCTCCTCCCCGATGCTTATGGTGTAACAGGCAGAGTGGTCTAAGGAGCTGTTCAGATTCAAAGAAATATCCTTGGCTGCATCCGGGATCGAAGCTTGTTCGTCTAGGAAGTAGAAAAACGCCCTATCGACTGAGCTACATGACCAACATGAGTTTCAAGCTCTTATACAAGGTAAGACATTATTTTACGCCAAAACTTTTCTTGTTAATTTGAAAAACGTGCGTAGGATGACCTGAAAGACTCCTTGAATGAAATGCAGATTAGTACGCTCTATCAGAGACTCCGATAAGAAATGAAGCTAATATAAGGTACGGCCGATTCATTGACTGCCAAATTGACTGTTAAAATTGAACCAACTAGTAGGGGTGACTTTGACATGGTATGTTTTGAGGTTTTTAAAGGGATGCTGTGTGTTATTGGTGGTCATTCGTGTCTCTGTTGTTTCGGTCAAAACGAATAACCTTACAAGGAAGGCTCGATGTGTTTTTTGTTGATTGGTTCACACTTCTCAGAATGCTTGAATGGCGGATACCGTTTGTCCGGAAGCTATAAGATTGAGGAATAGGGCAACCAGGGACATCAGTTACACCTTTCACCGGAGACAATGCTGATGTTTCACCTTCGACGCCAGGTTGATTAAGGATGATTGAGACTTCACTTGAGTTCCAGCTGTTGCAGGGGGGAGGGGGGAGAGTTCTTGTGTCAGAATCATCGACATGAATAGTAGCAAGGTTTACATCCAGCCACTCACTGATCCAACGCAGGCAGTGTTCACACCAGATACACGGAAGTCAGAGTCAACATTTACTATTTCTGATGGCTTGGCAGGATATTTGTAGGACTCATGTGTTACTGTAACACCGTAATAAATCATAAATACTGCAAGCAAACTACGCATAATCAAGTAACCTTAGTTTTCAAAGGTGTCTTACGTTTTCCTTATTCGTCAAGACTAGTAAATGATTCACGTTTGTTATTTTGAGCACACATAATTCGTTTAAATATCATGTCCTGTAATTTAGATTATATTGTCACAAATATTATTGAGTAAGATTTCGAATGTAGTATTATTAAAGTATTATGTAACTGTCTGGGAAATTTTTCTACACACAGAAATTTATCATTAAGCAAGAATGCCAACGAACCCCACTTTTGAGCTATAATATTAACGAAGTTCGTAATATGGGCTGAATCGTATAATTCAAAGTACGTGGTGATCTGTTGATTATCCGAAAGCGAACATTATCTTCTCCAATAACGTTTCTTTCACATATTATTTTGCTGTATACAGTATTTTGAATCGAAATAAATTACAGATATTGCCATTGTATTCAACCATTCCATATGCATTCCTCAAAACCACTTATTTACCAGATTGGTCAGATTTAAATAATCTTTCTAGTAGTTTCGTATCAACAAACACCATAAACAATTCCGTGTCTTACTATCTGACCTTGATACACTAATTCTATTCCCAAAAAGATTCTTCTACAGCCATTCCTGTCGTATGTCATCCTGGCGTGCCAGTACTATATTACTGTTTCCTGGGATGACATTGATGCCAGATTTTGCAAAATATGAGTGATAGCATTTTTCAGCGGTGGCCAAATTTATTGTCAAAGTGTGTGCGTAACGGCGCGGTGTCAATAATTTTGAAGCGTGTAACGTTAATGGTTTGGCACAAGGTAGGATAATGTTTTCCGGTCTTTCGGTATGGAAAGGAAATGGTTCTGTAGTAAATAGCGGTTTGATGGTTTAGATTTGTTTTATATATTTGCAAACTATGAATAATTCAGCAAGCTCCCCTCACTTTCTTTACTGATTATGGAATCGATTAATATTGTCGCACATCAAGAGGATCAGGCCATTAAGAAAGAAAGACTGTTGTAGTGTAGTGGTTAAGTTAAAAGACTAAAGGTCGTGGGTTCGAATCCAATAAGTCCTGTAATATTTTAATTTCTTAACTTTGCGAAAACTGTTCTGGAATGTTCTTGTTGTAACTAGTGTTAGTGTTCTAGACTGTTCTTCATTACTATATAAGCGATACTCCTTTCTAGCCGGGGTCAGTTCGCTCCGTGCTTCTGTACTGTTCCAACTGTTTAATAAAGCTTTGTTGCATTTAAGTAAGTGTTTCATAAACGACCCCGCTACGCCCAAGGACTCTGATTGTGGTTTAATACGTGAAAATATGTTGCTTTGCATAATTTAAATTTCCTTTCACAGTTAATATGAAATTATTAAAAATATTTCCAGGAAATAGGGTGAGACTATCTTTGTACATTTTGCCAATGATATTGCCATACGCCGACATTTATTGGGCATTGTAATAGTATGCAGACTGAGGCATAATTATAATCAATACAAATACAATGAATATCTTACATGAGTCAACACATGAAAACAATCTAACAAAACAAGAAACGTTAATAGAATACACACACTTTGAGATTTTACAACAAATGACAAGAATCACTCAAAGTGATCGATCGGATTTTATCTTTAAAACATAATCTTTATGCAAAATGAATTGACGCTATGTTAAACAAGTAACATTGGCATGAAATGTCAGGCGCCAGGGTGATTTCAAATAGGTACATATACCCAATTTGGTGATTGAAAGTACATGAAAATTAGTTCGTCTTTCAACTAAAAAAAATTACTCTTGGCTTTTTAAACAAAACACAGCTCAGTTATTTAAGAGAGGAGAAAACTCTTAAGGGGGTGTCCATAAATTACGTGACGTGAAATAAGGGGGTGGGTCCGGCGATATTTCAACAAGGGGGAGGGGGGGGGGTCAACGGAAATCTCACGTGAGGTATTTAAAATTGTTGTTGGACTGTAGGAAAAAAAAACAAAAAAAAAACTAATGTCTTTCATGCCATAAGAACACTTATGCTCTCACACTTTGGAAGCAGAGCTTAGCGTCTACCAAGCCTTCCTCTCACGGAGACCTAACACAGAGAAATCCTCAAGCCTTCACTCTTTAAAAACTCAGGACAGAGTATCCCCTATCATCCTTCTCGAATATCTTGTTGTCTCCGCTTACCACCATTTTTGTTCAAGCCACGCCTCTCCGTAGTTTTTGGGTGATATGTGAACAAAATCCTAGAAATTAATACCATGTGGATCTTTCCACAACGCCATTTGGTTCTGTAAAGAAATCTCTTTCTCAAATTGCGATTTCTTTGGCTGAAGTTGTCATTCGGGAGTTCGTAAGAAATTGCTACCTCTCGGAAACATTCGATGGCAAGCGTCAGGAACTTTCAGAAATGGCTGACCGTCCACATCCCGCTCAGACTCCTCCTTATCTCAAGCCTCACTCTGCCAAAACAAGTGTCTGCTCTGAACCTGCCCAACCGTTCCCTGGCGTCGACTAGGCGGGGACTCCGCTGCCGGACCACCTGTCTCTCTTTTTTTTTTTTTTTTGTAACAGTTTAACGTCCCTTTTTAACAACGTGGTCTTTAGAGACGGGAAAGGATGGGGGCAAGGAATGGGAAGGAATTCGGCCATGGCATTTTGAAGGAAGCATCCCGGCATTCGCCTGGAGTGATTTGGGGAAACCATGGAAAACCCAAATCTGGATGCCCGGACGGGGATTCGAACCGCCGTCCTCCCGAATGCGAGGCCAGAACGCTATCCGTTACACCACCACGCTCGGTGGCCCACCTGTCTCACCGTTCGGCTGGCTATTGCCACGAAACTTAACACGAACAAATTCTTTCTATCACTTTGTCCATTGCACGTACAATACTAACTATTAAAACTGTGCAGGATGATCCACTTTAGTCATTCTGATACATAGCGTTATCAACAATATTCTTACAACAAAATGAATGAAAATTAGTTTCGTTTGAATTCCAGAAAGCAGTTTTTAAGAAATCGTGTTGTCTTGTCTGAGATTAAAACTTACCCAAGTATTACTTCATTCTATTATTTAAACTAAATCTCCCACTAACAGTAACGTTTCGGTCTTTCATCAGCGCTTTAGGAATCTTCTTCAGTATTGCTTTTGTCTGTATTCTCTTTCACATTAACTGACTGGCAGTTCTTCGTTTCACTTAATTTCTGTTTGTTCGTCGTTTAAGCTGTAACTAATTAACTTTATTAAAAATAAATATGTGATCACTTTTATAAATTTTAGTTTATTGCGACTTCTTTGATAGTGTCAATTTTGATGCACTGTATTGGTGAAAATCAAAACAATACTGAACATTAAAATTTATTCTATAGCAGAAGTCACAAGATCTCAACAAAATTCAAGTAGTGTAGTTACGAACAACATTGGAAGCAACATGCTTGTTGAGGACACATGTGAACAACTACCACACCTCAAAACAGAAATGTAAATAAAAACAATTTACGCTGAAAATACCTCGACGAGAGGCGAAACGTGTATGAGAATAAGTAAAATTCAACAAAAATTGCATTTTCGTATTTATTAAAAAATAATTATTAATTTAGAGCTCACTTAATTGTCCTGCTACCTAATTTCATATTTTAGTGTCTTTTTTCCCATCCTCTTTACTAGTTACTAACGTTTTACAAGCAACGCGCTCAGTACCTTACTGAAAACTGATGATTATAATAACACTTTAAGTTTTTAATTTCTATTTTAATTGAATTTAGTCAAATATTTAAATGCACCTATTTTGTTTTTGTCTTTGTATTTTACTTTGTGTTAAGTTTTACTACTACTTTCAATACTTCATAATGCTAATGTTAGGAACTCCTAGGAAAGAAGATTTGAAGAACATATTTGGCTTTGGAAGAAAAAAAAATTTCTACAGACAAATGAGTCATGCCATATGTGATTAAAATATCATTAGGTGTAGGATGGTAATTCCTCTTTAAGACAACTGAGGCACACGCTATGAGTTTAGTTATTCAACTCCTGTAAGCATAAGTGTTTTTTCAGCATCTAAATGATGAGGTTTACTTATATATTATTAGCCGAGACTAATTAGTTAATTGAAACATAGTGTCGTTTATTTTTTAAGGACTAAGTATTCTTAAAAAAAGCAAAGTTCCACAATTATAGCTGCAGTAGAAGTTTTTCCTTCTGCTCTTAACAATATTTATTTTTGAGAAAAACCCTTCTTTAATTCCAGGCACGAATGTTTTCAGTGAAGTAGTTACAAAAAGGAGCACACAAATTATTGATACATAAATAATTCCTTAAGAAGGGATGTAATTTCAATTGATTCATAAATCGAGATTAAAATAATTTTATCCTTATGGATATGTATGGAAAATGAAGGAATCTTCAATCTTTTGATTTATTGACACCGAGCGAGGACGCTCTGGTCTCGCAATCAGGAGGATGCGGGTTCGAATCCTCCTCCGGCCATCTAGATTTGTGTTTTCCATGGTTTCCCTAAATCAATTCACGTGAATACCTGGATGGTTTCTTCAAAAGGCCAACGGCGAATTCCCTTCCTTTCCTGCCTCTAAAAAAATAATCGTTATCTGTACGGATTTTTATGTTTGATTTCCACAAAGTTATTTTGTCTGAGAGTGGCGTATATGTGTTAGACTCGTTTTATTACAAATTTCTGTTAACATAGAAATAAATTATTGTGAAGAACGAATGTAAGCTTTCTCGGTGAGTCAGTTGTATAAAATCTTCTAGGGCTTTCTACCGAGGTACCGCGTCAATGTAGGGCGACGTTTCGAAGCCTGTCTCAGGCTCCATCTTCCGGCGAAGTGTCGGATTCCTAAGCGTGGACGCTTCCAAGAATCCGACACTTCGCCGGAAGATGGAGCCTGAGGCAGTCTTCGAGACGTTGCCCTACATTGACGCGCTACCTTGGTAGAAAGCCCTAGAATATTTTACTCAGCTTATTGTGAATTCAGTAATATTGGATTTAAATGAAAGCTTTTCATTAAAGATGATTCATAACCAATTAATTGTCTATTAGTATAATACACAAGATGTAGCGCGATGACGTCATGTCACGCGGTGACGTCATGTCACGCGGTGACGTAACTATGACGTCACGCAATGACGTCACGCTTTACGATGATATTTTTGGGAATACGCGTTATTCAACAACATTTCCAAGCATCAGCGAATTAATTAACTAACAGAACACTGAAATAAAAGTATGTATCGCGTTAAAATCGATATATCAATCATTAGATGCTTATATTTAATTAATATTCTTTTGATGTATAGAAGTATTCCTTACATATTTAGTCCATAGATATGTTAGATAAAAGCTTTTTATTTCGAGCACCAATGTTGTGAAAATTTATGGTTTGAGTTTTACTATCATGGATCAGAATTACAAGTGGCATTTGACGTTACAGCAGAGAGCATGAATAATTTAGTTTATTTCAAAACAATGATATTTTTGGGAATACGGGTTATTTAATAACATTTCCAAGCATCAGCGAATAAATTAACTGACAGAACACTGAAATAAAAATATGTATTGCATTAAAATCGACATATCAATCATTAGATGCTTATATTTACGTAATATAGAAGTATTGGATACCGTACCTCTTTCTTGACCTGCGAAGAACTGGTACTAATCTGTTGAAATTTGTATCAGTCGCTTCGTCAAAATGTCCTCTTCACATTTTGAGATCAGGCATTGCGGAAAACTCGCCAGGAATTAGATTAAAAATGCCGAATTATAACACTGACGCACAGTCATTAGACGCCGCCAACGTTGAAAAATCAGTGACAGTCCTTTAAAATGTTGATTTAATCCTTTTTTGTAATGTTTTCTTGCATTTTCAGTTGTAAAAAGTCGCACCAAACTGGCAGTATGTATCCTTACAATCTTTGTACATAGATATGTAAGATAAAACTTTATATTTCGGCATAATGTTCCGAAAAGTTTGGTTATATTATTACTTAGTATGGATCAGAATTACAAGTGGCATTTGACGTTACGGCAGAAGGCATGAATAATTTAGTTTATTTTTCAAATATTTTAATCTGTGTCCTATTATTGAAATTATTAATTCGTTTGAACAGAAATAATTGAACATTGATACGGGAACTGTGCATCCTACATTACACTTAAAACAAATATTAAGTTTATATGAATTTATTTTAATTTACTTTGCTTTCACTGTGTAATATAACTGAGCCTATTATTTCAGCAACTCTGTCAGCCATTCAAACGTTTTACTACCAGTCTGAATAACAAAACAGAAATGCGCAAAAACCGTTGAAGATTTTTGATCAAATTTATATCACGATGCATTATTACCACTAAAAAGCGATACAGTTCATGTATTAATATGCGTGAGATTGAAGTATTGTTCTTCTGGCGAGAAGTTACGTGGTTAGGTTGAAATGCAACCTGGACCAGAATGGAAACTGAAACATTTTGCTAGAGTGCAAGGGTCGAGAAATTACACTAAGCCGTGAATTGTCAGAACACCGAAATAAAAGTATGTATTGAGTTTAAATCGACATAATCCGACATAATAAGTATTAGCCGCTTAGATTTATTTAATAATCGTTTTATGTAAAAGAATTCGTTAAAATCTTTGGCCACAAATACGTAAGATAAATGATTTAATTATTTCAATGTTAGCGGTAATTTTGATAGATTGTTATTAAAACTGGCACTTGAGAGAAGAGGGCATAAGTAATTTAATTTTTTTTAGTAATTTGTTTTCTTGAGTGTTCTGTTACTTACGGTACATCATTACTTTGTTTTAACAAAAGTAGTTCCATACTGTCCGCGATCAATATAGACTACAATTAAAACTGATATTACTTGGAATGATGTAAGCTGTTAAGATTTATTTTTAATTTCCTTTGCTTTTACTGATGCCATATTTCAGCCGCATGTAATTGTGTCAGCCATTCAAAGGTGTTAGTATCTATCCAAATCACGAATATAAAAAAGAAAGATGAAATAACCCGTAAAGACTTTTGATTTAGTTTATATCGCGATGCATTATTACCACTAAAATACGATATAAATGCGGCAAGTTTAGTACGTCATTAAGTTGAAATGCAACCTGGACCAGGATATCAACGAAAATCTTTTGTTATATGGTAAGGTACTAGGAATGCACTGAGCTTTATTTTATAACTGTTTTATTTATTTAAGTAATTAGTAAGAAATGTAATGCTAGAACGGCATATTAACTATCAGTTGCTTTATCTGAATCACGAATATAAAAAAGGAACATGGAATAACGCCTAAAGATTTTTGATTTAGTTTATATCGCGATGCGTTATTACCACCAAAATGCGAAATAGTAGGTATAATATGTGCGTAATTTAACATTTGTTTCTCTGGAAGCAAGTTTTGTACGTGATTAGATTGAAATGCATCCCGGACCAGGATAGGAACGAAAACATTTTGTTATAGGGCAAAGCAGTATGGATTCCACTGAACTATATTTTATAACAATCATATTTAATTAAGTAATTCCTAAGAAATGTAATGCTAGAACGACATATTAATTATGAGTTGCCTTTTTTTTTTTTTACTGAAATCATTAGGCTACTTGGTGTGAATAAAAGAAGTTCTAAATTGTTTGCGATCTGTGCGACCTGAACCACAATTAAAACTAATATTACGTGGCATAACGTAGGTTTTTAAGATTTGTTTTGAGCATCCTTCGCTTTCACTGGAGTCATTATTTCAGCCGGATTTAAGTTGTGTCAGGCGTTAAAACATCGACCTATGGATCAAGTTTGTATCGCATGATGCATGATCAGTATCGACGCATGATGACATTGACATGCGATACAAGGAATGTATTAATTCGGGTGTGGTTTAAGTTTTGATTTTCAACCGGCTATATTGTCAAAGATTGTAGTTAGGCTTAAAAGCAACCTGGACCAGAAAAAACAAATTACCAAAACCGCTATATGTACACGGTGGAAATACACTATATGTGGTTTATTTACTTCCTGGTGGTTGTTGTTAGGTTGAAATACGTCCTGGACCAGAGGAAACTTCACCAAAATCACAGTTATAATTGATTTTCAACATGCTATATCTCGAAAACCAAGAAAGATATCAAAAAATTTAACTTTATTTTCGATTTGTTTCGTCGAGTTCTACAAGAATTCATCATCAGATTGTGGCGCCACGGTTAGCCTTCACAGCAAACTGGCGACCTTTTTTTTTTTTTTTTAGCTCTACCTAAGGGGCCACTGAGATCACAGGAACCCTCACTAAGGGCCCTCGCTGTTCTGAGGGTGGGCCCAACCACAGCTCAGGGTCCCATAAAGAACAATTCAAGGGCCCCCATCCTCAGTTCAGGGGGCCCCTACCAGCACACAAAGCAAAGATAACGTCGCCCGTCTGGCCTGAGGGCCCAAAATAAACTTTTCGCACCGGGGCCCTTATTGACCTAGCTACGCCACGTTAACACATCGATCTTCATCGCATTATTAGCGAAGATTGTGGTTAGACTGAAATGCGACCTGCATCAAGTAGACAACTGAAACGTTTCACTACATCACAATAGACGAGAAATTACAGCACATTGAGCTTTATTTCAAAACAATTCTGATTAGGTATGCAAGTAAACAGAAATTAATTGCCAGAATACTCCAAACCCGTCATTTTTGACGGGCTTTGTGGCTAGTAATTAAATAATATGCTTATATTTTTTTAAATATTCTTAAGTATTTCCCGTTATCGCCCTGAGTAGTCCTGCAAAAATATTTGCTCAATATATTTGAAATTAGAAATTTCCAAGGATGAGCGCTGTGATCAGTTCAGATGGTTTACATCAGTCATCTAAAGAAATATGGCATTGGTTTCTGTATTGGATAATTGGATAAAGACGACTCTATTGCATTTAAATAAGGTAACATTAACTAAGACGGGAAATTTCAATTAATAGACATCATCTTTTATTTCGAACAATAGTAACAGCTGGGAAATTATTTTCCATATAGTTTTGTGATATGAAGATGAAAACATTTAACAAAACGGCGAGTGACTAAATTTTTAAGGATAGTAGTAGACGGCCAGAGTATAGGTGAACCTGCTTTTCGCGGGTGGATAACGGGACCTTTGTTCCGACCGCCAGCAAGATGGCTGGCGTGAAGTGTGTGACCAAGGGGCAAGGATTTACAGGGCAGTTTTTCGCCGGTGCATGAAGACAAATGTAGAGGCCAACAAAACGATCTGTGCGAGAGAAAATTGAGTGAGAAGCGAAGCTGCGAATGTTGAAGCATTTAAACTAAGTGTATCTTTTTATTTTTATGTGCTGCCAGTCCTTTAACCGGAGGATTTTCCGCTGACGGAGGTCGCTAGTTAGCAAGTAAAACTAATGAAGGTGTGGTGTCGTTTGAACTAATTTCAATCGAGTGAACGCAAAAGTAAGGAAAGTGCAGTTTCGGTGACGGTGCGGACCAGTACCGGTCAAGTGACCCTACCCGACATCCTGTCTGATCGCTTCCCCGACGGTCTTTCAAAGCTGGGCAATTTTGCACAGAAAAAAGAAGTAGACTGCTGAGGGAAAAAAAAATTCTCAAACACTACTTATGAAATGTAACTTGCTTTCGCTTTATCGCAAAAAGTTTTGTAAAAGTGATGATACATTGTGTTTGAGCAAATAAATAAATTAATGTAAAACTAACCATGATTTATTATTATCAAACTACCCTCTCAAAAATACCCAGCAACCTGAACAGTATTTCACTGACGCTTTGAAAGGTCCTTTTCTGCGCGAAAATATTCCGGTTAGTTTTTAAGAAAAAATGTTTCAGAATATATATATATATATATATATATATATATAAAAATAGACGTGTGTTTACCTATATTTCACTTTTCAGCCACCATTACCTAACACAGATCACTGGTGTTTGTGTGTGGAAGTAGCATGGATTTCCCTGCGTGCGCAACGTTGGCCGAATGCCGATAGCTGTGGGGATGTGGGAGATATGATAGTTAAAAGTGGTCGATGCAGGGCATTTTCATATTTCGACCAAAGACTTGTGTATCCTTATACTTCTCTTTCCTGCCACAACTACATAGGGTAGACCATTGATGTTAGTGTGTGGTAATAACATAAAATCTCCCATCGTGTACTGTGGTGATTAGATGTCAGTAACTATGGAGGTGATGGACATATGGTGGTTGAAAGTGGTCGATCTGCGCCATTTTCAAATTTCTACCAAAGACGTATGAGTCATGGTGTATCACTTTTCAGCCAAACCTATCTAGCGCAGATCACTGGTGTTTGTGTGTGGTAGTAGCACAGAGTCACCCGTCGATCACAAGGTCGGCAAAATTTCGGTAACTGTGGGAGTGTGTGAGATATGGTGGTTCAAAGTGGCCGATCAAGAATATTTTTGTATTTCGACCAAAGATGTGTGACCGTATATTTTACTTTGCTGCCTGAACTAAACAGCACAGATGACTGGCGTTTGTGTGTGATAATAGCATCGGGCCTCCCATCGTGCACTACAGTGGTTAGATCCAAATTCTTAGAAACACGAACGAAGTAGTGGGTACCAGCTAGTAGAAAAATAAAATAAAAATAACCGCCTGTGCGATCAACATACGAAATCAGCATAAATTTGAACAAATCGAACAGATACTGCACTCAACACAGAAACAACGATTAATTTTATTTAAAGTGAGCTAGTGAACCGCTATAATAGAACTAGATCTATTCACTGAGTGATCAAATGAGCACCGCTGTTTTGGGTGAGTCACTTTACCCTCCTCTAGCATGTAAGATCCGGTGTATGACCCAGTTTTATTAGTGTGTGGGGCTTGATTTTAGGCACAGCAGTAATAGTAACGTGTTAATGTCATGAACGTCGCGATATTTTCTGTAATTAAAGTCCCTACGAAACTCGTCTGATAGGAGTTTCCTTAAGTCTCTAAGTCTTACAAATTAAAACGTCTCTAATGATCAACCCAACAGGGTACGAAGGCTAAACACTGTTCTCATTCACAATAAAATTAAAATAAAGCATAGAAAAAGTTGGAGGGCTTTTGATTTATTCATATATCGGAGTTTTAAAGTTTATCTAAACGTTTTAACATGTTTATTATCATTGGGATTGTCGAACATGGCAATGTGCATTTTAATTTAAGACTCTCCACTGGCGGGAAGGTGAGATAGTTGATGTCACGACGAAACTTGTATGACAACATACCGTTGAGTTTCGAGCACAAACTCGGATCTGAATATACCATTTGAAACAACGATCAATTACCGATAAATAATGCGGCATTCTTAGCAAGTTGACACATAACCCAAGCATTGTGATATCAGAATATGCGGCATAGTAGGGAAATTGGTGAGATCAACAACTTTACTACAGATTTTTTTTTTCGGTTGTAGAGGAAACAAAAAACCTATCAATGGCTTGAATTGACGCCGCGCCGGTTCCCTGCAATTCTGGCCGTCTCTGTCCGGCGTAACAGACAGGCCTCCTTAACAGAATTGCCGTCCATTAGCTAAACGGCCAATGAGGAGCAGTTTGCCAGCGGCAATCACTGGCAACGAGGCGGAACAACCTCACCTTAACACAACATTAACACAGCGTCGCTTTGTTTCTGCGTGTAGGATAGTATAGAGGAAATACAGTAATCTACAAACAGAAACATAATATCTATATTTGGTTTGCCAAAACCTAATTACTCCCCCCCCCCAAATAACCCCATCCCCTCATAATCTCCAACGATCTTTATAGGAACGCACAGTCTTTATCCAATTTCGATGGAACTTTCCACAGTTACACGTTAAAACAAGGAAAAAATTGCTGTCTACATTTAGTTTACAAAAACTTTACTACTCTCTCCCTTTACACCACCTCCCTAAATTTTTGCCAGTGTTTTTTTATACATACCCACCGTTTTTATACCATGTCGATGGAACTTTTCACATTCATACTTTAAAGCAAACATAAAAATACTGTCCACATTTGGCTTGCCAAATCCAAACCCCTCTCTCCCTATACCACCTCCCTCCCGTCTTAATTTCAAATGTTCTTTATATAAACGCACAGTTTTCATTCGATTTGGATGGAACTTTGCAATTGTATATATTAAAACAAGCAAACACTACTGTCTATATTTGGTTAGCAAAAGCCAAATCTCTTACTCCCTCCTCTCAGTTTCCAATCATCTTTATAGAAACCTATTTTTTTTTTTTTAAATCAGATTTCGATGAAACTTGGCACATGTATGCTTTAAGACAAGGAGAAAAATACTGTCTACGTTAGGTTTACATAAAGCCACGAACTTCCCACATCACCCTACTTAAGCAAAATTTGCACTTGAAACTATTCATTCTTTTTAACATAACTTGAAAAAAGGCGGGAAATTGGTCAAAGTGGGTAGTGATATTCTTAAGAGTCCATAACATTTCCTGTCAAACAGCGTTTGACCGATTCCGATCGGACAATTACTGGCCAAGAAATTGGAACCTGAATTTTAAAAATTATTTTTGTGACGACACACAAATCTACAGTATTTATTCAATCTCGAAGGAACTTTGTGCACATACGATTTAAAATAAGTGACAAATGATGTTTATGTTTAGTTTAAAAAACTGCACCCGCTCTTCCCACTCACCTCCCTAGACAAACTTTCAAGTGCAGCTTTTTCGTCTTTTGCGTTCATTTCCAAAATTGTGGGGATGTCTGCCAAAGTGAATGGCGATGGAGAATATTTATTACAATCCGATCAATAGGATAAAACATCAGGATTTTCATATCCAGCCCCCGAGCAACGCTGGATATTCTGCTTTTGCAGAAGACGGAAGGACCAAAAATACTGTATATCCAAATGCACTAGAATAAACTAAAACCATAGACATTCATTTATTTGGTATATTTAAATGTATCTTCTTTACTTATGTGTACCCTCCTACAAAGAAAAATAGGCACTGCAACGTTTGCCGGGCGAAGCTAGTATTCTAATACAAACTTTGTCTACCTCTGTAGTTCTTACTTTAGACTGTAGCCTCGGCTAACAAATTAACCAATCCCACATATCTTAAAATGTGATCCACCCTCCTAACTCTTCTACTTATAAAACACTTACACAGACTTCTATCCTCTCCCAACGTCTCAAAAACACGTTCATTTCGTACTTAAATATCCATTAAATTTTCAGCATCGTTCTATAGCAATACATTTCAAATATTTTAACTTTGTTCTTTCAGTTATTCCTTCTAATTCATACCATAAGCCTTGTGAAAATTTATAAATTCAACTAGGAAAAGAGATAGTGTACGCGGATGAAACAGGTTTTTAGTTACCTTGTAATTTAATCTTCTTGGAAGTCAAACCATGTGCTGTTCGTCTTTCGTTTGCACCATGTATAAAAGATAAGGAAAACACATTGCCAACAAGTCTTATTTTCACAGTCTTCAGGTGCATCTTCGGTCTAAAATAAATAGAACAGAAAAAAAAACTGACACATTAGCTGAACCAAGCCAGTTGGGTAAACGAAGTTTCGAGAATTACGTCTGGAAAAAAGCAACAACCACTCTGACCGTAATTTTTCAAGTGATAACCAGCTCAGAATACATTTTGCGGGTGGTAAATCACAATGATAAGTAGGATGACATATATGAAAATACCTGCTGAAAAATGCGGTTTTAGAATAAATGAAGAGCCATGCAGTTTTCTGTTTCGTCTAGTGATTCTCCTCAGTCATCACATAAATGAGCTAATACCTCTCATGGCAGATTTATAAATTCAAGCGATTTGGTTTTGTGTTAGAAATGACTTTTTTCCATATAAAGTTTTATAACAGCCGTGCCCTTAAGTACCCGGTTACTGTGAATTGATTTATTGACGGTCTTAAGGGCTTTTCAACATCGAGGACATTGGAGCCGGGATAGGATGAGAGACAAGGGACGGAAAGGAATTCGGGCCATTTGAAGAGACAATCCGAGCATTTGCTGGAGTGATGTCGGGAAATCATGGAAAAACGAAATCTTTATGGCCGGACGGTGATTTGAACTCTCGTCCTCCTGAATATGACTCATCAGGCTCAGTATAGTAGGGATATAAAAAGAATTAAAAGATTCACTACAAATGCATACAAAGTATGCCCAAGGCCACAGAAATCAGTCACCTGGCTAACGACACCAACGTTTGATCCCTGGTTCTTCCAAACAGCCCTGGACATAGCTACTGGACCAACTGATTCACTTGCACTCTGTTTGCAAGATATGCCTTAGGTTATAAAGTGAAGCCATGGGGATGACTTAACTACTAATCGAGATATCGACAGAATCTGATGGTTATTAATAAATACGGAAATTCCTTTAACAAATGGGATGAAGCGATTTTGAGTATATGGAACAGTAGACGATATTATTCTTCAAATAAAAATGAATAAATGATTAAAAGTTTGTATCTCCTCGGCTGAATAATATACAATTTTACTTATGCTTTACTCTCATAACTACTGATACTGAATAATACATTTTTTACACAATGTCCTTAAAAACGTACACTATAATAGTAATTGAAAGTAATAATACACCTTGTTAATTTAGTTTCAAAAGTCAAAGACAACATTTTTACTCAGCAAAATGATTAGAAACACGAATCTCTCTATCTGAGCTTGCAGATATCAAAAAGTTCGCGCAGGAAATTTTATTATATCAGTTTTTTTTAGTAGGGAACAAATACAGAATTGGCAGAAAAATATTATATATCTCTATATAATCGAAAATAAAGTGGTCTACTTTTAATCCTATCATTGTGACTGTGAATGTTGACATATATACGGTATTTTGCCGTAGTAGTCGTAGATTAAAATCTTTAAGCATACTTCTGCTCGATGCCCGTGCCTTTATTTCACATGTAACTCTCAGCATGATGTATAAATCCACCTGCAGTAGGCATATGTGTAAAAAAACAAGTCGGAAAATACAATGTTCATGATTCATTGATTATTCATTTACCGATTAACTTTCTATGCAAAAGAATCATAGTTTTCTTTCTATAACTAATAATTACAATACGAAGGTATGATAACATTTTGAGCTGTGGGAGAAGATAAACTACAGCTCTGTTAGTTCCAGGTGATTGTTTAGAATCCAGAAACGTGAACAGTTTATAGTATCTATATACCTAAAACTGCTAAAATGCTTATACAGCATAAACATGTGTGTTAACAAATGACTTTCATCCCATAAGCTCCACAACAATTAGTAATCAATGTTAATAAAAGGCTAAGTTGGTCAACGCGTCTGTAATGGTGTGATGTCCCGTGCCCTGCTTTTTTCGGTGGGCTAGTTTCGGCTAGAAATGTTTTCATTCTCTAGCCATAGATAACGCTGTTATACCAACCTATGGATGAAAACTACCATATTTATTTCTGTGATGGCTTTTTTTTTTAAATTACAAACCCACCATAAAGCAAAAGACATGTTTCGTTTAAATTACATGTTAATTATTAAACGCTTGTTTTTTATTTATACGTTCAATGTAGATATTTTCGTTATAATGTCCAAAATCGTGGCTATTATAGCTAGGATAGTATTTGGGTTACTAATTTATATTTTAGTAGTATTTCAATATTTTTCCTTACAATTAAAAATTTAAATCAACCATAAAGAAAGGTACGTACGTATTACATTTAAATCTACTGGTTAATGATGAAGATAATTGTGTATTTTAAGGAGGTTAAGTTAAAATATTTACAATATTACGTCATTACAACATCGAAGTTATGAGCGTCATTTGATAACAATTCTATTTACTTAATCAACTGCGAAGAAATGAATCACCAGAACACTGTATTCAACCCGTCATTTTTTACGGACTTGGAAGCTAGTAAATAATAAAATAGCTCTGGCAGAGGAAGAGGGAGGCAGAAAAACTAATCACTCAACTGATGAGATAAGCGCCAGCTAATTACGAAGGTCCGTGTAGAACCCGTCTGGTTCAGGTCTCAGGAGATGCTCAGGCTACTTACTGAAGCTGAAGATTCGAAAGAGTAAGCGAGGTGGAAAGGTTGCAAAAAATACCCGCAATCAGACTCCAAGAGAATGAAAGTAAAGTAGATGTTTTTTTGTTTAATTAAAGGAACTGTGCTTCACTGTTTACTAACATCAACGGTTGAAAATTAAGAAAGGTGTTTTTTATTATTGTTACGAGGATTTCGATAACTGTAATGATTGCTATTCTTGTAGTAACGATTCCTGGAAAACGTTCTTTAAATTTCACATCGAATTCCAACCGACAGCATTCTGAACAGTGTAAATTCATTTTACCCCTGATATTGAGAAGTTCTAATGTATAATTTAGAACCTAACTTTTACCGACTTTAGCAGAAAGTATGCATTGGGGTTGAGGACATCATATAAATAATCTGGAGTAGCAGGTTTCGTGAATACTGTACAAGCAAAAGGCACACATCTAGATTATTAATTGAATAAGTGGATCGAAACACAGGTAGTTGACTGAACTTATTTTTTCCTTACTACATAAAATGAAAAATTTAACAGTGAAACACTCAGTACATGAGGGTAAAAACAGTTTGCTAATGTTAAACCACTAACGTTTGCGTTCCACTTTCAAAATTACAGTTCAGTGGTCATCAGTAACCTAGAACACGCAGCTTAAACTCGCATTTGAATCGGCGTTTTCTGAAAGGGCGTGATCGATTTTTTTCACATTTTGTCTTTTCTGGCGTTTTTTGTTCCTTCAAGATAGAGCTATCAGTTTCTTTTGAAAGGCATAGTGCGTCATGTTATTGTAACATATTTCAAATGAAAATACCATATAAAGCTAACAAAAAATTTAATATGACTTGTGGATTTTTTTTTTTTTTTTTAGTTTTCCGAAAGTTTACATTTGGTCACGTACACCCATTCAAAAACACTGATTTATTTGGGCTCAAGTTATTTTTATCTGTATTTTCAAATCGAATATTTTGTTGTTTCGTTACTTGCATCATGGCTGACTTACTTCCTAATCCTTTTTTATATATATATATATATGTGTGTGTGTATATGTATAAAAAATGTTCTAACTTATAGAGTGTTGAATATGGTAAAATTGATGCTGTTTTCTCTAGTGAATGGGATGACATAAAGGACCTCACAGACGTTTTGAAATACTTGATTTATAATTTGATGACAAATGCATAACAATAGTAATTCCTTTGATATCACTATTAACCCGCAAACTGCAAGTTCGATCCGAAAACGATGATGAGATGATGACAAACATAAAAAAAACTCACTGTACAAGTCTTTGATCATCAAATTCTCTATTATAAAAAGGCATCCTTCATTGATTGCTGCGACAAGAAATGGACCGTAGTTGCTTTATTTATTATTAAGCTTCAACATCTGAAAAGTTACATTTAATATAATTTAATTGCGATGAACCGAACGCCCTACACATCAATTTTTCCCACTTTCCTATACCCACTACTTTTGCCCTCTACAAATTTCAACTTTAAATTGTTCCAACGTTTTTGATAAATTGTTGATCAAATCTCTGGGTACTTATTCCAATCCCTCACCCCCCCTACATTATAATGAGTAACGTTTAAATTTTTTGTTTCTTCTTTATGAACCTCTTTCTCCAAATTTCCTTTAGGTTCTTACTAACTGTATACTGCTTACCGGACTATTTGCATGGCCAAGTATACCGAAACCAAATTAGCTTACTTGAAAAAACTCAGATAAGGACTGGAATTGAATAAAAATTTGACATACAGATTCAAAATGCATGAATGACTCTTTTGTGTCTGCTTCTCCGTGATAAAAAAAGTTTGAAAATCGATCTCTGAGCTGATGATTTACATGTTTAGGATACTACAACTACACAAAACGAATAATCAACACAAAATAAAATTTAAGTTACTGAATTTTTACCATCACAAGATTTTACATTTTTTTGTTTGTTTGAAATATTAGTTCCCAGATATGTATAAAATCGCTAAAGTATACTTCATTCGCTTGCATTAAATGCTGTGTGTTGTATAGCGATCATATATAACTAACACACCCGCAACCTGGGCGCTGATGAGTAATTTCCAGAATGGTATATCAGTAATGTAAATTGTAATTCATTTAATGTCTTGTTCTCCGTTTCTTTAATCCACGGTGCAATTTGGTCCACAGATTGTGGAGAACGTTTCCTCAATCGATGGGTCGTTTGCATTTTTATGAGAAATTTAGTTCTCTGTATGTTGCTAGTGGCGCCAGATAAAAAAAAAGAGAGGGTTTTTCAACGATTGACCCAATTTCGTGCAAATTACGAATATCACATCCGTTCTTTTCGTTTACATGCAACTACCTGAATGTTTCAGCTACCGACTGGTAGTAGTTGCATGTTTATTGAAGTTTAAGTTCTTTTTTCGAATTTTTAATTGGATCTACTTGTTCATGGCAAAGCGCAGCTGAATTAACTAATTGTAGAAGGCGACGGAAGTAATACGCAGTACAGACTTTCCTCTGATGAAAACGGAACATTGCCTACGCACTGAGTATTTGCTCGAGGTATTACCATTAAAATTTTTAATACCTCTTTGTTCAATGTAATAACAAAAGTAGTAAATTATGCAGGAAAGCTGGTCAGAAATTTTTTTTATCCCGAAAGCAACTGGTACGATGCTGTTGCTATAATTGGCTAAGAAAACAGAAGAGCAAGATTAGTAAAACACGAGGCCGTATTCATCAATACGTACTTCAAACTGATTGGCAAAATAAATGAAACTATGAATAGTACGTTCAAAATGTGAATAAAGGTTTCTTTTAAACTAATTATTACACCTGTGAGAGATGCTATTGCAAGATTTGCATAAATTTTATATTCATAAATAAAAGTCGGCCATCATGGAAATACTCCAAAAATGGAATATTTACCTGTAAATAATATTATATAACTCCAGCACAAGGACAGAATTAACTCTACATAATTCTTTTGTTGCACTTGGCATACGATAGTAATAATAATAATAATAAATCCACATAATTACTTAATGGGAAAGATGGAGTCATATATTAAATGAAACAGAGTAATTGAAGTTAATGTAATACATAACGCATTTAATGTCATTTATTTCAAGCAAACCATTTGGTTTATTGAACACAATAAGCATTAAAATGAAACATTTATTTGATGTTAAACATTTATACAAGGAAATTAGCAGATTATTTATAATATTTGGCCTTAGCGCATTTAATTGAAGGCCAGCGAACATGAGAATCTCTTCCGCTATAGTGTTCACTAACCGAACTGTTATGAAGTTAGAAAACATGCGTTCTGGGACTCAATAAAAGATCATTACAGTGGTCTGTGGTGGGGAAACGTTCAAAAATTTTACTGCGTGGATGCGATAGCTGCCTTTAGGACGATGGATCACCACTGGACCTCAACTACAGTGATCGTGTTACTGGATGATAACTCAAGACATCCTCTATTTTTTCATAATCGTCAAGGTAATTGAAGATTGATACAAAGTATGTATCATGACAGCTTGCAGAGTCGTACCAAACAGCATCGAATACCATCGATGAAACACGTCCCAAAAGACCAAAAAACAACAGTATTTGCTGACAACACAATCTCGGACACTTGCAAGTTCGAACCCGATACTACCAGCTTTAGTAACAGGTTTCACAGTCGAGACTACACCTAACACTTCTCACTGTTGATTAATTTAGAATGTTGTACCTTCGTAAACTTACTTCTTAGAACAGAGTTTAAATCTTCTCCCTAACGAGAACAGATCTAGAATTGCGTTGTCACTTGCGTTTCTAGACCTAGTGTATTAACGTGTAACCTCCAGGATAGGGCACAGAATAAACTGGTTGCCGCTGTCAGCGAGCACGAGACCTCAGCTCGTCCGATCCCCTTGAGGGCTAGTTCCTGTCCTCCGAAAATAGCGATGTAGAAACGTGGCGTTGCCGCTGTTCGTTCATCAACGCAACAAACACCAGAAATTAATGAATAACAATCATAATGTTTTATTCGTCTATCGCTTCACATTCAATCTCTCGCTCCAATTCGTCAATATACAATCGGGTGATTGGTATTTATCGCGCGTCATTGGATCTCTCACTCCCGTTGATTCATTTCGCGTTTACCAATTCTTCGAGAATTTACTGCTGTGTTTTTACGCTGTCATCCCCTTTGATCCTTCAAAAAAATATTTCTGTATAAAACTGGGGGAGCTCACCGTTTAAGTACTGTAGGCTCCCCTATCTTTAAACACGTTTTTTTTATGTGTCTTTGCCTCAACGGCCTGTTTGTATAGTCCCGTTGCTGGAGCAACTCTGGTACTACGTGTCACTTTCTAATGTGGTTTTAAGTAGTTCTTTTTATTACCCTTAAAGGGGAAAAAGGGCGATGGACACCAAAGGCGCCCTTAATTTTAAAACCCACTTGGGGCCCATACCGTCTGTTGGGGATCATCGACGTGGTCAGATGAGTGAGCAGCCTGATGATTTTCCCCAACTGGTCATCTGGTCTCAAATCTCCTTGGCATCTTCGCTGTTGTGTTTGGTCCTTTTTGTTGTTCGGCAGATGTGTCTTGCAGCAGCTTGGCTGATGTATGGCTGATCATACTCTAAGTTTTTTCCACACTCGTTCCGAAATACGCATTTCCTGTTAGACCGGCATTACACTATAAAAGATCTTCGACAAAGATGTCACAATATTATTTTATAAAAGAAATGTTTTGTAGGCTATGTTCTATTATACTGCAAAGTATTTAAAAAAATATCTTTTATGAAAGATCTTTGACAAAGATTTTTTGCAGCGCAATGCCTGCCTTAGAAGAGTCTTCTGCCTTCCGGATGGCCTTCAGTTTGGTCTAGCAAACAGGATGCCGTTACGAAACAACAGGATTTGATGCAGTACGGTATTTCATTTTTTTTTTTTTTTTTTTTAAAGCTATTTGTTTATTTTCAGCGATATTTCAATATATGAGATAGATAGATACCTTGAATCTATTGAATTATTTTACAATTATATACCCTGTAGACAGAAAAACACATAACGCGTCTTTCTTTTATTCGGGAACTATGTCTTTTAGAGCAACCTCGACTTAGTACAATGTGGAGAGAATATCAGTGGATGGTCCGAGCTGGCAAGGTGGCAGGGTTATTCCGGCTGTCTGGAAGGGTATCGGGCATGAGACGGCTCGTTTGATTGTCAAGTGGAGCTTCAAACAGGGCCGTTGGAAGGGCTTCTCCGTAAGCTTGTTTGGTGGAGCGGAGGCCTGTACAAACTCTTCCCTGATTAGCAGGCCCAGCCGTGCCGCAAGAGGACAAACATTGTCCGCGTCGGCTCACAGACTGACTTGACTCCACAGCTGACTACGCCTCGCGATTGGTTCGCCAACACGACACTAGTTTCGTTCTGATTAGTTTGCGTGGTAGAGAACATTATGATCGAGTTATCTCCATCAGCTTATTTGTTGTTGTTTACTATGAGATCTGTTTGTCTAGGGTTTTTATGATAAAATCCAATTGGTGATCCAGTGATGACAACCAATTTTTTTTTATTTTAAATGTAATGGGTCAGAACAGAGAAACGAATTTGTGAAGAGCTTTATATTCATTTCGACTGATTACAAATGGAATACACACTAAGAGCTATTTTCTGCTTCTATACTTATTGTTTTTATTCAATCTCGTTTTGATTATTTGGAAAAATCGTGGTAAGCTGTAATTACGTAATCTTCCTCTCAAGGCGTTAGTTTCAGGAGTAATGCGGTGGTGTCTCTCGAACCGATTGTGAATAAATATCAATTTCATTGCAGTACAAATATTTTGGGAGGTAACGTTATTTCAATAAAGAACTTTTACATAGTTGCTTACTCTATTGGTGCAAATATCGCTTTTAATTGACTTCTTACCTTTTGGGATAGCAAAACGAATTAAATAATTGTGTCAAAAAAGACAGAAAAAACTCCATAAAATTAAACAATACGACAAAACTAAAAGAACATGACCTCATCACTTGGTATATGTGATTATTATTTTAAGCTCGGAAAAAAACTGCTCCGTATTACAGACTACACTTCTTGGATGATTTACAATGTTTTATAAGTCATGTGTTCTTTTATCTTCCAGTCTATGACTGAACCTACAGTTCATTTTACTAATTAAAGGTAAACTTCATAAAGCTGTTGTCCTTAGTTTTTATAACCTTAGTATACAATTTAGAGAGGCTTAAAAGGAGAGTGAAAACATTAACTTCCCCTCAAATGTTACGTTTCAAGCAACAGTTGGCGAGGAGAGTATGAAAGAAATTAGTTACCGCGTATAATAAATCTTTGAGGCGCAACAGTGCACATGAAGTCCTGGTGCTGGGAGCAACATTCATCTTCCGGTAGTTGCCTAAAAGGGACATAGAAGCGGAGCTACATTATATACGTGATTCTGTCAGGAAGGGCTTTGAGATATGCGTGTAAAGTGAGAGTAAAAGAACCTCTTGAAGGTGATTCGTTCGTAGTACAGTTAGTTATAAATATTGAAGCCGATCTTGAACGGAAAAACTAGCAGGTCTACTTCAGGAATCAGTTTTGGATCCATTTCCGTTCAGTCTGTATTCCGATTACATGCCACATGCAACAATAATATGCAGATGACATAGCATTATCGTGCCAGATGGAAAGTGTACTGATAAATATATTCAAAAATTGAGATTCAAATCAATCTGAACAAAACTAATTTTACTATTTAACTGGAAATTGCGCTTAAAACCACAAGTGACTTTTAATGGATTCATTCTTTCCCGTAGCCTTCCATATATGCACAGCATACAGAATTCGGCATACTTAAGCACTTTCTCGAATCTTTTTCGCCAGGCTTCTTCCTTACTTTTTCACGGACCTGCTCGTATTTTTCGTTAGTTAAAGTATTTTATATCTTGATTCGTTCATTATACTTTTCCTTTTAACGGGGCGTCATTTGGGACCAAAACATGACAACCTGCACAAATATTAACCTCTGCTTGTCTCTTGCTATTCTTTTTGTTCAGTTTGACTACTTTCTTGTCTGGCACTTAATAGACCATTAAAATGTTGGCTTGCGTGAGCCAATAGGTTGCAGGTTAAGTTAGCTACAATGTCACATTAGTTGCTTGAAATAAGAGCTTTTCTTATAAATTATTTAATACGTATTACACTAAATTTTATAACTAAAATAAAAAATTCAAGGAGTAGAAATGTGTTGTCTTGTTGAAATTTTTTAATTAAACATCTTTCCTAAGCAGCCCTTACAGTATTTAATTAAATCTGTTAACTATTTGACACAGAAATAACTAAGGTCGCAGTAAAATTTGCAAGGTAAGAAAGCCATTTTCTTAGTTTTTATTTTAAATCTTCATGAAAGGCTCCAAGAGCTATCAGTCAGTTTCAACAACAGTAGTACTGATTTCCTTTTGTTAAATTACGGAGTGTTCGAAAGTTCGTTTTTCAAGGTCCTAGGTTTTGTTGAGGGAATGAATATAGAAAGTTTAGATTAGAATCCTATTTCCAGAATCGTATCAGTTTGGTGCTACAAGTAAAACGAAATACAGTCAGGTGTTCAAATCTCCTGCCTTAAAACACTTTCCACATTCCCTTGTGTGGTAAGAAACCCGAGTTCGTAAGGGACGGATGCTTACGTCACTGGAATGTGAACATCTCATGTCACTTGTGTATGTACAATCTGCCTATACTAAAACGAAAACCTGAAATATAGGTCGTATAAGAACTCTGAAACTACGGAGTTTTCACCGTTTTAAAGCTTAGAATCTCAATTCAGTTGTTTGGCATGTTCTAGGTTTCAACGTTAAATAAGGCAGGATCATTAAATGAAATTCTGAACGTATGATGACAAATCACAAAGATGGAAGGATTAGATACTGCATACTTCGCACTAAACATACAACAAAATGTCTCTGACCATAGCCTTTAATGAAAGCAATAAGGTAACTTTATAGTAATAACTATTTTGCATATTAAACAAAATTTGAAGTATTTGTTCTTTTAATTCGAGATATTCAATTTTTAAAAGCCATAAATAGCCGTAACTTGAAGTATTCGTTCCTTTAATTAGGGATATCAATTTTTAAACGGCACCGATAGCCGTAAAAACATCACAGATTTTCTTTAAGCACGATCTCTGGACAATATCTCTGACCTTCAGCACTAGTTTGCCTATAAAGTAGATGCTTTTATGAGATAAATGGTACTTCTCATTTAGTTTTCGACGGATATGGCTGAAGAATACACAACGATGAAAGAACAATTCTTCGCCATCATGCAGAGTCTATCGGAAGCAATACATTTTCTGTTACAGATAATGTTTTATCATATTTGTAGCACGGAAAGGATATGTCTTTTTGCTCAACACTCTCTAAAAACTCTGTAAACTCGAGGAGTTTGTAACAGAAATTTCCGAACACTGTGCATAATAGCTTGAACAAACATTAAAGTAATCAATGAAAGAAATGAGTTAAAATATTCGAATCTTAGAATTCAGCCAAATTTTAAATTTAAAGAAGCTGTAAAATTTGCGGAAACTTAAAAGGATTATTGCGTTCGTGGTGACAAAATGTCTATAATCAGGTTAACGTTCAAGGGCGAACATCTTAGGTACTAGTGACACACATGCTGCACTATATCCAATCCAATCTTGTATTTCGCAGTCAAAACGAATTAAGGAGGTAAAACGATTTCGCTAATCAAAATGGCTGAAAATCTTGTTCAATAGCGTTCATTTCTTTGGTTTCGTAGTTTAATATTCGCCTTGAAATCAGGAGTTTTTACGCTTCATAATTTTTATATCTGAGACGAAATTTTTTAATCACAATACAATAATTGTGAAGGCACTACAGCGCTTCCATAATTATGCTTTATATCGACTAAGCCAATTATTTCGATACTCAATAAAGTTATCATTCTTGTTATGGCATTAATCTTATGAAGACGACTTACAGTGGAATATTGCTACAAAGTTGATTCTATCAACTATGTTAGTTTAAATAGTGACAGGGCATCTATAAGTTAAACTGATGCCTCTTGCTTTCAGAGATTTTATTTATTTTAAAGGTCATAGTTTTGTGACATGGCGATTTTTCAGCCCAGGTCCTTGGTTGCTAGGATAACTATTTTTCTTAATTATTATTATTATTTTCCGTCTTGCAACTAAAACAAATGCTTTTTTGTGGCAAACGCGTTTCGTTTTTATTTAATACATCTTCAGTGCGCTAGGTAAACATATATACACATACCGTTTATGTATTATACATATATAATAATGTTACTTGATTTTTGTGTTTGTATATTGGTTAAGTTGTATTATTTTACTAGCTACTTACAGTTTTACATCATTCGCGCAAGTTTGATGTTCCAAACCAGCTACTTTTCTCTCACTACCACTACTGTCAAATGTTTTTGTATGATGCTTTCTAAAGGTCTCCAAGACGACAAACTATATGAATCATACTGAAGATGTCTTAAATAAAAACGAAACGCGTTTGCTATAAAAATCAATTTTTTTAGTTGCAACACGGAAAATAACAAAAACAGTTTTGAAACATGGTTGCTCTCTAAGGAGTTTCGGCGTCAAGGCGACGGGTTTAATATGGTTGACAAGACTGGCTCTGTAACTCCCTGTTACATGTTCTGCTGACAACTAATGCATTTCTTACCTCAGTTCATGCGGTGAATAACATGTTTAACGGAAAGTATGTGGTGATGTGTGATGTTTTCTACACGCGATTTATAAACTTTTATATTGGCATGGAATCCATCTGACAGCGCAGTGCAGCCTTATTGGTGGAACAGAAATAACACCAGCGTGCTGCTAAGGTAGCTGCAATCAGCATAATTACCAGTAGCAGGACGCAGTACGTGCAGAGCTCCCATTAACAGTGCAGATAGACTAAATGCTCGCAATGAATGGCCAGAAGATCTTATCTAAGAAATGTACCGTCAGAATTGTACGCGATTTATCTGCCACACGCAAGTCGTTAAGGATAATTAATAATAACTACATATCCTATGATGGATTATTAGATTATTCAATTATGAACAAATTGTTTTAATTCGCTGTAGATCAAAATTTTCGAGTGATACTTCCGCTCATTCATTCAAAACAATAATTTCACGTGTTATAATCTAGAAGTACCCACTTGTTGAATTATTGATTTCTCATTGCATCATAACTAGGTCCAAAATAAAAGTAAGAAAACTTTATCCTTTATTCGTTGTATCACATGTCCTTCAATTTGTTTTCACTACAGCATTATCATGTGCATAAATATGTTAGCTACGATGTTAATTGTTGAAAATATTCACCTGTGACGCACAAGTGTTATACCACTCTCTGATCGTGGCGGCAAGCATTAAGTCTCCCAATAAATTAATTTGTTACGATCCTGTTAATATGCAATCGCACACGTGTTAAAATAGAGTTTGAGAATGAAAATTTGTCAAAAGGCTTGACAGACAAACCTAAATTTAAAAGTGGTGCCAATATATCGTGCGGATATACTGTTAGAACTGTAGTGTATCGCTACACTACATAGTAATATTCTCGATATGCTAGACTCCTGGCTCGTATAGGTGGACAGTTCTAACAAAGGGTGACAGCGCTGCTGTGGTATGCGACCTTGAGGCAGGTACCCAGGAGCCGTTAGGGTGTGTGGAGAGCACAGTAGAGATGGGTAGGTCCGGATGGATGCAGTTCCGCGGACCCGTATCACTTGCGCGACGGATGGATGTACATCCGAGAGCTTGTCGGATCTGCTTCCAGCCGGACCTGTAACAGCGCCACATTTCTCGCGTGGCCGGAGGTTGAACCACGGC
Organism: Vandiemenella viatica; assembly: GCA_031002005.1. NCBI lineage: Eukaryota > Metazoa > Arthropoda > Insecta > Orthoptera > Morabidae > Vandiemenella > Vandiemenella viatica. The sequence continues at coordinate 160,309,546 of JARYHS010011408.1, read as the reverse complement.
CGGACCTGCAACGCGAAGCTGGAATGCAATTTTTCATTACAGTTTCGATTTGAAATCTATGTTTTGAAGAGTTTAATGTCATTTACTGTACGATTGGATTACAGTTCTGTTTAAAGATGAGATTATAAATGAAAAACTATTTCTTAATGTCTGACTGCTAGTAGATAATTACAATAACTATTAAATGTAGGTAAAACCCGGTAGTACTTTATTGGTCGGGTTCATGCTTCTAAGGTGAGGAATGTTTTACGTGCTAAATAAGAATGGACTTATAATTTAACTTGCGTTGTAGTATTATTAAACTTTTAACGTTCAGTTTGATTGATCACAAAGTCTCTAGAATTTTTAACTTTCTGAATTCTGATGGCTTAAGGACGAATCAGATAATACATTTAACATCTCTTTATTGCAGAAACATGGTTCGTAGAGTTTTCAAGGAACATTATACATATCTATACTAATATTATAAATGCGAAAGTAACTCTGTCTGCCTTTATGTCTGTTTGTTACGTTCCTTGGGCTAAACGGATACTCCGATCGTGATGAAATTTGACAGGAAGATGCTGTTGACATTAGGATCGAGATGGGATACTATATTATGTATAAATAAGAACATATTGTCATTAAATTATGAAAACTATCTCAACTGTAAATACAAACGCATAATATATACGTATATTTGTAATGCGCACCTGACTCAGGCAATGTTAGAGTGGCGTAGTGGTAATGAGTTTGCTTCTTAATAATCCTTCAGCGTTGCTCCGGGATCTAATCCCATTGGCTACAAATATTTTTATGAATTGTTTTTCATAGTTTGAGCCAAGCCTAGGATTTTATAGTAAGGATACCATGTTCTGGCAAGTCTTTGGCGGTAGAAAGCGTTAACTTTATTCACGGTATACTGGTTCCACAGGTAGTTTTTGTGTGATCTAAACTAATAATATTGTGTATGCGAAAGTGAGTCTCCATCTTTTTTCTTACGTTTTGATGAATATATGTGTATACCGATGACAAGGAAATACTTTGTATATTTGGGAACGAAATAGGATACTTTTTCCGATATGAATAACAGTTTTAGTCATGAGACAGGTTCGAAGGTAGAATGGTATATCGATGGCATTCCCGTCATATTATGCCGACTCAGTGTTGTTTGGGACATCTTAGATAATTTTCAGCTTTGTATATCCAATTCTAGCAATCAAATTCTAAATCCACGCGAAGTCGCGGGTAACAGCTAGTAATATATATAAATGATTATGTGACATTATTGCGAGCTACTCTCCTGGCCGCTTTTACAGAAATGTTTTATAATCCAGCCATGGGCGCCGGGAGGAGGGTGCAAGGGGGTGCAAGGGGGTGCACTTGCACCCCCCTGACATCCAGGGTCGCCGTCTGGGCAGTAGTAGAGCTAAAAAAAAAAAGGTCGCCCAGCCTGGAAATTTTGGGGGTGGGGCACCAATGCAGCCCTGGTGCACCCCCCTGCATCCCGGGTCGCCGTCTGGGCAGTAGTAGAGCTAAAAAAAAAAGGTCGCCTAGCCCGGAAATTTTTGGGCCGATAGGGGGGGGGGGCACCAATGCAGCCCTGGTGCACCCCCCTAGAAGCAATCCTGCCGGCGCCCATGAATCCAGCCGTTTCTAGAACGTCTAACAATGGCTCAAACAATCGGTTATTATTACTAAGAAGTAAATCTTGCTTAAAAATACTTTCAACTAAATTGGAATTAATTTTAAATAAAATTACAAAGAAATTAAAAGTTTCTGAAATTGCACAAAATAAAATAAAGATTTTGAAAGCACCAAAAACATAAATATTACTGTTTGATTAAAATGCATTGTATCGCACTCGATTTAGCATTCACGACAACGTTTTATTCACTCAATCAAAACAGTTTCACATAGTATACAGAGCAAAACACTATACATAATATAAGAACAAATCTCACGTAATTTCTCGCTCACAATTTAAAATAAATTATACTTGCAATTTTGTTTTTTTTTTGTTCATTTATAATAAACTGTTTCTTAAGCTGGTATATTGTGGAAAGGCAATATTTATCTAAAAATGTTGACTCTTGAATAATTTCATTTTTAGTAAAAAAAAAAACTAACAGTTAACAAAGATTTTCGATTTTTTTTAGTAGTACTTAAACATTATTAAGAAATGATTTCATTTTATTCTTATAGAAGCCCACAGAAATTTTACTTTTACTTTTATCATTATAAAGTCTGATTATGCTGTGATTTTCTAATATTACGTACAATTGTGAGTTTCAGACAAAAATAAAACAAAATTATCAGAATTAATATTCTTTCATTTCATAAATTAATGGATAAACACGATATAACTCATACTGCAGTTCTCCTTGGTAGGATTTGTATCCACCATATGCTCGATTGTAGGTTCGGACCCATACAGGTCCGCCGGACACGTATTTGGATGTAGGTCCGTACACATCCAGTTCCGCCATACACTCCGCGCGCTCGATTGTAGAACCGGACCCATACAACTCCGCCGGACACGTAACTGGATGTAGGTCCGTACTCATCCAGTTCCGCCGTACACTCCACCCGCCCGATTGCAGAGCCGGACCCATACAGGTCCGCCGGACACGGAACCTGGATGCAGGTCCGCAGCGCTGGATGTACATCCGGACCCGACTCCTTTAAAATCTCGGACCTGCCCATCTCTAGAGCACAGTAGACGGCCAGCTCTGTGGTTGTGTGCGTCGCTAGCCCACGGGAGAACATGATGTGCGGCGACTAATATTAGCAAGGTTGGTGGTGGTGCTCTGTGTTCCATGTCGCCATCGGAGTAGATGACGCAGTCCGACGGCCAACAGATGGGTCATCGCCTGGGAATGGTACCGGAAGCAGACTTGGCGCCTCGGGAAAAATGGTAACTGCACATAGATGTTGATAACCACTCCAAAGATGTGTCGTATTGATAAACCCAGTCACCCTAGAGACTCTCATCGCCCCGCTGCGCTTAGTGAAAGGACATATAACAAAACCCCTGAGAACTGATGGATGTTGAAACTATTGTATTATAGATTGAGTGTTTAATTGTAATTGAAAAGTAATTGTTGTAATAATGTTAATTTCAAACGTACGTGAAACGGTGTTACCAACATGTAAAGTAAAATCCCAATTCTCCATCTCAGTTATTTCATTCAGTAATAATATTGTTGATATAATTCAAATAAAAGGTAATTTATTGTAAAAGAGGGAGTACAAGTTGTACGCTTCAGTATATATATATATATATATATATATATATATATATATTTCTAAACCAGCTTCCATTTTGTTTATTTTAAGAAACTTTTCGTTTATTTATGGTACATAGATTTCTCTTTCAAGCAAATAGAAGTGTTCGTTAATATCAGTGATTACTGTAGAAGGGTGTTCTATAAAAGTTGATTACCATGAACAATTTGTTAGATACCTGTCGAAACATTTGTTCTTATTTCAGAATAAGTAAATTTTGTGAGAAGAATTCACAATATTGCGAACTACATAGAGGTAATAATCTGGATTTAAAAAAAAATAAAAGCATTTCCAAATTATGACAGTGGTACGATTATCAAGACAGATATGATCAAATATAATATCATCTTCAAAAGAGCGCCTCCTCATCCCACGCAGCAAATTGCCCATAAATCGATTAATGTTTCTTCCACTGCAGAAGTGCTGAGCACGGTTCGAAGTTTCATTGTCTAAATAAATTAATGCGTATTCCGCCTTATCTCCATCTCACTTCTGTAATTGCTAATGCGCTCCTGAAAATATTGGAGAATCATGAAGTCTGATTAAAGCAAATACTTAATACTTATAATATACTTAATACTTATAATATTTCGAAACACATGTCCTGGCTATCTTCTGCAAGCTTTCTTATAATAAGTGTCCTTGTATTGGATGTCACTGCACGTTACTATCAGATTTATTAATACTGCTGACGAATGAACATTGTTACGTTTACTGGTAAAGCCACACGGAATTAGTGTTTCATTTTCCGCGTGGGGTCAGTCCTGCTCTAAAGCTTTCGTGGCCGGCGGGCGCCACAATTTATGCAAAACTAATTTCGCCACGTCCATACAACCGTGACGGGTTTCACATTGCAGACCAACAGAGTTCCGGTCACATCCAACACAGCAAAACACAAGTATTAATGATTCAGCTGGCAAAACTGTTATTTCATTCTGAAGAGCAAAACTGTCTCTCTGAATTTTGCATTGTTTCCAGTGGTTTGTTGCGTAAACAGTTAAACGAGATGTATCGTGTATGCTTGCATGTTTCCATTTCCATGTTTGTACACCTCTACCTTGCTTATAACTATCTTTGTTCTTAAGGTACAAGAGCGGTTAACAAATCTCATTAGCCAACGCCACAGTGATGTGAATAGGGATATTCACTAAACATCGATGAAGCGTATCCGTTCGATGTTTACCATATGATTGATTCGATGTTTTGACAAAGAATTTTTCTATTCGATGTATCGATTTTTTTAATAAAATCATAGAATAAACAAAAAAGCTGACTCTGGCTAATAATGACAAAAATTATTTTTAAGATTACTGAGTTTATTGAAGATCATTTCAATTTAAAGTAACTCTCATTTACAGGTGGTGACATCTATGAGCAATTAGCGGGACATAACGGTGAAAATGAATTTCTCTTGCGGTTTGCTATCCTGTCCGTATGAATGAATGATTAAAATCAGTTTCTTACGTTCACTCCTGGTGTTTGCTGTGAATCGAAATAAGATATTAGTATTCTAAATTGTTACGTGATACTAATTAATATTTAGATATAAACCGGGTTGGCGCAACATCTGATTGACTATTGTCGGGACTTCTGTTGCATCCGAACGTTTATTTTCGAAGGCTGCTCAAGTAGTCAATCAGCAAAGGAACAGAATGAAAGGAAAACTTTTGTTTCTGCAAAGTTTGCCTAATCACCTTTGGTGTTACGTGGTTAAAGACTTAAAATTAATATTTGTAGGCAGATTTAGACTTTAGTATTTAATGTCTGGTTTTTTATTGTAATGATCTGGTATCGTAATAAAATATTCCTGTTAATTTGTATTCTCTGTTTCACTCACAAAGATATACCTCACTCATACAACACTTCTTAACCAAGGTGAAAGGTAACGCTCTGGCCTCGCATTGTTGAGGACGCGGGTTCGAATCCCCGCCGGGCATCCAGATTTGGGTTTTCCATGGCTTCCCTAAACCATTCCAGATGAATGCTTCAAAAGGTCTTGGCCGAATTCCTTCCCGTTCCTTGCCCCCAGTCCTTTCCCTCCTCTAATGACCTCGATCTCGACGTCGACGAAGTGTAAAGCCATAAATAAAAAGGCATAAAATTCATTACAGCTACAGCACTACACTGCTGGTGTTTACACGGACCAAACGAAAGGCAATGAACCACCTGCGTTCAACTGGAAACGGTGAATATCAAACTATTATCACATTTCTCTCTGACGATTTTAAAGGAACAGGTAGGAGATAAATGAAACGACATTTGCCGACGGATATTGTTGGTTTGTATTTGTTGAGCTAAGAAAAATATAAAAGTATTCGATGTTGAAAAAACATCGATGTTTTTAAGCGATGCATCGAAAAATATCGATGCAGGGTTCCGATGTTTTACATCGAATAAAAACATCGATGTACTTTCTAAGTGGACACCCCTAGATGTGAACTATATGGTTAAACAGATAAGATATTATTGTCACGTACATTGGTATTTTGTTTTTCTTTGTTCTTGAGGTGCTAAGGAACGTAGCTACTTTTTCTCCATGATTAATATATATATATATATATATAAAAACGTTGCGGTGAGTTGTGCAGATGTGGTTTGCACAACCGAGGTTGTTTCCCCGATGAACCTGATGTTTACTCTTCAAAGCTGAATGTTTGGAACTGCTACCCAGTTCTTCATTTTATTGTCCAATGAGTACCAAGGATAAAACAAAGTATACAGCGAGAGCCTGGAGCTGAACACAGGTCACCTCCTCCTTAGTGACGAAAGGTTAAGAAAGTGGATTTCAGATTTGTAATTTGGGGGCATCCATAAATTCCGTGAGGGGTTTTTTCGGACCCCCCGTTCCTCTGGTGAGATCTGGTCCCGTAAGACCCCCCCCCCCCTCCCTAGAGATTGCCTTCGCAACTTTTTGAGACCACGCTTTTCGACGAAATACCCCCTAAAATCGACTTTCGCGTCATTTGTAGACCTTTTTTTCCGTTGACTCCCCCTCCCCCTTGGTAAGATTTGGTGACATTTCACTGGACCCCCCCCCCCTATTTCAACTCACGTAATTTATGGACGCCCCTTCCATAAACTCCAAGAGGAAAGGAAATTAAAAAAATGCTGGCACAATGACGTCATGGAATGACAATATAAAAGGCTTGATTGACTCTGGGTTAGGGGTTCCATAAGTTTTTCGTACCACGCAACGCCCTTCCACCCCCTCATCCCTTCTCCCCCTCCCCCTTTGTCCCGCCCCCACCCCCTGCCACTATTTTATTATTAACAAGGTAAATGGCTACTTTTTAGTACCTAATAACAATGACGTGTCGGAGGAAACTCGTTAAATATGAAAGGTTAGAATAAATGTGGGGAAGGAGACATTGTACGTGCGACTGTGCAGAGCTAGGGTATCGACTATCGTTCACGGCCGCTGGAGTTACCTCGCAACTCGCGTCCCTCCTGGTAATCTCTACTCTAATGGGGAACAGAATTATTTAAAACATTTCTTCACTTCAATTATTCTGAAACAATTATTTAAAAAATAATTATGAAATTAGAAATGATGGATTTTGGCCGTACGGAATTCTAGGAATGTTCGGTAGTGTCAATAATGGCTTTACGCCTCGTCGACGTCGAGATCATTAGTGGCAGTATGCGACTGGGGACATGGCACGGGAAGGAATTCGGTCATGACCTTTTGAAGGAAGTATCCCAGCATTTACCTAGAACGATTTGGGGAAACCATAGAAAACCCAACTCTGGATGCCCGGATGGGGATTCGAACCCGCGTCATCCCGATTACGAGGCCAGAACGTTAACCGCTCACCCATCACGCTTGGTGTTTATAAAATATCAATCCTTTAATTAATATAAGAGCGCCGCATACGAGCAATTAAATTCGTTTTCTCCAGGTTGCTGCGGATAGAAATGTTTTAATGTTATCATTAAAGGAAGTGTGGTAACACAGATTATTATATTATCAGGAAATGAGCTGAACATTTTATCAAGCAATGAAAGAGTTTAAAGAGAGGGGTGGGTATCAATAAAGCATTCGTTGGTAATCAGGCAGGTTGATTATTGGAGAGTGATTTAGGAGTAACATATTGAATGAAAGAAAGAACCATAAATTAACATTAGATGTCAGAAATAAAGGGCTTTTTGGAATTATGTTGTTCCTTCTGCACTAAATAAAGATGTATGGAACTCTCTACCCCTTCTTAGAGAAGTTTTGAAAAAACAAAATGCTGAATTGATTTGATATAACTGTGATAAATTAGAAAGTGACAATATGAATTTGTAAAACGTAGCTGAGACGTTTATACTCATGGAAAGTTATATAAAAATCTATGACTTTTAACATCTCAAAAACATGTAGTTACAGAGAATGAGGAATTAATATCAGCGTTACACGAATAGGGGGTATTTTACAGGCAGATTTGTTGTTGCTACGGATGAATCTGGTACGTAACAACACATTGCTGCGAGTGTTTACGGCGTAAGGAATTGCGGTGATAAGCAGCTGCCCCGCGGTACCTGAGGAGCCAAGGCCGAGTGACAGGGAAGGTATTGGTACCCCACGGTGAATAAACCAGTCTCCATAGTAGCCCGAGTTAGTGTCACTGCATGAAACCAACTGAGTGCTCTGATGCTGGTCAGGCGACGATTGGAGGAGAAGGCCACTCATTTGACGATTGCCCCATTTGAGACTATAGCCATAATAAATGATGCCATTCCTCTGTGTGGACATATGTCTGCTTCGTTCATGATGCCTTCATGATAAGGCAAAATGCTGCCGATCCTTAGCTTCCACGGTTGTCTTTCGTTGCTCGTTTGGTCACATGAAAACTTAGAGTCCGCAGATAATACCTGAGTGCAAAGATCATGCAGTGATTGGCTGGAAAGAAATGGCGCGCACAGGAAATGTCTGTAGTTGATTGATACTTCCACGCCTTTACTCGAGGTCCTTGGAGTCTTTTTTTTTTTTTTTAAAAAAAAAAGCACTCTATGAAACGTGCTTCTTAGGGGGCGTCCATAAATTACGTGGAGTGAAATAGGGGTGGGGGGATCCGGCGAAATCTCATCAGAGGGGAGGGGGCCGGAAATCCGGAAAAACACCTCACGTAATTTATGAATTTCCCCCTTATTTCTTTTTTTACTTTGTCGGATTGGTGTACGGATCTGACATGAATTCAACTGGTTCAAGTCCTGGCGGTGGAAGAAATTTTAACTATCAGGACTTAAGCGGCATAGTAAAGGCGCGTTCCCACGATCACTTGTAACGAAGGCGACCACAAGCCATGGGAACAGGGCCGCCTCTTCTAGCGGATACGAGACGCAGCTACCCACTCTGAGTCAGTAAACATCACAGGCGTGTGTAGCGGTGCGCTGCATCGGTTTGCAGCAGCGGTGCGCATCCCTTCTGTTGCTGTAAAGTGCTCTGTGCCAAACGACACTATGCGACGTGGTGCGGAGGTGGCGGCAAGGTAAGCTAGGACTAACCTGCGGTCCTCGGTCGTCCCTACACTTCGGCTAATGAGGTCCCGTCTCATCTAACCTTCGTTACAAGGGATCGTGGGAACGCGCCTTAAGAGAGACACAATTCCCAATCACCAGATTCTGCCAACCTTTCCGCAGTATGTATACGACACTGTTGATGGTGATTCATCTGTCGGTAGACAGCGTTAAGTCAAGTGTCCCCGAAGATGTCTTTCGGAAGAGTAGGCCTGATTGCTCCAGCACCGGGTTTCCCCCTCTGCCTTCTTTCATCTTTCATTTGCGACACAAAAAACACTACACTGAAGTCACACACACGCAATATCACAGTCATCCATACTTACAACAACACTTACGAATACTGTCACATTGGAGAAAGAAAACGGAAAGCATCTTTGTTCATCTTCCCTGACGTTGCAATGGAGAGGGTAAACGTCCTCCATGATAACCACCTAAGCTCGGACACGAGCAAATCGTTCGTGGGAAGTAGAAGAAGTAGTAATTTCTTCGACTTTTCGTTGCTGCTGTGAATTTTTTTTATTTTTTAAGAATTACCGCACCAAAACTATACTCACCTCAAAAGTCGAGCTTCCAGGTTGTTTCAAGGCTTTTCCATCGCTTAACTCTAAAAGTTCCCGCCTTGGACCGGCGTTTACCTGGGACTTTGTCTGATTAGTCATCAGTGCCAGTACATATCAACCCTTTTATAGAGACTAGGTAAGGGTCACTGGGTTCCGACGGCTCTTGCCGCTTTCCGTAGGTTTCACGGAGGTATAGCTCCGCACTCCCCGTACAACCTTCGGCACTGGAATGGATGTGACGGGGTCAGCGCCACGCTCCGGCCATTCTTTACCTTCTCGAGGAGTTTCCTCCACGGTACTCATCTGATAGAAGGTTGAGTGGGCCGAGAGGGGAGAGGGGGGGAGGCGTTTCGGAAGTTCAACTTCGAGGAAAAATCCTCGGCTTCGGCTTGGATGGAATCCCAGTAGTCTGGGCCGCAGTCAGACACTGTATCGCCTGAGCTACGACGCCACCCTATTATATAATGTTTGAAGTATTAATCTCTCTTTAGATCTCATGTTACGTTACGTGGTAGATCACTCAGTTTACGTAACAGCAGAAAGTTACATATGCTTCTAGCATCCAACACATTATTGGATATATAATTGTGTTTATAATTCCATAACGTAATGTGTTTTGTTTTAGGCTTGAGTCTTAACCATTTTACAAAGTATCATGGTAAAATGAAGCAGTATTTCACTCTCCGTTATTTTTCTAGGTGGCAGTAAAGGCTATCGTGATAACTATATGAATACGAAACCTGCTCGAAACGAAAAAAAATAAAATAATAAGTACATAATTTAGTCTACTGCTATTTTGTTTTGATAATCACAACTTTCAGTACCTAAAATTTTTGGCTAACGGTTCTTCCCATTGTGGATGTAATGTCTCTTGATATGACTATAAAAGCAAATGTAACATTGCGTTCATCTTCTCCCAGGAACCTGCCGCAGGCTTTTATCTTTTTGGAGTAGCTGTAAATTACACGAAGCCATCTGGGACCGAAAAGAACCTAACGAACGAGCCTAACGAACGAGCCTAATGTCTTCTCTTTTTTTTTTTTGCCATAAAACCTTGTATCGGGAGAGATGTACGGATATACAGGCTACAGAGGAAATCCAATGAGCGAGTAGCACAATGGAGTTAGCCAGGATCTGCATAAATGGTGACGGCGACAAAATTCAGGCATACTATCCGATCAGTTTTACCAAACTATTTCCTTTATTCCCGAGAGGTTAAATTAGAATCTATTCTTCTGAATTTTTAAGGTTTATTGGTTTAAGTAACAAGTGGATCATAATCCTTCTTTTTGCGAACTGTTGAGTAGTGACATATGACTATGAATTACTTTTTAAGGTTTTTAACACTTTGTTCTGAGCAATCAGTAATACACATAAACATATTTTAATTGTTTCCATTGGGCTGATAAAGAATGTAGCAGTATCTGACGTGGTTAAAAATAGTATCTGGCTGTATCAATTATATACCACTTAACAGTGAACTTTAATTTTGTGCTATTGGTTCAGTCACAAATGCAACGTTGGGACCACCACAATACAGAACGTTCTGCTTTTACAAAACTATTTAAAAAGGGATAAAATAAGGTTACATATTACAATAAGAGTTAATATAACCAGCTCCTGTTTTAATACGAACGCAAGGAACAATTGATCAAAATATAATAAAGGTGGATCTAGGAATTTTGACGTCCTTGCTGCTGATTTTTTTTTTTATGGCTTTACATATGTTCGACGTCATTAGAGGCGGAAAAGGACTGAGGGAAAGTAACAGGAAGGTATTGAGTCAAAGCCTTTTGAAGTAAGAATCCCGGCATTGGCTATGAGTGGTTTCCGGGAATAATGAAAAACCAAAATCCTAATGGCAGGAATGGAATTCGAACCTACGTCCTCCCGAACGTGATGCCAAAGCGACATCTCCCACCCATCAAGCTCGATTTGCTTTTTTCATAATTCTATTAGAAAATTTGTGGCATTAATAATACAAATTCATTAAATTTCTTTGTGCCTAGCCGCCTTGCTGTTTAACCAAGTTATGAAAATCTGAATTAAATTTTAAAAATTTACTGGCTATACCGATTTTAAGGATTTTCTTTTGTATATTTGAACGGGATAGATTCAGTCACCGGTACAGATCTGAACAGCAGTATAACTGGCCTGTTCGATTATTTTTCACTTCATATATGTATTTGTAAAAATCACTGGTGGTCTTCTTTGTTATGAAGCAAACTTGATTTGTCTCATTTGCCAGTTTATAATAAGTGATAACACTTACTAGACGACCCGTGCGAAAATTTCGCGAATAAAATACGATGAATAGTGAGGTTGAATATAATGTCACCAAGTTCAGTCATTACTCTTCATACTCCTACTTCATTTATCGATTTTGGTTAGAAATCCAGGGAGATAAATGGCTGGAAACACAAAAAACGTATTTTAGAAATATTGATATTTTTGCGCTTTATAGGTCGAATTACGAAAAATTCCTTTCTTAGAATATAATGTTACCACGGTGGAAACCTTAGTCTTTAATACGATATGTCATTTATCTATATCGATTAGATATCAAGGGAAATATAAGGCTCGTGACACAAAAATACGTTGTAGAACAATTTATACTTTTTCCCTTTAATAGTTGAATTCCAAACACTTCTTTCTTAAAATATGATGTCAGCAAAGCTGAGACATTATTCCTCACAATCGTACTTGATTTATCGATTTTGGTTAGATATCCAGGGAGATAAATGGCTCGAGACACAAAAAACGGTTATAGAAAAATTTATACTTTTTTCCTTTAACGGTTGAATTCCAAAAACATTCTTTCTTAAAATATGATTTCACAAATCTGATACATTACTCCTCATATTCCTACTTCATTTATCGATTTTGGTTAGATATCCAGGGAGATAAATGGCTCGAGATACAAAAAAACGCATTTTAGAAAAATTGACATTTTTGCCTTTAAAGGGTCGAATTACGAAAAATTTCTTTGTTAAAATATAATGTTACCACGGCGGAGCCCTTAATCTTTAGTATGATACCTCATTTATCTATATCGGTTAGATATTAAGGGAGATAAATCGCTCGTGACACAAAAACGCATTGCAAAAATATTGATACTTTTGCCCTTTAAGGGTCGAATTCCGAAAAATTTCTGTGTTAATATATGACGTCAGTAAAGCGGAGATCTTAATCTTTAAAACGATTCTTCATAAAACGGTTTCAGATAGGTATCCAGGGAGATAACTGACTCGTAACACAGAAAACAGCATTTTAGAAAAATTGACTTTTTTGCCTTTTATGGGTCGAATTACGAAAAATTCCTTTCTTAAAATATAATGTTACCACGGCGGAGGCCTTATTCTTTAATATGATACCTGATTTATCTATATCGGTTAGATATCAAGGGAGATAAATCGCTCGTGAAACAAAAAACGGTTATAGAAAAATTTATACTTTTTTCCTTTAACGGTTGAATTCCAAAAACATTCTTTCTTAAAATATGATTTCACAAATCTGATACATTACTCCTCATATTCCTACTTCATTTATCGATTTTGGTTAGATATCCAGGGAGATAAATGGCTCGAGATACAAAAAACGCATTTTAGAAAAATTGACATTTTTGCCTTTAAAGGGTCGAATTACGAAAAATTTCTTTGTTAAAATATAATGTTACCACGGCGGAGCCCTTAATCTTTAGTATGATACCTCATTTATCTATATCGGTTAGATATTAAGGGAGATAAATCGCTCGTGACACAAAAACGCATTGCAAAAATATTGATACTTTTGCCCTTTAAGGGTCGAATTCCGAAAAATTTCTGTGTTAATATATGACGTCAGTAAAGCGGAGATCTTAATCTTTAAAACGATTCTTCATAAAACGGTTTCAGATAGGTATCCAGGGAGATAACTGACTCGTAACACAGAAAACAGCATTTTAGAAAAATTTACATTTTTGCCCTTTAAGGGACGTATTCCGAAAACTTTCATGCTTAAAATACGATTTAACCAAAGTGGAGACCATAAGCTTTAAAATGATACCTCATTCATTGATTTCGGTTAAGTATGAAGGAAGATATAGGCTTGTGACAAAAAAAATACCTTATAGAAATAATATATATGATAATTTTCTCCCAAAGCTGGAATATTCCATTTGTTAAGCACCGGACACTATAGACGCGGGCGTCCTAAGGTAACTATTTTTTGCAACATTTTAAAGTCTTATCGGAATTTCATCTGAGTATTCAGAGTTTCTAATTAAAAGCAATTTGTTTCATTATTTACGACAAACGCTTACAGAGCAAACACTGCCAAGCGCTGTTATTTATTTTGTTTCAGTATATCCCCTCTTAATGAAACACCACACGAAACGTGTAAATACCTCACCCCTCCCCGCACCCACACAGCACTTAATGAAGTAGGCCGAGATTGTGTTTTAAGGTCACCTTGGCGGGCTGGCCACTGCGTATAAAGCTAGCAGTAAACAGGGATTATCTGCGCGAAGTCCTCCTTTGGCCTAGTACGTATAAACCACACAGAGCTGTATCACACCCGTGTGTTTTAACAGAGAAAGGACTTTTATGAATGGATAAAAACTTCAAAAGAAGTAATAAGTCAGCGACCTTCGCTACATTTCTATACATCAATTTACAACATTTTTGCTAACGAAACACGTTTTGTTGGTAACAGTTTTGATGGATTACATAACCTCTAAAGCGTTCTGACTTTGTGCACCATCAGTAGTGTTATTCCGTGTCGGTCCAAAACAGCACTTTTTGCACTTCCATAGAATTGAAATGTGTGCTGTGGTTCAACATTACTCTCATTTTATTTTTGGTAGCTTCACAGTTGCTTATCTGCTAACCACCAATGTCATCGTACAACACACGGAGAGTCACAAAATTTGCTGCCTCTTCTTTATTCAATTACACCCACACTGAAGAGAGTTCATTGTCAAATCTTTTTGCTTGGTGATTTGTTTTGACCCGAGAAAGAACATTTGTTTTCTAATTTATAAACTAAATTGACCAATCCAATAAGGTTCGTTTTCTATACAACCAATTATAATTATTGACAATGAATATGTTTTTTTTTTTAAATTAAGTGCAACGTGAAGAACTTAATACGGATAATTACATTTTCGCTTTCACCCTTGAAATATTTATGTGTAGTGATTAGTTAATACCAATTTTAGTAGCTTCAAGAACATCATCATGCAACATTTCTTCAGACGAAGCGATAGTTTCTGTCCATTCAGTATTCTGGTTGCACAGAGCGTGGTGGGTGAGCGGACAACGCTCCAGCCTCGCATTCGGGGGGATGTGGGTTCGAATCCCCGTCCGGGCATCCAGATTATTGTTTTCCATGGTTTCCCCAAATCATTCCAGGTGAATGCCGCGATGCTTCCTTCAAAAGGCCATGGTGGAATGTCTTCCCCTTTCTTGTCCCAGTCCTTTCCAGCCTCTAATGATCTCGACATCGACGAGGCGTAAAGCCATAAGCAGAAAAAAATATTCATGCTGGAATTTTATCGATAGCTCCTTTCGTCAGAATCTTTAGTAATTAGCAGTGGTGTCGTTCAAATAATGTAAACCGCTTAGTAGTGCGTCCTTGATTCGGATGTAATGCAATTACAGAACACTGAAAATTAATTTATATTCTTCGAACAAAGCTATAATTTAACTACATATAAACATCTATTGTGCAGCAGGTATTAATAACTCTGACTGTATTGACGAGATTTATCGCTGATGTAGAAATACTGATAATGAAAAATGTAATAAATGATTCAGCATCATTAGCTGTTAAAGCTTAATTTGAGTCATGAAATATAAATAAGATATAATTAGTTCGAAACTGAATTTAATTTTAATGGAGAGCTGTAAAAACTGGGGACGACATTAAAAGCGTTAAGTGAACAATAATGCATGATTTATTCTGGATTAAAACAACTACATTTTTATTTTGCAACCTTCTTCATCATTGGACTGGTAGATTGACTGCAGTTTTTACGAAAGTTTAACAAACCATAATACCATATATGCAAGTTGATCACAATCAGCATTGCTTTTCTAAGAAAACATAAAACATGCCTCCATATCGCAGAATTTGAAATATTGCTTTCTGATAGATTTATTACATATTAATCCATTCAAGTTGTAAGACAGTGTCCATGGTCAAGATGTTCTTGAGGACAACTTCTGTTCTAGCACTACAATAGAAAAGGTAAGGCTGGAAAATAAAGATCTCAAACTCTCTTGGAATAGAGATAGTAGTCGAGTAATTGCTGCAGTTAAAACTGCATAACATGAAACTCTCAGCACATGCTTAGGTTCGCAGAGTTACACCAACATGACCAAATGGGAGTGCTTAGTATAGTAGATCATAAAAGTGCATTCTTCGGTGTCACTTTTTTCCATACTCCTGCTTAGAAACAGCTTATTTGCGTATCAAGCGACTCAGAATTTACTAGACATGTCAAGGTCATGGTCCACAACAATTTTCATAGAAATAATTTATTTCATATTTGAAATTGTATATGAGAACAGAAAAATAACAGGATTTATTCGGAGCCTTCAGAGACCACCAAATCTGTACAACTTTACTATGTAATAAAACTGTAGGAAGATTGTTTCTGTACATCGTATTTATTTTTAAAATAGTAATTGCAATGTACACAGCTGATGAAACGCCAAAATTTAAAAATTTGAATGTTTTTGTGTCTGTCTTCACATCAAGCAATAAACGGATTTTAATGAAACAGCACATAACGATAGTTTATGTAATGAGGTAACTTACAGAATACTTTTCATCCCGGAAGGTTAAAGAGTTCCAATAATTCAGAGGTCAAAATGTGAATTTTCCAAATTTTTCCTGTCTCTTCAAGAACTAAAGAACGGATTTCAACGAAATTGCACGTAGTTATAACTAATGTCTAGGTTTAACATACAGGATGTTTTTTTTCTTTCTTTTTTTCTCTCCCGATAAGCTACAAAATTGCCTAGATAAGTTTCAAAAGGTTTAGTAGCTAGTAAACAGTGCATCCTATTTAATAAGATGTAGCACATTTACATTTTACGCACATACTAATAAATTCCCTTAGTAATCATTATAAGATGTATGCGGCAAAGAAAATGTAATAGTTGTTTTTACCTTTGTACAAATATGTATAGTACTCTCTCATATATGCAGAAGTAATTCAACAGATGGCAACAGTAGCCTCTATGTTTAAATTTATAAACTATAATAGATCGACTTTATGATTCAATCAACAATTTTATACAATAATTTATATACATTAAAATAAGTCATTCTGTTCGTACAGGCACCAGTCTCGACCACTTCAAATATTGCTTGCACAGAATCATTATTAAAAAAATTAAGGTATACGTGTAGATCATCCATAACCATATACCTCCAGAAGTAGTGTAAAAATGCATATAAAACATTTACATACCTAAAGTCAGAAGAAGAATAGGGAAGACATAGGAACAAACAGGACTGTTCCTCTGCTTCTTCGTATGCAACAAAGTTCGAGGGTAGATGGGTCCGGTCAACGGGGTTACCAAAATTACTTTCTTACCCCCTCACGGATCCTCCTCCCCCCAACCATCCACCTCCAGCATCCGCCACCACCTCCGAACTAGCCGCCATTACACCCATGTGGATGCCCCCGGACCAGACCAAAGACGAAACCTGACCGTATAGCTACAGCTACGAGTCCAACGCGCACCCGGCTCCACCTGCCCCGCAGGAAAGAAGGCGGTACCCGCAGCGACCGAGCACAGCGCGGACCTACCC
Organism: Vandiemenella viatica; assembly: GCA_031002005.1. Classification (NCBI taxonomy): domain Eukaryota; kingdom Metazoa; phylum Arthropoda; class Insecta; order Orthoptera; family Morabidae; genus Vandiemenella; species Vandiemenella viatica. The sequence continues at coordinate 160,292,414 of JARYHS010011408.1, read as the reverse complement.
TTGGCGCACGTTCCGCCGCGCCCGACGCCAGACGTGAACGCCAACGACGGGCATCAGGTTCCCGCACTACTGGGTACGCTCCAAGTGCACGTTCCGCCGTGCCCGACCGGCACATCTGTGTGGGCGCCACTGACGACTTCCCGCGCACTCGTCCAAGCTCGCAGAGCACCATCGTAGTGCGCATCTCACCTCAGCATAAGCCTTGGCGTAGGGGTGTCGCTGCTCCACCAGGTTCAAAGACCATAAACTACCAGTCTCCACATATTATAGAACCTATTTTGGCAGCAAATAGCTCATACCGGCGGCAAGGGGAGCCGAGTTCCTTTATCACGGACCACCGGTCCCAGCGAGGGTCAATCTGTACAATCTGGAGACGACCCCGGTCGTTGCTAGATCACGCCAGCTTACCGGTACCATCCGTTGCCTCCCATCAGAGCGAGTCACCTCCCTGCAACTTTGGTTCTACCGCTGTGAGCAGTAGAAGAGGGACAAGCCCTCTAATCAGCATCCATCGGTCTTACTGTCTTGTAGGCGTTGGCAATGAGTGCTACCGGCGGGAGGGCTGCATCACGTCACCCCACAACGATCCCAATCTTCCAAAGACCAGAATCTACCGGCTAGTTTGTTTGGTCCATACCGGCGGCAGGGGAACCACTTCGCCTGATCACCGACGCCCACCTCAACAGCAGCTGCACCCGAAAACCGGAATACAACTCTACCTTCTACGGCAGACGCCAGATTACCGGAACCGTTTTGAGTGAAACAGTTCTGCAGGGCACACAGTTATCTCCCTGAACCCCGTCCGGCGTTTAAGTCGGAATAGTCGAGGCATTGGCACAGTGTGCATTCCCAGTGGCATCCCTGACTGTCGTCGCACAGTGTTACCTGGGGAGACCCCCGGTACCTTCCACCAGGCTCCTGCAGCTTGAATTATGCGAATCTTCCTCACCAATTACTTGCTGCAGTCTCCACGCCGAGTTCCGGGAACCCGGGTTCGCCATTCCTGTATCCAAGCCTCCCGCAGGCGAGGGAGCCCATACCCCTGGTTTCATCTGACAGCCCAAGAAGCTCATTACGCCTTGGTACTCTTGGTAGCAGAAAATGAAATTTCCCGCAACGTTGGAAGATTCGCCATCGGGGACTAAGTCCCCTACCGCACATCTAATACAGAAGGCGACGCCCGTTACCCAGGTAACCAACCTGGGATTTGGTAGTCAACCGAACTGTTTTACGGGTATCCGCCGTGCGGTCTGCTGGGTCTAGTCTTCGGATCCTAGGACTTGGGCACGGCCAGGTCCCGACAGCTCAAACGACTACCTCCTACGGAGTACCGTGTCCATCAGTCAACAACAGAAGCATGACTAATGGACAGAAATGGTCCTAATACACCACCTCTTTTAAAACCGCAAGGACTCCTCATCCAAACAAGCGAGATCCTAATGTTTTACCCCGGTGATTTAAACCTTACATATCACCAATCTATGGCTCACTATGTCAAAGTCTAGTTGTACTTAGATTTCTTGTTCATTTCGTCTGAAATATCTTGTATAAACTGATCAGCCAGTTGAAGGTATAGGACATCATTATTTTTTTAACTTTTGAATATGGCGGTTAGCTAGACGATTTGTCAGACGTTAATACTTTTTTACCTTCTAACGCACTGCGCTAAATTACAGAAACAATTCCGTTTTTTTTTTTTCGCATTCTCTGAGAACTTTAAGACTAGAATTTCAGAATCGCCAGTTGCTTAACAACAACTAAGTAGTTAAAATACAACTAGCATAAAATTTCAGTATCAAATTTTAAGATTCGGTGCTAAGTGTTTAAATTTTGACATGCCTGTCATCAATCTCTCATCCTATGTTAATTAATGTCGGAACATTACTCACTCAACATTTCTTGCATACGGTCTAAGTTTCTTTGGGATTCTTCGCAGCTTTTAAATAGAGAACTGCAGCGTGCACTGTTAAAGGAGTCACAAATCGCCCTTGTATCAAACATGTTTTTTAAGTACTTGTTGTCCTCTGTAGATTTGAATCTTCCCTCTATCGTCTTGTTTCCCCCAAATATATCGTTATGTTACTACGGTTGATTTTACATTCTGCGAATTATAATTTCGATATATAGCTACCGATGCTTTTCGGATAAAGTAAATTCATGTAACATAGTTTCGATTTGCCGCGCTAAACCTGCAGTTTAACGTGGAAATCCTGGGCGCCTCAGGGTTTGAGCCTGTGACTCCGCATTTGAGAGTAAGAGTCTTAACTAGGGTTGTAACGGAAGTCATCTTTGCGGATGCGGATACAGATGTGGATGTTAAGTGCTTGACATTTATAATTATTTAGATTATAATATTTTATAAAAATCAACTTAAAATAATAATAATTATATATTTTTATCACAAATCCTACATTTTGCATAAGCAAAGTCTATTTCCATATAATACTGCCATATTGATTTATCTTTGCCTCATCCTTCCACACACACAGAGATAAACAAAAAACAAACAAACAAAAAGCGTGGGATAATTTCACAAGCGAATTACATTATGTGCTTAACCACGCACTTGTCAACAAACAATCTTTGCCATATGAACTTTGCAGAGTTCGCGGCTCGACTAATTGAAGTGTCAAGCACCAGGTCACGCCACCGCACATCTTCGTGCGTCACTCGCCTTTCCTCCGTTCTTGAAGCCCATTCACAGTCAAATTTGTAGGACCTACGATGATCCGATTTTCCGATAAAGGACTCTTATTGGACCTTAAAATGGGTTTCAGGACTACACGTAGGACGTGTTGGATGTTGTTGGACTCCCAGACCTTTTCCCTGCCGTCCAACAAGCTATGGCGTTGGACCATGATTGGAGGAAACATGCTATGAGTGTGCGATAAGGACGCCGGTGTGCCGCGAGAAAGTACGAGAGGAAAGGACTGCTTGGAACATATTGTTGGACCCCTGCTAGCAGCGTGTATGGGTGAGCGCATCCTGCGATAATTCTGCACGAATATCCTATAAGGTGGACCGTGAATAAACCGCTTAACTTCACATACAAGTTCAAACTTTTAAATTCGTCACTTAGGTTATAGTACCGTTCAGTTCATTGTTACTTTTAATGCAGGATCGTAAGAAGAAGAAAGAAACAACCACATTGTTGTTCGCTAAGCAACGATTGGCTGAATCTCGTATAAAGAGAAAATAATAATATACATTAATATAAATTGCAATGAAACAAACAAAAAAAAAAAACCCTCCGTTACACATCCGCACTAAAAATTGCAGATGCGGATGGGGGTAGGATTCCACGTGGAAGTTCCGCACTAACGGATGCGGAACTCCGTTACATCCCTAATCTTATCCACGGAGCTATCGGACCGCTATCAATATACCTCTTCAGTGGTGCCGACGCAAAATTAAACTTGTTCTTTGACTTTGTTATAACGAATTCTTTAATCTTTTCGAAATGTAAGGAACACTTTTCCTTAAAGTTTAAAATTCTACTATTCACATATGGTTGCAATAGCAGCTTTCTGAATGCTACCTGAGGCTAGTTAAATATGTCCGATTAAGTCGGATTAATTTGTAAAGTAATCTTATTTGTCAAATATAAGATATTGTATTTGCACGCTAACAAGCTATTAGAAATGTCATCTATAAAGATTTATGGTATCTTTATTCATTTTTTAGGTATGTGGATAGGATTCATTCAGCCAGCTACTAATTTACATAATACTAAATCTTAAGTCTATAATAAGAATGATGAAAGTTGTATCCGTACATATTTTTAAAGAGTAATTGAAATGTAAACTACTGACGACTGAAATGCCAAAGCCATGAAAATGAGAATTTTTACCTGTCTGTAAATTATTGAACGGATTTTAACGAAACAGCACATTACATCAAGCGCAACACCATCACTATTCTATTTTTGTTTATCTTGCACAGTTGTCGTATAAATTGTTGAGCAAATTTAAACGAAACTAACATAATCATACGTCATCAGTTAACATATTATAGGAAACGTTTTATCCTGATAAGCAGGATATTTCTTCCATGATACTGAGGAATCGTAAAGCTGGAAATTTTTTATAGCCATTTAATTGTATGCTCATTTAGTGGTATCTTCGTGCCAGTCAGATGGCTCAGTTGGTTTAAGAACGCTATAGGGGTATGGACGGTAAATTGTTCGTATCCCGGTCTCGGCTAGAATTTTATGGACCTAAAATTGACGTTCACAATGTAAAGATACTAGGACGCACCATGGTTTGGATTCCACGTTAATATGTAAGCGAGTGCTATAGAGACGCAATGCGCATCCCGTAAGAAACTATCACCATGTCATTGAGACCTTACAGAATTATATACTGTCTGTCGTAACTTTCTCACAATAAGTGCTACATATGCGGTGATGATATGTTCGTCTTAACGATATCCTCTTTAATCTGGAGACTGCGCTAACTTCGGCGAGTCTCGATACTGCCCGAAGTAAAATATTAATTACCCTGACTGCCACCAGAGCGCTACTTGGCTAAGGGGGCATCCACAAATTACGTGAGGTGTTTTTCCGGATTTCTGGACCCCCCTCCCCCCTGGTGAGATTTCGTGAGATCTGGCCGGACCCCCCCCCCCTCTGGTGAGATCGCCATCGAAACTTTTGTAGACCCTTTTTTTTTAGGTCACACCCTAACTTTTTTGACGAAATACCCTCCTAAAATCGACTTTGGCTCAAATTGCAGACCTTTTTTTTTGGCTCTACTGTCCCCAAATTTTTCGCAAAATCTCACGTGAGATTCCAGTAGACCCCCCCCTCCCCCCTGGTGAGATCTGGTGAGATTTCGGCGGACCCCCTCCCCCCCTATTTCACCTCACGTAATTTATGGATGCCCCCTAATCAGCAAAATTCAAATGAATAACTGTATTTGCGTTGATACTATTAAAATGAAGTGTAAATTTCAAATAAATAATTGAATTTTCTTTTATTTGCATTTTAGTGTCAAAATAAATTGTAATTGCGATGCCAACTAAAAGGTAATTGTCAATTGTGGAAGTAACTGCTTAAAAATAAGAAGAGCCGGGATATAATAAATTCCAAGCGAGGCAGAGATTAAAAAAGATATAATGGTACGTTCATTCAAATTTGCATGTTGCTTTTTGCTTATTTACGACGACTAGATACAGAAATTCATGGTAGGAGACGGGCATTCGATGTTTTTACTACATTATCTGTAACGGTTATAAGGTAATACAACTTAACTTAAGAAATTTAATGCCTGAAGAAAGAAACAATAAAGTTTATCAAAACTCAGAGAATACACGAAACGTACGTAATCACGGAATATATCAATCAATAACAGTTATTCATTTCTTACATTCATTTCAACTCTTATATAGATGTTTACGCACAAAAAAAAATCATATATATTTTATTTTGATATCAGTGATCAAAAATAATTCGGCTTTTTCTGTTGGCAGGGCAAATATCCATGTAGGCTGGAGATATCGTCTTGGGCATCGGGAAAATGATTTCAACTGCCCGAGCGTGGTGGGTGAGCAGGAGGAAGCCGGCTCGAATCTCCATCCAGACATCATTTTGGTTTTCCATTGTCTTCAAAAATCACGCCATAAAAATGCTGATATGGTGCTTTTAAAGGCCCTGTCCGAATTCCATCACCATCCTTGCCCCCAGACCTTCCCCACCCGTAGTGATGTTGGTGAGGCGTAGAAGAGATAAAAAAAAGTTCTCGTTTGTAGTTTTAAACCTGCCACCATGTAGTAGTAATAGTTAGTTCATACTATAGAGAACATATAACTATAGAGAGCATATAAAAGCAATTATACTGGAGGAAATAAACTGTAAATTGATAGAACAAAGTAGATGTAATACACCTCCTCAGAACCGTATTGACCCAAATAGGAGTTGGGATTCACAGTTACCGGAAGCCGGCGGTGACCCCTCTGAAGACCCTGAACGGTCTTGGTCATTCCAGAAATCGCATAACCGCATCTGATGGGCCAGACCTCAAGGAATTCCGGAGGACGTGGGTCCTGCTGAAGATCTGTCCTAAAAAATACTGACTTCTATACTGTAGTTAGCAGTAGCGTAGTACAATTTGAAATAAAATAGTGGTGGTGGGTTAATTAAGGGGTTATGTTACTAACATTATTTTCTTTTATTGAAATTTAACCTACTTGTAGTCAAGTACTTAAAAGTTTGTAAAAAAACGCCTATACTTACAACAGTACTCTGTAAACAACAGTTCACTTGATTTCGCCTAGGTAGCGGAAATCTATGTAACAATTTAATCATATTCTGATTGTAAATATGTCCTAATTTAGATACTACATGTTCATTCCACTATAATTAGATCTACAGTAGAAAGTTGCCTAGCTCAATTCTGTGTCGAGCTACATTGACTCATGTAGATCAATAGTTGGCAATCTTAACATGAAAACATGGAGAGCGCTGACAAGTGGTGTAGGAGGGCAAAAGATAATTTAGCATTAAGACCCAAATACTACATGTGAATGTGCTGCTGAATATACCATCTATACAATTTCTCGCAGAACCCATCAATCTGTAGTTTAAAAGACCTGCTTAATGCCAGTGACAACGCAGTCTTAGTTGCTGACGTTTGTTCATCTACAATATCAATTAATTGGTGTTTGATTGCTATACTTTTTTTTCTACCTTTCTGTTCTGTTCTTCTTGATATTAATGGTTGTGTTTCTAACTATTGTAACGGCAAAGATTTTGATAAGAAATAAATTTCATTATATATCATGTTTCTACTTAATACACTTCCCAAAAGCTAACGCAATCAGTCTTTAAGTAAAAAATCTTAATTACTGTGGAAAATATTCTGGAATTTCCAATTAAGTTATCTGCCAATGCATACGTAACAACGCATTTTGTTCTTGAATCTTGTTATGGAATCTTCTACCATTCAAAATGACATTGCCTTATGCAAATTTCAACATACAACATTGCATTTTAATGAGCTGCCCGTAACTGGCCTAGTAAAAACTCTATTGCGACTCTCACCAGATTTCCTTGTGTAGCGCGCATCTGACCTTTAAAGGAAACACTCCGATTCTCTAACTAATGACAAAAACTGAAAAATTTACAAACACGATCATCACTGAAAGGTCGTAATTTTGATCCAAAGATTAGATGCTGATCTTATCCTGAAGACCACAGTTAGGGCTTCTAAAATGCTGATATTTTGGTAACAGAGTACCCTTCACCCGACAGCGACCACAAGGGAAATGATCCTAGTGTGAAATCCTAGATGGCTGACATCACTGATGCCGATCCGCGACTCAACGTGCAAGAGTACACGATGGATTTCTTCCCCTACTAGAAATTACATTTCACTAGAAAGCTTACTAACCATCTTAACTTCCTGGAATAGTCCCTACCATTTAATATATCTTACTTTGGAAGACACTAGGTATTCCTACTGATTTGTGCATTATAAAATACTGTTTGTACTATTTTTTCTGACTTTGTATCTCCAATCATTTTTTACATCTTGGTCACGAAACTAAGTAGTACGTTGTGTAAAAGCAAAGAGTCAATTATTAAAAAAAAAGTACCCTTTTGTAGCATCTCTGGCATAATGGGTTGGCCTGAAGCCAGTTGATCCTTGTAGAATTAAGAACTAGACACAAGGGGAAAATTCTTAAAATTAATTGCAATTTTTTAACTATAAAGTAAGCCTAGACTACGTCTACTCCTACTATTACAAAGCTTTAACTTTGTGGCCCTCGTCAACGCTTCTGCAGAGTTCAGGTACTTCAGGTATACATATAGATTATACCTTCCTACAAACACAACTTAAAAATTCAAATAACTGACGAATACTACTTTCTTCTAATAACATACGTAGCATTATTGCATTTAAGCAACAATAAAGGTATCCAACGTACAAAACCGTAGTATACTCGTAAGCTATAAGGATGGTAATTATCTGCCACAAAGAGCAGCACTCACAAATTACTACAGATGGATATAGAGCGTGGTAACTACTCGACTTGATCTAGCTTCATTAACAACTATATGTAAACACTATTTGCGCTACTACAGATAAAACTTGCTAAAGACTACAAAAAGTCTATAAACGTTTGTGACTACTCGACTACAGCTGACTAATATCTCACTATTAACACAGAAGTTACCTTGAACTTGGTCATAAGTATTGCGTTATGGCTGCAGTTTACAGGAACAAGTTATGGCTTGCAGCTATCCTGCTTGAACACACCGTTGCAGCGACATCAGTCGCGATCCCCGGTGGGTCCCGAGTAGATATCTGCTGGGACAGGATATTAATTAAACACTTTTAATCACTTGACTATTACTTCTGCGATGGAAATAGCAACTACTTAAGTGTGTATCAATGGCACTACCTTGAGCTAGCTCGTTCGTTACTTAGTGAACTTCGGTCAGAATTTTGTGAGAAACAATGTTTATCTTTAATCCGTTATTTTACTTTAATTGCTATTTAACGACGTTATTCACTTAAAATGACTAACAGAGGGTGTATAGGATTGCTCCGTAATTGGGTAGAGATTAATTTTAAGAAATCATCACAAAACTCATATTGAGGATCTCGGTAAGGCTATCTCAGAACGGTCGCATCCAACCCCTATGGATTGTGATTGTTTTAGTGATTATTTAGATAATTCTGTAGATTTCTATTCCTCCCAGTCTTAAGATGGGAATGAAAAGCGTAATGTGACATTCAACTGGTTGTTGCAGATATGTGTTGTACAATTTATACATATTTGGTGATATTTCGGTTACGAGTACGAATTCTGACTGACACGGATGCTTATATCATTTTATGTTTCGGAGTTGCTTAGGTATCCGTTCTAAATCTACAATGAATCGCTCGTTACTTTTCTAGTTGGTGGTAGCTTTAATAAGGATATTTAAGTTATTTTTCGCTGTATAACTCCCTATCAAGTTGTTACTAAAAGCGTCAATCATTATTTTCTTAGCGTCAATCATCTTTCTCTGTTTAGTATGACGCCCTCCATTATCAGTCGCAACTACGTCTGTCACTTTCTACCTGAAGATACTATAGTTTAAAATCGTTATTATGAATTTGTGCGTTAAGGCTTCTCTGAAATTGCATTTTGATCATATGGATTAGTTAAGAGCTACACCGTGACATGAATGTACTCTGAAAGCTGAAGTCAAGGGTGTTGCGACACTACTTTCAAGAAATTCGCGATTCACTTCGATATTGTTTACGGTTGTTGGTGGATGTCACTGTGTTTTGCAAAAATAATCTACATCGAGATGGTGCCATATTTTTACAACTACTTTTGACCACTTTTCAAAGTTTGATTAGAATCTGATCTCCAGAAAATGTTGCTTTTGACAGCCATCATTATTCGTGGTTGTTTTCTTGGCACAACTCATGTAAACATCAAGTCAACTAAAACATCTTTCAGTTGGATTCTTCACAGTCATTTATCGAAATACTTTTCGGTCTGAAAACGTCAAACACAAATTGGAGTTTCAGGGGTATGGTTGTCTATCCCTCAACTAGGTTTCAACTGTGAAGCCTTAATCCTCTGCTGTATTGCATGTCTGAATCCCCTATAGTTAGATGGAATTTAGCAAATTGTAACAAGACCTTGTGCGATGGTACACAGTTGGTCTAACTTACTATAAATATTTATGGTAATAACAATTATTGCAAGTGAATCTTCACAGTTATAATAATTACTACCCCAAAGCCCGTTAAAAACGACGTGTTTAACTGAGTGTTCTAGTAATTTATTTCTCTGCAGTTGTTTAACTAAATAGAATTGTTATAAAATAAAGCTCATTGTAATAATTTATCATCCCTTGTGCTGTAGCAAAAAGCTTTAGTTGTCGACTTGGTCCAGGATGCATTTCAGCCTAACCACAATCTTCGCTAATATTGCTGATAGTAAAGTAATGCTTAATCACGCGCGAATTAATACATTCCCTGTGTCGCATGCTAGTGTCATCATGTATCGCGAAATAAACTTGATCCTAAATCTTCACAGGTTCTGACACCTTCCTTTATTAATACCTGTGATGAAGATTGATATTTTAATGCCTGAGACAGCTTACATTCGATGAAATAATAACCCCAATGAGAACGAAGGACCCTAAGAATAAATCTTAACAACTTACGCTATGCCACGTAATATTTAATTGTTGTTTAGGCCACATATATCGCTAAGTAACCATCTAACCAAAATATTCGCTACATTGATGCTTGAAACACAAAGCTTTTATCTTACATATCTATGTACAAAGAATTTAAGTAATGCTTCTATACATCAAAAGAATATTATGTAAATATAAGCATCTAATGATTGATATGTCGGTTTTAATGCAATACATACTTTTATTTCACTGTTCTGTCAGTTAATTTACTCGCGGATGCTTGGAAATGATATTAAATAACGTCCATTACCAATAATAATGACGCAAAACGTGACGTCATCGCACGACGTCATGCCGTGACAGGTGACGTCATACATGACAGCTTGCTTATTACATTAATAGATTTTGATAAAAATAAGTGCAGAAAAGACAATTATTGCTATTGCCTACTGTAATATTCTCGAACAAATCCGAGATAACACCCTCGTAAAATAAACAAAGATCAGAAAGCTAACCATCCACAGCTAGAAGAAGTCTTATTCGTAGTTGTATGAAATAAACCGGAAGTTGAGTGATGAGTCTAACACTTTCTGGAGCCGAAGCTAAAAGCCTCGCTGGGAGAAACGTCCCAGGGGTCAAACAAAGTCTGCCTGAACCGTTCAGTATGGCTTGGTCAGAATTATGGAGAATTTAGTTTGAAAATGAAACAATACGCTCCCTGAAAATGAGGAGAGCCATTTGAAATCATCCATTACACTGGTAAACATTTTATTTGCTATCAACAGCAATATTTTTTTTACTGGGTAATTATTGGAGGCTGTTGAAATGCAATGCCTCATGTGACCTGAACATCTCGAATTTCTCTCCCCCCCCCTTTTGGTTAGGCAGACAGTAGTCAAGCAGCATATTGTTTTTTCCTTCTATTGGAATTGTGACGTTCCAAATAGATCTTCGCTTAAAAATCTTTGCACTCATGGAATCTACAATACTATTTTTAACATCATGTACTTCCGCAACGTGATACCGCTAATTTCATCGCTCTGGCCTCGCATTCGGGAGGACGCCGGTTCGAATCTCCGTCCGAGCACCCATATTTGGATTTTCCATGGTTTCCCCAAATCACTCCAGACGAATGCCGGAATGCTTCCTTCAAAAGGCCATGACCGAATTCCTTCTCGTTCCTTGATCCCTGTCCCATCCCGCCTCTAATGATCTCAACGTCGACAAAGCGCAAAGTCATAAGTAAGGGGGAAATAACGCTAATTAACTACCGAAGGTTTTAGATATTCAAACAAACAGAAACTTTCTCCAACAGCATGGAAATTGATGTTCAGTATAAAGGATTATGTTTTTGGTCACATGACAATAATTTACAAGAATATTTTTAGTATCACTGGGCCTTAATAAAATGAAATTATAGATTGGAGTTGACATAAATACTTGAATGTGATTATTCAAATCTAGTTCATTGTAGTAAACAAATTTAAGCTCCCGGGCCCCGAGGGGAAACTCGAATTACTTCAAACATTCAGAAACTGTGACTAACATTACATGTTTTAGAACCTGGGGTAGATCGTGTTATTATTTTCAATTCTACCTAAAATCCAGTCGAACGAAACATCACAATCTGTATTTGTATTGGCTATACTTTTATATTTGAAATAAAATACATATCGTAGAAAATAAAAAGGTCATCGGTTTTTTAATGGATTGAATTTTTTGAAACATCTTTCAATAAACCCTTTATTATAGAGGTAATACTTTCAATCATATTTTCCGTTTCAAATGATACAGAACGAGTTCTGCTGTACGGTGTTAATGTCCTAAACACTCGATGTAGCGCTTCATACGGTGGAGTAAAAAGACTGAGTCATAGAAAGTGAAACGGAATGCTGTCAAGACTTCAGTCGATATGAGGAAGGAGGTCAGAGACACGAAGAGGCATGCATCTTGTATGTGGCCCCTATCGACCACTGGACACGTCGTCGGCTGACGCTTCAAAACAAAGAACTTGCTGACGTCACACAGCATGTCGCAATACTGATCTCACAACGAACAGAAAATCTTTTAACCTTCGCCAGCAGCAATTAATAGGTAAGCTGATTTTCGAATTGGAATGAAATTAAAAACAATGAAGAAGAAATCCGCTAAGACAATCAATTTTAAACATTGGAAAATAAGTACATTCATCTTCGGAAGTCAGATAATGTGGAGTAGTTATAGTCCATTGGCTATTAAAATTATTTTACATTCTATGAGAACAATCAACATAACTCAATGAATGCGCAACCCTTTCTTGAAGAGCCAGCCGAATCATATAGCGTGTTCAAATCAAATGCATATAGCTCTCTATGTCTGTACTGCAGAGGAAGAATATATTACTTTATAACGTGAAATGAGACCCAATGGAATTAGAGGCGCATTTACTCTGAGGTAACTGTAATCAGTTTTTTCATTATAATGCTGTTATTAACTTTTCTACACTCCTTCAAGAGTATGTTATGGTTTAGTGTTATTGACAGCGATCATTTTCTTATGTGACGTTATTACTTATCATTTTCTAGTAAAACACATCTTCCAAATGTTCATGCGTTACATAATTTTTTCCAGCCAATTTCAGTCACGAATGGTACAGGCTCTTTAGAGTGATTAAAACCTCTTGAAATCTTAACGATGTGATGCTTTTAGTCACAACGCCTGATTCATTGGCTAATGGGGGGGAGCTGAGTGTTGCTATCCGTGTATCTAGTTTTCTGTGTGATAAGTGCAAGTTTTGTTTATGAAATGAGTAGCTTGCGAGACGAAAGTCCCAATATTCGGCTAGGTGTTTGCAAGTAATCGCCTAAAAACCGCAGTCAGGATGGCCTGAGCGGAGGTCCGGGATTTGACCTTGTGCTTCACAACGCGCAGCTATCCTGGCGTGTACGTTAGTCAGAAGTAGCTTAATACCTATTCATTAGGACAATTTCTTCATAGTACCTTTAATCTCTCAAAAGGTTCAGAGTTACAGCTTTTGCGAGAAGCTGCTAATGAAACAAATTCGTTGCACCTTAGGAAATTTGGCGACAAGTAATCAGAGATCGATTCTGCACTGTCAGACTTGCAGAAAACATATAGGAAAAACTGGCAACGGGCTTCACCCTCGCTCATTCACAATGCAAACAACGCTTTGCACGGAACCACTGACCATATACATCAGTCATCCACATTAACAGTAACAGCTGCAAACACTGTCACACGGCACGTAATGTAGACAAATCCCCTACACTCGGATAAAAAAACAAACTAGTAAACATGGGGTTTTAATACTTTAAACAAATAGATCAAAATACTGCTGTCTTCTGTTGCTCTAAACACGAAAAGAAATGTAAATTCAATCCATCGTTGTACTAGTGTTTCTCTAGATACATCTTTATTTCTTGAACACCATAAAACATTTTGAAAAAGGTAAAGAAATTTGGTGAACTTAGACAGAAAAGACGTAAAAATTGGAGAATCCATAATACTGAGCAGATTTTAAGCTATCCTTAGATGTTATGTTTGAACATATGTTTGTGCTTCAGGAGCGGAAGGTTACAGCGTTTAGCGAGAAAATGTTCTTTGTTAACCACCAATTATTTCTTCAGAAACATAAAAAAAAATCTGCATGTCTGTTTTCTAGAATCCATTTATACCACCTCTTTTAGAACTAGTATATATTATTATATACACAAATATTAATTTTTAACTTCTCTCCATTCTGTCTTCTTCGTTCATTACACTATAGGGAACATGTAGAAAATGCAAAATTCCAGTTCCCATATTTCAGAAAATCCTAGCGACGCTTAGGCAACTAATGCAGCCGATCCGACTGTTTTCTAGGTACTTCTTTGTTTTAATGTGTGCCAGATTTTTCAACACTTTTGCCGAGTAAACTGTAAACGCAGCAGGTGACATTCTTTCTCTCTCTCTCTCTCTCTCTCTCTCTATATATATATATATATATATATATACTATCTATACTATTATAAATCTGTAAGCAAGCTGCGTTTGTAGTGAGGCTTGATCTCTAATAACGCAAAAACTACCGCATCAATTTGCATGGTGTTTCCAAATTTTTAAAGCTAATGTTGCTGATCAACATCTGCAGAAGTAGCTAACGACTAATATGTACCATGGGAAGAAGCAAGTCAGTAAAAAACTTCAGAAATGTGAAACTGTAGACCACAGATAATTATACACATTCAGACGGTCACTCCTTTCATAAAGAGACCTCACAAAATTTAGGATTTCCCTTTTTTTTTTACTTCTGCGATTCATTTTTCTGGACCGCAGTACTTCAAAATAAAAAGAATACGTGAATCAAGTATAATCAGCATTTACTTGAATCGTAACAGGTCTGTTGAATTACGAAAAAGTTATATTACTAACATTGAAGACATATATTGTCTTTGGTAGACTGTTATACAGTTTGTCTCTGGAACAAAATTGCTCCTCCATGAAATTGCTACGTGAACGCTGTACAATACAGACACAATAAGCCAATACTTAATACGAAATTCAGTTTTTTCTCGAAGAGCGATGTCTGAAAAACAGCTATTATAAATATCAGCAAGTAATAAAACATACTTCTTTCATAATGACTTGTGCGGAATTGCACATATTTGGAAGTACTTTTTTCGATTAATATGTCTCGTGGCTATAACGTGCAAATATAACAAGGCATCCGAAAATTCATGTACATGCGACTCAAATAATTACATAGAAAATACGGATATATTGAAAGAAACTCAAATAAAAAAAATTTCATATCCTAATGCTACACCGCGTAAATTATAAAGTTAAAAGCATCGTCCCTTTGGCCTATAACAAAGCATATCAGCTGTCATCACTGTCCAGGTTGCATTTCAATCGATTTACAACTTGCGATAATTTTGCCACTCAGAAATAATTGCTTGAGTTACATGCACATTAGTACATATACTGTACCGTGATCCATTTTGACATTTTTGAATTAATTATATCTGACTGATATAATGACAATAATTATACGACGATTTGAAATCAAGAGTAGCTCCAATTCACGTAAATTTCTATTTTAAAGCAGTAATAATTGATGGTGTATCAACATAAAATAAAAACCAATATCCAAACAGCAAAAAATTGAGATGCTGTGATTATTGGTAACGAATTTTTATTTCCAATATAACTAGGCATCCTAAAATTCTATTCTACACCGCGTAAATTTTAAAACTAAACCCGTTATGCCTGATACTAAACAAAACGAGTCAATTGTCATCTGGTCCAGGCTGTTGTTTCGCCAGGTACTTACATGCGACTGAAATAATTACATAGAAAATACAGCTATATTGAAAGAAACTTAAATTAAAAAATTTTCATATCCTAATGCTACACCGCGTAGATTACAAAGCTGCAGGCATCGTCTCTTAGGCCTATCATATCAGCTGTCAGGTTGCATTTCAAGCGATTCACAACTTGCGATAATGTTGCCACTCAAAAATAATTGTTTCAGTTACATGCACGTTATTACATAAACTGTACCATGATCACATCTCGACATTTTTGGATTAATTATATCTGACTGAAATAATGACAGTAATGATACGACGATTTGAAATCAAGAGTAGCTCCAATTCACGTAAATTTCTATTTTAAAGCAGGAATAATTGATGGTGTATCAATAAAATAAAACCAATATCCAAACAACAAAAAATAAAAAACAACAAAAAATAAATAAATCAGAAAAATTGAGATGCTGTGATTATTCGTAACGAATTTTTATATTTCAGCACACTTCCAAGAGGACTAAGTCGTAGATTACTGCTATATTTACATAAATTTATGGCACCGCGGTTATGTTGCAATCCTCGGTATCCACATTTAAAACTAAACTTTTTTTAGTTAAGTATCATGGAAACAATATTTTTCATTATATCCACAGATACATCCTTAACAAAGCTTATACCTAGCTATATAATCCCAGGCAAAGTTTACACATAAAATCGCCAAAAAAAAATTACACATAATGATTATAATATCAGCTTTCTTAACGTTACAACTGTTATATATCCATTTAAATTTTCGGTACCACGGTTAACGTGGAATCCTCCATATCAGCATTTAAAAATATTATGTTTTAGCTGAGTTAAATATTGCTTTCAGAAATAATATTATTTATTACTACCACAGATATTCTATATTGTAACCATGTTTATGCTCATCTATATACTCGCAGCCAAAGTTCACGCATAGTGATAATTGCAGCTGTGAAAACGTTTTAATTGTTAGTGCTGTGAGTTGGGTAAGGATAAAAGTTTATGATATGCCCTTGCGAAAGAGATCTAATCTGTCGGGGTCAACTTCTGCAGCTAAAAGATGTCGCCGAAATCGGCTAAATGAGAGTGAAATAGACCGACAACATCGTCTGCAACGTCAAAGAGAACGAGATGAAATAGCTAGAGCAAATGAAAGTAACCTGCACCGAGAAAAGCGATTGACCTATAACCGGGTTCTATACGCTAAATCCATAGCTTCTGAAAGCGCACAGAAGAAAGAATGACGTTTGAACCGTGAAAGCCTTTCTAAACAATAAATGTTTATACTTCGCACAATAATTACAACCACGAATTACTACTGTTAATTTTTCAGGTACATTTTCTACTATTGAATCAATTGCATCACGTTAAAATATGAATAAAACAACTCTCTGACATCAGTATGAAAACCGATCCTAACGTATTAACCGAAACAAAACGAAACTATTCAGAATACATTAACAGTTCATGCCTTTCCACGTTAATGTCTGATAAGAGAATAAAATCGGTAAATAATTTCTACACCTGCCAAGGCACGCGCGCGTGAAGCAGCGGGCAAATGCTAGTATATATATATATATATATACATACATATATGGTATATACAGGGTGTCCAGAAAAGGACTCCCTGATTTCAAAATTAAATATCTCGAAAACAAAGATCGATAGAGGAATGCAGTAAACTGTATGTTTATCGTGACAGCTGTAAAAAGTGTATACAGCAGTTTGAAATAATATTTACAAAAGCTGCTAACAGATGGCGCTGTAAACCCCATACGTAATGCCTAAATAGTGATGCGAAGCTCAGGGCGATCAGTTCCACCATTGAAACGTGAAAGGAGGTTAGCGTACCGAAGGAAGAGTTGATGTGATTATTTGCAAAGATTGTTTTCATACGATTATTTCACTTATGTATGCTGATATTAGCTGTACAGCGTACAGCGCCATCTGTTAGCAGCTTTTGTAACTATTATTTCACACTGCTGTATACACTTCTTACAGCTGTCACAATAAACATACCGTTTACTGCATTCCTCTATCGACCTTTGTTTTCGAGATATTTAATTTTGAAATCAGGGAGTCCTTTTCTGGACACCCTGTATAGGTATACACTATCAATTCATTAATCCAATAACAACGATTTTCTTGTTCCTTACGCTTTTATTATTTTTAAAATGGAGTTAGTCCTATTTATCCGTTACTTTTCTTATAATGGTACTGTAACTTTCAAAACATAGGTTTAAAAGTAAATAATTAATCCACAATATTGCAGTACAAAAATAATGGTAACTCTTCACTGGTCAGATAAATTAAATAAAAATAGTTGAATAATGCTAACTTATTACCAATTTTCAGCATAAATTGAATCTAGGTGTTCATTATTTTTTTAAATAATTAGTTACTAATGAAACATTTATTCGTTTCTTGTATCGATTAATCGAAGTTCGTGTTCATGCGATTACTGATAGTTGTAGACACAAATCACGCGATAGCAGAACAACTGACATTCGCACTGTAGGGGGCGTCCATTAATTAAGTGAGGTGTTTTTCCGGAATTCCAGACCTCTACCCCCGCTCCCCGTATTATGACATGGGATACTGACCGATCTCGCAGTTTCTTTAACACCTTTTTTAGCTCTGCTGTTGCTCTAGAAATCAAAAAGATGATGTGAAACTTCCGTTGACCCCCCCCCCCTTGGTGAGATTTTGGCGGACCCCCCCCCCCCCACACACACACACACCATTTCACGTCAAGTAATTAATGTACGCCTCATTACTTCCCTGCAGCATACTTAAAATCACACAGAAAGTGAATACATCGGGGCATAATATTGTACACTTTGTATTCTGAGCTGCCAGGTGTTTAAGATCTTTCTAAATAGTAAGTAATTGTTATCATTTTTAGGATGTTCTGATGGTTTTCACTAAACGTTATCACGAATTTTCAATTCATCTTTGGCGTATCGTAAATACCGCTTCTTCCGAGACCTGCACATTCACAAGAGAAATCTTTTAGCTATTGCATCCAGAGTATGTTTACTCGACACGGAGCTAAGCAGAGGATTCATTTGAAAGCCGGTAGAGAAGTAGTTCTTCAGAACACACCGCAAAGACATTTTGAATGTCTGTTATCTTCTACAACAGCTCTGATTTTAACTCATAATGGCTTTTAAATTTCTCTTCATTCCAGTTACAGAATTGGTGGTGGTACAAGGTTTATAAACATTAGTTTGCAGACTTTTATTGGAAAGAAGACATTACCCTAAGCTATGAAATCAATTTGAGATAGGAGTTTGGCATTTATAGAACTCGATCCCTTTCCTTAGTCAACTAGAGATTGTTAGAATCGAATTTTGACAAGATTAATGAGAAAAGTGCTATTGATTTCTTGTCAAAGCGTTATGTTGGCATTCAACGGTATTGATTACGAGAATTAATCAGTAACCGGAAGTTACGTAACCATAACTACAAACAAACTCTGAGACCTTCCGCAAGGCTAGAATACTAACTCAATTTTTTCGAGGTGCCCTTGTAGTATCTTTACGTGTTATTACTGATGAAGATGCCACCGGAAATGACGTTTGGCTCGCGCTTGAGATGGCATCGTTCCCATTCAAGGGACAGCCAAACTCATTACGCATTTCATTCGTTTCGACAAATCATTGCAGGAAAACACTGTGCAACGATCATTTATCTTATTGTTCCTCGGCGAAGAGAGATCGGAGATATCCATATAGACTGACCCCTACAACAAATCTTTTTTCCTTCTTTGTTATTTTGATTTCAGTGCTCTAAACACATTTTGTACATTGAAAAATATTTACTTTATATGTTAAATCAAGAAGGAACTATCACTTTTTCCGTTAATATATGTTTATGAAGCTCTATGGATGCCAATCCCAAAAGCAGACGTTACTATTTCATTCTTGCCGACTTGTTAATAAGTATCTCCATAGATAAATCTCACACGTTCAAAAAATTATTTCCTAAGATTCGACGAATGTAGGATTGACGGAAATATTAATTTACGTAGTCTGTTTAAGATCCTAGTTTATATTTTTGCAATAATGTAAAACTTTTGTTGCTTTTTAAAAATTCTTAATTTTATGAACGTGTATTTGGTTTATAACAAGCATAATAAGCAATCAACGCATAATCTCTACGTAACTAATTAGCAGGATTATGGCATCACCAGAAATTACTAGTGCTTTTACTAGTAACAACCGTGCATCTCGTAGACCAGAGACAATATTCGTAGACACTGCTATTTCTGTCGTTCAAAAAGCAACCTATTTCTCAGATAATCAACTGAAATGCTAGAACAATACAGTATTCACATGCACTTTGACCATTCTTTGTACTGACAAAATAATTGTGTGTTGTAAGTTTACTGTTATCTATTATTTTAATGGAAATAGAAAAACATCTAAGGTATCATAGATTTCTTGCAGCCTGTACTTCAATTATTTTTACGTGTAATTCTAAAATTATTCTGATATACATCTGCTACATCATATAAAATCTCTGGCCTCACATTAGAGGACGACAGTTCGAATCCCCGTCCTGGCATCCAGATTTGGGTTTTTCACGGTTTTCGCAGATCACTCCAGGCGAATGCCGGGATACTTTCTTCAAAAGGTCATGGCCGAATTCCTTCCCGTTCCTTGTCCCTAGTCCCATCCCTCCTCTAATGACCTCTACGTTGACGAGGCGTAAAGCAATAAATAAATAAAAACAAATAAAACACTAAATAAAACTCAACATAGATAAAACTCGTATTTTAATCTTTTGTCAATATGAAATGAAAAGTGTTCTGTATTATTTGCAGTGGCTAAAAAGGAGAGTGTTCGAAGAACGAACTAATCTAATCAATACACTAGTATCCTCACTTCTTGAATCAGTAATATAGAAAAATCTATCTAAAATCGATCTCCTTGTACCTGAGTAAGATATGTAGTCTATTCAATCTCATTATAACGTAAATATATCATTCAGCTTACACTGAGTAATTACAGGAATCTCACTATGTTGAAATGGAATTGAAAATACGCAATAAACTAGTTTGATTTAATGATTATATACGTGTAATACTAGCCCAAAAGCCCGTCAAAAATGACAGGTTTAACGGACTGTTATGGTAATTTATTTCTCTGCAGTTGTTTAACTAAATAGAATTGTTATAGAATAAAGCTAATTGTAATTTATCGTCCTTGTGCTATAGCAAAAAAAGCTTCAGTTGTCAACTTAGTCCAGGTTGCATTTCAACCTAACCACAATCTCCACTAATATCGTTGTTAGAAAAGCTTCAATAACGCGCGAATTAATACATTCCCTGTATGGCATGTCAGTGTCATCATGAATCGCGATATACTCGTAAACTTCTTTCTTAATACCTGTGATGAAGATCGATATTTTAAAGGCTAAAATTATGACCCCAGTTAAAACGAAGGATGTTAAAAATAAATCTATGCTACGTAATATTTTAATGTGGTTTAGGCTACATTATCGCGATCGGTTTGGAACTTCTTTCATTCAAACCATGTAATGATTTCAGTAAAAGAAAAAAAAACCTGATAATTAATATCCTAATTTAAACGAAATACATACTTTTCTTTCAGTGTTCTGAAAATTCATGTCTTAGCAATTGATTAACTAAATGTAATTGTCATAGAATAAAATTCATTGTTACTCCTCATGCCTTGCGCTATAGCAAAAGGTTACCGTTTCCATCCGGGTCCAGGTTGCATTTTAACCTATCCATGTACTACGATAAACTTGGCGCCAGAATGACAATACTTCAATCTTACGCATATTAATATATGAACTGTATCGCATTTTAGTCCCAATAATACATCGCGATATAAATAAAAAATCTTGAAGGGTTTTACAATTTCTTTTTTGTTATACGTGATTCAGACAGATATTAAATCTTTTGAATAGCTGACACAGTTGCTGAAATAATAGGCTTAATAATATTACACATTGAAAGCAAATGAAACTAAAATAAATCTTATAAACTTACGTTATACCGCGTAATATTTGATTTAAGCGTAGTGTAAGATGCACAGATAGCAATCAGTGTGCAACTATTTCCGTTCATACGAATTAATAATTTCAATAATAGGACATAGTTTAAATTATTTTTAAAAAAAACTAAATTATTCATGCCCTCTGCCGTAACGTCAAATACCAGTTATAATTCTGATCCATGCTAAGTAACAATCTTACCGAAACTATCGCTACATTTACGCTCGAAATACAAAGCTTTTATCTTACATATATATGGACAAATATCTATGGAAATGTTATTAAATAACGCCCATTACCAAGAATAATGACGTAAAGCGCGACGTAATTGCGCGGCGTCATAAAGATACATCATGCCGTGACAGACGACGTCATAGCTCACACCTTACGTTTTATATTAATAGATATTGATCCCTAACATTATTTCACTCATAAATTGCAAATTGTTGACATATCATAAAATTAATTTCAACAGTTTTCACACGTTTATAGAACCTTTGAAGTTCGGCAATGGCCTTACACGTTATGTGGTATTCCAAAGCACGCTCACCATTGGATTTTCGCCTTTCCGGAAGTAGCTTAAATAACCTTTTCTATTTTCTATGTTCTGAGCAGGATTAGTGCAGAAGATTTAACTAAGTTCAGTGTCCATCGAATTTATTCTTCCTACAGTGCAAGGGTTCGGTGAGTTACATTTACACCAGTTTTATTATGATAGCTGAATAAACGCCGCGTGAATAACTGTTACTGTAATATTTTTTACCACAACTATCCTTTCCTACAAATTCAGCAAATAAGTATACGATCAGATGAAAGCTGCAAAGCTGAAGCTACTCCTGTCAGATAAAAAAAAAGTCTGGAGTGTGCCGGATGCAGTGCAGAAACAGTACTTTCACAGCGTCTCGTAGAGTTTGAGCCGTTAGAGGGCGAAACGTTGGGGGTGAGGGGCAAGAAATGGGAAAGAATTTGGCCATGGCGTTTTGAAGGAAACATTTCGGCAATCGTCTGGAGTGATTTCGGGAAGCCATGGGAAACCAAAATCAGGAATTTGAACCCAAATGCCACACCAGCACGTTATTGCTCACCCATCGCACTCTTGAGCGAACACACGAAATAGGACATCATTAATAACACATGTTCGTAAAATAAAAATCACGTTACGGGAGTTTAGTAAATTTACTGTTAGTGAGAATTTTAATCCAATCATCTCAACATTAGGACGCTGCCAGTATTTCAGAAACTGTAATGAATGTTTCATTAGTTTCCATACTTAGTGACGTAGTACTTGCGAGTTCGTTTGATAGTGCGGCTTTATTGTTCGGTCCACAAGCCAATTAGGAGAAAAAATTCTAAATTTTGACGCTATAGGAAGATGCTGCACGTACAGTAACTGCTACCAAATAACTTAGCGTCCTGATGAATTTCTTAAACTCTTAAACTTCTTAATCTCCAGATACTTCATACACAACTAAAATACCCGTACCGTTCGACGTAACTAAGAACACGAATAACAACACAAAAATTGCTGATACGCTTGTTTCCTCTGAGGAGGTGTGTTAGCAACATTGTTCCCCTTTCAGACAACTTCCGTTCTTCGCAGTAAAATATCCCACAATACAGGAAACATATTCAGTGCACGTATTCTAAAGATTTACTTTTTATTCTCTTTGTTACCTGATGCACACAAAATTTTTCAAACCAGCTTACCGAGCGTGGTGGGTGAACGGTTAACAATCTGGCCTCGCATTCGGGAGGACGACGGTTCGAATCCCCGTCCGGGCATCCAGATTTGGGTTTTGCATGGGCTACACAAATCACTCCAGGCGAATGCCGGGATGCTGCCTTCAAAAGGCCATGGCCGAATTCCTTCCTGTTGCTTATCCCCTGTCCCTGACGTCGACGAGGCATAAAGCCATAAGCAAAAAAAAGTGCCTTTAGCGATTGAGACATTTTATAAACGTGAAACTTTTTATGGCAAATCTCTGTGTTTTAAAGCGTTCTTTAGATATTATAGTCAGTTTGAGCTTTCATAGCAGAAAAGAGTGGCTAGTTATTTTCAGAGAAATGTGGTCTTTGTTGTTTTCTTCCTTTGAATTCGCCTCCTTGCGAGAAGTATTTCTTTTTTACTAACGGCAATGTACACTAACAAATGTCCGCATAATTAATTACTTGACGCTACAGAATGGAATGGAACCATGAACATTCTTTTATGAAAAACTGTTGTTGCTGACGTGTGATTAAACTATTAGCAAAATTGTACCCATAAGTAATTACACAAAGAACTACAAAAAAGTGTGCAACGAACTGAAAGAAAGAATCTGCTTTCCACAACCAGTGAAAACACTTCATTTCTAATAATCCGTTTGCAGTTATATAGTTTCCGACAGATAATTTCTTAGCCCATAACAAGGTGGTCGAGAAATTACATACTCTAAATACGTCTCTCACACTCGTAGCTTTCAATCTGACCCATAAAAATTGGAGCCCATTACTGTTGCGCAAACAAATTTTGAAGTGTATTACAATTTACGGAGTATCTGTTTGGACAAATGAATGAGATTTTAATAAAAACAAAAAATAAATTTTCACTTTATTTGCTGGTTTGTGCAATTAATAAACAAAGGACCAACCGTGATGAGTGAGCGGTAACGCTTGCTGGCCTCGTATTTGTGAGGACGCTGGTTTCGAAACTCGGTCTGGCCATCCAGATTTCGATTTACGAATTACGGAATGGTTTCTTCAAAAATGGCCAGATTAATTGTTTCCGTTCTTTGCCCCCCCCCCACTCGTTTCCCGGCTCTAATGACGTCGACGTCGACGCGGCGTGAAGCCATCACAAAAAGGTAAACAAAGAACTTAATACTTACTGGTAAAGGAATAGCTTAGAGTTTAAGCTTGCTCCACTTAAACATTAAAAAGCATTTGTAATCTCAGACAACTTATAACGTATGTATTGATATATTCCATACAGCTTGAGCATTATCTTTCTTGGCATGGAACAAGGTGGTTACAACATAAAACATTCTCGGGTGTCCCACCAGAGAATCGCGTCAACCAGATGCTACGTGTCGAAGACTGTGAGCCGCTCCTTCGAAAGATTGCATTCATTTGACGCACTAGTAGTCTGGGAGGTCCAGAAAGCTTCCGTAATTTCATCAAGACAGTTACATATTCACGTTGCTAAATAAGAGGCTAACAGAGGCGAGAGTAAATTTTAATACTGTGAAAAGGGTTCTCCCCTACGACTATCGATTTTTTGCCTCCGTCTGTTTCATTGTACCAACTTCAAACGACTACGCTGCGAAAATTAAGGAACACTAGTTAAAAATAATAGAATTGGGGATGATTTTGGAAAACTCACATTTAGATAACTTACAGCTCAAATATCAGATGTTCTGTACCCCACACTAGAGAAAGATGTCTGTAGTTGTAAGGAATGTTTTTGTTCAAACACCAAGGTAGAATTCTTTACCAAGCCTAATAGGAGAACGGTACCACTGGGGCGTGATATTCTGGAGGATACGGGTTCAAATCCCCCTCCACAAATATAGATTTCGGTTTTCCACGGTTTCCTGAAATTACCCCAAGCGAATACCGGAGTAGTTACCACAAGAAGGCCATGGCCGATTTTCATTCCTTGCTCCCAATTCTCTCCCGCCTCTAATAATAAAGCTTTTAAGATCTAACTGAAAATCTGAAGTTTGTCTCTCTTATCAGGAAATTAAAATCTGTTCTTGCATTAGGCGTTTTAAATATATAAACTGGCATAACTTTACAATTAAAAATCAGATATTGGTTGAAATTTCACGAATTGAAAGCTTAGAAGCTGACTTAAAATTGAGTTATTTGTCTTAATTCTCTCATCTGGGTGTGGGTCAGAGAATTTAAATGTAATGGAATCATTAAGAAACAAATGTTTCTCAGATTTTCGTAACGGTATCAGTTGATTGTTTCCATGAATATTGGGTCTTTAAACTCAGAAAGCGTATCATCATGTCAGCCATTGGACGAGTGTAGTGTTAATTGAAATGACGCACGATAAACATATGTGGTAAGTAATAATCCCTAATCCACCACACAAACAACAATCTACACTGACCACACTATTAGGGTCTACAGTCCTCCACATTTACATCAGTTACGGACACTATTACACGTGAAGGGAACGGGAGACCACCCTGTTCATCTTACCATAGAGGGGTAAACACCCCCTTGGTTACCGCCAATGCCCGGATACTGGTAGGCGTCATAGAAGATTACTAAAAGACCAGGTCGACACGGACGAATTAGTGGGATAAATTTAGTATATGATTTTTACGAAATTTTCTACAACAAGTTTGGATTTGTAACAAGATGACTAGATGGGTCATCTCGTACAATTTAAATTAATTATTGTTTGATAATAAACATAAGAAATAAATGGATATTTTGTTTTGAGCTGGAGACAGAAATCCGCGTCTAGCTAAGAGCTGTGTAGCGTGAGCGACAGTCTGGCTTAAGCCGGAAGTGTCCGGTAGTTCGAGACAATGAGGGGATTATCTCTGGCAAGTTGACGCTGATACTGTTGAGAAAGGCTGGACGCTGGGAATTTTGCGGATGGAATCCTTGAATGGTCGTTCGCTCGGTGTCGAGGGAAAATTACTCCGACACATCCTCTCGAACAATCCCGACAAAACCCGGAGACTCTTAGCAAATGAGAGGCAATGTATTAGCCGGCGAGAGGGGATACTTTTGCGAAGCCAATCCGATGTGTTTATTTCCTCACGTGATTGGAAATTTACAAATTTAGTTTTTTTCCATGATTCACGCCGAGGAGGAGAGAGAGAGACGAGGTCTGAGAGGCGAGAAGAGGTGACTTCGTCTGGAACGATCGCTCTGGTCACTGCTAGCCATAGCAGTATTGATGGTTCCATCCTGGAGGATTGGATGACTGAGTGCCAAGTCCGGTCGATGTTGTCACTTGTGCTGGTTGACGTGACAAGTGCCTAGCATTGCCTGAATCGGTGCGCTGTTGAGAGACGTTAGCGCTCTTGTTGTGACGCTTCGTGCAGCCAGACAGACACTGTAATTATACCTCCAGAAACAGTGTGTACTCAGACGAATCATTGAGATAGCCCTTTAACGGCCTGATGAGTGTGAGTTCTTATGCCGCCGGACATTAATTTCTGAGCTAGTTGTGTCTAAAATCCAAGTGCTTTTTGGTTTTCTTTATCCAGTTTGAAATGAAAGACTGATTTACATGTTTGGAAACTTTCAATAACTGTTATTTGTGGGAACAAATTAACTCCCTGGCGCCCTTTGTAATCCAGTTAAATCTGATGTTTTCTTGTTATCGTTGTAATACAAGAATCACTCTCATTATGCATAATAGAGTATATGGAATTTGTAACTCTTTGTAATGTACATGTATTGCAATTTCTTAGCTTCAAATAACAATAATTGTTTGTTTGCTATTTCGCATCTGTAAGACGAAGTATTGCATTGAATTGTATTTTGCACAGACAGATGTTTAAGATTAATGATAACTATACAACTGTCTGTAAGCATTCATGAGTACCAAATAAACCATAATTTTAGGATCTTTTCAAATACTAATAACAGAAGTAATGGTTTCACATCTGTTTCCCTAAATTAATATAGTTTTGCAGAAGGTAGTGGAAAGTGGTGATTTAAATTATGCAAGGTAAGCAATTAATTTCCCCCAACCGACCTATCCGCTACAGATTAAAAGAAATTTATAGTTGTAAAATTCTGAACTTTCAATGAACTTCTCCATTACACTCATATCTAAGTTATAGCCATTCATTTACTTCTTTTCATCCTCTTTCCGAACAAAAACTTCCTGTTTTAAAAGACTCACAGTTGTATCCATGTTATCTGCCCGCTAGAAAACTTAGCAGGGAAAGGATTTGCGAAAATCCGGTTCTTTAATTTTCGCTCAGACTATATACATTATAAATTTTTACGATTTCTCGATATCAGTTGGTGAATAATTTTTAAAAATACACTACTGTTACTTTCCTTTCAATTCATTTCAAGTACTCGCTTTCCCAGCTGTCACTATCGTTCTTAGAAGAAAACTTCAGTTTTAACTCGAAGCTTGGCGTTACTTTATTAATACTTTGCCACCGAGCGTGGTGGTGTAACGGATAGCGTTCTGGCCTCGCATTCGGGAGGACGGCGGTTCGAATCCCCGTCCGGGCATCCAGATTTGGGTTTTCCATGGTTTCCCCAAATCACTCCAGGTGAATGCCGGGATGCTTCCTTCAAAAGGCCATGGCCGAATTCCTTCCCATTCCTTGCCCCCATCCTTTCCCGTCTCTAAAGACCACGTTGTTAAAAAGGGACGTTAAACTGTTAAAAAAAAAAAAAAATACTTTGCCATTAATGAAAAATACTGAAGATGAAAAGATAAAATCTAATTACATTAGTATGGAGTGAAGTAGCTACCAACCAAGAATTTCGAAGCCCATTGTTTCATTATTAATGCACTTCGCGAAATGTAGATCCTCTTTATTTATTCACAGCTGCTGCAAGCTCGCACTTTTTAGGAGTTCTCTCCTCAGAATTTTAGTGCTGATATATACAAGCATTCGAATCGATGTAATAGAAGTTCAATTGTGACCCCTAACAATACTGTTTAATTCCACGTATTAATCCACTTTTAAAGGCTAGAGTTATACAGTTGCCATCAGGTTGACAGTTCCAAGAAAAAAATCATCATTAATAAGAGCACCAAGCGATATATATTCGAAGGTTATGTTGACTACAAAGAAGTTCGGGACAACCTACAATGTATTTGTGCTTTAGACGCAATTTTATTTTATTTTATTTTTCTGTTTTAAATGTGTATTGTGCCTAAGCTCTCCCAAAACTTTGTCCACTCCTTGACACATCAAAAAACTTTTCCTCTCGGTTATGGTTGAAATAAAGTGTTAGTTTGTTTTCATGGCTCTCTTTTTATTCAATAGGGTAATTCTTATTTGTTTCATCATCCATTCATAATACATTTTATAAATACAGGTCTCTCTCTTCACTCGCTTTTTCTCTTCTAGTAACTACTAATACAGCTCCTTTACCAAGTTACTGATTGTCTTCCAAAGTAAAGCCTGAGCACGGAATGAATGTTTGGTTGTCTATTGTCAGGGTTTTGACTGTACACTCATTCCGCTTAGGACCCACTTCTTAATGAAAAATACGAAACGCGGAGTGTCCTGCCAATAACGGTAAAAAAATCCCTGGCGACTCGAAGATCGGAACTTGGGCCCTTCTTTCTATAGGCAATCGGCTAAGCCACTGAACTAAGAGGAAATTAAGTAACTACATATTGGTTCTCTGCTGTCATTAATACACTTCTGACGGAATAGCAAGCTGATTTCAGTTTTCGTTCACTGCCGTGCTCGCGATATTTGGAAACCGATAATTGGTAGTGCACAAGGTCGTAAAAATATTTAGTCTATGATATTTTTGCGAAACTGGTGGGCGTTATGAGTAATAACGATTCCACTGAAATTTGTGGTATACGACCGTATTAGATTTGATTCATTATGTTTTTATTTTAAATTGCTGTTTTTACACTCTTTCCTCAAAACTTGTTAATAGTTGTTTTGAAAAGTGGAAAAATTACCTGATTTATGGCTGTAACTCGAACTCAAAGATATGAATATCAGAACAATCTGACAAAATAATATATAACTCGGCAAATTTTTGTCAGTTAATGCAGCTAGAATTTTTGTTTTTCTAAAAAACAAATCCATAAATAATCTGTGGAAATTTCGTACGTGGTATTTTCGCTTCAATATTCTTTTGCTGAGCCTGATGCATGACAGGCCAGGCAAGCTGCAGGGCAGGGTTTCAGCTTTAGCGCGGTCATCATATTTCCGATTTTACCAAATCACTCCAGACAAATGTATACATTATTCCTTCATAAAAGTTCGCGACAAATATTCTTCTCTAGCAAACTATCCTCTCATGTTTCTACGAACCCCGTCTTGGATGAATCATAAAGATATTGTGAAAAAGAATAAATATTTATGTTTATACATCGATTTAAAAATAACTTTTACCGCTAGATCTTATCCTCACCTCGAGTAGTAGCTCCACTTATAAGGTGAATCACATTATTTAATTAATGGAAAGGCAGCCTTTCTCATCGTGTTCACTTGTGTAGCGAGTTTCTGATATTATGGGTATATAAATGTGTATAAGAACAAAATAGTGTTCTTCCCATTCTGCCTTCTGGGTTCCGAATTGTATCTCTTTCTAACACCATGTAATCGCAATTTTCCACCCTGGCCCTTAAAAACATAATGAAAGCATAATTAACCCAATGAAAATTTAGCGTATTCTGTACGTGTGTCCGTTTACCCAATTGGAACTGTCGACCCCTCTTGCACCCAGTGATAGACAGGGCGTGGTGGGCGAGCGATAACGCTCTGGCCTGGGTTTGAATCCCCCTCCAGTCAACCAGTTTTCGGTTTTCCATGGTTTATCAAAATCCCTCCAGGTGATATCTGGGATGGTTCCTTTAAAAGACCATGGGGGAATTCTTTCCTGTTTCTTACCCCTAATCCTTACCCTCACCTAAGGACCTCGACTTCGACGAAGCATAAAGCCATTAGCTAAAAAAACAAAAATGTATTTAGGGGAATGTAATTTACTTATCACGAAGAGATCATCAACTTTTGGTATATCCAGTAAACAATTCTCCGTTTTTTAAACTCGTACTTCCGACTCTTGTTTGTCAGAGAAGGGCTCAACCAAGGGAGAGATTACGCTATTCAATAATTAAGAGTTACGAATTTCATTTAGCTTATTGCAGTATCGACTTTTAATGTCATTTCATTCATTGGGCCTGTATCAGTTTTTCTACAAGTCTTCATTGACCCAGAGATATGTTTCCGGAAGCATTTTATGCTAATGCTCCTAAGTAATAGTGGTACCAGTGCTATCAACGTTAATGGCACAGACTTCGAGCGAAACTGCAAGCTTGTTTTTTATGAACTATAGTTTATTTGGCATCATTACCACTCTGGAGTAGGTGAGTTGCGTGTATCTCAGAGTTTGAAATAATATCACACAAAAACTACCGGAGCAATTTTCAGATTTTGAGAGCTTATAGACCAAGTTAAAATCTGCAAAAATAGCTTATGATTTATATGTAGGGAGAGACGGAGCAAGAAATCATTTCGGGACTTAAATGCGCCACAGATACCTCTCTATTTGAGATGAGCACTCCTTTCATGAAATACTGACACTAATACTCTTTGAATTTTTTAAAATTTTTATACTTATTTTTTTTTACTCAATTTATCTGAAATATAGTATATTAAAATAAATGGAATACGTAAATCAAACGTAATAATTTACTGTAAATATCTTTACACTTAAAGAGACACTGGCATAAAATGACTCTACTACTGTTTGGATTGTGTTTAATTTTTTTTTTTTGTTCATTTATTTCTTCAGTTTTCTGAAATGCAGTGTATTAAAATAAAATACGTTAGTTAAACCACTACATAATAGATAAACACATCAATAAGCGTAAGTAACTTTGTGTCTAATGTGCTGTCGGTTATAAAACCACTACATCATACATAAGATCGAAAGGTATGTGCTCAGAAAAATAGTACCAAATTTCTAACCAAGGGGATAATTCCTTATTGTGGTAAAAACACATGCCTCGACGCTCACGCGAATTTGCTATTTGCAACCCCTTCAAACATGATTCTGCCACCCCCTTGAAGTAGAATTAAAAAATGTAAAACAGGCGGCAAATGCTAGTTAAAGGTAATATGGAAGGCTTTCAATCATTATACTTTAGGACACGACAGCGTTGAAACCAATACATGCACAATAAAGTATAAAAATTTTATGACAAATACCTCATTCAAGTTGATGATTTAAATTTTAATTGAAGATATAGCCATCTAGATGTAAATATGTATCCCATAAAGCAGAACAATTACATTTTTGGTGCTTTCAGCAACGTGCAGTGGCATAGCATATAGCCGTCAGCAAAGGAGAACGATTGGAGGGAGTATTCGCTTTCACGTGTCGTTACTTCTGCCAAATATAAGCGCCTTTGTGTAGCGTCACAAAAGCGGAATGATTGACAATTCGTGGTGCACAGATACAATATTCCACCCAAGGTTTTGTGTTATTTTAGAATGGCGCGGAATTTTGCTGAAAAGGCTGTGTGGATCAGCCTGGTTAGTCTTCACTGCCTTGCTTGACGAATTTTCTGCAGCCGTTCTGTAGCCGTTTCTTGACAGTCTTCATTGTTTTGCTACGAATCCTCTCCCAACCTCTTTTGTTCATTGCAATTTTTACTCTGCTTACGTTCCTTGTTTTGTTATCATTCAAAATTCTGCACTTGTTGGAGAGAGTGATGAGGGGATGCACGAGAGAAGTAAAGGAATTGGGTTACAAAACTTTGGTAAGACCATTGCTCGAATATGGTAGTATAGTATGGGACCCACATTTTGAGTATCAAATACAGGAGTTGGAGAAGGTGCAAAGAAGGGCTGCTAGATTTGTTTCCGGAAATTATCGCAGAATGCAATCAGTGACAGATATGATAAAGGAGCTGGAATGGGATTGATTGCAAGACAGGAGGAGGATGAGGAGGGTGATAGGAGTGTACTGGCGATGAGGCATGGAAAGATATTGCAGTAGGTATGATAAGTAGTTCATGGAAGGGAAAAGATAACCATGACCATAAGATGGCACTCGATTTCAGGCACAAGGGTGTGGGAAGATTTTCTTTTTTAGGTAAGAGTGTCAGGGATTGGAATGAGTTACCAAGGGGAATGATGAATAACCTACCGAAAACGTTAAAAGAATTTAAAGTTAAAATTTGTAGAGGGCAAATGTAGGTGAGTGTAGGATAGGGGGAAGTTGGGTGAGTAGGGAAATTGCCACCGGAGCGTGTGCTCCATTGCAATTAAATTAAATTAAAATTAAATTATTTTTCTTTCTTCTTGTCAGGGGTCCATTCAAATGATTGTTTTGGATAAACTGTCACAATTATTCACATGACTCAATCAGCTTAATTGTTACCTATCGGCAATATTTAATACTAGCTTCGAGCACGTCAAAGATGACGGCTTGAACGCAATTTTCTGGCAATTCATTTTTTTGCAGTTAGGTAATTATACGGAATTGTTATTACATAATGCTCGAAATCTTGATTTTGTAATGTTCTACATATTTTTTTTGCAGTTCACATAGCAATACAGCAGTAATTTCTACTGAGTTAATAATGACGGAAGTACAGAACCAATGAAATTAAAAATAAATTTGGAATCTCAAAAACTTTTGCTATGTTATGTAATGTCAATTTTATTCCTGGTCCAGGCACAATTCAGCACAATAAATATGGAAGTACTTCCATCCGCATGAAGTAATACCTTCAGTAACACCGCGTATGAAAGCAGTTTAAATGTTTAAAAACTGATTTCAAAGTGAATTATGCTGTAACAAAATGTGTCAGTTGCGATTCAGGTCAACTTACCCACTAATATTGCATTCGTAAATCGCAGCTTCTATTACCCTCGTATGAATAAACGACGGGTATCACCTATGGTGGTAGTAGGAATTTATTCTGTAAAAGCTTGTAAGGAAAATGAATAACGATCATTTTTAGTGATATTTATCGTGATATGATGTGGTTAAATTATCGGAGTATTTAGCTATGATTTATTTAAATAAATGCATTTTACTTTAAATTTCGGAAAGTATAATATCAAAAACGGATAACTGTCATTTATTTGAGTGATACATTTCGCGATTGGTACGTTTCATGTAAACATTCTCTGAGTTTTTAAAAAAATACATTGTTTCATACCTTCTGTCAAAACAATTCATAGGTTAAGTTTTAACCTAGTTCTTATAAATAATACAGATAATATAACTTAAACATCGAATACTGTTCTCCTTACACGAATTTCTGGATCTAGTTGTAGTAAATAAATAAAAAAGCAACATTTAAATTTAAACGAACGTACCAATTGTATCTATGTAACATATGATTGTCTCTCATTAATTTTTTTATTTTTTATTCCTGCTCTTTGTATGTTTGTGCAGTTGTTTCCACAACAGAATACTACATCGCAATTACGTTATAGAAGAGACCATGAGAAATTGAAGTTTCTTCAATGTTACTTTTATTAGCGACATGTTACTGAAAAGTTTTTTCAGCCGAAATGTTTTTCCACATTTTTTAAAAGAATAAAATATGCTACGAAAATCAAACTTTATGACTGTATTATGGCAATTAATTTCATAGCACGTAATATATAATTTCTAATATCCTCCCTCTAGTCGCTGTTATTTTGCGCCAAGAATAAAGCTATTTGTTGTGTTCTAAATTGGTTGAATAAAGTAAGTGCTTTATTCTTTTATTAACTAACACGTGTATAACTTTTGGTCATAAAATTTAGCCTCGGCCGGTATGACAATTGACATTCTCCGTTTGAATTAAGTTTCTAAAAGTCGACACTTTATTGAAAAGTTGTTTCACGTTTTTTCAGCCGTAAATTATTAACAAGGAATTCAATCATGACCTTTTGAAGGAACTATTACTAGTCCAGTAACGGGGTCGTAAAAAGGGGGTCTCACAAACATCACATCACGTAGAAGATTTTTTTTCTTATCTTGTATATATTGGTGAGAGTATGCAGAAATCAAGTTTTCGACCTCCAACACCCTCGGCACAATTTTCTGTGGCCAAAAAACATCAAATTTTGGGTACTTTTTTCAGTTTTTCGTCTATAACTCCTTCCTGATAAGTCCTATCAAGAAATATTCTATTTTCAATTTGAAAGAGGACAAAATTTCCTACAACTTTCGTATAACAAACTTTTTTCTAAACTCAAAATTAAGCGAGCTACAGTTCTTCGAAAATCAGCCAAATTTCACACTTTTCCTGAAAGTTGGGTTTTTACCTAATTTGCAGCTCAAAATGACCTGAAACCCCTGTATATTATAACCGATATATATGTATTTCTGTATGACATAGTATATATATGTACTATACTTTGATTACTGATGGTCCATTCAATAATCATATATCATTGTTGGCCGGGAGATCCCGAAGGATTGTTCGGCCGCCAGGTTACAGTGTTATGGATAGGCCGCGCAGTGCGCTTCTTGTGGCTATCTAACCTGACCAAGTACTAGTACCGCATATAGGGAACCTACAGCTTAAGGTGGAATTAAAACCACAGAATCGTTCTGGCTTTCTCCATATTACACAGCAAGCTGTGGCAGAGGTAAAGCTCGGGTTAATGGCCTTTGAAAATTACTGCTGAGAACGGGATTTCGATCTTCAGTCAGATACCTTAACCACAGAGCTACCATTTCGTTCTATTACCTGATGGTATTTGTACCAGTTTGAAGAACGGATTTGCAAAACTGAAAACATAATGTTATGGCACAAAGTTCATTTATGGAGTCAAAATTAAGTCATAATAAGTAAAAAATTAGTCATAAATCCATTTCTTTTCCGTTTTAATGGATTGAAACAATGTGTTCCATTTGAATTTGTTCCGTACAACAATGGAAAAAAATTGTCGCTATATGAAGCATTTAAATCTCTTCAAGATACAACACCCAACACAAAAATTTTTGCTATTCACGGATGATTCCTTCTGCATAAGGTTATGTGGCATAGTAGTAAATACCTTGGCTGCTTCTGTGGAAGATATGAAGCCTATTTGACAACAAACTATAGATCCAACATCACAGTTATATTTGACGGGTACCGAAGTTATGCTGCGCAGAGAGGAATAAAGTCATCTTAAATGATTTGTAGTTTGAAAACATCAGATACTTCAGCAGGCATCATTTTCAGTGAGGAAACAAGTGCTACAGTGACGCAGCAAATGAGAGCAGCAAGAACTGTGTAATGTTGCTACTAATGCAAAAACTGAAAAAGGAGGCATCCAAGATCAACAGGCAAAACAAGATGCTGCTGGATTAATCGTTGACGCAGCAATTTCCCAAGCAGCAAAATTCGACAGTGTGATGATTCTAAGTGAGTATATTGGCTTTCTCATTTTGCTAATGGGCTTTGGTACCACGAGTTTGAACCCACACACATCCTCTTCATCCATGCATTTGCTGGATGTGATACAATATCAGCATATTTCGGCTATGGGAAAGAAAACTTCTACTGCATGATTCAATACCAACCATATCTGAAAGTAACATGCATGTTAACTTCTCAGAACTCTAGCCTCCAGAGAACATTTGGAGAACACGCAGGGGAACAGATCATCTTGGAACGGTACGGAAAAATTGCTTGTGGAACATTGGAAGGCTCAGATATGAAATGATTAAGAAATCTGCCCAAAAATGCATTCAGACTAGCACGGTTGCTAAGAAAAACAGATGCGGCAACGTTTCACTCAATATGCACGTACCACCAAGTAAAGGTTGGTTGGGTCGAGAAACGTACCCATTGCCGCGAGGATGAAGGAAAGGCTCGTCCAGTCTTATTACAGTTACAATAATAAATGCATTCAGGAGGACGTCGGTTCGAATTCCCGTCCAAGCATCCAGATTTGGGTTTTGCATGGTTTCCTCAAATGCCGGGATGCTTCCTTCAAAAAGGCCATGGCCGAAATCCTTCACGTTCCTTGTCCCCAGTCCCATCGTGCCACTAATGAACTCGACGTCAACGAGGCGTAAAGTCATAAAAAAAACAATAATAAAAGACGATGCACTTGAGTTTACTTCGAAGGTTGTATCATATTCCTTCCAGAAACCTAGTTCTCTCCCATGCAGCTGTCGCTAATCAGGAGTGAATTGTTCAGCTGCTTGCAAAAATTGCTCTCGCCTGCCTCGTGAAAGCGTTCCTGGAATGTAGTAGATGAAGGAGAGGAAGATTTCTTCGACCTCGAGGAAGCTGTTCCTGATGCAATGGACGAAAGAGACACAATTCATTGATAAGCCGGGACAATCCATACGGAAAAGAAAATTATTTATGACCATTTTTTTAACTTATTTCGAAATTATTATGACTTTATAACTTTGCGTCATAACATTATGCATTGTTGTTCGCTCTATTATCTTCAGTAATAGAGCGATCTGGTAGCTCAAGGCGTCTGACTGGAGATCGAAATCCCGGTCTCAGCAATGATTTTCAAAGGCCATTAACCCGACCTTTACCTCTGCCACAGCTTGCTGTGTAATATGAAGTAAGCCAGAACGATTCCATGGTTTGGATTCCACCTTAAGCTGTAGGTTCCCTATATGCGGTACTAGTACTTGGTCAGGTTAGATAGCCACAAGAAGCGCACTGCGCGGCCTATCCATAACACTGTAACCTGGCGGCCGAACAATCCTTCGGGATCTCCCGGCCAACAATGCTATATAATTATTGAATGGACCATCAGTAATCAAAGTATAGTACATATATATACTATGTCATACAGAAATACATATATATCGGTTATATATACAGGGGTTTCAGGTCATTTTGAGCTGCAAATTAGGTAAAAACCCAACTTTCAGGAAAAGTGTGAAATTTGGCTGATTTTCAAAGAACTGTAGCTCCCTTAATTTTGAGTTTAGAAAAAAGTTTGTAATACGAAAGTTATCGGAAATTTTGTCCTCTTTCAAATTGAAAATAGAATATTTTTTGATAGGACTTATCAGGAAGGAGTTATAGACGAAAAACTGAAAAAAGTACCCAAATTTTGATGTTTTTTGGCCACAGAAAATTGTGCCGAGGGTGTTGGAGGTCGAAAACTTGGTTTCTGCATACTCTCACCAATATATACAAGATAAGAAAAAAAAATCTTCTACGTGATGTGATGCAAGTGAGAACTACCCCGTTACTGGACTATACGGCATTCACCTGGACTGGTTTAAATAGTAGATGATGGAAAATACACTCTTTCTACGAATTGCGGACATTCCGCAAGGACTCATTAGTTTTTATGCATAGCTCACTTCCAAGTGAATAATGTTTAACACTAATTGCTTCACGCTGAACATGTTTCATGTCTCAATCTGCTCCGCTCTTAGAATCCTTCGATTTGACTTCCTATGATATCCTGACGACAAAGTCCTCATATGATAGCTGTAATAAAGCTCATGCTTTGTTTACACAAGACAGGCTCAAGTAAACTGGTATTAAATACAGTTACTAAATGAATCTTAAAAATATAAAATTATTTTTATTTTCTAGGGAACGAAATAAGGCAGGAGATAATCCGTTGGAAGCTATTATCAGACGATAAATTAAAAGACTGCAATCTTTATAGCTTTTGTCATAAATAAAATTCTAAATCATTTCCTCATACATTGCTGGATTCCACCGAAATACTACCGTTCCATTTCTCTCTCTCTCCTTAGAAATGAGCACAATTTAAGTTTAACTGACAACTCTTGCAGCAACTCATAAATATTCGGTTAGGATAAGAAATTTCTGACATAAAACTCGACAAGTACGATCCAGCTCTCTTCATGCGGTTAATTCTCCGTAAATGTCTTCCTTCTCATTTCCATTGTAATTACAAACTTTTCATTGCGCTGTCCCACAATTGTTTCCCTCAAGTAAAAATTATTTCGCAAAACCGGGTTTTTTGAATCTTATTAATTAGAAACGTACAATATACATTTCGAATCAGATACAAACTCTACTTTTGTATTTCCCACTTGTTCGTCTTCAGTTGAAGTGCTAAGGAAAAATTAATATTTTTCTTCATTCACTCATTTTATTGAGAATGTTTAGAGATAGAGAATAGTTGACAGAATATACTGCTATATTGACTGAATTCCTGGAAAACGGTAAACAAACCAGACACGAATTATTTTAAAAGTTTTAATACGGTGAGCAAAGTTTACTATTGGGTTAATGCTTTATTGTTATAATAATTTTATGCTTTGGAGCGGAAGTCTCTGTCAACTCTCGAAGTAATAAAGCAGTATCATCCCTGAACAGGTTTTAATATTGTTGTACACATTAGCTATAACTATTACCTGATTGTCTTCCGACAAGCGAGTCTATACAATAGTTTTACAATATCTGATATTCATAACGTTGTGTATTGAAAGTATAAACTTGTAATTAGTGTCTGAACTGAAGTTTAAAATGATGAAAAGTTATAATTATTATTAATTTAATTGCAATGGAGCACACACTGTGCAATTCCTTGTCATCCAATTACCCATTTTTATTTTATTTTTAAATTATATTATATAATTTGAGTGATAAATTCCTCCCCCATCTACTATAGCGATTTACAAATTTTAATTTTAAACTCTGTTTTCTGGTCAATTATTCATCAATCCACTTGGTAATTTGTTCCAATCTCTGACATCCTTTTCCGCAAAAGAAAATTTTCCCAGTCCTTTATGTATGAAATCGAGTGCCAGTTTGTGGTCATCGCTATCTTTCTCCTTCCATGCACTATTCCTAATTCTTCGACCAATATCACTCCAAGCCCCATCGCGAACATGTGCCTTGTACAATCCCATCACTCTCTTCACCCTCCTACAGTCCTCCGATGACTCCCAATCAGATACTGACTGGGTCCTGCGATTATTTTCACAAACAAATCTAGCTATTTTTCCTTGCACCCCCTCCAACTTCTTTATTTGATACCCAAAATGTGTGTCCTAAACTATATCGCTATATTCAACCAAAGGTCTGACCGAAGTTTTGTGACCCAATTCCCTAGCATCTTTGGTACATCCTCTCATCACTCTCTCCAGTACATGTAGGATTTTGTAACATTTTCCTATCACCTGCCCAATGTACTCTGTCCAATTGAGTATATTATCACACGTTATGCCAAGATATGTACACTTCAACCCTTCAAAAAGCAATTCCGACCCCACCCTATAATCACAAAAAAAATCTTTAGTTTTTTTCTTTTATCTGTGTAGCTAATAAGCTCACTTATGCAAGTCATTAGAAGATGATGACCCCGGGGAAGTGCGTTTGTTACAATCCACCTATATTAGGATCTTTAATAAAGAGAAAGCTAACTAAACACTGTAACGGGACGTTATCACGCCACTTTACAATTTGGATTTTTTTAAAGTTGTTTTTAATTTTAATATTTTTTTTATTCAGTTTAAAAATTAATTGATCTCTGGCAGCCTAAATTGTATATGTTTAAATTAATATGCAAGGGTTTGGATGCCATTTGGCGAACACTGGAAGCATACCTCCGGTCCCCTCCCCGCCAGAATGGCGCCGGACAGCACAAGGCACGAAGGCTACCCTGTCCCGTTAAGACTCTCTCAAGGTCGAGTGCATCACCCCGTTCTTGGGACGCACCCCCCTCCCACACTGACGGGCGGGAGAACGCTCGCAAAATTGCCGCGAATCTCAATGTGCTACGACATCACGTGATTTCCAGAAAGCCTGACCTACCAATGAAAAGAATCCTCAGGGTTTTCATAAGTTAAAAACAGGGCTTGTTCTTTCTGCCCCGACATGTTTCTTCTCCGAGAGGAAGTAGACCATCGTTCCCAAGAGCGAGAGAGTACTTCTTTTCTTGGCCACGGTCCGAGACGGTTCAACTCTGGGGGTATTGGAGAGTAACCAACCTATGGTCACAGGCTGGTGATCCCCGTCTGATCGCTGCATCGAGATCACACTGAGACAAGCTGTGCGACCTCCACCAGAGACGCTGTCTTCGAGCTGGTAATGTTCACTCGCCAGGTCTGGAATCATTGTGTTCTTTGAGACTGCGAATGACCCGTAAGCGATTTGAGACAGACTTATGCTCACCGAGCAGACCTAATTCTGAGCTAGCTGGCATTTTCATCGAACATTGTGTGTTGTGGAGGCCTTGCAAATCACAAGTTCCATATTTTCATTAATTAACGGCGCCCGAGATTAATATTCATATACATGTACATATGTCTTAATTGCGGACATTTACTATCATTTTATACTGTGCATATTTCTCATCTTTTGATAATCTAACTTCATTAGATAAATTCCGATTAAAGTAAATTCATTCAATTGTTTGCTTGAATAAATCGGCCAATTGTAACGTCTAGGCTTGTTTGATATTCCAGTGATTTTATGTTAATATTAAATTTAAATATGCCTAGCGGTGTAATAGCCAAATGAAAAAAATAAATATCAATGTCAGTTTCCTTGCGATCTGGCAATGTTAAGATTCTTGCCAACCCAAAATTAAATTCTTTAAATAATCAAAAAAATTTATAAAATCCCCCCCCCCCTCCTAAAGCCTGCTCACTAAACACAAAACATTCTTCACACGTATTGCAATAATCAAATAATCATCGCAAATCATCGGAAATAGTACCATCCAAACAAGGCTCTTTGACTGATTTTGCATCAGAAATTTTAAAAAAAAAGGAGGAGAGGGTTTAGGTTTTTGTAAATCAAGCTTAAATAGTGTTTTTCTATTTGTTTTGAAGCGTATGCAATGTTCTATCAAAATCGGATGAAAGCTGTGTGTTTGTAGAAAGAACATTGGCAAAAAAAATAAATCATTTTTATATATTAGATACAAGTATAATCAGTATTTTCACTGCTCTCCAAGCGCAACATGCCATACTTATAACTAAATATATAGTGCTAGTACAGCATGTTGGTGACGCGAACTCATAAGATTTTACCCATCCAAAAAGCGTCCAACGCGCATGCCACATGCGCAACACGTCATCATAACATCGTAGCATGTCGGTGACGGGAAGCTGCGAACTCATAGATTTAACAACAAATCGAGAAAAAATGTCAAAATAATTGACAAAATCTAACAGGGTATGGGTTATCGTGTCAAAATTCGTATGGGAATGACATTACGCTATGAAACAAGAGAAGTTAAAGACCAGAAGGTGTTCTGCCCTGTCTTATCTTCAGTGCAGCGATGAATAAGTTCAAATCTGTGAGTCAATAACACCCTTCTTTTTGCTAATTACGTTATCGTATGATATGACTCCAAAGAAGAGCGTGTATAGTGGTATCAAAAGTTGTTGCTGTCTCATATTCAGCCAGTGTAGAAACTGATTGATGCATAAACGGCGAAATAGGCCAATGGAATGAAGAAAATTGAAGAGGCTTTATAAAGTAAAATACCTAGTACGTCTACCATTAGCATATGTTATCCACCGATCAGAACTACGGCAGCATAATTAACTTTGAAGCTAATTTGTATAGAGGTATATAAGAGTTCTTATGTTTCCGTCAGCGCTATTTCTGTTTCGCCGTCTCAATCTCTGACATCAGTGTCAGCCGACATGCTGCAGACTGCTGACAGACTTACGGAGGTCTTGACATGTCATCTCGCAAACCATTGAGCCAAGCTAATGGCAGTGTAAACAGAATTTACAATGTTTCTTGAAAGAATCATCTCGTATGGAAAGTATGAAATTCTTTATTGATATACAATAGCAGGAAATATTTCCCATTTTTCAGACAATGCCCACACCTAATTGAAGTACAAACGAATTATCTATCGACCCTACTAAATGCGAGTCTTTACCAGTGATTATGGCCGTAAAAAGGAAAGATTTGAGTAGCTTAACGCATATGAGCTCTGATTTGTCAGACACGTAACTGGCAAGACGAGATTAAACAGAATCTGGAATTAAATTGTGAGGGATTTGGTTAAAGTCGATTTTGAAATATGAAAAGAATGCGGCATGGCAGATACAAAGAAAAATTCATGAACTACAACCACAAGCCAAGGTGACCCTATTTCAGGTACAGAGACATCGTCAGCAGCGTCGTAAAACTCACACGATAAAACTGGGAATTAACAGAGATATATAAAAACACGGAGACAAGACCTAATGAGGGAGTTTCATTCGATGACCCATGCAATACATTCAACAACTTGGGAAATTTATGTTTATGCATTGTCAGACCCAGGGGCGGATCCAGGATTTTGTTTTGGGAGGGGCTTGAGTGTGGTTTGGTGGGGAGGGGCTAGGCTTGAGTGGATTTTGATTGGGGGTGCTTGACTTAAGTGGATTTTGGCTTTTGGGGGGGGGGGCTTGAGTCGGGTAAAAGGTAGTATTTATAGTCTTCTCGGGCCTCAAAATCCGTAGAGCTGAAAAAAGGTCTCCAAAATGGCTTGAGCCCCCCCCCCCCCCTGGATCCGCCCCTGGTCAGACCGTGGAATTGTTGCACCGTTAATTTATATATTAAATTAAATCTTATCTAGCAAAAGGGAAAAAATACGGCTCGGATAAAATGGAAAGATATTAATAATTGCATGACAAGGCCAAGTTCACCTGGAAGTAAATTGGCGTTTGCCTTGAGATGAATCCATAAAGCGGAAAATCACCATAAAGATCAAAGAGATGAAAGTCAGTCAAAGGAGTAGCAAAATCGAATACAAATTCAGCATACTGTTTCACTTGTGAAAAAATAATTCATTAATACTAGATGCAATAAGTTAAAAAAAAAAAAAAAATTGGTGGGGTATGTAAGTTCATTGCCTCTGGAGATAAAGTAAAGCAAAGATATAGAAGTGAAAGAAACGGTACTTTTGTTTAGCCGCCAATGGAACGAGGATAAAGAGCCACGACGGAACCCCTAGGCGCCCACCTCGAAACACATCGATTTTCGCTTTTGGTCACTGTGCAAGAAACAAGCGATAAGAGGAGAAGTGATTGCTGTATTGCTTCCACACGACAATGATTTGAGCAGACATTGTTGTAGGTCTAGTGTAATCGATTTCCTCTCATTTTGATCGCGCAAGTCTCAAATTGCACTTGAAGCTATATTTATCTGAGAGTAACAACAAATCAAGTAAGTGTTAAAATAAAGAAAAATATGTTTATCTTATTTTTCAAATTGTTACGTTGAATACATATTTTCAAGACAATTCAGATGATGAAATTTTAACATAATCCAGAATTTATTTATTTCTAAGATACCTTAGATATTATTACTATTGAAATGTAATCTTCACGAGTTCACCGCCGGATAGTGTTGTAGAAGGAAGAGCTTTCGGCGGCTAGCTCTGTCGCCATCTTCAGGTCTATAGCTCTGGTTGTCACAGAGGTAACATCAGAGCTGAAGATGGTGGCAGAGGTAGCCACCGAAACCTCGTCCTTCTACAACACTATCCGACGGAGAACCCGTGAACATTACATTTCAACAACACCCCGGGAAAACCTTCGTTCCCACTATTACAATTGATAAAGTCTGTGTATCAAAAGGAAACCAGCCACGAAAAAGAAACAGATTTCCCATCTTACTTTCCTTAATGTTCAGTACGAAATCTCAACATATGGAGATATAGAACTAGATGTGTATTTAGATATCTAAGAGTACTTCTCTATAGTACTTCAGTATTGTAATTTCTGGGCTGTATAGCTATATGGCACCAATGATCCGCGTGATTCACTAGTACCTGTAACCTGCGTTTGATGGCCACTATTACAGATAACACCATGCTTACATTATAAAACGTAGGTATACCTGCTTACAGTGGAGGTAAAATTCTGCTTTGTGTATCGAGTTGGACTGTCTTCCTTCCGGAAGTTATCAGTGCAGTAAACACTCGTACAAGAAGAAGACCGAACTCTGGCCTGGCATTCAGAAGGACGCGGGTTCATGCCTCCGTGGCTCCTTCAAAAGACCGTGGCCGAATGCCTTCCCGTTCATTGCCCACTAGTCCTCTCCCTCCTCTAATTACCTAGACGTTGATGAGGCGTAACGCCAGAAAAAAAACCCAAAGAGACTGATTATAAAGGTTAGCAGCGGAAGCAATAAATAGATAAAAGAATAATTTTCAAGCAGATTGTTGGTTGAAATTGTAGCTTTCTGATGTGGGATTACTTCGTAAAAATTAAAGTTCTAAAGCACCATCTGCATCTGTACTGAGAAATAAGTACCTCATAGTTCATCAGTAATTATTTTTGTACCATTAAAACTTATTGGCACAAATACCTCAAGAACACATGAGCTACTTGGAATACCCTTGCACGAGACTATAGTTTCATGGAGATAATGTAACAGCTTCAATGACTACATAGAATATACGCCCTAAATATTGTGTCTCATATGAACACTCATCAATAACTTTGGTCTCATTGGAAGAGGTAGATTTAATTACTGTTACTACTCTATCACCATTCGTGAC
Organism: Vandiemenella viatica; assembly: GCA_031002005.1. NCBI lineage: Eukaryota > Metazoa > Arthropoda > Insecta > Orthoptera > Morabidae > Vandiemenella > Vandiemenella viatica. The sequence continues at coordinate 160,247,829 of JARYHS010011408.1, read as the reverse complement.
TACCGCAGCTTGTGAGAGCTTTAACCTCCGTTCAGTACTAACAGTCACGCAAAGTTCAAGATGCACTGGGTTCCGTTTCCGGACGCTGGTCCTGTTTGCGCATTATCTTGATTCTGCGCTGCAGGGCCGAGAATATATCAGCTGACAGGAGAAAACCTGAACGCTAACACGCAACCTTCCTCTACGGACGAGCTGTACCCATTCCATTTCGGAATAAAATCAGTCTTGTTTTACCCATTCATTACAGCACATACTAGTATCTGCACACATAAAATCATTTAGAGAGCAGAGAATTTTCACTCGTTTCTCAAGTGTAGAGACTGAGATCAAATCGATTGTGAAATGTGTAATTCTATTTTTTGTTAAAAAAAAATCCTGAATCCCGAATACTTCCCAAACAATAGTAAGTGTGGTATACAAGTTTTCCAACTCGTATAATCAGGAACTCTTGTGTTGCTGCATATACTGAATCATCCTGAAGACTGAATGAGACTAAACTCATTCAAACGACCAAGGCAAAGTCTGTACAAGAATACTGTGACCTCAGTATGGTAATCAACTGCACCGTAAGATCAGTTGCAAATTCAAACCGGAATGAAACGCCTCATGTACTGAAGCAGAACTTGAAAATCTTGTAAATAATGTAATTTTGAAGAACCTGCAAAACGAACATTCATATTTATTCAAGTGACCTCAGATCTAGTTGTTTTCGAATGGGTTTCAGTAAGAAGCAGTGCGATACGGTTAAGTTACAGAGATATACATATATATTCAATATTACCAGAGTGAGCAATATGATATGTACGGAATGGGAGAATAAACGTTAACTTGTAACTTATACGCATATCGTACATAGACAGCGCTCAGTTTATCAACCGTATATCTCAAACAAATGTACACTCATTCATCTACAACAATCGTCTCTTGTCATTCAGGTCAAAGTAATGAGTAGTATTATTACTGCCGAGTGAGTATTTTGATGAAATAATTAGAGGAAAGCCTATTTAAAGTTACTAGCGATCGCCCAAGGGTCGAAATACGACCGTAATTCATTAAGTTATGTAGTTTCTTTTGTGAAAGAGTAATAATTATTGCATGCATTTTTTCAATTACGTTTGCATAGATATATTATATACTGCGTACATTGACGTCGTTGGCTGCGAGCGTGTACTAATACGTTATTAGTTTGTGCTGTTTGCCTTAATTGAAACGTTTATTTCAGAAACCAGTCAAGCGCCAAAACTAGAAAAAATGAGTTAATGGCGCCATATTATTCTTTAGTGGTGATTGCACACTTCAGTGCAGAAAGCAGTCAAATATCTCCAACTGTTGTTGCCTGACAATACGTTTAATTTCGCGTTTACACCAGAAACCAGTCAAACGACTCCGCTTGGCTGGTTTCTGCAGTAAACTGAGGGGACATTTTATGTTTCTACGTTGTCAGTGACAGAGACAACGGGACTATCAAACGTATCTTGAAAAAAGTGGATCGAATCTATTCACCAGAGGAACATATACAGCTTATACTGAATGCCAGTAAAACAAATCGTTTTACTGTACACAGAGTTTCCTTCCAAGGTATCAGAAGTTTCAAAACATGGTGGCCCCATTCATACAAAATGCTTGCAAACACAGACGAAACCTCTGGGAGAGATGTTCCTAAAAAACAAAAGGAGAATTTCAAGATATCCACATAAAAACATTTTTTTTACAACAGTAATACTCGTGGAAAAGTGGTTGTAAAGCCACTTATTGATGGAATCATTCAGTCAACTTTCACACTGCTGAAAACAACGCCTGCCCCTGACTTGCCCATCAATTTGGCCTACCCTTCCGGAAAAGTAAGTTTATAAATCTTATATATATATAAAAATAGACGTGTGTTTTCCTATATTTCACTTTTCAGCCACCACTACCTAGCACAGATCACTGCTGTTTGTGGGTAGAAGTAGCATGGAGTTTCCTGTCGTGCACAACGTTGACCGAATGCCGATAGCTGTGGGGATGTGGGAGATATATTGATTAAAGTTGGTCAGTGCAGAGCGTTTTCATATTTCGACCAAAAATTCGTATCTCCGTATACTTCTCTTTCCTGCCACAACTACATAACATAGACCTTTGGTGTTTGTGTGTGGTAGTAGAATCGTCTTTCCTGTCGTGCCTATGGTTATTAGATGTCGGTAGCTATGGGGGTGTGGGAGATATGGGGGTTGAAAGTGGTCGACCTGTGGCAATTTCATACTTCTGCCAAAGACAAAAGTGTCATGGTGTATCACTTTTCAGCGAAAACTATAGATCACAGATAACTGGCGTTTGTGTGTAGTAGTAGCACAGAGTCACCTTTCGATCACAACAGCGGCCGAATTTCAGAAACTGTGGTACTGTGGTAGATATGGTGGTTGTAAGTGGCCGACCAAGGATATTTTCGTATTTCGACTGTCTCCGCATATGTCACTTTACTGCCACAACTACATAGCATAGAGCATTCGTGTTTGTGTTTGGTAGTAGAATCGTATCTTATGTAGTGCACTATGGTTGTTAGATGTCGGTAGCTATGGGGGTGTGGGAGAAATGGGGGTTGAAAGTGGTCGACCTGTGGCAATTTCATACGTCTGCCAAAGACAAAAGTGTCATGGTGTATCACTTTTCAGCGAAAACTACAGATCACAGATAACTGGCGTTTATGTGTAGTAGTAGCACAGAGTCACCTTCCGATCACAACAGCGGCCGAATTTCAGAAACTGTGGTTGTGTGGGAGATATGGTGGTTGTAAGTGGCCGACCAAGGACATTTTCGTATTTCGACGAAAGGCATGTGTCTCCGCAGATTTCACTTTTCTGCCACGACTACATAGCATAGAGCATTGGTGTTTATGTGTGGTAGTAGAATCGTGTCTGTTGTCGTACACTACGGTTGTTAGATGTCTGTAGCTATGGGGGTGTGGAAGATATGGGGGATGAAAATGGTCGACCTGCGGCAATTTAATATTTCTGCCAAAGACGCATGTGTCACGGTGTATCACTTTTAAGTGAAAACTATCAATCGCAGATCACTGGCGTTTGTGTGTGGTAGTAACACAGAGTCTCCCATCGATCACAACGTTGGCCGAAATTTGGTAACTGTGGGAGTGTGTGAGATATGGTGTTTGAAATTGGTCGATCATGAATATTTTCGTATTTCATCCAAAGACTTGTGTGTATCCGTAAATCTACACATAGCGCAGAATACTGGTATTTGTGTGTGGTAATAGTATCGAGTCTCCCATCGTGCACTATGATGGTTAGATGTCTATAGCTGTCAATATGAATTCTTTACAATCACGAACGAAGTCGAGGGTACCAGCTAGTAGTATAATATAAATTATCTAATATTATTAGATAATTTGGACAAATATTACTATTAGATGTAATTATATTCCTTCATTCAAATGTTTACCTAAAATTTTGTAGTGCAGTCTGAAATAATATATGTTTTGGCCATTCTCCATTCATGTTTAGGAATGTTTTAGGTTTCCATCAATATCAAGAAGCTGCGAGACCTTACCTGGTGGGGTATGAAACCTTTTAGAATGGCCCACTACAGAGGCAGAATGTACTGTGGAATTTGTTTATGAGGATTGAGTAACTCCTACCGTGATGATTGGAGTAGCTGATTATTTCATCTGTGTAATTCCCTTGTATTAGTAATGCAGTCTCAATCTAATTAAAAATTCAGTTTTTTCCAAAAATAGGGGATTTATTTGTAAATTGTAAAAGTATGGAGAATTAATATAGCATAAAACTATGTTTGTCTCACTGGTTTACTGCAGAAAGCAGTTAAGAGGTTTTTTTTTTCGTTCCATTTACAGCAATATTAAAATACCCAAAATATTTTTTCTTTGATATAATAGTTTGCAATATGTACTACCTTCAGCAAAAAATACCCAAGTAACCACCAAAACATGTAGTCTGACGGTAGACAGTTTTTTGTGTTTTCCCAAAATGGACAAACTTGGTCCTTGACTGTTTCTGAAATAAACGATTGAATTCCCTGTAATACCTATAAAATTAAAATGATACACTCCACACGTGATCGTGTCTTAAATTTTAGCTTCTGAACTAGCCATTGCAAATGATGAAATGTATTTATGAATGTTTTCAAAATAATTTTTTTCTTTATATTTATCGATGGTTCATTTGAATTTTATCAGAATTAAAATGCGCAAGTTGAACATACTTGACGATATTTATTCTTCAGATCTTTAAAAATGTCTGATCAACAAACGTTAAATTCAGTTTTGGGGTCAACTCATAGTAGGAACATTTTAGAACTAAACAGCCCAAATAAAAACCAGGACACTGATAAAGAAGACCAAACTGACGGCAGTCGCTTGTCGCAAAATCAGTGCTTGACCTACAACATTCCAAAGAAGAATTAGGTGGTCATTGTGGGAACAATGCTCTCATGAAAGGCTGCAAAGGTGGTAGCGCCTTATTTATAGGGCTATCAGATAGCAGCAGAGTTTCCTAACTTAAGAACAGACATACCTATTGTCCAACTCCATGAAACTCGTCCCCCCCCCCCCCCCCCGGGTAAAGTAGCGACAGGTTCGACTGGAAAGATTCCACAAAAAGAATTGCAACACTGAATTTCATGAAGTGCATTGGACGACATTGATATGGCGTGGAATGACCAAACATTGCACTAAATGCATATCCACAGTTATCCTGGAGGATTCCCTGTCCAATCAATCACATTTTAGTTTTCCATGGTTCCCAGAAACTACTTAATGAGAATACAACGATGATTCCTTGCAAAGGGCATGGTCGATTTATTCCAGTTACTTGCCCCCAATCCTTTCTCAATGAGATATTCCCGATCAATAGTTGCTACTATGCTAAATTTGATAATAGTAACTGCACACGAGACTTATGATCTTTCAAGCGGCTATACGGAACTAAGAGCATACGCTGATGGCGGGTATCTGTAGTTACCTGTTGGGAAAATAATCCATTACAGAGAAACGCTGTACAGCAGTTAACATTCACGTTACAAAATGTTCCGCAAACTGTCCAATACTAATACCATCAACGTTCGAAGATAAAGGAACAGAAAATCGAATTCAGGAACAAGATAATAAGGTTCTTCAACAAGTCATGACTATATTACCTTCCTATTATATATAGCTTCCTCTACTGATTCGAATGCGTAACAGTAATTCATCAAATTCGCTAATAGTATCTCTCTCGTCCTTCACTTCAAGCCATGGTCGGGTATTTTGAGACGTCCATTCACTCTGGTGACCTCCTTTCCGTCTGCTCATTTTCGCGTGTAATTAACATGCTTTCAGGCAAGTCTCTTCGCTTCACGTCTGACCATATCACTTCATAATGAATGTTATTTTGCTAGGTTCATTAAAAAGTGCTCTCCAGTCTTGTCCAAAGACTTGTGTTAGTACCTAAATAGAATCACGAACGATGCAGACTTTCCGTAGAAGTCGTAGTATGATAAATTTTAGTTCATCTGACAACGATTAGATTTACGGAACTTTTGATGCTCTTCTGGGGTTGTATCTACATCGAGAGTTTAAAGACATATTCTGACAACCGCTTCAGCTTGTTGCAGCGCGATCAGACTTCCGAGAAGACTTCTGTTTGTGGCGTCCATTATAATATGCCTAATGGTCTATTTCCGCCATCACATAGGACATCTTCTCGGCGAGAAAACAGTGCTTGGTTGAAAATCCCTTACTAGTTTGAATCACAGATATACATTGTATGTCAAAACAATTGCTCTGAAAGTGTTAGCACTGAGTGTTAGGTCGGTTCGTCGCTGATCCGTCCTCTTTAAGCGCGGACTTCATTTCGTCTGCAGATCTCGTTGGTTTCCGCCGGCCGCCGTTAAGGACATCACTGTCCATTTAGCTGCGAGGAACTCCATCATAAGCCAACTACATTTTGGTATTTCTACACTCCACTTTCGAAACATAATTATTTGATGTAGGTTTATTGCTGCTCATGTTTCGCAATTATATAAGGACATTATCCGAAACACTGTTGTTTTGATAGCTATTCTTTATTTAAATAATTTAATTGCGTTGGAGCGCACGCTCCGGTTGCAATTTTCCTACACACCCATTCCCCCCCCCTTTCCTGTTCTCACCTACTTTTGCTCTCTACAAAAGTAACATCTGCAAGTGTCTTATCAGTTATTTTATCAATTCTCCAATTAACTATAGTATCAGTAATTGAATTTTAGCTCTTTCGTTCAATTTTATCGCATTTTTCTTTATAAAATTTCTGTCTACTTTCATTACGTTCTGTTTAATCGATCTTAAGGAAACACTTTGTTGATGTATATCAGTACAGCGGTCAAACGGTACTCAGACTGCAATTCTTCGTATTACTGTGTGAGACTAAAATTTCATACTCATTAATAAAACCGAAATTAGCATATGGGAATTATTGCTTAAACAGAAACCGTTCTATTACTAAAAAGTATAATTTTTATTTTGTTAAATCGACACAATGTTTCGCAGTTGATTAATTTGTCGTAAACGTTCTTATAGTCCAGAAAAATTCAGACACTTGTCAACGATTAATCTTTAAAAACAATTTATAAAAAATACTGTGCCCTTGGTATGTAAGTCAAAAACAAGGTACAGATACCCATCAGAACGTTGAGTCACAAATACAATAATGCTTGTGAAAGTTGCAGCACTAATAAGTAGACATGTGATTAAAATGAAATTTATTCCACAGATTAAGGACATGACAATACACAAATGATTCGAACTACAGAAAGTAAATGGACTTTCTTTGCTTATGGCTTTACGCCCCTTCAAAGTCGAGGTCATTAGATGCGGGTAAAGACTGGGGACAAGGATCGGTAAGGAATTCGGCAATGGTATTTTTGAAGGAAGTATCCCGGCATTCGCCTGGAGTGATTTGGGAAAATCTCGATGCCCGGATGTCAATTCAACCCACGTCCTCCCGAATGCGACGCCAGAGCGTTACATCTCACCCATCACGCTTGGTACTACATACACTTTTACTGTATGACGCCGCCACGTGGAGCAAACAGAGACTCTAAACATCGTGGCATGGAATCAAAGAGCAACTGTATAAGCTGCTGGGAAACACACTGCCACGCACGTTTCCACCACGTTTGATCGTTCTGCACCGCCTGATCGTGGAGTAACGCTGTCCTGTCCAATCACACAAAAGAAAGCGCTGCTAGGCCTACGTGCACGCCATCTCTCTGCAATCTTAATCACTTATTATGGATTCACTGTCTTTGACTTTGAAGTGATTCAGATCATTCCTCGTAGTAATTACAATATTTACAGTAGTAGTGTGATCTACAGAACATGCAGACCTCAGCTCAGTAAACATCCTAATTTACTGTTCGAAATGATTTTTTTTTATCATTATCATATTCTACTCAATTTGGAATGGTTTTAGCATCTACTCTTTTAACCAGAAAGTCTCATTTTTCTGTGTTTGTCAAATAGAAATTTGATACTATAGGACATCAATCCCGTAGAAAATTTTATTAACGATTAATTACACTGTCAGATATACTTTTGTTTGACGAAAATTCTACTCGGGTGTTTTGCCGGATCAGTCCATCCATGTGCGACATTTCGACAATAGTCTCTGTTGTCTTCATCAGGCGAAATGGTCGAAGTTGACATTGTGACAGTACATGGAAGAACTGATTCGGCAGAATACCCGAGAAGATTTTTTTGTCATCTGTACGCCGGGAGAGACTCAATTCTACTATACTTTTGTCTCCTATATTAACGGGCAATATTAAAAATAAATAGGCTGCATTAGATGTATGAAGCAATAATCTTGAAACATTTTCGCAACAATATAAGCTTTCACCACCTTATAGGATTCTAAGATGACGATTTCTATATTGTAATACTCTAACCAGTTTATATCTTAGTAGGCATTATCTGCTTCTTTTCCTACTGTTGTGGTGTATAATGTGTTGTTCCTGTTCAGTACGAAACGATGCAAGCACCAGGTCTGGAGACTACCAGGATACACCATGTGAAATATAGGCCTAATTAGATTTAAACCGAAAGTAGAAATTGCCTTAAACTATTGTGTCTCATAAAGATACCATTCACTTTAGCTTCCTACCTTTTCCTTCGCAATAGACTTTAGACACCACTCAGATTATTTTTTCGAATTTAATGTTGGTATTACTAAATTTTATTGCAATGTGTGGCGATAAAATGACCTCGAAGTGGTTTCATTAAGTTATTAAAAAGTTATAATTGATTAAAAGAAGTCTTTGTTTTGGTCACTGTATCTAATACCTCAAATATCTACAACTTTATAAATTGATCGGACTTGAAGATTGCAGGTTTATTTCGCAAAGCAACACTCAAGCAACAATATAAGAGCACAAAAGCATCCATTCACTTCCCAATCTGAATTCATTGTTAACAGCTAACTTTCTTTTCTTTCCCCCCCCCCCTTTTTCATTCTTTCTCACCTTTTTTTTGTGAGTATTACATTTGATACAAAATTATATTACATACATCTGTAAACCCGCAAGCTCAGATTTAACTGTCCCGTCAAATGGTATAGGAATGAAAATGGCAACAAAGTGTGTAATCTGTAGCGTGAAGTATGTCTATCTCATTATTTAATTTCGATTGCTATGGAGCACTCGCTGCCGTGGCAATGTATACGCTTTTACCTTCCCTTGTCTTGATTTTTTTCCCTATTTACGCCCACCCTTTGCGAATTGCAACTTTAAACTCCTTCTGGGTTATTCATTATTTTCTTTGGTAATTTACTCCAGCCCCTGGCTCCCACAACCACAAAAGAAAATTTTTCCATTCTGTTTCGCCTGATTTCAAGTGACAGCTTATGATTATGGTCATTTCTTCCCCTCCATGTAGAACTCCTAATCCTTCTACCAACACCCATCAATGCATTTTTGCTATTATAAGCCATGAACAAGCCAAAGGGCTTTGAAACCTCTTCCTACTACCTGTCCAATGTATCCTGCCAAACTGAGCTTACAATAATAAGTTACGCCAACATATTATTTACAGTTAGGATCTCCGACAAACCATTCCTTCCCTATCGTATAATCATAGAAAATCTTTACTTTTTAATCAGTGTATCTAATTAGCTGTCTCTTCATGGTATTTATTTTCATTCCATGTTTAATTACCCAGCTAGACATCCTGTTCAGACCCTCTTGTGAATTTTCACAATCCTCTATTGTTTAATCACTTTGTCTAACATTGTGTTATCAGCAAACAATCTAACTTTTCACTTCAACCCAACAATACAATCATTTATTTAAATAACGAACAACAATGGTCCCAATACGCTGCCTTAAGGTACTCCTATACTAACTTCTTTAATTGATAAATATGTCAGCTGCATGAACACACGGAAAGGTGGAAAAATTTTACACTAAATTTTAAATACTTTGCTGGTGCTGCGCAGATGTGGGGATGTTCAGGTAACTGTTTTTTGATAATCTAATAAGTAGTGAGGAACACTAAGAATGGAAACCAGTAAAGAAGATAGATGCAAACAGGGGCGGATCCATGATTTTGGTTTGGGAGGGGCTTGAGTGGACTTTGGTTTGGGGGGGGGGGGCTTGGCTTGAGTGGAATTTGGTTGCGGGGCTTGCCTTTAATGGATTTTGGCTTGGGGGGGGGGGGGACTCGAGTCGGGCAAAAGGTATTATTTATAGTCTCCTCGGGCCTCAAATCCGTAAAGCTAAAAAAAAAAAAAAAAAAAAAAAAAAGTCGGTGATGGACCTAAATACTTTTTTTGGGGGGGGGGGGCTTGAGCCTTCTAGCCCCAATCCCCTGGATCCGCCCCTGGATGCAAAGAAGCTACAAGTGTATGTATGTGGTTAATGGGTAGCTGCTCATTGTTTATAGCACCAGGCAATCTGGATAAATATTCAGAACGAATGGTTTCAATCACCTGGGACAGCTTAATTGATTTTGGGTTTTAGACATTCTTTTTTTTAAAACGTCGCGATAAAACGTATAAAGAAAGATTACTTCACAGCGTCGTTATACGAGCTAGTGAACTACTGAGACCACATACTCAAAAAAATTAGTGAATCAACAATAAGCATTTAATAACACAACCAGATAATGTTCTATGAGGAGATCATAAATCCTTTCACGTTAGGTAAGGCTAGTATACGAGTATCTCTGCGGGAAGTCTGTGCAACAGTGTGGCTTATACACGTCAGGTTGCCAGTAAAAAGTCTTTATCAAACTAATTGTACAGTTGTATGAATTACGTTGTATGAATTACGTGATTTTATAGCGTGAAATCTTCACTTACCTTCAAAATTCTTATGAAAACAGAAAAAGCATCATTGATAAAGGTTAGAAAGAACAAAATCTGGCACTTTTGAAATACTGATATTAAAAATAAACTTTTTAAAAACTGATTTGTTACTTTTTGAAAGATAATATTGGAAAAAGAGCAACAGCAATGAATTGCCTCTTCCTATAGACCAATATAAACGTACACATACTGTGCCTGATGCATGTTAATGCTTCGTTTCTGCGTTTGCTAATCCACATAATCGATGTTGAGAGAGTACAAATAATAGCATTTATACTGTAGTAATTGTTGTGGAATAAATCAATCACGCAGAGACATTACGATCCCTTTTTTAAGTGACAGAAAAAATCTAAATGGTTAATATATCTCGAATTAGCTGGAGCTTTTGTGAGATAGGGGATATATGTATATCATTAATGTTAAAAGGCTTCCCTTTTATTTGGATCCCTAATACCATGAACAGAAGAAAATATAAACTGGTTTCATCCACTTTTACCAATCTTATGTGAGCGAATCACGTTTTTTCTGTGTCCTGCCCTGAAGTTTGAACTGTTGGAAACAACATGGAGTAGAGGTGCAAACGTCTCAGCCATGTCCCCTGTGATTTAGGAGGCGTAATTTGATAGGGCTGTTGGCAGCAGCCGTCCACCAGCACATTGCTTTGCTACCTGTTGCTGGCTGGTCTGTTGAGATTTACGGCCTATGGGACCACCGCTCACGCAGGAGAACTGTTTAGGGCCGCTGTTTGCAATTGCTATCTATCTGCACGTACAACACAGTTTGAACAGCTTCCTATTCACACGGCGACACAGTAACATCTAAAATACAGGTATCTCAACGGTAGCAGGTTTCTTTTTTTGCTTGGGCTTTACGCCTCGTCGACAGCGAGATCATTAGAGGCGGGATGGGATTGGGGCAAGGAACGGGAAAGAATTCGGCCATGGCCTTTTTGAAAGAAGCATCCAGGCATTCGCCTGGAGCGATTTGGGGAAACCATGGAAAACCCAAATCTGGATGCCCGGACGAGGATTCGAACCCGCGTCTTCCCGAATGCGAGGCCAGAACGTTAACCGTTCACCCAGGTTTGGTAACAAGAAACGAAACCTAAGAAATCTCTTGATAAATAATGTAGGAGCTCCTCAGTTAAAGCTATCTATCACTGACAATTTTTTCATTAAGAAAATTCGTAAGATAGTGGCGTGAAATTGGGAGTTAGTAGGAATTTTACTATAGTAAAATCATAGTACGGTATAACCATTCCATTGATCATTTTTTTGTGATTATGTACACTTCAATACGTTTAACACATTTTAGTATCGGTAACTGTGTTTAAGCATATTGTTCAATTTTATCATACACTTCCTAAAAATGAAATCGTAAGAGCATAGAAATTCTGGCCATATCTGGAAGTGGTAAAAGGAAATATGTATATAGAACATGCAGATTGTGCCTGACGGTAAAAATAATGACTGGAATATTGATCAGTTTTAGTACTCGTTCTCTAAGCAAAATATAAAAAATGGGAAAATTTACTACTACCAAACAGAAAGAATATTTCCGCAAAAGTTTTTTAAATTGTGATGAAGATTAAAAATCATCTTCCCTCGCTTAATTGATTTAAAGCACTAGCTCAAGCTAAAACTCGAGGTAGAAACAACGCATTTTTTTTTTTTTTCAAATTGCTGTGGAAATAAACTTTTATCTTCGAGCCCTTTGTGACAGGAGAAAGTTTTTCTGCACAGGTGATACCAATTTTAAGAAAAATAAAATGAGATCATTAAAAAATTATAAACCTTTCTGAAATGCGTTTGCAACATGTTTTATGGAATATCATTTGCACTAATATTTTTTAATCGTCACGAGTTACAGGAAAGATAAATTCATTTTAATTAAGTCATGCGAGTACAGTGAATCGCAGTATATTCTGATTGTACTTATTAACTGGTATTAATTATCAAAAATCAAAATCATATATAGTGATCTTGTTACAAATGCAAATTTTGTATGTGAGGCATTAATTTTCGGATAAGAATATAACTTGACATATTTTGTCAAACTCCTGTTAAATCTAAATGCTATGTACAAATTGTGAGAGTATCGACAGTTACAATTAAACATCAAAATTGGTTAAGTAATGCAAATTACTACGAAAAAGAAACGTCAAAATGGGTTAAGTAATGCAAATGACTAAGGAAAAGAAACGTCTAAATGGATTAAGTAATGCAAATTACTAAGAAAAAGAAACGACTGAACCAGGCTGAAATTTTATATATATATATAATATATATATATATATACATATTGATCCGGAAATAATATAATGGGAACAGTAGAAAAAGAAATTAGTGCTGAGTTCTGTAGGAGAGTTTCTGAATAACTGCAAGTAAATCTTAAGCAACGTAGGCCATAAAGAGCCCACTACTCAATCATTACAGTGGGACGCATTCTTAATAAATGGTACAAGACGTAAGAATGGTAAACAAAGTAAAGAAATAAGAAACTTGGTATATTTTTCAATTTCCACTCCTTATTTATGGCATCTTCTTCTGGTGAAATTCTTCAAAGAGCCGAAAGTTTTTTAAAACGCGATGTTATAAGCAATATTTGCGAAATAAGTCCATAGTAACAATGCAGAAGTTTATTTAGAAATTAAGGTATACTTACATTACATTTCTTATAGGCCCCTACTGTCTTTTGCAGCAGAAAATCCTGAACATTATCAATGCTGACATACTAGTTACATAAAATTCACAAAGATTACAATTGTCAACTATTGTGCAGAGAGGGCTAACTTATTGTCATGTGTCTTTATTTAATATCTTTTTCAAAAACCTGACAACCTGAAATGAAAACTGAAAAAGTTTCTTTTTTTCACTTTTGAAATTTAGAGAAGTTTTTTCGCAGCACACACATAGAAATCAATAAGATGTAGAGAGAACAGATCAGTAATGTCATTCAAGGTTTGATGTCTAGAAGCACTACTTGCATTTTCAAGTTCTGTAGCAAATGCCTAATACAAAAATCCGTAAAACATTTTTAGAAAAGCTCTCCATCTTAATTACACAGCGTACTGCAGTAAATGTTAAGCAGCTGAACGCTCATTACGTTGTACAATTATTTAGTAAAATTATCATTTTGAACTAAACTTGTATACCAGTAATGATTTAACCATGTAGGCGAACATTTTAGATTGTATGGCTTTTTCGGAGTTTCTTTGATGTTTTGTGAACTAATTACAATTTATATGGCAGGTTGACTCGGCCGCCAATTAAGTGAAGTTCCTAGCAGAATATCCAATTTTCCAAATAGTGATGAAAGGTTACTTTAAATTTTGAGGCCGACGGTTCCACTGTACTTAACTTTTATTTAAAAAAGAAAACACATATAAAATATAAATTCATACTTGTTCCTAAGGTTACCAAGGCACATGATACAATAAAACTGATAGATTTCTGCTTGTGAAAGTCTCGTCTGGATGTAACGCGGCAGTGTTTTTTTTTTTTTTTTTTTTTTTTTTTTTAACTTCATAACGTCTCTTAACAGCGAGGTCTTTAGAGACGGGAAAGGATGGAGGGCAAGGAATGGGAAGGAATTCGGCCATGGATTTTTGAAGGAAGCATCCCGGCATTTGCCTGGAGTGATTTGGGAAACCATGGAAAATCCAAATCTGGATGCCCGTTCTCCCGAATGCGAGGCCAGAACAGTGTTTTACAAGCAACATCAGAATTTCTCGACTATTACTAAGGCGCCGGCACTCGTTATTCGAATGTTAAACAGTCAGCAGCCACTCAACACGATTAAAACTTACTTAGAAAGATTAATGAGGTGTAATCCTCGTGAAATTATTAATTAGATACAATCTTCTAACATTGCCTTTATAAAATCATACAAAGCTTAAACTTTATATGCTGACACCAAATTTTCCAATAAACATCTTTTAATTATAGTTCCAGATGCCACAACACATTTAATACATTCAAAGATTCTATTTATAAGGATAAATATCCATCTCTTCCATATACAAATTAAAGTACTACATATTAGTTGGATACTCTTATATCTTCACAACAAATTCTCCTATTCTTTATTATATATTGATTATTAAGGAGAATAGCCGGTTAAAGCTACATTATAGTTAGAGCAAACAAAATACTATAACAACTCCTATTACACGCCTACATGATTTAAAAATACATTCTCCAGTTTCCTTACTTCGCTCAGATTTCACATAAGATTTAAGGCTTGTGCTTACATTTACAGTAAGTTATAAAAGATTTTTTGGTATGTAGAGAAGAGGAAATGAAACAAACACTCAAACAAGTTTTAAACTGCATGTAATCAAGTTTATTGCTTCTAACGGTGGTAAAGAAATATTTTGTATATTTGTCCGTGTGTATGTGTTACTGAGAGAGACAGAAAAAGGCTATGTGTTTATATTTTGTGAACAGCTTTTCGTTATTTATATTTCTGATCATTGCTAAATGAATAGAATATTCCATATTTACGTAAGTAATCCTTTAATTAAAAATGGTAATTAATCACGTTAATGGTAAACCATAAAAAATATTGGCTGTTCGATTTTAAACTCGTTTAGCGTGGTAAGAGTTGTCTTCGAGGAAAAGGCTCGCAACTCTCGCCACAGGGAACTTGAGCCCCTCAAGTAGAGCTGAATTAGACTGACTGAGGAGGCGCTTAGCGGGAGAGCAGCTCTGCCAGGGGCATCTCCACAGCCTCGATGTAAATAAGGGCGCTAAGCAGTTTACCACTCTCCAGCACCAATAGGAGGTAGCGTTGACCCATGAAGAGTAGCAAGATAGCAGCACTGCCGGAATTTCTTGCTGTGTTTTTTTACTAATTTCATTATCAGTTGAAGTTTTAATGTTACAATCAGAAGAATATAGACAGATTTTTTTACCAAATGTATTGAAGTTCTCAAAACCTGGTATTTGTCAACTGATAATAAAAATGAAAGACTGTCTAATTAAAATAAAAGGTGAGGACTCCTACAAAAGCTTATTTAGCTTCTGCAAGTTAAAAGATGTTAGGATAAATATCGTGCGCTCTGGCACCATAGTGCTTGGTGCTCTCTCGCTACATTTTTAAGGAGAAAATTTCATAATATTTTATATTGATTTTACATCATAGTGTCAATATATTTAACTGAATATATCTTTAAGCGAATACTTAAAGTCTTTTTTCGTCATCCAGTCAAATCTTTACTCACAAATTTTGTAAACAACAGGTGAATTTACGATTATATCTTTCAGAATGTTCCTCAGATGGAAGATTGTTACAAATTTAAAGAAATCTAAATACATAACACAATGGTATAATGATGTCATAGTATGATTATCAATAATTGATTAATCTTATTATCAAATCAGATATTTGTATGATTCCCCCGATTTAAATGAAGATTCTGCAATTCATGCTTATTATTACAGAAAACAGAAGAAGAAAATCCAAAGGTATAAAATGAAAAAAATGAGGTGCTTTAGCATACAGCTACGAATTTATTTAATCAAAAATATTGTTGTCTTTTATATAAAAACAAATCTACCGCCAATATTATTTAACTGAATACGTCATTCAGTATGTACTCAAAGTCATTTTTCTTAATCCAGTTAAATATTTACAATTAAATTTTGTAAACAATAAGTAATTTACCATAATTTGTTACGCTACCATCTCTGAAAACTTTTAATAATAAACTACGAATATACTGATATTTTATTCCAGGCAATATATAAACTTCGGAAATATTTTTTAAACTTTGCAAACATTTTTCCAATGTTCAAAAAATAATTTTAACTAATGTAAACCATTTAAAAAGTGTAAATGTGTGCCTAATAGACAAAGTTTGCTGTATGTAAATG
The DNA here is from genome assembly GCA_031002005.1 of Vandiemenella viatica. NCBI lineage: Eukaryota > Metazoa > Arthropoda > Insecta > Orthoptera > Morabidae > Vandiemenella > Vandiemenella viatica. The sequence goes on along the minus strand of JARYHS010011408.1, from coordinate 160,231,622 downwards.
ATTTTGAAACAATTTTTAGGTAGAAAGATTTGTGATTAGCTGTGCGAACTGGTAAATATCTTTATTTAGAAATATATCTTTCTACAGTAGGCGTGTTGTGTATTGTAACGTATCACTTTACAAACCGGGTACGGAGGCATAAAGTTCAAGTGAAAATCATAACCTCGGTTTACTATTTATTCAGACGTAAACAATAACTAAATAATGGAAATAAACTGAAGTTGCAGTTCCTAAAGTATCAAAGCCTTAATACGAGAAAGTTGGAAAATTTTCGATTTAGTGTTTAACAGTTTTAAAATCGCAGGTGTTGGATATTGTGGACATATGCAGTTGGTCTACAATAACAATCCACGAAAACATATGACACTAGCGCCCAATACTGTGCGTGCTAGTGGATACTTTGTAGCAAAATCATAACGCCTAGGGGTTTTAGTAAAAACAATGGAACCAGTCAGTACGATATTTTGTATGATTTGCCATATTTCTTACTCTTTTGCAGCGTAAAAATGTTCATTGAGTTTGAAATCGAAGGTAGGATGTACATATTAAGTTCATCTTTTTGTCTCAGTTCTATCTCTTTCCGATAAAAATAAAGTAAAAAAATACTAGCATAAGCTGTACCAGTCGTTCATAAAACGCGTCTTTCATGTTATCATGTTACTTACTGACCTCTTGCCGAAACAGGAGAGTTAAAAAGAAATAGGCTAAACTATAAAACGAGTTGAGGTGCGTTCGTGTGTCGACATGACGTGGCCCCTGCCTTATTCATCTCGAGCCGTTCTGTAAACTCGTCGTTTTTGTGTTATCAGCCGGCCGCTCCCTTTTCACGGCTGTGAAATATGCAGGCGACAGACTGACTGAGTGAGCCCACCTCTCAGTGCTATCACGTCACACAACCGCAAACAACCCTCCGTTCCATTACAGAAGCAGCACACGTTGCGTATTCCTCGTCCTCCATTCGAATGCTTACCCTGCTTAAAACTATACTGTTTCACATGCTGACATTTATGATCTGCCTCACCTTCTTACATTGACCTTGATGATACCTGGTAATCCAGAAGTCGGAGCCGCCAAAGAGGGAGTTACTCCTTCAAGGCAGTATCTCGGAAAAATTTGTCTGAAGCAGTTTCCCCTTTCCTTCTCCAGTATGTAAGTGTTGTTTGAATTTTAAATGGGTGAAGTACAAAGGCAAGGGGAGGGTGAAATCCGGTGGCGGCCCATTCAGGCCTATTCTTCCAAAGGACTCCACGGGGAAGCAGCACCACGCTCAACATCTTCACACAGTGTCGTATATCACACTCCACATGCACTGCGGAGTGGATAAATATTTAACAAAGGACTTTGGGGCACAATCTGGTGATTAGCAGCTGAGGGTTACCAAATTTCTTTCGCCACCGTGACTCGAACCAGCTAACCCCGTATCCGACGCTGGGGACCATCATCGTTCCTGCGCCAACAGTGGTCTTATGCATGTCGAAATAAACTTTGTTTGGATTCTGAAGCTAAAAACTTCTTCACTTCACGTATGTACAAGGGGTGATCAAATGAAAAGGTACGAAACGACGTAAAAACGTAACAGTTAAATATTTGCATATTCCGCCATGGGAGAACGTAGCGAGACATCTCGGGATGCGATTGGAGTCTCTGACTGGGATCGGATCATGCGCGAGCGACCGCATGCGCAGTAGAGAGCAGAGGCTCTTATCAAAAGTGGCGTCCAAATGATGCGGCAGTCCGTATGAGGACAGGATTCCTCGAGCACAGAAAAACCATTAACTCCGATGTGTACTGTGAGACACTCCGACGCCTATGCAGGTCCATCAAGAAGAAAAGACCGTGGCTGCTCACGGAGGGTGTGGTTCTGCTCCATTATAACGCGCGTCCACACGTCTCCAGAGTCACACACATGGAACTGGCCAAGTTCAAGTGGGAGACGTTGGACCATCCGCCCTACAGTCCGGACATGTCGCCCTGCGATTTCCATGTGTTTGGTCCACTGAAGAAACACGTAAAAGGGAAGCGCTTCAACTCGGACGACGTACTCAAGGACGCTGTGATGGACTGGGTCTCGTCACGGCCACAGGAATTCTCGGAACAAGGAATCCTGCTGCTTGTTCATCAGTGGGATCGTTGTGCTCAGCCCTATGGTGTATATTTTGAATAAAGTCTACATTTGTACCCACCGTGTCGTTTCGTACCTTTTCATTTGATCACCCCTTGTAGTATCATTTTCGAAATGTCTAGCGACGCTGTAACGGAACAATCGATAGATCGATATATCGATCCTTACCAGAGAGAGCGGAGGATGGGTGGTGGAAGGGAAGATGGCGCGAGATTGTATTGTGGTGTGAGAGCGCGGACTAATAACTGGTTGTTCGATGAACTAATAAACTGTAAGTCAGCTACAGAAACTTTATTAAGAGTGACTACAGACTTAATGGCAGTGATGATTTCAGTGAAACGTGGTAATAAGTAGGAACTGTGAACACTAAAGTGTGTTGCCGTTGCATGTGTGTTAGTTGTGGCGATAATTATTGTCTTGTTCATTGCTTAAACGAGCCTGACAATCTTCAGATTTACGAAGTTCGATTAGCATTATTCATTTGGTGGTTTCTACGGTTTGTAGTAGTTTGAGAACATTTACGTAATAAATAAGTGTGAACTGTATTCCGGAGTGATGTTTTATTTGCATGCTAGTAGCTCCGTTGAATGACTTTATTTCGGGTAATTTGCCCGTGGCGACTGTGGTCAATATCGAACCTGCAGCATATCTAAAGCTGCTCAGAAACTGAATGCAACTGTTTGTTTAGTAAATTGATCTGAACAGACTTATTAATGTATTTATCAACATATACGCTAACAGCCATAAATCATTTACATGGCACATAAGCGTTACATGGCTTAACCGTTTGGACAGGACAGTATATGTTAACCACGGGAGGAATTGACGATAATTAATCACAACCGGAGGTGAAATATACGAAATAATTAAGCAGTGAACGATCAACAATCAAAGCTGACAATCGAACAGTTGGTGCGAAGCGTGGTCAGAGAAGCTTGTTCTGCGATACAAAGAAATCGTGCGCAGCACGCGGCAAAGACTATTTTTCTTAGAGGGCGGTGCATTCAGAGAAAGTATCAGTGCTACGTCGACAGCGACACGCAGCGGTTTTTTGGGAAACTGCTCAGTCTTCAGAAGGCACAGCAAGCGAGCGGAAATAGCAGACGACAACAACCTGTCGGGTCGAGATGTCAAACAGCTGATTGGCGTCCAAGAATGTTGCTGTTCGTCGCATCGAAAGGGAAGTGAAAGATTTATTTTCAGTTTTTGTAAGAAACACAAGCCGGCAAGAATAATTAATTAATTAGCAATTTTTTTAAGAAAAAAAAAATATAAATATTTAATTGATTTGAATAACAAGTGACAAAGATTTGTTTTCTGATAACTTTTTGAAGTTGAAATGCCGGACAACTGTGTTAGATTTACTTAGCAAATTATTTTTCAAGGAAAAAAAAAAATAATAATAATAATATTTTATTTTTGCTGTTAATTGAAATCGGGAAAAAAAAGGGATATTTAATGTGGTAGTAATAACAAACCAGATATACGCCAGCTGTAGTTGAACGGGTTTGCTTCAAGAGTTTCGATTTCATAGATAGAGATTTCTGTAGAGTTTCCGTAATTTTTTTTTGGTCATTGATAGTAGTTTATGTATTCAATTGAAAGTGTATTTTATGACATGGTGTATATCTTGTTTGGTAGTTAAGTTAAGAGATTTGGAAACAGAATTTTTACCTTTTTCCTGTGCTAATGTATACTGGTGTATTCTGTTTGCTGGATTGACGGCGTTGGTTACTTCTTGTCTTTTCTACAACGGAAGATTGAATTTATTGGGTGAAATATTTTTGTAATATGGCATCTGAGGGTGACGTTGGTGTGAATGGAGAGGTGGTGTTGGGAGGTGAGTCCCTTGGTGACGCAACCAGTATACCCAGTGGTCAGTCCTCCCTTACTTTGTCTAATCATTTACAGTTGATGACGAGTTTTGCCAGTGAATCAGAAGTTAACAAGTCAAGAGAAGTGTTTAGGGAAAGTAATGAGGTGTCCATGTCGGAAATGTTTCGTGCTTTCCAGGAACAATTTGTTATGTCAATTCAGTCACTTAAATCAGAATTAAATGAAAATAGGATATCACTTGAATCTAAAATGGACGAAAATAATATTTGGCTTGCATCTAAAATAGATGAATTTAGTATGACCCTTGACTCTAAATTAAAAGAAAGAAATAATTTGATTGTATCTAGCTTCAAGGAAACACTTGAATCTAAATTAAACAAAAATAGGGAGAGTATTCAACGTCTTCGGGATACTGTTGAATCGCGGCTAGGGCAGTTGAGTGAAGATTTGAACCAAAGTATGGAATCCATAAAGGGAAAAGTCAAGCTTATAGAAGGTAGCGATGACGAAAGTTTGTCAGGTCAGGTAGAAGAGGTTGAGGCTTCTACTGCAGTGTGTGTGAATGAAGGGTTACCGTTACAAGAGAGGCAAGTTGAAAGAAGTCTAGAAGGCGAGGATGAGGTAAGTGATTTGGTTTCTGAGGTCAAATCTATTTCTCAAGATGTTGGTAAACTCCGGGTGTCCACTACAGCGTTGACAGAAGAGGTGGTGAAGGTAGAGGTCCCAGTAGTAGTAAAAGAGGAGGTGACTAAATTCAGAAGTCTGCTTCAACCGGCGTTGCCTGCAGCAGTAATAAAAGAGGAAGTTGATGGGGAACGTTTTGATGGTTATGGTAGGATCCACCCTGTAGAGTTTATCCTAAAGTTTGAGAATTTTGGGCTCTTTTGTGTGGCTGGGGAGAAACAGAAGAGAAAGATGGAAGGAGAAATAGGAGGAAAGACAGTCGCGGTTGCACCATATGTTATCCCAAATTTAAATATAAAACTGATCCTTGGAGCCAATTGGTTGAAACCGGTGGGTTTTATCATCAATTGGGTAAAGGAAACTCTGGGATTTACGAGCCATGAGCGGTGGATAAAGGTTGATCTGGAGAAGGAAGGAAGGAATAGGATATGGGACCCAGGGACAATCAGGTTGATATCGTGGGGCGATGCCAAAACTGTGCGGCACCGCAAAGAGCGCCTGGCAGGCATGGTGGAAGGAGTGAAAGAACCGAAGTACAGGTGGAATGTTGAGTGGAAGTAAGACGGAAGAAGCGATGTAAAATAATTTTCATAGGATTTAAGTCTGAAGTACTCTTTCAACATAAGTGTTTTGTATAAATTTTGATTTCTCTAAAAGTTGTGTATCTTGTAAGGTTATTTACGTTTTGTTTGGATTAATGTAGATCACAGGAATACTTAGTATAGATAGGATAGGTTAGACAAGAAATGTTTTGAGTTGCATTAAGAAATGGATATGTAGAATCAGTTGGTAGGTGTAGGGATTTTGTGTACTAGTATGGGTTTACTGTGATATTTAAGGTTTAGGGAATGGTCTTCGACTTATATTTGCAGTTTAAGAAAGAACGCTGCTGTGTTGGGTATCAAGTGAAGGTAGGTGCTCGGAGGGGAGTGTTGGCGGGGTGTCGGACACCGGTTAGAAAGGCACGCCTCCCAGCACTGCCACATCTCCCGCATCATTGATAATTAAATGTTGTCATGATTTATGTAGGTTTTCATGAGTTTCATTTAGCAATCAGTCACGGTTGCAATTTCGGAATTTGTAAGATGTTGTGTCAATAAGTCAGAGAATAAAGTAACTTCAGTAGTTGGGCACAGGTTGGTGACCCATGTAGTATTAACACACAGTTGCTGAAGGCATTCTTGCTGGTTTGTGGTTCCCAGTAATTTTGGCCCCGAGGCCGGGGAATGTACTCACAAGTGCTGTGATTGTGACAGTTTGGAAAAAGAATAGAAACAGAACAATTTTACAACTGAAGCAATTTTAATTCAGTTTTGTATTCTTGATGTTTTGTATGTATGTTACATGAATGTGACAGTTTGGAAAAAAATGGTAGAAAGAGGACAATTTTGCAACGGAAGCAATCTTATTTCAGTTTTGTATTCTTGATGTTTTGTATGTGTTTTTTGATTTGTTATATGTCTTGATGGTTTTGTAAAGGCATTTGTATGTAGTCATAAGTACCTATGATTAATTTGCCGTGAAACCACCAGGTTTATTAGTAATGTTGTGAGATGATGATGTTGCTTGAGTAAATGTTGGCGCAAGATACGCTTTGTCAACCGCATCTTTCGCCACAAACCCAGCGAGGGGGGTGTAACGGAACAATCGATAGATCGATATATCGATCCTTACCAGAGAGAGCGGAGGATGGGTGGTGGAAGGGAAGATGGCGCGAGATTGTATTGTGGTGTGAGAGCGCGGACTAATAACTGGTTGTTCGATGAACTAATAAACTGTAAGTCAGCTACAGAAACTTTATTAAGAGTGACTACAGACTTAATGGCAGTGATGATTTCAGTGAAACGTGGTAATAAGTAGGAACTGTGAACACTAAAGTGTGTTGCCGTTGCATGTGTGTTAGTTGTGGCGATAATTATTGTCTTGTTCATTGCTTAAACGAGCCTGACAATCTTCAGATTTACGAAGTTCGATTAGCATTATTCATTTGGTGGTTTCTACGGTTTGTAGTAGTTTGAGAACATTTACGTAATAAATAAGTGTGAACTGTATTCCGGAGTGATGTTTTTATTTGCATGCTAGTAGCTCCGTTGAATGACTTTATTTCGGGTAATTTGCCCGTGGCGACTGTGGTCAATATCGAACCTGCAGCATATCTAAAGCTGCTCAGAAACTGAATGCAACTGTTTGTTTAGTAAATTGATCTGAACAGACTTATTAATGTATTTATCAACATATACGCTAACAGCCATAAATCATTTACAAGCCGCGTAAGCGTTACAACGCCTAGTAAATCAGTTTCACTTTGGGACAATACTTCAATTTTTGGGCAGCTTGTGATTGTAGGGCTTTGTTCCCAATTGCGTCTAAGATGCGACAGAAAATTCATGTTTGAGTTACGCGCATGTTTGACCGAGAGCCGCGACGGTCGATAAGATGTTCATTTAGAAAAAACTACCGAATTGTATCAGATCGCAGCGGGGAATTCCGGTGACTAGAGTGTTCTCCAATGTTCCTCGGCAGAAGTGGACACAAGTCGAACGGGACATTGTGTTAGAACAAGCACTTATTTTGTTCTGATTTAAAGCATCAGTAGAAGGTGAAATATGGGGCATGCTGTAGTAAATCGGTAATCAGAAAGTATTTAATAATACAGGTACAGTAAAATGGGCAAGAGTGGAAGGATACAGGCCAGCGTAACAGCCGAGCAACCGGCTGTTCGGCCATAATAATAGTTGAAGCCCACCAACGGCAATTTCGCAAGAGATGTGACATTTACGATTCCTCGCTCTTCTCGATGTAAAAAGTGTACCCAGTCTACATCACGGATGGTATTATCCTCCACACGGGATAGCGCATAAGCCGGCCGTTATGCAGAACGATCAAAACCTGTGACGGATGACTAGACGGGTACGTGCCAACAGACGATCGACACTGCGTGAACTCATAAGTCTATGAGTGACTCATTGAAGTCGCGTCTCTGCAGTTAGTAGAGTGAAATTTGGCTTTCTAGGACAGGCAGCAGATGATACGGCAGCATCAACGTCAGCAACTCACCTGGTATCACGAACCCATGTATTGGGCCCTATGTGACTGGAAGAATATAGCTTCATTCGATACGTGACCCTGTTGTGGATGTTAATCCAACTTGTCTTCCACGCGCCGTGCAAGCTTGTATATGATTTATGATGGTTGGGACGTGTTTATCCGATATCGATTCGATTCCCTGGTCAAACTCAACTGTTACATGACAGAAAATCGTTATGGTCTACTGTCTGATGGCCATTTGTAGAACTTTTTGGACGTCAGGTACCCTGGTGCGCTGTGTGATTGCGCCTAGATTATACGCGATTGGCTTGAGGAACATTCTTGACTATTTGGGCACCTAGGTCTCTGGATTCCATTTATCTTGGCAAAAAGCCTAGATGGAAGCTTTATGGTAATTTGTCTGTGCTCAGTGTCATTACCTGGATTATCATTAGACGTCAGCGATAAGTTTGCAAATGAAGGAGCATACTTACACAGTCTGTAAATACCACTTTCTGATAGAAAGGATAATATTTTTGAGAAATGTGATACGTGATTTTGTTTGACACAGCAGGCCTAAACAAAGTACAATATTATTTCCTCATAATAAAAGAGTAAAATATGCTATTACCTTAAAATAGTAACTATATAATTAATCTTTCGAAGAGTCTTTTTCGCGAACTCAAAAATACAGCAAAACGTTGACCGTTTAGAACACAGTTTTTTTCTGAGCTGGACTATTATAGCAAGACACAGGGATTTATAGTACTAGTTCTTTTAATCTGTGAAGCATCTAGCGAGAAAACTAGCACAAAAGTAAAGGAAGCGCTGCTGACCTGGTTGGGCCATGGAACCAGCATCTCCGGCTTCACTGCCAGAAGGATGTCATCTGTAACAGAGAGTGAAACATTTCTGCCACACTGCATTGGAAATAGTACAAACCATAGGAGAAAAAAACAGTATGATCAACTGTAATTAATTGTGCTAATTCTATGAATGAGTTAAAACGATGGGTTTTGTCTTAACCAACTAGTAAATTTAGCGCAATTTCATTACATTTGTCATGCATCTAAAGCCCAATTGATAGTCATATTTTTTTAAGTCAGTTGAAGACTTCCAGATTTATTGCACTTCATGATATCATTACCTTATAGAAATAAAACAACATTTGCTTATTCTTACCCTTATTATGAAGCTTAAAAATATAATTTCCTACTTTAGGTGTTCTTTTCAGATCTCAGTTTAGTAAATATGTTATGACATGACGATTTCTTTTTCCATTCACAAATCTTCTAAACGTAAAATCACGATGAAAGTCATCCGCCTACTAATAAAGCCGAAAAAACTATTTTTTTATTGACATCATTTCTGTTAATCAACACTAAAGGTTCACTACATGAGTAGCGTCCACTGAAGAGGGTATGTTATTTGGCTGTAGAGTTAAGGGAATATAGTTTATAATAAGAAGAAGGAATAAATTTATTTTTAAAATTGAGATCAGTTATATTCTTATAGGAACAGTAGGCCAAATGTTTAGAACAGTATAGCAAGTAAAATGTCTTACATCTTCCTTTCTTCAAATTGTTTACTGAAAATTGTATACTGAATATGAGAGCAACGATTTTAGTTCCTGAACGTGTGCATAAACACTGACTAAAATATGTGAACGATGAAGAGGAATCGATTTTTCCTCATCAATTTCGGTACGTACAATATCGTCATGAAAACGTTTGCTCATCATCATTTTAAATAATAAATATATTTGATGTGGAATGCCTTCAAATTTTCTTCTTGGGGGTGGGGGTGCACTGAAATAAATCTTAGGCTGGCAAAGTCTGGGGATACAGATAAGAATAATTTAATACTCGACAAAAAAATATATGTAAAATAACGAGTTGCGAGGATCATATCCCTTAAATATCCCTTAATGTTCAGAGGAGGGAGCGCGTTTCAGTTTGGGGTTAGTTTCACCACGTATGGAAATTTTCAGAGTGAAACTACGGGTTCTTTGTGGTCACAATCGTCAGCTCTTGCAACAATCTATCGATTTTGTGTACACGAAAATAAATTCGAGTGGTTATAGTTATGTTTATGGGATTAATGTATAAAATAAACAAAAGTCAATGCAATATCAGCGTTTTACCGACAACAAGCGAGATGAAGTACATAACTTCCCACTGGAGATATAGTGAGACCTATGAGGGAGCGAACCAGTCTCAGAGTCGCTGAGGTGGCCGCGATTTCGCTTGGATGGATGACCTGAGTTCGTCATAATAGACAGATGTGTTACTAGATCTTCGTGAACCAAGTGTCTGTCACAGGAGTGTAGCACCTGAAACCGAATTCGCATTTCAAATTTTGTAAAATTACGTTCAGAAGGATTACATCAAAATAAACGAAGTTAAAAGAATATTTTTTCTACTCTATTGTGTGACGTATACATGTTTAGAGTTCGTTAAGTGGACAACAAAGATATTTTGTTATGTTTTTTAACTTGAAAATAAATACTTAAGCGAAGTTTTAGATTTTAGTCGCTTTTGTTGCTGGTTCTATGCCTAAAACGGTATTGCCCATAAACTGGAAATTTATACCCAATACCGACCACGTTATGCATTTAAACGAAAAATACTAATATTCAATATAGTTTGTAAGTTGTGAACAAAATAAGTAACAGTTTTTATTTTGAGATTTGTTAACTTAAATTATATTAAAATCAACCAGGTTTGGAGATGGGCCACAATTTCAATTCTAAATTAGCCCGTGGGCCACTTAATACTTGCCTAAAGTTACAATAAGTATTTAAATATAACAAGATATAAGTAACCCACTTTAATTAGAATCAAAATGTAATAAACATCAATAGGACATTTTCACAGATTTTTTTAATTATAATCAAAAAGTAAAAAACATCAATGAGACATTTGGAGAGGTTTTTGAGCCAGCATATTCTAGACCGCTGCTGCTGGCGGGCAAATTCAAATGCGCTGGCTCGAAACATGTTATAGATCGTTGTTCAAATCTGTTTCATATGCCGCTCCAGACACGTAGCGATTTCAGATGATAGTTTTATATCAAACAATTAACAAATAGTCTGCAAAGCTATCTGTTCATTAAACAACATTATCATGTTTACATGTCTCCACATATGTTTAAAGTTTATACTAATCTGTGTTTTGGGAAAAAACTTCTCCATGGTATGAAGGATAATTTCCCTAACCACCAACATTATTATTCGTAAGTTGCAAAGTTCTGACAACATTTAATGCGTGGCATGTAAAGGGAGTAGTTATTTCAAGAACTTCATTCATTGTTGTTGTTGTTAGATTGATCCTTGCAATCTTCGGATCTGGTGAACAACTGATGGCACGTCCTGCCAGGACACAAGTAATTAATTATCTGATTAGTTTTTTAAGTCTCTTTACTTTGCTGTAAATTGATATGATTTTATTTTAAATGGTCTAAATTCATATAGTATTGGCTTTTAAAGTGTCTGTACTAATTTTGACTGTAACTGGACAATGGCATTAGCACCGATCCCGGTGGGTGAGAGGTAACGCTCAGGCCTGGTATTCAAATCAAGTTATCAGTTTTCCATGGTTTTCCGAAATCACCAGAGGGTGGTTCTTCCAAAAGGGCATTAGAGAATTCCTCGCTGTTCCTTGTTCCCTACCCTCTTCTGCCATTAATGACGTCGTCTAGGGCAAAACAACACAAAGCATTAGCAGCGCACGCTAGACATTCCAATTAGGGACTTATTTTCTGTTCCACAGTGGTTTCTAAACTTTGCAGTTATAATAACTGTTACCTGATGCTATAGCAAGTAATCTATTATCCTAATATCAAGAGAAAAATTATTTATAGTGTGTGTTCGGACATCTTAGTTATAACATATAACGAAACACAACATACCTTCATCCTTTCAATCTAATAGTTATACCCATTGAAAATAATTTAATTTATTGTTGTAAAAGTTAGTTAATAGTGATGCAATATTAATAACAACACATCACTTAATAAAAGTTACTTTTATTGACTGACCAGGGTAATTTTTTCTTCCGTTGCATGATCCATCTTTAATCCAAAATTTACAAACATTAAAACGTATTAAATTTACTGGTAACACATACAAAAATAATTTTGTATAATGTGTGTACAATATTAAGCTCTAAATTTAGAGTATCGTTACTGTTGTGTCTGATCGTCCGCTAACTATCTAATGTTGAATAACATCTTTGATGAATTAGTGACCTCAACACTTAAATTGAATGCAAATTGCCACAAATTTTCGAGGCGTTTTTCCAAATCACTAGTTCACTTCGGCAATCAATAACTGTTACATCATCCCAATTGTTGCCAGAGTAGGAATAAACATTTCATCACGAAATATTATGCTTTTAAATCTTGTGCAATCTGAAGATGAAGGATTCAAGTTTTCATTTTTTCATTTTGTTGCAAAGTTAAGTAATAAATTTGCATAGAAGATATTCCTGATACTTGAAATAAAGTAAAAATAAGTGAAACATAACCTATTCAAGCTCCTATGGGTTTCAAAAATTGACATCCAGAATATTTATAAAGAAATGAACACATCATTTAAACAGGTTTCAAATAACCAATGAAAAACTTTACTTGTACTATTATTAAATGGTATCTGAGCCACTAAAATTTTAATTTCAGTGCTAGACACACATGCAAGACTCCATTTTTATGGTCGTATGTTTTTTACAATGTATAAATTTTCGTGTGTTGCCTACGGGCGTAAGAGTTAATGGTGGTACACGAATGTTCATTACTGGCACCAATAACATCATGAGGGAATTAACTGCCTTGTTTACGCATTGTTCGTATTCTCTCGTGGCAATGCTGTGGATTCCTTATATGTGGGTGGTATATATGCGAAAGACGCGTAACGAAAAGTGTGTGACAGCAGCGGCACATTTAATACAGCGGAGGGAATAGACAGGGTCAGTTGTTACGGCGCAAGACGCAGGCAGCGAAACACTGTTCGTTGAAGTTGGGCCCCGTTGTGGCTGTGACGAAGTAAGATAACCGCGTCAAACGCTCAACTAATTCGTTTGCAAAGTACCCACAAGAGCTGTCTGACTTGAAGTTGCAAGACAAATCGCACAGATGTCGAAACACGTATCGATAACTACAGCATGAATCCTGAATATTGCTCCGAGAAACCAACCAAGAGTAGGTCACTTTCAGTCTCTCGAATTTTGGCTTTATTCTGCTATGTCACCAATACTGTATCTCCAAGCAGAAACCAGTCTATTATAGGTTTGTCGAAGACCGCCACTAGAATCGCGAATACGTGTGGTTTTCCCGCTTTATCTAACATATTGATTTGCTTGTTTGACGCGTCAGATGACTCATCGACAGTAGGTCTTGAGTTCACTCATGTGACACTAACGCATTTGTCTGTGTAGAACCTACTGATGTCTGCTCGCCGGTGAATATTTGTACTTCTGCACAACAAAAACGGAATTTTCGGGCTATGTCCGGCGCAAATATAACACACTCAAACAATCATAATTTTTTTCACATTTCCTTATAATAGGGTGCCCTCCACCATAACACTATAAACATTGTACCATTCCCTTATGCCCGAAACTTGGAGCTAAATTATGGTCAAGAACATGGTCATCTCTTCCATTCACATACTCTTCATTCTTTCACCAATATGCGTCCACATTTGATCGCCATTATGTAGCTAAAACTCGTTTCATCCAACTGTTTTTCCAAATTAGTCCCAACCCAGCTAGTATGTCATTTCAGTTACAGACTGTATTCTACCGGTTTTTTCACAAATTCACAAATGTATTTAGCTTCCATCTTTTACAGCCCTCTCAAATCCTGTATTTCTGTATTTGATACGCATAATGTATGTCTCACACTATCCCACAAAAACTTAAAAAATATCTGAGCAATGTTCCACTATCCTATTTTCCTCACATCCCTGGTACATTTCCTCATCATCACCGCTAAGAGTAAAATACCTTGAAACATTAAATGCAAAGAAGAGTCAGCTTATTAGATACACAAATAAAAAACTAAACTTTTATTATGATTATAAGGTGGGGAAAGAATTTCTTATTGAAGACTTTAAATGTAAATATCTTGGCATTACATTTGATAACAAGCTTAACTGGGCAGATCACATTGGACAGGTAGTAGGAAAAAGTTTCAAAATTCTGCATTTGTTGGAGAGGGTGATGAGGGGATGTACGAGAGAACTAAAGGCTTTGGGTTACAAAAATTTGGTCAGACCATTGCTTGAATAAGGTAGTGTAGTATGGGACCCACATTTTGAGTATCAAATACAGGAGTTGGAGAAGGTTCAACTAAGGGCAGCTAGATTTGTTACTGGAAATTATCGCAGAACGCAATCAGTAACAGATATGATAAAAGAGCTGAAATAGAACGCATTGGAAGATAGAAGGAGGGGGAGGACGATCATGGGAGTATACAAGGCGTATATTGGTGATGAGGCATGGAATGATATTGGTGTAAGAATTGAAAGTAATGCATGGAAGGGAAAAGATGACCATGACCACAAGCTGGCACTCGATTTCAGGCACAAGGGTGTAGAAAGATTCTTTTTTTTAGGTAAGGGTGGCAGGGATTGGAATACGTTACCAAGAGAAATGATGAATCATTTGCCAAAAACGTTGAAAGAATTTAAAGTTAAAATTTTTAAAGGGTAAATGTAGGTGGATGCAGAAAAAGGGGAAGATGTGTGTTTAGGGAAATTGCCACCGCAGCATGCGCTGCATTGCAATTTAAATTAATTTTTTTTAAAAACCTCGCCCTATTAACTCCCTAATGTATCTCGCCAAACTGGGCTCGTTATCAAATGATATGGCAACATATTTACATTCTGAGCCTTCAACAACCTATTCCTCGTCCATTGTACCACCATAAACAATGTTTATATTTTATGTGTGTACCTAATACGCAGCCAGTTTTTGTAGTCTGGATTCCAGAGAAATAAAATGAATCGACTGCAGAATTAAAACTACTAAACGTTTACTAATTAGTATTGTTTGAAACCCGTGAGTTTTCCAAGTTTATACAGCATTTTCCATTGTTCTGTAAGCGCCATGCGTTGTGCCTTCAATGTCAATTTTTTCTTTTGAATCGCCTCGTTTAACAGTTATTAAATACATATCAATACAGTCAAAGTTCCACAAAAGCTTTTGTGTTCCATCGATATGTCAACAAAACAGCTTGAAACCATAAGCTCAAAGCTCGGATATTACGTAGACTGCCCTTGAATGTTGTTGCTACGATAATCGATTTCTGTTCCAATACAGCCCAAACGAGAACATTATTTTTGCTTTCAAAAGGCCTTTAGTGTCAAACATTTTTCACTACGTCTTCCTGGCAATATTTCCAATACTGTGTGCAGAGAGGTATTCGAAAATTCATAATCTCTCCCTATCTCGCATTAAACTCTTCATCTCAACACAACCTTTACAACCTTCTTCTTCAATTATCTGCTTCACATATTCTAAAAAGGATGGTGCTTTTAATCCTGTGTACAATTGTTTTCTTTATTTTAATATGCGAAAATGATTCAAATAGGTTGATAGAATTCGCTAATTCTGAACCATGATGATTATCTGTTTTTAATGTTGTTTAATGTAATTTGACCAAAATTAATTCTACAAATAATTAAAAGCGGAACATATTGTTAATTTTGCGGGGTAGCGTTTAATAGAACCGGTCAAAAACAAGACTCTTTCTCAGAATTTCAATAAATCAAGTACAATATGCAACAGAACAGGGTAAAATTAATAAATATTTTTGCTATTATACTAAACGATAACCGGCGCAGAAATTCTAAACAGCCTATGATGTTATTCTTTAAGGTATTAGCATTGATAATAACCGAATCAGTAGCTGGTAACTGTGTAGACCAACTACATTTTTTTTATCTGCTTAACGTCTCTCTAACAGCGAGGTCTTTAGAGACGGGAAAGGGTGGGGGGCAAGGGATGGGGAGGAATTCGGCCATGGCATTTTGAAGATTTGGGAAACCATGGAAAACCCAAATCTGTATGCCCGGACGGGGATTCGAACCGCCGTCCTCCCGAATGCGAGGCCAGAACGCTAGCAGTACACCACCACGCTCGGTGACAACTACATACACATTTAAATGACCCATAATATAATTACCAGCGCTGACTACCAGCTTTTGTGCATAGTTTCCAAGTAATCACACATTTCAATTACTTTATCCTGTTCACAATTTCTCAATGTACGTAAGCATGCTTCGTGCAGTTAAGTTTTGTTAATTCACGATATCTATAATATTTGCGAGGACATAGAATTCTTTTACACACTAAAATAAGATATGACGCAAAGCACTTTCAGATGAGCTTGAAATCATCAGCACTCTCTGATGTACTTTTTCTCCTTTATGGAAGAAAATTAATTATAGAAGCTGGTGCATTACAGACGATGTATTTTATTTTGTGTTACATCTATTCCTTATATCATAAATGCTTTTAGCCGTCTTGAAACTCTAGGAACAAAAACAATATGTTCTTTTCTACCGAATCAATTATATTTTACGGTCTTCTAGGTATTGTCGATGGATTATGTGTACATAAAATTCTTGGATTAAAAAGAAAATTTCCTGTCCTTTTGAAGATATCCTGAACGAAAATGTTACAGAATTGATTTTCTTTATTTCTGCATTTCAAGATATCATTTATCTACACACCGAGTATCTTAAGTGTAAATATTATATAGGTTTCTCCGTTGTTGAAATCCCTTGACGAACTGAATGGTTATCGCTTACTCAGATAAAGTTTTAATGTATTTCTTTATTTTAGGCAGAGGGTTCTTTGCTACATTTTAAGGATTTTATTCTGAACGTTTTTTAAATAATATTTTTGATTCATTAACAGAGTGAGGTTATTTTCATTAAAATCTACTATCAGCTCCAATTTTTTTTATAAAACATTCTACAAATTCAACGACGTCTGGACTAGAAATGAACAGCGCAATGATTTAGTGGTGGTTTTCAATCGCTTACTATCACGTCTTGTTAAAACATCGCAAACCATTCGAGTGTTAATCAACACAGACTCATACATTATAACAAAGCACACAGTACAATCGTTAAACTTCCATTTATCAAAACTGATCATCTACATGTTTCGAAGCAGTTATATATAGTGTACATTGGCATTTAGTTTGCTATATTCTCATCACGTTGGTTAAATTCTATACTTAGCTGTAATATTAACATTGGTTGCATTCTTCCTGAATTAGTCATCTTGATTAATCCAACGTCACCTTTATGCCTCGAAACTTGCAAGGACTATTGGTGACAGATTGAAATATTTTCCAACGCTGAGTATTTCATGCAAGCTGGTGGATGATACCAAGATTGTGAATGTTCACCTTTTTTCCACATTTCTGCTTTAGATTCCTTTGTAAGCAGTTCGTATCGATTTAACTTCTGAGGGAGCATTTGCCTTGTAAGTACACCTTTCCTGCTCTGAATAATTTCCACCGGAAGTGACGTCACCTAAAATTGAACCGCTATCCCCACCACTTAGGCAACAAGCGTCACCGCAAAAGTCGATCAGAGGAATACATTAGTCTGTATGCAGTGAGTCAAACATTAGTAATTTTACAAATGAATGTCCTTACCCTCTTTAAATGAACGCTGCTTTTATGCTACAGCCAGCATTAATAATTTATCATAAAGCCCATTGTATTTGCAGATATTCATTTTTTTCTGTTACCTGTAAAAAATTTATAAAAAATCTCCCATCTCAATAAATCCCTAAAAAATATATGGAAAAAAATATTCCATACACAAAGAAAGTAATATGTCATTATTGAAGTTGCTTATAAATTTTTATTTAATAAATACGCCAATGCAACTGTTGTTGAATTTTATTTATTCGCGGACGTGTTTCACCACTCGTAGAGGTATCTGTTTTTCTGTAATTGGTTTCTTAACTTTCGTACATAAAGGTTTTGTTTAAATATACAATTACTCTTATATATAACTTACATTAACATTTCCGCCATGAGATCTGGTAGTTGATCTCTCTCCTCTTCCAGCATGCTGCTTGCAGTATTGTATGTAATTATAGTAACTGGAGACAGCTGAAACCTTGAGAGTTTGTTCTGTCAATTTTTGTGCACTGTCTTCTTTCTACTTTCTGACGGTCAGAATCCTGTTTACCTGTGCCCACTGATGTTGTTCAGCTGTTTGTAATGGGGATGTTCTATCTGAAGAGTTGTTACCGGGGAGTTTGAAATTTGAAATCATATTTGTGTGTTTTGTTACGTTTTGTTAAATCTGTATATGTGGTAGAGGAAGGAGACGTAAAATGATAGTAATGTACTGTTTTCTGTGTTGATGGAACTCATGTGTGTAATGCCATTTTGTGTTTTAGTGGAATTTGTGTGTTCAGTGTTGTTTTTTGTGTTAGTAGGATTTGTGAGTTTTTGTATTTACTCAATAAAAACATAAACTGAACTAACCTCACATACACAGTTAACTAAAAAAATACACACACACACGAATATGATTACAAATTTTAAACTTCCCGCTAACAACACTCTCGACAGAGCATCATCAGTGTTCACAGCTGAATAACAAAAGTGGGCACAAGTAAACTGGATTCTGAACATGGAGAAAGTCGAAACAAAACAGTACACAAAAATTGACATAATTGGAAAAAGTCCTAAGATTTCGACCACCTCCAATTAATATTGTAATATACAGTACTGTAAACAGCTTGCTGGTTGTGGTTAAAGGTGACCAACTGCCAAAGCTCACAACGGAAATGTAAATGAAAGTTACACTACGATACCTATATGTATGAGTGATTGTATCATATTTAAAGAAAACCATTCTGTAACATATTACAGAAAAACAGATACTTCGATTAGAGGCGAAACGTGTCCGAAAATAAATAAAATCCAACAATAGTTGTACTGGTATATTTATAAAATAAAAATTTGGTACTATAAAAAACAAACAGTTTTGTCCTGGAAGAAAATGGACAGAAATAATGAACTATAACAAGTTAATCGAAGAAAATATACAAGCAGTCACTATCAGTTCTTAGGGAGACTTTGCACATCGGAGTCTTAATAAAAGAGTAAAAATATGTATTTGTTGGCATTTTTAATGCAGTGTAAACTGCAAGTCAACAGCAAGCAATACCCCATTTGTAGCCTCAATATTTTGCCACAGCACTGGGAGTGAATAACAAATTTTTGCTGCTAGTTACTGTAAAATGATCAGACTTCGGGGTAGATTAAACGAATCAGAAATAAATGATGCACTGTTCGAAGATTGAATATAAACTTTATGGAATGTGCGTACTTACAATGCAGGACAGTTTGACGAGAATTGAAGTATATCTAAAGGAACCTTTTAAGATCCTTATTTCATAGGTCCAAAGGCTTTTGCCGGTGGATACTAGCCATAAGCTATTCATTCGCCGTCAAAAATTGTTTAGTAAGAACAGAATGCTTATGACATTGATGGTCTGAAGACCCCTGAGGTAGATCAGCCGCCGAATGACATTTCGGAATAGCCTTTTTCATCAGTTTTACTGAAATTTAACGTGGAACCTGAACCACTTATCATTCACAGCGTGGTTCGCATACGCTAACTGGAGGGGAATATCATGATAAGTGGCCTTTAAAATTCTATATCTAAGCTGGATTCGAATCCATCACCTTCAGTTTTCAAAACGTACGCTTAGGAAGGCTCTAGTCAGTGAACAAGACACCATTGATCTACTGGCAGACTGCATAGGAAATGTTGCTGTTATCCATCAGAGGCGCTTGATCACATGTCTTTTCAGATGCTAAATGAAAACATTCCTCCTTATTTCGCTCTCACTAGTGTTAGCTACGCTTTTTATATTTCCAGATTTTATCATATTTGCTTCAATAAATCTTCTTCTTTCTTCTGAAGTTCGTTCCCCTTTATCGGAATTCTGACCCATCTCCGAATTCCATCTGTTCTGCGCTTTTACAATGATTGTATTGTGGAGAGAATTTAGTTCAAATAAAACTCTATTTATCTACCTAAAAAGGCTATTCAGCAATAGAGATATAGTTAAACACTAATTAATACTTTTATAGTATTCTATAATTATCACCTTGTAACAGCCCTCAAACGTAAAATTAAATGTAATTGTATTTTATGAAGCACTTACAGCAAGCTAGGGTTTGGTTGAATACGATCTGGTAGGTTTGTTTTGAATTTCCTGTAAATCAATGTATGTAGACTTTGTTTTATGAAAATAAATTATTTAAAGGCGATTTAATATGTTTAAGAACAGAATTGTGCAAGAGAATTGCTTAAATGTTCATAATTCCAAGTATTAATACAAGTTACGATGTATAAAGGACAATTTAAAATGATTTCTGTGAATAATTTTGTGTTTAAGTATCTTTAATTTCCATTTCAGACAGTTTTGTAATGATGTTAAATGATTATGTATTAATTCTGATTGTTTTTAATATGTTCCAATTGTTTAAGTAATTGTTAATGTTCGAGAAATATCTGTCGGAAGCTTTTGAAGTGTTCTAGAAATTTCGGTAGAGTTTATATAAAGCGATCATCCAAGACAGAGGAGTTAGTTAGTTTAATTAGTTTTTTCGGCAGAGTTTTTCACCGACTGTAATATCTGTGAAAGGAGTGTTATATGCGATCTTTGGATTGTATCTATTCATGTAAACACTATGGTTCACGTCGAGTTTCTTTGGGAATAAAAACAAGTATAAACTGAAATACGTTGTGGACTACTTAATTATCATATTAATTGAACCACCAACAATCTTATAACCTTCAAAGTTCTTCTCATATATGTACTTTCACTAGGACATTTAACCTCGGCATCGAATCCACTCATTTCGTCGAGAGAAGGACAGAGTTTGAAGAAAGAGAGTAATTAGAGAAGCTTACTTCAACGTAATCGATTCCAGCGCTACTACATCGTGCACCTCGCAACAGAACTGCCGAACTCAAGAACTTAAACAACTGGTGCCGCTGAAAACGTCTGAGCTACCGAGACCCGCTTTGTAATTCGGTTGCCTTATATGCCTTTTTCTTCCAACGGTATCGCTAGGTCCCACATCAATCTTATGTTACAATTTTGTTCCCTGAACTTATAACTAAACTACATTAGACTGTCTGGATTATGGACTTGTGTAAAAGATAGGCAGAGAGGTTACTTTGCCAGAATTCTCTATAGGTCCTGTTCCACTGCCTCAGGTTCCTTCCCGTCTCTCCGTTACGACGCCTCACAGTCTAGACATGTAGTTGCGAACAGGTAATCTGTTTGTACCACAGTGGTTACCCTTAATGGTCTCTCAAAAGACACGTGACATTATATTTCTAAATCTCATTTTAGATATACTTATCTCCCACTCTTCTCCATATTTAATTTCTAACACTAAATTAGATTTATATTTACCGTTTCTGTCACTTGAAGCAATTCGCTTGGGATGCTTCATGATTTCTTAAATAAAACATCAAAATGAAAGAGCTTGATGGAACATATTTTATTTCGCTATTCTGTTTGGATTCTGTATGAGTAGCGAAATCTTCGGTATGTGATTCTGTGTTTGTAATGTCAAGGCGGTGGCATCTTTGTTGCCGGCTGCATACGTGTTTAGCCTACCGTGTGTAAATTGTGAGGGACTAGCGGATAGCGGACCTGTATTCCTAAAGACGGCTTGCCACGGCCCTTGCATTTGCCGGCCGCGCTGGTCTAGCACTCAACAGCGGGCCGTGGGAAGGATGGCGCGCCTCTATCCGTCGCCCAGTCGGAAAACTACAAACGCCCAGGTAGCTGAAACGACAATAGACACGGTGGTGGGGAGGCAGCGAGGGCTAGCCCGTGGCGCTTGCTGATCCGTACAATACGGCTGCAATGGTGCGGGCCGTGGGAAGCCATCATAAGGTGTTGCGATCTGGGAACGGGTTATTTCGCACGTGCTCGCTAACATATGGGGCCTGCCTGACAGGCTCAAACAGTGCGAGGAGGTCACATGAGAAGATAGCGAATTGACGTCTGCACGCGTGTGTGAGAGTGAAAATGTGTTAATCAATAAAATACGTGTGACAATTAAGTTTTTCCCGGCGTATGGTAGACAGGAATTCTTCACGGGTCTTCTGCCGGATAAGATCTTTTAAACACGACGTTTCGGAGGTGACTGCCGAAACGTCGTGTTTAAAAGATCTTATCCGGCAGAAGACCCGTGAAGAATTCCTGTCAATAAAATACGTATTTGTCGAATCCCACCGGGAAAGATCAGGAGCCGGGCGGGTTGAATGGAGTTCTCGGCTCAAGGTTGATGGCTCATCAGCGGAGGTAGGCTGTGGATATCCCTCGGACAGTGGAGAGTAACTACGAGAACACAGCCGATACAAGGATCCGGTTTATTAGACTCGGTCTCACAATACACAATGAAAGATAGCGGAATGATGTTGCCTCAATGGTCAGGCATGAAGAAGCTCCATGTGCTGTGTGCTGCCCTTAAGTAGACCCCTCTTAGGTCACCGCAGTCGCCGCAGCGCTGTGGCGCTGGCATCCTGCTCGCTGCGTCTGTGGCACCATCTAGTAGAGTAGCCCCGTACTCCAGATCCGACATATTTTTGTTTACTATAAACTAAGACATTTTGTTCTTTATAATTTTCATGACAAACGGAGACCATTCCTCACGCCTCGGTTGGAATTGGCATGTCAGGATTGAAGGAGTTTTGGCATAGCTTTAATGATAGAAATCTGTGCTGAATAGCACCACTTCGGGTTAGAACCCTGGTCTGACTACTAGATGAATTTCTCATCTGCCTTTTCTGGAGCCGGGCCGAGATTTCCAGACTCTGTGATATTCAAGGTCAAATGCATAAGTGAAAGTTAGTATTTTCTGATAAGTGTCTAACCAAATAAATGTAAAGTGCATCATACGTATATCCAACATACCATGTCGGTATTTGCATTCCTAAACGCGTCGCCCGACAACTCCGACTTATGGTAAATGGAGTGAACGATTATCTCCACAAATACAAACTGGACTGGAACTGCGTTAGTTTGGTACATTAATTTGAAATCGTAAGCGAAACCCGTAGCTCACAAAGATTAGAACAACTCGTGCTCTCTGCAACTTAAAACCGAGCTAGCCCATACTATCGTAAATGATTTACAAATTTCATTGTTTCATTCAATTTTTTATAGTATTGATGTTAGAAATTTTGTATTTTATCTAATTTTGATCAAACTATTTCCTTATTTCATTTGTGATTAAGATAAATAAACACATTGTTTGCTGCCTTGCAAACGATAATATCACATCATGTATGCTCCTAATTCTCCATTGTGCAAAATATTGAATTTTGTTGTTTACTGTGATCATATCCAGATAGGTAATGTGGTTTGTTTCAGTTAAATTTGGAAACAGTTTTCCATGGCGCTCCAGCAGTATTTACGAAATCATTATCATACAGATATCAAAGGGACCAACTCTAAAAGTGATATACTGAGTACCTCATAAAAATCTTTTAACAATAGATACATCATACACTTCTACCATTAAATTAAATCTACACTTAATGTTCCTAAATCTTCGTATTTTTAAATGTGTGTAAGTAATATCACGCTAGGTTGTCGTTCCGTTCATCTCTCAGTCCTCTGACTCTTAAATTTAAATGAAATGCTCCTTAGTATTTATTATCAGAAATTACATATACACATATGCACTTTTCTCGTTTATTATTTTCTTGACGACATTTTAATACCAACTGTTACAGATAGATTAAATATTCATCTACATTTTAAAAATTCTAAGTGGCAGTTATATCGTTACTCCAGTTGGTAACACAAAATTGGAGTTTTCGATGTAGTATTTGTGTGGAATCATTCCCGCTTTAATAAATTGATATCTCGCAGAACTGGGCTGAATGTTTTGATTTTATTTTGAATGTGTTTTTTTATTGGATTTTTTCTTCCTGTTTGTTTTTCTTCACTCTCTTCCGACGATGAAATTTAATTCGCAAACAGTCGGTCCAATGTCAACAGATTTTTGAGTCTGACCAATGGGAAATCTAAATAAACAGCTTTAATTGTTTGATGTCTGCAGTTTATATATATGTTGCATTTTGTTTTATGACGAATCACATTGCTGGAAGCAGCTATTGAATACAAAATTTGTTATGATAGGTGGATGGATAGTAAAATGTTGAGAAGGAATATGAAAAGTGTGAACAAACATTGAACAAAACAATTGTAGAAGCAATATCAACAAAATAGTAGCGTAGCTTGATAACTTTATTATTATTACTGCACAACTTTATAGCCAGCACGCACAACATATAATATCAAATAATTTACAAAATTCACTGATTTTACTTGGAACCTAAATGTGATTTTACAAATTAAATTTTGATATAAAATACAATTAAATCGTGATATAAACATTAAAAACTTGAATTAAAACTCACATGTTGAAATATAATTGCGTCCTTTTACAGATATTGAAAACTTATTTTCCTCATGAAATTTTAAAGTTTCTTATTACATTTAAATAGCTATGTCCATCTCTTTCGAATAATTTGCTAACATCTAATTTTTTTTCCAGTTGATTAGTACCTAATATATTTGTAGTGATCTAGGTCGGTAACTTGCCTAAAACCCTCGTATTTCTCAAATAAGGATCCAGGGCGGGCGAGCATGAAATAGTTCAGCAATAGCAAAGTGCTATGACCTGGAGAAGTAGCACGCCGACCAGCAAGTCGCCAGTTGCCAAGTGCCAGTAATTACTCCAATCTGGTAAAATGACTTCACACAGCGGGTTAGCGAGGAGTGATGCCCTCTCCACACAGTGGTAATAGGAAGGTGAAGAATTTTTAAATCCCGGGGGGGGGGGGGCAATAACAGCGGGGCTGTCTGTCTCTCTCCGGAAGTCTTCAAAGCACCACACCGACGCGGGCGCCGGGAGGCGTCGGCGCCGCCGGGTGGCGATCGCAGGCGAGAAGATGATGTCAGCCATCAGATACAAAGGTGGGCTCTACTGTGATAGCGGGATGTGTACAGTCAGATAGTCAATCATTTGGTCATCGTCTTGTGGGTATAGTCTTGCACAGATGTTACCGATACTTCAATTACTTTGGGCTAAGAGGCGCCCATCAGTAACATGCTCGCCTTGTCCTTTGGCATGTATCCAACATGCCAGTTAAATAATCGACCATTTTATCATGAAGCCGAATAAACATGTACATATTCAAGTATGCCACCAGCTAAGTTTTATGTAAATATATGTGTAAATATGTAATTTCCGTTTACCGTAATTTATCCTAGCCTTCCCAGCCACTCCTTCAATAATATCTGAATATACTGAGCCGTATAGCCTGTGAGGTGTTATGGTAGAGAGATATGAGGAATATTCACATCAGAACCCTGGTCGACTTCTATGCTCGACCCTTATCCATGGCGCCAGTAGAAGCTTACCCTGTCCGCTCTTGTCAATCAGCTGATAGGGTCACTGCATATTTCAAACATTCATAGTCCGATTAAGAAGCGACAATCGGGTGACAAAAAACTAAAAAGTAATTTCATGATTCAAGTCATGTGGTACTTGTGTATTAAAGGATGTGCAAAGGGAAGTGGGAGATTGTTATGTTAATATTGAGCAGTAACTGTGAGTGTCATTGTAGTATCACAGATGGTGAGCGATTATGTTTGGGTTTGGATTTTGCATTCGGAATGACGTTGATGAAATCCTTGCTCTGAATGACTAAAAGCCTACAAAAAAATAAAAAATATTGAAACCAAACGTCAGAACTTGTGTAAGGGTATATAGATAGAACTTGACAAAATTTGATTTTAATACGAAAGTGGAAATGTCTCTTTGTTATTCATTTAAATAAACTGAGCAGATAAACACAAAGGTAAACTAGCATATCTGGAACTGGAGATTCCGACTGCCTGTTGAACCTTTGAAAACTGGAACTTATAAAACTAAAAAAATCTGTCTGAGTACTATTAGTAATCTAATTGTAGCTTACATCTGACAAGAAGATTAAACTTGTTTCCCTCAGCGAAATGGTGACAGTAAATATGTCACTAACGGTTATAAATAATTTAGGTAATTGAAATGAATTTTTTAAAAAAAATATCGATTAATTCTATATCAACTTATGGCCTTTATACTTTTTGTAAGTGTTACAGTATCCTTAACATAATTTTTATATCATATTGAAGCAAATCGGTAAATGTTTAACCATGTGTCCAATGTAAGCTTGGGATCTCAAAATGGCTGTAAACTGGAACATAAAATTCAGAACATTCTGTAGGCTTTTAATATCACGCTATCTGTGAGGGAAGGTAGCACTAAGGAATTTTCTGTTAGTGTATACTAAAGGGTATTTTTAGGGATCATTTAATTCATTCTTCAACTAAATACTTTTTTTTATACTGGAGATTTCCAGTTTGTCATCGACGAACTGATTGGAGCCGAGACGAGATTGTAGAGAAGGATGTGGAACAAAATAAGCCAATAATATTAACGAAGGCATTTTTATGAAGTGATTCAGGAAAACGGAAATCATAATTACCGATTCGAAGAATAAAAATGAACACTGTCCCGTTACCGACATCTCTGAAATGTAAAAGCAACCTGCGCACATTGGACATATAATCACACTTCTGCGACCGTTAAAAATTCATGCAATAATCGTGAAATACTCCGAAATGGAAAAAGAATACCAAGCAGTTATGAAAATGCAAATCATCAACATTCCGAAAATTTATTCCTATTGTTAATAATTATTCGTAAATAACTTCACACAATAACAGATCTGAAAACAAAAACTTGGATTTAAAACACAATTCGTCGTCCATTCCCATAAGAATTTCCATATTAATATGAAATGAATATGGAACAAGGAATATCAGTCAACAAAAATATATTCACAAACGTTATAAAATGACCAAAATCATACTGGAGATAAGGCCTTCCTCCCATTTCTAGAGCGACCATCGAATGCGATTAATTTGACTACACATACGATGGGGAACGTGTTTCATTAATCTAAACATCAAGGCTATTTATTTATTTAGCTTCTAGCAAGCACCAAGACTGAGACAACGTTAATCCGGGATAAGCCGAACAACATGTTATTTCGGTGCTGTTATGTTAAGTGTTTGCACGCAAATTAGACTTGTCATGTCTGACTCGTGGTCTGACGTTGAAGATCCAGGATCGCAATATCATCTGTATATCTATTCGTTCAGCTAGATTCTCGCTATCATATAATTCGCGAAGCATTCATGTGGAAATACACAGGGTTGGATTGCCGTTCCGGTCATCCGTAATTCCATGGTTTCCAAAAATAACTCCAGCGAATGCGGGGAATTGTTGGTTGCTTTATATGGTCATGGCTGCTTTCATTTGCCGTTTTTTGCATACTAGATCTACACGGAAACTTGACGCTCATTTCAGAAACAAAGTAAAAACTGTGATCCGTAAAGTGTATCCCTGAGAAAGACTTTCTTAAACACGTAACGAAACTTTGAAGTTATAAATTTGCTCTTGCTTATCGGAGGAATAATTTTAAGCGATAATACGAATGATTTCCTGTAATAAAACCACTCATTTATAACAGCAAACTCTCAAGTAAAGGTTCCTGTGACTAAAGTAATCACTCGTGAGAACATGTAGAAAATGTTCTTCAATTTAAGAATTCATAAGTAATTATAATTATTATTGACGTATTTTCCTCTGTTTTGGCTGTTAAAACTTTATGCAAAATCTGTTTGCTTGTCTACCGCACTCCTTAAAATGGATTTTTTTGGCATCTGATTGTTAGAAGACATATTCCTTATTATTTCTTCCCCATCTTCAAACTTTTCTTAGAATATAATGCGTCAGTACTAAATTTAAACAACGGTTGTTAATTAAACTTTGTCATATCGGAAAGCTGTTGCTACGGTTAGAATCGATATGTAGTGTAATATACCTGCAAATGTGTATCACGGTCTTCTTGAACAGCTGAATACAATGCACAGTGCTCTAAGGCACATACCCGGAGAACAAGAATTTATGTGCGGATTTCTGTTAATATAAGCAACTAACCCGTAAGGCGTAATAACAGAAAAATTACTGTCTACAACGTACAAAAATTGTAATTGAGGCGCTTAGAAGCCAAGGGGCACAAAGGACATTTTTAAATTTTTAATTAATGAGTTAAGTGCAGGAACGGTTACTTAATATGATAGTTTGTTTGGTGCACAAGCGATATAAGCGGGAGATTGTTAGATGCTGACACCTGGTGTGGATAAGAAAAACCACTGACCAAAATACTCCGTGTGTTTGGAGGACAAGGGGTACAAGTGGAGTGATAATTTTGTGTTGGTTATCGTATGCATCTTGGGCTTCGAAATTATAACAGGAGTCTTACCGTGTGACTTAAAATTAGTGCTATATCAACTTTGTATATATTATTTTAACGTGTACTTAATAACAGTTTGAGAGAAAATGAAGCAGATGAAAATATTGAACCTAACCTCACATTTCTCTTAATGGAGAAGGACAAAAATATGATAATCCTACTATTAATGTACCTGTTCGTATTTATGATAGTGACTCTGACTAAATTTCATTAATATTTATATTTATTACCTTAATATGTGTCCAAAATAAAGATTTTTGTCACTGTACACCCGTTTCTAAAAAAAAACTCTTTACACTTGGAGTCCAAGAGGGATAAGTGACACTATATGCAAAAAAAGGTAATCATTACTAATTTGCATTATATGGGTTCCAATTTCCTGCATAAACAGGAGAAAGTATGAAAAAGAAACACCTACCATGGCTGCATTATTAAAGTCCACATGAAATTTTCTGTACACATTGAACTTTGGACTCGATTTTCTCAAAAGTACATTTTTGTCACTTGTATCCCTTGGCTTCTAAGCGACTCAACTATTTCATGACTATGTTTTCTATACGGAGGTATTAATGAAATATGCCGTTGTGATCTCTGGAAACAAATAGACCAGAAAGGTGACAGCTGATAAGTTAATGCATCATCTCTACCGTTTTTCAAACCAAAACTTGTGAAACACTTCTCCAAACACACGCGGAATAATGTTCTTCTGTGCAGTAAGCACACCAAAAAGGGTTAGACAGGTGCAGTGAAGCCACACGCATTCCGTTACTGTCTAATACTCGTACAGCAGAGAGCTTAAGCGAAACGCCCAACAGACTGGGTTGGGATGAGCTGGGATTACGAAGGCGTTGTTCTCAAGAGAAGCTTTTTAGGAAGTTAATTACAGTACTGCTTAGTCTCCTGGCTCAGTGGTGACTGGAAAGGTAAGGATCACCGTCTCAGCCAAAGTTTTTACGAACCATTTATGCTGACCTTCACCTCTGGAAAAAACTTTGCATTATTCATATGAGATACGCTATGATGTTCTACGCGTCGCATAACACGAAAAACCGCCCCCTTTTCACACTAGGATAACCAGTTTTGACTAGAGAAGTCACAGCAGTATATATATATTCGGAACTGTTCTATGATGGTTGCACCAAAATTCCATTTGCAGATCGAGCGAAACAAGACAATAAGAAAAATAGAACCGGATATGATGTCTCAACATATATATATATATATGTAATTTTAGAGTTAACGGAATATCTTATACACGGAGAAAGATCACTGGATATTGATATGTGGTGTAGCCTTTAATATGTTATACATGAATTTAACTGACCAGATGAGACATTAATGCAACGTAGTTTCTTTTAATTAAGTTTCTGTAAACAAAAGGAAATAGGACAAATATTGCAATTACATTATATTGGTTTGTAAATGTATTGTATTTTCTCCGTATATTGTGTGAAGCTGTTCTCAATGAGTGTGATAGATTTTTAAGTGCTAAACTAATTTCGATGCTTGAGTTTTAATTAAAGGACAATAATATGCTGCGCCATCTACCATGTTTGAGCGCGTTTTCAATCAATTTAAATTGTTTTATTTATCCAAAGCAATGTATATAGCTTTCAAATTTATTATACTTTCGTTATTTATTGTTAGTTGTAAGTAGTTTTAAGTAAGTTGTAATTGTTTTAATGGTAGTTGATTATTTGGACTATTGTCGTTCTGGCGCGTTGGTTGCATCCAGAATTTTCTATGTAGCTGATAAAATTTTGCTCTTACTGTCACCAGCAGTGTTTTTCGGAGTATTACTAGGAGAAAAGTATTTTAATTTTTTCGTTTAACGTTCCTCGTTAATCTCCGGTAAAGAATCTGTTGCATATTTTGAAAGTGTTTCTGTAATAAAAATTAAAAATACAGCTAATGATTTATTGTTTAAAGAAACCTCATCTTCACAGTTATGAAAGTTAATTATTCTAGCGGTAAGAACTACTCACAAAGTGAACGATTCAACAAACTTTTTTCAAGTTTATAAAACCTCAACACTACCAGTAAATGCATACAGGCCAAGAGAATGCATGTATTGTCCCATTCGATTAGGCCATTGCTTGTTGTTGCATCCATCATTGCCAAACTATTCCTTTTACCACACTTTACAAAGCAGTGTGCTGGCATTCGTGCTAAGAATAATTGGCTAGTTGACTAAATTTGAAAAATATACTAATTCTTACCTTATTGTCTATTTGACTCAAAAAACGTACTATTTTTCAAAAACTCGAACATTTACATTATGTATTTGGCATTTTTAAAAACGAATTTAAATTTACATCGAAAACGCTCAAGACTGTCATGGCATCTTGAATGATGTCACGCCAACCAAAACAAAACGAAACAGTCATCTATGTATATGGCAGATGTTGTAAGTGTTATTTCTTGTGTTATAAGTACTGTGTAGAACCCCAGTGTAAAACCACAACAACAAAAACGCCAAACAAGTTATTTATATATGTTCGAAACAATGAACAAATACGGAAAAATTGGTTGAAACTTGCAAGGAGGGAGGATGCTCATAGTTTATCAGCAGATTCAAGAATCTATTTTTGTCAAGATCATTTTGATGTAAGTGTTTGTGCACAATATATTTCTAAATCTAAAGTAAAAGTCATGACTTTTGCAGAACCACTGCTTTTCAAGTATATAAGGTATGAATTGAGGTTGTTTTGGTTTTATGATTTAAAATCTTTCTTTAGTATTAAGTTTAATATAATAAACACACTCTGGCAGCACTATCATTACCGTGGTGCCAATATCTGATGATAGATTCTT
The DNA here is from genome assembly GCA_031002005.1 of Vandiemenella viatica. NCBI lineage: Eukaryota > Metazoa > Arthropoda > Insecta > Orthoptera > Morabidae > Vandiemenella > Vandiemenella viatica. The sequence goes on along the minus strand of JARYHS010011408.1, from coordinate 160,200,690 downwards.
ATGCATCTCGATGAAACAAATCGAAAATAAGGGATATTTTTTTAAAATATCTCTCTTGGTTCTCGAGTTATATCTTAACTGAAAGGTGATGTTGTTAGGCTGATATGAAGCTTAGAACAGACTGGAAATTAGCAGTGCCATATCTATAAAATTTTCCACACCTATTTTTGAGGATATACTTTTCTAGAAAAGGTGTATATGAAATCAAAAAGAAACGTACCTTAGGCATGATGCAACAGTAAAGTTACGATACGGCGCAGAACTAAATAGTACCCAACAACCGTATCCAATCACATTATTCACACCACATCAACTTTCGTTCAAGATACCTCGCGAATCAAGTGATACATAAAACAAATTTCATTTCCATATGAAACCCTTGAGGACATGAAATTAAGTCCAGCTATTTATTACTTGCTTATACTTCGCAAATGTAAGCTCAAAACCAGTATCAATTTACAAAACGTATGTCTCAGCAATTGGTTATTGTTTACGAAACTGAAATAATGCTTTTTAAGCTTATAATGTATATTTGACACTTGTGTGTACTTACATCGAAGTTTTAACATTGCAGGCTAGATCCTGGTTCCCTAGCGAATTACTTCTTTTTTTTACTTCTGGCTTTACGCCTCGTCGACGTCGGGGTCATTAGAGGCGGAAAGGGACTGGGAACAAGGAACGGGAAGGAATTCGACCATGGCATTTTTGTAAGAAGCATCCCGGCATTCGCCTGGAGTGAATTGGGGAAACCATGGAAAATCCAAATATGGATGCCCGCACGGGGATTCCAAGCGGCGTCCTCCCGATTGCGAGGCCAGAACGCTAGCCGTTCACCCACCATGCTCGGTAGAGCGAATTAAACATGTCTTTCAGCATACAACTGTATTAACGTGACGAAAGTTGTTACAAACAAATAATTTACCAAGTAACCTGTTCTGTACCACAAAAATGTCAACAACAGCTTGGCGTTTCGGGTGGCGTAACTTATTGCTTTGTCATTGGCGTTCGCGGACACGTGACTGAATGCCTGATTTTGTCGAATTTATTTTCTAAAAATAATAATAACCTATATCTTTTATAATAAATAGTTTTGTTTTTGTTATATCATTAGCATGATTAATCATAAAATAACTGCTGTGCGTCCGATTTATTCTTAGCGGACACAAGTTTATTCGTAAAGTAAATGTAAAACCCACAAAAGTAACAGTGGGAGCCGTTAGATGTGACTTGGCTTATTGGTATACTAGACAAATCAGGTAATGAATTATCACTCGGCTAGTCTAGTGATGTTGTTATCGGCGTGTTTCTAAGATCATTCCCCATAGCAAGCACGAAAAATGCTTCATCACATTTTATCCTAACGACCGTTCTATGGTTGATGATAAGACTGGCCGCAAGTAGTGTAATCAATATTTTGCTATTTTAAGCTACTTTCCCCAAAAGAGATCAGAGTCATTAAATATTTGATATGAACTGCTCTGACCTGCGAGGCGTGTCGCACGTCAGAGGTCGCTGCGTGTTGTGTTGCTGGGTGTGGTCCTGTAGACTCGGGTCGACGGCAGACGCGACAGTAAATTTCAAATACAACATACACAATAATTCCATGATTTGATGCGATTGTACTGGTTACAGTATATCAGGTCGTAATCTTCGCCTAGTCTTTCCTAATATTGAATTATATTCATCTTTTGGTCAAATTGATGTAGCACCTATTACGTCAGACGTTCAGATAATATCATGAATATAATTTCAAGTTCCATTAAAGGGCTATTATATCAAGGATTATTTCATATCCGTATTTATGGTGAGAGGTTACAGAAATTTCTTAGTAGCGCTTTACTTCCAGTCAATCGAGACCTGCCATTATTCGGCGCTGAAAGGCATAATTCCTGGAGTCCGCTGAACCGGAGAAGGAAATCCGTTGGAGCAATGGCGCAGTTGCTGGAATATGTTCGTGAAAGGGTGATCTCCTCAGCGCTATTAGAAATGCAATCCCTCTAAAACTGCCTCTTTGGCTGTACAGACGATCAACATGTTATGTTTTTTATTCAGTGTAGGCTTAGTCGAGTTTGGTTTCTTCCTACATACGGAAGAGATTGAAGCAGTTAACTCAATCGTTGGGCTGTTCTTTACACGACCGGTAGTAGTTAATATTTGCATAATTGCAATAAAACATTTACCTCTTATTTTAAGTTTTTGTACTATTATTATGTATCTATTTTATAAATAGTTTTCAAATACTTCTCTAAGTGATAGGATATATAAAGCCATCCCAAAATTCATAGCATTAACTTTAAGGAATAGAAAAATACACACAATTTTTTTTCCATAAAATGAGTTGTAGAAATAGGAAGTCGCAAAATGACGTTTCTGAATGAACAGGCAAAGGCGACAGATATTTCTTGAGAGATAGATCTGATTACAAATTTCGAGAAGGTCTATGTGCGTGTAATGTAAGGAATTTTCAAAGAAATTCGAATGTGGTGCCGGAGCCGCTTTCCGAGTAGGCGAAAGGTTTATCATAAGAGGATGTAGTGCTTGTACTGCCTTCTCTGTGAGATGAGATCTTTGCTCACCGGAAAGTTTGCTGTAGGTCGAGCAAGAAGGTGTGAACTGCAAATATGACGAGAGGAAATTCTGCCTAGAGAGAAAGATTATCCAGACTCTGGCACGAAAGTTATTAGACACCGTGTTAGTGTGGCACATAATACGGGATGCAGAGCAGTTGCAACATTGCCTCGACAGCCGTAGATAATCCTCCCTAACTGCTCGTTACCTCCCGCAGCAAACTGAGGCAGTCGGATTTTGCTACACGTTCACACGTGATGCAACTAGTAACATTCACAAGGCAGTTCTTGGATACTGCTAACCCATACTCAACACTGCCGTATGGCAACCAATAGCGTCTCTCCGTGAACGTTTCGGCAGAAATCATTCATCAGTTTATTATTATACTTTTAAATCCGCGATTCACTAAAAGTGTATGGCTGAGAGCGTATTGCACCTATCCGAAAGGGTAATGGTTTGGAGGAGATATACGGGATAAAGCAGAAGGCGCCCATGGGCTATTGTGAGGAACCATCCCAGCATTCGCCTGGGGTGATCTGGAAAAAACACGAAAACCCAGATCAGGATGGTCGAAGTGCTTTATCGAAAGCTACTCCTGTCGGATGTTAAGTTTACTCGCCCGGTAAATTCTTTCTATTCCATTCCCTACTCGCCCGTGGAAAAAATGAATACTGAAAAGAATCGGTTCTGGCCCTGATTTCTCTTATCTTATTTTCGCGGTCATTCCGAGATATGAATGTTGCTGGTAGCAATATTTATTTGCTGTCATTCCGAAATACGTCAGTAGAGAATTTTTCAATTCGTTTCTGTCGAGAGCAATGCCTTCGGTGTTCCAGGTCTTCCCAACCTAACTCCTTAAACATCGCACTTACGCTTTCCCTCCAACTATATATACCAGTCACGAATGGGGCGACTCTTCTTTTGACCTTCTCTAATGCCTCAATTAACCCCTTTTGATGGGGACCCCATACAGAACAACAATATTCTAAGGGAGGACCCACTAGTGACTTGTATGCAGTCGATTTAACTTCCGGAGTGCATTGTTTTAAATTACGACTTAGAAATCGGAGCATACGGTTTGGTTTCCCAATTACATTCTCGATATGCTCATTCCACGACAAATTATTACGAATTGTTACCCCTAGGTATTTAGCGGAATCTACCGTTCTGAGGACAGTACCATTAATTGTATATTCAGAGCTAAATGGTGTCACTTTTTTATTTACACGCATGACTTGGCACTTTTTAGAGTTTAAATCTAACTGCCAGTATCTACACCACGCTATTATTTTCATAATTTCATCTTGTAACAAAGCGCAGTCGTCCTGGGTTTTGATTTCACGATAAATAATAGCATCATCAGCAAATAATTTTTTCTTCCCCCTTATTATGTCCCACAAATCATTAATGTATATGGTAAACAACAGAGGCCCTATCACGCTTCCCTGGAGAACCCCTGACCTCACCTCGGTAAGTGATGAACGCTCACCGTCGAGAACTACACAGTGTGTTCTGCCCTTTAGAACGTCTACATCCCAGTTGCATATTTGTCTAGATATCCCGTAACCACGAAGTTTCCTAAGTAACCTAGTGTGAGGCACAGTGTCGAAAGCTTTTTTTAAAATCTCATAGAACTAAATCAACCTGGGATTGCTCATCTATAATATGGCACAAGTCGTGAATTAGGAGTGCAAGTTCTGTTTCGCAGCTTCGGCCTTTTCTGAATACATGTTGATTTGTGTTTAAAACCCCACCTTCATCCAAGAACCGCATGAAATTTGAATAGATGATATGTTCTAAAGAACTGCAAAATATTGAGGGTAACGAGATCGGCCTATAATTTTGAGGATCATTAACATTCCCATTTTTAAACACTGGAGTTACGATAGCGGTCTTCCATCCGGCTGGTATTTTTCCTTGATCCAAGGAGACTGTACATAATTTCATCAAATACGGCGCAATTTCCTTTGCGTACCTAGAGTAGAATCTTGTAGGAATACCGTCCGGTCCGGGAGCCTTATTGGTTTTTACATTCCTAAGCAGTTTAGTTATTCCCTCGATATCAAGAACAAGATCATTCATAATTTTGTAGGTACAATTGTTAAGTATCGGAATCTCTTCCGAGTCTTCTGAGGGGAAACCTTTTTTAAATACATTATTCAAAATTTCTGCTTTCTCTAAGCTAGTTTCTGATAATTCCCCATTTTCCTTAATCAACGACGGTATGACCTTAAGAGAGCCTCTCATTACTTTGACATACGACCAGAACGTTTTTGGGTTAGTAATCAGATCTTCGGATAAATTCCTGGCTTTGAATTCTTTCAACGCATCACGCATTGCCTTATACACTTCCGCTCGCAATTGGACTAATTTAGCGCGATTAGACGAGTCCCCCTATCTCTTCACCGTGGCACGTAAACGCCTTTGCCTCCTGAGCAAACGTTTCACTTCCCTGTTGAACCAAGGGAAGTTCTTACTAACCTTAATAAACTTCTTAGGAACAAATTGATTTAAACCGGTTCATATTATTTCTTTTAATTTCAACCAAAGTTCCTCAACATTTGTATTCAGCTTGTACGTTTCAAAAATTTTCGCCAAGTGATCGACCATACACGCATCGTTTGCCTTATCGAAGCAATATACGAGTTTGTCTTTGTCATGCTTCAAATTCAGACTAGATTTTAAGGTTACCACAACCGCCTTGTGATCATTTATACCGTCTTCAATAAAAACTACAATATCCGGATTGCTTGTAAGAAAAAGATTCAAAATGAACCAGGAATCTTTGTCGCTCCACGTTGGCACTTCGACCATCTGTTCAAGATAATTTTCCGCGAATGATTCTAGGAACGTTTCGGTTATTGGCCTATCTCTTCCGCATGACTTTTTTTTTTTTTTTTTTTTTTTTAAAATGGCATTTGGCAACGAAGGCCATACAGCCAGCTCAATGTAATTTTGTAGTTTTCAGTGTATAAGTCATCATCCAGTATATGTTGTATTTTTCAATGTATGGACGCCACAGGACGGACAGGACATTCACACAGACACACAACACTTAAACATCCATGCCCGTGGCCGGATTCGAACCGGCGGCCTTCGGCACGGGGAGCTAGCACTCTATCCCCTACGCTACCGAGGCCGGCTTCCGTCTGACTTGACAGTACATGTGTCCCAGTTAACCGAGGTTATATTTAAATAGCCTCTCATGATAAATGTATGGTATGTACCTGAAATTTTTGAGAAATACTATGAAGAGACTGTCTAAAATACTCCGCGTTATCTAATCCAGAATCCGGAGGTCGGTAAAATGACGCTATTATGAACTTTAAACTTCTTCCAATTTTTACCTTCACCCACATTAACTCGCAAAAAATTTCTGTTTCAGTTATTACGCAGCAATTGATGGTTTTATTAACGGGCACGAACACACCTCTTCAACCAGACTGGATCGATGGGAAACCTTTCTTATTATTTTTTATTTTAATATATTTTTTTATTTCTGAAAGATAATACTCTATATTTAGATGTCAATGTATTGGGTATGCTAAAAAGTAAACTGAAGTTGATTTGTCTTACGACCTGGTGCCAGAGATTCTATTTTACGCCCTTTTCGCCTCTTTTGTTGGAGGACCTAAACTGTAGGTACTACAGTTTAAAATGAAATCAGAACCAAGGAACGTAAAGACCAAAGCAAAGCCCATAAAAACTTCAGGTATCAGCGGGATTCAAACCAATGACCCCAAATTTTATGGTCTTTAATATTGAGCTGCAGTACCAGTAGAATGGGTATCGCAATAAAAATGTTAATTCGAACAACCACAAGATATTTTCAGTTAGGACTTTTTTTGTAAGGAATCATCTTTTCAAACCATCTGTTGAAGAATTCATCGACAGACACAGTCGATGCTGGAAGAGGTCGTGAAATGCCGGATGTATTCTGAATGCTGACTGATGACTGTATCGCGAAATTCTCTATTTCAGTAACACCCAACTCTGTTTTAGTTGCTAAATAATTCTTCCATTTCCCGGCACTAATTGTCATAAAAATTATCGCTTCCAGAACGAATAATGCAAAACTGACGATCAGGGGTAATACTGCAACTGATTTGAGTTCTTTTAGGCTTCTGTGGCCGTCTTTGTTAATAGTATCTTTATTTTTAGGTAATGCAGCGTTTTTTGTTTGCTTATCTTCCACGCTCTTTTCTCTCGTAGTTTCAAGAAGTTTCTACCTGCGTAAAGAAAAATCGTGGCATTACCCGAAAATAAAATATAATTTATTTTAGTTTGTCCTCAATAGACGCAATAAATTGCCACAAGAGTTACTACAGTCCTGGTAACGTAAACGGCTATGGGAAGAACGTGTGTACCGTGTACTCATTGTGCTGTTAGGGTGAGTATCAGCTTGGCCTGGTGACACATCCAACCAGATATTTATAACTTACAGAGTTCGAAATAGAGTGGTCTTACCGAACGTGGTGGGTGAATGGTTAACATTCTGGCCTCGCATTCGGGATGACGGGGGTTCAATTACCCGTCGGGGCATCCAGATTTGGGTTTTCCAAGGATTCCCCAAATCACTCCAGGCGAATGCCGGGATGCTTTATTCAAAAAGTCCATCGTCGAATTCCTTTCCGTTCCTTGTTCCCAGGCCCATCCCGCCTCTAATGACCTTAGCCGTCGACGAGGCGTAAGTAAACAAAAAAAAAAAATGTGGTCTTCCGTAGACTTAGTGGTTGTTTCGCCAAATTGTCTGTCACGTGCACCCTTCCAACCATGTTGCTCGAACAGAGATAGGAACAATCGGAAAAAGACAAAATGTATCCAGGATAGCAAGGCTCTGGGTGGCCCAGTAACAATCGCTAGAATTAGTGATCGTTTCACTGTCCGGCCTGCCAGTGTGTTATCCAACAACCATAACGCGAAGCGGCATTACTAGAGATTCTGTTGCCACTCGCACTATCGCAAGATGACCTAAAGGAGATGAATTGCATTTCCAATGGTTTTTATACTATTTTCAATTATAGTCCCATTTTAGGCATATTTATTTGCTGTTGTTTCGTCACTGATTGCATTGACGATGGTGAATTCGTGTTGATTTGTCTTTAGTGACGAAACCAGATTGTTTTTATAGATCAAGATAACCACCGTACCCAGAAATGGAGAGGCTCTGGAAAACGCACAAGTTTTTTCTTTATTGTTGAGTGACTTTCCGCCATAATTGATGGTGTCTTGATGTGGAGAGCATTGTTCTATGAGTCTCAGTCTTGTCTGGTATTTATCAAGCCTATTCTGTCGGGAAAGCAATATGCTCGAGAGAATGAACAACCTCAATTGTTCCCGATCATCCCCCAGCATGATAGGTCCTTTTTCAACGGGATAATACCGGTGCGCATGCACCTCGGGTTTCGCTGGACCATTTTCATGATTTCGACATCTTCGTTTCTCGCCCGGTGTCCAGACATTATCTACGGAAAATTTGTGCTACTAGCTAGACCGCGGCTTCAACCATCAATGAGTCTACAGGATTTGGAGCATCAGTTGCATTATCTATCGAATAACACTCCACAAATATCGTTACATGTCTGTATAACTCCACGCCATAGCACATAGTAGCATACATTCACCCAAACAGCGACGCGACAGGATTTTAACGGTACATGTAAACTGCCAGAATAATCATCAAAATTCACTTGATGTTGTAACCGTTCCTCTTATTTATGTCTGTTTTCATTATATTTCGACATCGCGTTCTGTGGTTTACAATTTTTATGTAGACCAGTGTATTTTTCAAATGGTTTCTCATTTATGAATGCCAAAATTTTATCCCAGAATTACCGGTGCTATAGCAAACTACTCAGGAATTTCTTCTTTTAAGCCCCCTGATATTCCTCATTCCAAAATGGTTTTTGCGTCATGCACCTTAGGCCATCTTCACTCATAAATAAACATAAATAATGTTCAAACTCTTAATATGGATCTTACGCTTTTAATCTAGCGCTTGCTTGAAATGTAAAAATGGTGATTGCTATGTCAACATCGTGTAATTTCTTTAGTGCGGGATGGCAACTCTTTTCATCTTAATTTTCCATCTTTTGTGTCATTTTTGTGTTTGACGCTCTCCGCTTCTGTTTCGACCATATATTGTTCTTATTTCGGTGTATTCAACAACCTAATAAAAGACTGTATCGTTAATTTTCAAACAGCCGACAGAAATACTCAACATGAAGTATGACAGCATATAAAAAACGCTGGTGATTACTACGTAGTATATAAGAAAATGTACATGAAGCAATTGTGTTATCTTACATGTTGTAAGGTAGCCGTACTCAATTCTACCCATTTTATAAAGCAGTTAAATTGCTCTCATCATAGCAGCACTCTCTCTCACTTTCACGGATGTACTAAAACTGGACGATAGTTACGATGAAATAAATATTATCCTCCAATAAGAGGTATGCACAGTCTTACAACCTGTAGCAGTAGCAGTATGAATAGGCCAACAACCTGTAACAGTAGGGTTATACGAAGCTTTACTTGTAAAATTGGGAATGCTACTTGTAGATATGTTGATCTACACCTCAATTATTGACTATTTGCCTACCTGCATCTTCTAGATACACTGTCTTCGTACGAATTGGTAAAATTATTTGCATTAGAATTGCCCTCTCTGATCCACAAATAGGTCACTGGTATCGGGAGGATACACGCTGTCCTAGCGAAACGTTACTATTACTCTATGGAAAATTGATAAAATTAAATTATGCAGAATTACCAATGTTCTGGCGTATTACAACACCAGCAAAGGAAGCAACAGATCTTTTAGCATAGACTGTGGTGAAATTCCTTTCCATTTTAAGTAAATATTTCAGGACTATTAGGCCATTCTCAGTCAACGAGAAAATTAAGCAACTGGAAAACTACTGATTATCTGTCGACAAAAAGTGCTGCTACAGTACAGGTAAATCAAACGATTGGGACCAGTTAACGCGCAAAATATTATTCGAAAAAATTGGAGGTATTAAGTAAAAACAAAAATAATTCGATTCTGAGTAATCGATTGTAGTTGGTTCCTTCAAATTCTTTATAAATTGGTGGCAACTTGATTGTATCTGCTAGCTTTCATATTCTGGTCTAGTTACACCATACGAGATATAATGTATTTAAACATTCGAAACAATTTAAATTGTTCAATTGACCTAGAAGTTCCACGTTGCTCTTAGAATATTTTGAATATCTTCTACATGGCCTCAATTAATTCCCGTCTGTGTGTTTGTAAATTTGATAACTTCAGTAATATCTATTGCTTACAATAACTGAAGCTTAACACGGAGTTTTAATTAGAATCAAGAACACTTATGTTGTTTGTTTCTAGAAGCTTTAAACATGTAATGTTTACATGTAATTTGGAAGTAACTGTACGTACATGATAATAATTTGTGGGAATATGCAATGTTAAAATGAATGCGTGCGTTTTTATTAATCCTAGGCTGGTGTTAAATTTCTCCTTAATTGTTTGTACTACTTTGTCATTGTTTTACCTATTGATGATAATTATTGGCACCGAAATTTTAACACGTTGACTTGCTCTTCAATTATCATATTTTAACGGAAATACAAGTTTAGAATTTCACAACAGGTTTTAAACGTATTTACATTAGGAATATTGGGCTAACACGTTGTGTTTGAGGTTGTCATCTAATATCACAGTCGGCGTAATGACAAACAGAGCTCCATGACAAAAATCTCAATTAAATTCAGTACATTGTCCTCGTTTTTGAACTTTCAGATGGACCTTCAACGCCATCTCAATCTTTTATTGATTGAATGCGAGGTATATCCTGAATATAAAGTGACAGAACAGTGACTATCACGCATCATCGATCTTATGATATTTCAGTCAAATTCATTGTGATTAGATTTTACTAAAATGCTTGTGTTGTTTAATAATCTCTCTTGTAACTTTAATATATTAAATGCTGATGTATGTGAACTTATGTTTGTTCAACAACCCAAATGTTGCCACAGAAGGTACAGTAGTCCAATGGTTTTCAGAAGTACAACGGCTAGACAATTTTCTTCGTGTGTCCAAGTGTTGTGCTACGTGTTTAGCTGATAGGTGTAAATATTGTCAGGTATGATATGTAGTTTGGTGTTGCGTTTCTATCTATATCTATAAAACGAAAACCGGGTATATTTGTCCCAGAAAAAGTCGAAATCTTTTGCGAAGATTTCGATGGGGATTTCACCGTTTTAAAACTTAGAATCACAACTTGTTTGGTATGTCTTATGCTTCTACGTCACATAACGGCAGAACATTAAATGAAATTCTGAACGTATGGCGAGGAATACCACAGATGGAACCACTAGATGCAGCATACTTCGCACTAAACACACAATTACAATGTGTCTGACCATAGCCTTTAATGAAAGCAATAAGATAACTTTACAATAATAACTATTTTACACATTAAACAAAACTTGAAGTATTCTTTCCTTTAATCCGGGATATTCAATTTTTAAACTCCATAGATTGCCGTAAAAACAACAGAGATTTTCTTTAACTACTATCTCTGGCATAGGCCTACAACTACATTGTCTCTGGTCATCAGCATTAGTCTTCTGTTTGAATAAAATCATTTATTTACGATAATAATATTCGGGATTCACTTTTGATATTTTTATACAAGGCTCACTCTGCGGAGTTAAAGTATCTGGCGTTTCAAGCAACGAGTATATCCATTCACTTCGCAATTTAATCAAATGTGAGTTTCTAATATAATCTAGCGTTGTTTGGTAATGTAGTAATGCAATTTCTTAGCCAAATTAATGAAGCTTAATACACATGAATCTTTTAGGACGAATGAAAATAGTGTACGTGCAAATAAAGGCAAGAGCGCAATCACTGGGACTCATAAAGGAACTGTCGTTTTGGTCTGAAAAGTGTTACACACGTTCCTTGGGTGATATTATTTAATATATGTTGCTCTTAGAGCTGTAAAACTTATACATACCTTACAAACTTAACTCAAAAAGTGACGTTACGTTATACGGCATGTGACTGGGAGATACACTATAACGACGTATAACAATCATGCAGACATTCTTGGAACGATATTATTTAAGAATATTTTGCTGTCACAGCCATTAAAAATGTATTCATGGAAGAATTTGCACACGCATAAAAAAAAATTGTCACAATTTTCAATCGTAAGCAAACGATAGACGCCATAATTACGTACAGTCGTACACACATGCCAGAGACAATACTAGCACATGGCATTTATGGAAGCAGGTTGCGGTAATATTAACGTAAGTTGTGTTTTGATGAAAGAGCGGCAGTATTAGTGTTTTAACATAGGGTTGAAGGAATTTAATATTTATAAATATTTTTAATCTAAGGTTGAAATGCAGCCTGTACCTACCAGAATGGCACATAGTTTTTGTTTCTAAAACAAAACTCTGTTGAATTTGTTAAAGATTTATTTTTTCTTTATTTTCAAGCAGCATTAGCGGTGATTTTGGATATGTTGAAAGACAGGCTGATCCAAAAATTGAAATTTATTTAAAAATTTTGAGCTACCATGATTTTCGAGCAGAATTATTAGCAGCGCTTGTGGATAGGTTCAATGCAGCCTGGACCATAATGTTCATAGAAGCTGCCCGTTGTAGCTTAATGAATTTTTTTTTTTTTTTTTTTTTAAATTGAGTTACCGTGATTTTGAGCAGAATTATTAGCGCCGCCTGAACAGAGGTGAAGCAGGAACATTTGCGTTATCATTATACATCGCCGTATGCCTTTTCCCAGTCGCGAGCGGCTTAACGGTACTGCACTTTTCGAGTCAATTTTCTGAGAATTGATATATTTTACAGCTCCAAGAGCAACATATATTAAATAATATCACCCAACTAACATGTACAACAGTTTTCAGGACAAAACTAGTATTCCTTGATGAGTCCCAGTGTCTGGGCTATTACCCAAATAAACTTCAACCCACCCGTTTCTTGGTAGGGGGCGTGTGAATTTAGGTTTGCTTTAATTCCGAAAACCGTTGGTGCGAATTTTATGAATCTTTGTACCCTGTATGTTTCTCATTGCGGGAATAAAAATAGTGTACGGGTAAATTGGGAACTACACCACTTTCGGAAGCTGCCAGAAACTGGTACTAACCTGTTGAAATTTACATCAGTCGCTTCGTCAAAATGTCCTCTTCACGTTTTGCGATCATACATTGCGGAAAAGTAGCCAAGAATTTAATTAAAAATGTCCAAATATGACATGACGTTACATGCCGCCAACGTTGAAAAAAATCAGTGACATTAGTCTCTGAAAATGTTGATATAATCCTTTGTTGAAATGTTTTCATGCTTTTTCAGTTCTACTCCGTTGTAAAAAGTCGCACAAAATTGACAAACACGCAATATTTATCCGAGTTGTAATACGGTGATGACCGCCATCTTACATAGCAACGAGCAAGCAGAGATAATCGATTGCTTCCATTGTAAACAAATACGCCATTGCATGTTGTATGTCGTATAGCCAAAATTTCGTAATTTTTTATCACTTGGTCCAGGCCGTATTTCAACCAAACCACGATTTCTATGACAAAACTAAACTGTTTAGGTTGAAATGATCCCTGTACCGATAATTTTTATGTTATTTTAGCAGTGCTGAAGCATTTAGCAGTTACTCAGCCTTTCATATTACGCCAATTATACCGAGAAACGCCGGGAAGTCCGCTAGTACGAAGATAAAAGAAAGAAGCGGGTGAAACCCAATGCAGGCACATTCACATCTACTTTGCAAAGAGCATCTGGTTTTACGTCCCCATTCGAAGGATTTATCAAAATCAACAGTGTCGGTTCCTTCTACGCCACTACGAAAAGGTTTAGGAAATAACGAGGGTGTTTGGTACGCAATATGCTGATCAGGAATTGCGCTCTACCACTGCTCTACTCTGCTTTTCAAATCCCTAATAATTAAAATATTGTTCCAGTATTGAGGCTTAAATCTGCTAATTCTAAGTTGAGCGCTAGTCTCAGTCACCAAATCAAACGATCTCGGCCAGGAGCGAGATTCGTGAGATAAAATGATGTTATAGATATGTAATGCGTGGGAAACGAGAAAGTCTTATTCACTAATACCAGTAAAAGCATAGTGCCGTTATTGGTAGCATCCATGTTTTGTGGTTAAATGCCACTGTCTGAAGTTAGTATCCTGCGGTTGATTTGACGCAAACAGTGATAGTAAGTGTGCTGTGCCTGACTATTTCTATTCTATAAACACCACTACGTTAGTCCCACTGGTCCTCATTTCAACTTTAGTGATCCCCTTTAACTGCCCTTGAACTCTAACCATATACAGACGTCTAGGACTCAATGCCGGTAGTTCATCTGCGAACCAGGAGGCATATGAAGCATACAAGAAGTAAATGCTTACTCCTTATCTCTTTCCTTGTGAGAAGTTTACAATCTCCCCGTGCTGTACGAACTCTCAAGTCTTTTTTGGCACGGATCTCGTGAGAACAAGGAAAGTTATGAGGGTGAGCATCAGGTGTGACTGCCAAGGCGACCAGCCCAGCCACCTGTTGAGCACTTGGCAAGGAGCCAAGTCCAGCTGAGGTGTAACCACCGCTCACTTCGTCCTCACCCACTCGTTACCTACAGCAACGTTTCGTTCTGATTAAAATCTTAGGTTCATATTTCTTAATGTGCTTCATTTCAACAGAAGTTTGGAACATGTGGCTAAAAGTGCTTAATGCCATCCATCATCGCAATGAAGAAAATTATAAAAATAAATTGAATAACATTACTGGTCGAAATTTGTCAGTGATTAAACTCTATAAATATAACTGATCTTAAGCTGTGCCAACAGATCTTACTTATCCGCTCAAACCATCGTGATTGTCAAAAAAATTTCACCTTTTTCTTAGATTAACTTCTTATTCTTTGCTGATAGGTAAATGAATATATTAGATAAACAGGTGTAAATATATACATTTTTTACTTATTTTATATTCACTGAAATTTATTACAATTATATTATTAGATGCAACTGCATGTTCGAGATACATTCTTTCTTCGTGATTAGAATGCATTAGAAAGTGCTTAAGCATATCCAAGTCGCCGCCGAGTAACTTTAAACAATAGAATGCCAAACTCAGTTGTTTCATTTTAAGCAGAACAAAATCTGCAATTTAAAATGAATTCAGACTAAGAAATTCCTCCAGGAAATACCGTAAACTTGCACGTCTTTTCCTACGTTACGATATATGTGTTTATATATGACTTTCTCTTTCTTTTGATGACGCAAGAATTGTTTGAAATCAGAACTAAAACTAACATATCAACACAACGGAATTCAGAGGTAACTTAGAAACTACTCTCTTCAAACGCTTGATTGGATAATGATAGCATAATTAATTCCTCTCATCGTCTTATCACCAAACGGGATTAATAAATTATTGTTTAAATTATAGCTGAATCTTCGCTTAGAATAGGTTTATCATGTAAACAAAACATTTCACTGTCGGACTTACGTCAAACGTTTAGAAACAAAACACGCCTATTTCATCCAAGTAACACCAAAAATTCGAAACTTCTCCAGTGATTCGAACAACGATTCAAATATTAGTACTAAAAAGCACTTTAAACGGCTTTGTAAACGACAAGACCTGGTTGAATAAAAAATTGTAAGAAAAATGAACATTATGAAGGTTCAAAGAAATCAGTTTTTCAGTGTGGGCCTACTAGTTATCTACATTAAAAGAACTTTAAATCCACTTCAAGCCATTTTACCTTTAGTTTACATAATTTTTATTAAATTTGTGTTTGTTAGTTTTAAATATTTTGCAATAGTTAATGTGAAATATCAACACTTGTTACATTTTGGATAGGTGATTGAAAACATTAATCTGGTACTGAATGCCTAGTCAGGAGGTGTTAAAAGTTTTTATCACCAGTCTCTTTTAATAGTTGATGCAGTCATCAACGTCAGCCTGACCTGTATCAAACGCTTCATCTCCACAATCCATTATAATCTCTGTCAATTGTTTCATACATACTTCCTAATTCTTGTATCCATTCAAATTTCTTCCTTCCAGTATACTATCTTCTAATTAATTTGTTATAAAAAGGTCTGTGGTATTAACGGAACTAAAATTCAAACACATTTGTGTCAAAAGATAAAATTGAGTAAGTTGGTTTCTTTGCAGCCTCGAAATACTTCAGGATATTCTACTTTGGAGAACACAATATTCGTTGGTATCGTTCCGCCAGAGAGATGGGCAGAATTAAAGTAATTTCAAACAATGAATAACAGGAAACCAACTTGTGACAAGGTTATTATTAAAATTTCGATATGCGGAACTTCAGTCACCGTATTTAAAATGTCAGAAAGGCTGCGGAAGTTTCAAGATCATTCAGATTCGTAATTATCTGCAAATACATTTACTATTCTTACTATAATTACTGTTTGTTTTATCAAATTTGGGGAATCAACTAATAAAAAAATGTAGAGGGCAACGAATTATTTTACTGGTAATGTTTTTGAAGTTCAGTGATATTTGCTTACTGCTGCGATTGCGATATTTTGTGTTCCGATGTCTTTAATGCAAAATCGATAGAATGCAACGCAGTACGTAATTTGCCCGTCAGTCTGGCTCCGCACACTAAAGTGCCGCCATACTGGAGGTATAACTATAGAAAGTTCTTTTCGAAGTAGGCTTCAATGTCTGATGAATGCTGCGACACAAATAGTACCCGTTTTTCATCTTAACAAGCAAATGTTTAACTCCATTATAACATATTCAGCGCTCATAACCATGCAACCGCAGCGGGTTAAATACATGTTTGAATTTAATCCGTACGTAGCATGTAGTAGTAAAAGATATGTAGTATCTGATAAGGGATCCTCAAAGGCTAATGAAATACACTACTTACCATATTTATCATATACAGAAATACTGCTACATTCAGATAGATTTGTAGAGACTCCTTATCCTGTATTTCTGATTGTTTCTGCTCATAGTTAATTCATATATATGATATTTAGTTTCAAGCATTACGTTTATGTCGTTCGCCAGTATTTAAAAAATGGCTAAGAAATGAAATCTTCATATCAGATTTTCCATAATAAAATACAGAAAAATGTATCTGGTTAGAAAAACTAACAAAAACTGATACAAACCTAACGTTTCATATTTGCAAGAAACTAATTTTTCAAATTTACATCAATTTTAGTAAAATATAAAAAAAAAAAAAACTTTTATTTTAATACTTGATGGTATGAAAGATAAAAATGTTTCTATGTTGGACAAATGTTGTATTGGTTTCGAAAGAAATTCTACGTGATGACTCAAAGATCAAAGATTCTTTATGTGTGTAATAATTTATATAGTATTAGAATGATTAACCATTATGTAATCATAATTATTATTTTTATTAATTAATCAATTTTGATGGACCTTATCCCAAAATGTCTATTTTCCTACACACCTATTTTCATTTAATATTCTCTCGCTGTGTGATGTAAACTGGTCAGAACCCAAATTAATTCTTTATAATTAGCTAATAACCTAATTCTTTATAATCCACCAATCCGATAGTTCTGTTTTCTGATTTTTTCATTCATTTGTCAAACCGCCATTCTTTTTTTTATATTTTATTTTTACTTCTCCCTCTGCCACACTTTTTTTAAACATTCCCCGTTCAGTTACTTTAGATTGTGGTTTTTCTTGTTCGTTAGCAGCATGCCTTTATTTCAGCTATAGAGAGGTTGTCAGAGGCGTTTAGTGTTTCATCTATGGAGCAGTGAGTAAAGTAGCTTGCTCTTCCATTGTTGTTGTATCACTATTCTCACATGATTCAGCTATAATGGTATCTATATTAATAGCAGTATCTGTTGAAGCGGTAAGTTGATAATTTGTTCTGCTCTCTTACTCCCTCACCTACAAATAGAAACTTTACCTGCTAGAGCGCTAATGATACTGCTGTCGACGCACCCTAAAGCAACAATAATAGCAACAACAACAACTTCCACTGCATTTATTGATTTTTCGCTTACAATGTGAAACAAAGTTCATAATCAACTGGATGTTATAAACCATTTTTTCAATATACATAAAGTTCATAATTTTCTTTTATACACTCCTGGAAATTGAAATAAGAACACATTGACGCCGGTGTGTAAGACCCACCATACTTGCTCCGGACACTACGAGAGGGCTGTACAAGCAATGATCAAACGCACAGCACAGCGGACACACCAGGAACAGCAGTGTTGGCCGTCGAAGGGCGCTAGCTGCGCAGCGGTTGGGCACCGCCGCAGTCAGTGTCAGCCAGTTTGCCAAGGCATACGGAGCTCCATCTCAGTCTTTAACACTGGTAGCATGCCATGACAGCGTGTACGTGAACCGTAAGTGCAGTTGACGGACTTTGAGCGAGGGCGTATAGTGGGCATGCGGGAGGCCGGGTGGACGTACCGCCGAATTGCTCAACATGTGGGGCGCGAGGTCTCCACAGTACATCGATGTTGTCGCCAAGTGGTCGGTGGAAGGTGCACGTGCCCGTCGACCTGGGTGCGGACAGCAGCGACGCACGGACGCACGCCAAGACCGTCGCATCCTACGCAGTGCCGTAGTGGACCGCATCGCCACTTCCCGGCAAATTAGGGAAACTGTTGCTCCTGGGGTATCAGAGAGGACCATTTGCAACCGTCTCCATGAAGGTGGGCTACGGTCCCGCGCACTGTTAGGTCATCTTCCGCTCACGCCCCAACATCGTGCAGCCCGCCTCCAGTGGTGTCGCGACAGGCGTGTATGGAGGGACGAATGGAGACGTGTCGTCTTCAGTGATGAGAGTCGCTTCTGCCTTGGTGCCAATGATGGTCGTATGCGTGTTTGGCGCCGTGCAGGTGAGCGCCACACTCAGGACTGCATACGACCAAGGCACACAGGGCCAACACCCGGCATCATGGTGTGGGGAGCGATCTCCTACACTGGCCGTACACCTCTGGTGATCGTCGAGGGGACACTGAACAGTGCACGGTACATTCAAACCGTCATCGAACCCATCGTTCTACCATTCCTAGACCGGCAAGGGAACATGCTGTTCCAACAGGACAGTGCACGTCCACATGTATCCCGTGCCACCCAACGTGCTCTAGAAGGTGTAAGTCAACTACCCTGGCCAGTGAGATCTCCGGATCTGTCCCCCATTGAGCATGTTTGGGACTGGATGAAACGTCATCTCGCGCGGTCTGCACGTCCAGCACGAACGCTGGTCCAGCTGAGGCACCAGGTGGAAATGGCTTGGCATGCCGTTCCACAGGACTACATCCAGCACATCTTCGATCGTCTCCATGGGAGAATTGCAGCCTGCATTGCTGCGAAAGGAGGATATACACGGTACTAGTGCCGACATTGTGCATGCTCTGTTGCCTGTGTCTATGTGCCTATGGTTCTGTCTGTGTGATCATGTGTTGTATCTGACCCCAGGAATGTGTATATAAAGTTTCCCATTCCTGTGACAATGAATTCACGGTGTTCTTATTTCAATTTCCAGGAGTGTATATTAATAAATCTATGTTATAGAAAATAAAATTTAAAAAGTTAGGTGAGTTTTAATTTCATTCACCTTCCAATTTTGAATCAATTTGTTCCGTTGGTAATTAATTGATCATATTTTTAATGAGACATAAGAAGCTTTAAAGGTTTGTGAAAAATTATGCCATTAATGATTTGTCGGTGGTTTACATGGGTTTCATTCACGTATTCTTTCTATTTAATTCAACTTTTCAGGTTATTATTAACAAACTTTATTTTAAAGACTTGATTGTCCTTAGGAAATTTTTGTAAATTAGAAGATGATTTTAAATACTGTAAACATTCCCACCGATATCAGAATTTCCACCATGAACATTCCATTCTGTAGTCACATTCTATCTGTGAGGCAGTAGTTCATGCTTTCAATATTACAGTGGCTTTTGTGAAAGTACTAAACTATATGTAATAACATCGATAATGAGTACCACTGGACACTCAGACTTTAAGCAGGCTTACCAAATAACGAGAAAATAACCGACACATTGGTCTAAATCTACATCAAAAATTAAATTGTAAAATTAAATCATCGAAACTGAAAAAGAAAACATGATTATGACAATATTTTTGCGGCGTGTTTTTACAACGTTCCGTCTGCGGTTAACTTTGAATTGGGAAGAGGTAATTGAAAAAGGTCCAAACGGATCGATCAGAAGGTCTGTTACTACAAGAACTTTGGTATGTCTCTCGCCTTGAAGGCTCGGTTACACAAACTTGGCTGCAGAGTTCCTTATTGATGTTGCGAAACACAACTTCAACTGACGACAGCAAATAGTTCCTGGGCGATAAGCAACATTACACCACAGCGTTCTCACCATCTTCTCACCAGAACGTTGGGAAATCATGACATACCAATATCACTAAAGACAATAGAAGGCAAACCTGTATCACAATTACTACTTCGATGTGTTAATAAAAATTTAATTCTTCGAGAGTAAAAATCGCCCAACGACCAACTGGCCAGTGAGAAATAGTTCCACTAGTAGGAATAAATTACACAATGTATGAATTAGCATATTAACGCAAAACAAATTTAATAATAATGAAAAAATACTATGGAAACTACAAAATTAGTACTGCGGTGGAACCAAATAAATAACCAAACAACTGCTTATTTCGGTTTGGTTGAAATTTAAAGCACCCAGGTATTGAACAGCCCGTGAGGGGTAAAAATCTAATATTTCTGGTGCTAACTACTTCTTCATGATTAATACGGTATCTTCGTATAGCTCTTGGACAATGTAACAATTCCCAGTAATCTACCGTATAATAAAACTGTAACCTTGAAAAAGTCTGTACATTTGGGATTAAAAAAAATAATCATAATTTGAGGATACTATTAATAAGTTACAGAGAACGAATAGACTTTGTGTGTATGTGTCTGTCTGTCTGTCTGCAGGTTGAAATGAAGGGTATTCACATAAAAACTAGTGATCGGATTATGAAGGAGTTTCGTTTAATATACAGGCTATGGTCTCACGGATAAAAATAGGGTATTATTCATTTTGACGTGATGTCGAGAAGAGAAATTAAAAAGAAAGTATCAGTTTTCCGTTTATTTATTTATCCTATGACTATAGCACATAATCAATAATAGATTACATATAATTTTATTAGTACATTCAGGCTGATAAAATTTTACATTTGAAAATCCAGTGTTAAAATTATAGTTAGAATTCAAAGTCGACGTAGTACAGCCAATGTAATGCTTCACTTCAATTGTCTATGAAGTCTTTCGATGATCCATTTTTTTTTTAACTGCTTAACGTCTCCTATAACAACTAGGTCTTTAGAGACGGGAAAGGATGGGGACAAGGAATGGGAAGGAATTCAGGCCATGGCCTTTTGAAGGAAGCATCCAGGCGTTTTCATGGAGTGACTTGGGAAACCATGGAAAACCCAAATCTGGATACCCGGGCGGGCCAGAACGCTAACCGTTACACCACCAACCTCGGTGGTGACATTTATATCAGTTCAAATCTAATATCTTATTTAGTAGCAAGACAGAAGCAATTATGAATAATCATGAAAACGCCAATGTCTCAGATGGTGGGTGTAAAAATGGAGGTAGTTAGAGATATCGTTAATTTGTTGTGATCTAAAAATACTGAAGCGCATAAATGGGCGGTCAATATACCGGGTGTTCCGGTTGCAGCTGTCATAGTGGGAGACATGAGTCACACAGTCGCTTATTGTTATCCTGCGATAATTCGGGTGTGGCGCAGCTGTGCTCAATTCAATTACGAACCCGCATCATGCAGCTGCGTGGGGAGCGATAATTGGAGTGTGGCGCAGCTGTGCTCATTCAATTACGGACCCGCATCATGCAGCTGCGAGGGGAGCGATAATTGATGGCTTCCGGGTGTGGTGCAGCTGTGGCTCATTCAATTACGAACCCGCATCGTGCAGCTGCGGAGGGGAGCGATAATTGATGGCTTCCGGGTGTGTGCATTCAATTACGGACCCGCATCCTGCAGCTGCGTGGGGAGCGATAATTGATGGCTTCCGGAGGGGAGCGATAATTCGGGTGTGGCGCATTCAATTACGGACCCGCATTCAATTAAACTCCCCTAGTTCCATCGGCTCCCCTCCGCTCCAAACTGTCTGCAAAGACAGATCCATAAGAAATACATGGGGGAAAAACTGTCCGCTGACCGCTGTACATAAGGAAATAATAAGATCAATCTGAGGTTACAGATGTGAGACCCCCTCCCCGCAATTCAATTAGCATTAATTAAAATCAATTAAGGCTCCCCGCCATGGGGGAAAAAGTGGGCTCACTCCATCCTCCATAAGAATACATGGGGAAAAAACTGTCCGCTGACCGCTGTACATAAGGAAATAATAAGATCAATCTGAGGTTACAGATGTGAGACCCCCTCCCCGCAATTCAATTAGCATTAATTAAAATCAATTAAGGCTCCCCGCCATGGGGGAAAAAGTGGGCTCACTCCATCCTCCATAAGAATACATGGGGAAAAAAACTGTCCGCTGACCGCTGTACATAAGGAAATAATAAGATCAATCTGAGGTTACAGATGTGAGACCCCCTCCCCGCAATTCAATTAGCATTAATTAAAACCATGGGGGAAAAACTGTCCGCTGACCGCTGTACATAAGGAAATAATAAGGTCAATCTGAGGTTACAGATGTGAGATTGCAGCGGCTCCCCTCCTTAATTCAATTAGGACCCCACGCAATTCAATTAGCCTTAATTAAAATCAATTAGGGCTCCCCCCACGCAAATCAATTAAAATCAATTAAAATCAATTAAGGACCCCACGCAATTCAATTAAAATCAATTAAAATCAATTAAGGACCCCACGCAATTCAATTAAAATCAATTAAAATCAATTAAGGCAATTAAAAAAACAAGATGGCGCCGCACAGACATATTACATCTACTCGCTGGCATAGTGGTGAAAGGGCTCACCCTGCTATGTTTTCAGAACTTCACTAAGGTCCAACCCCTGGTATCATAGTCTAGCAGGACTGAGTTGGTTGTTGTTAAAGACACAATGGCAGCCTCCCAGTACGTGTCCACCACACAAAAAGTATCATCCATCAGGTTAATGCTCATCCTCATACTGCGGCCTTACAAGAGGTTACGACCATCAATTGACAGCACAGTCCCCTGATTTATCCCCAAAAGAGCTTGTCTGGGATGCCATGGGTAGACACATTAGGTCACTTTGTCACCCAACATAAACTGTCCAACAACTGATCGCAGAGTCATGCAGGCATGCGGGGAAATACAGTACATTAACAACACCAGGCGTGGTAACGCTCTGGCCCAGCATTGGAAGGACGCCGGTTCGAATCCCAGTCCGGGCATCCATATTTGGGTTTTCCATGGTTTCCCCAAATCACTCCAGGTGAATGCCGGGATGCTTCCTTCAAAACGCCATGGCCGAATACCTTCCAGTTCCTTGTCCCGAGTCCTTCCACGCATCTGATTACCTCGACGTCGACAAGGCGTCAGGCCATAAGAAAAAAGCAAACCAAGAACCCAACCGAACAGTTATTGATTCAAAGCCATCAAGGATCCACGAATGTATAGGTGCTCATAGTGGGCACACTTCATACAGATACATGTATCTAAGATAGGGTTACCAGAATTTTTTCTCCGAATCCGGGGACGCTTCAGAACTTTTTTATCAAAATCCGGGGACGCTTCGGCATTTGTCCTAATGTTTCTGCAATTTATCACAAATTTTATAATAGACTCAACTTTTGTTCTAGAACCCGTGAGCTTGGGCTCGTTGAAATCCTTTATTAATCCATATGTGCAGTCCATTGATTTGAAACTGTAGTGTGAAAAGCTAATATTACTTCTCCAAGTGCAATGTTCATATCATTTTTATCTGGCATGATCGTCTTGAAAAACTGACTCTCTTGTTGTTACTGACGCGAAGAAGTGAAGAACGACATTTTTGTGTCGTTTAGTATCCACATGTTCTGTCCCACCACTGCTAACGGCTAATAATACCTCACATAACGAACAAAACGCGGTGCTCTCATATTTTCCTCACCTAATAAATGGAAAGTCCCTCAGCCTTCCATCACTAACCACACATTTTCTTTCTTAGATGAAGACATCGTTAAAACACTAAAACCATAGCAACAAAAAACTTGTGCGAACTCGGGCTACACCACAACAACAAGCAAAGTTCACAACAGATACAGTGTAACAGTTCACAACGCCGCGAAATCTAGTGTTGCCAACCGCAGCAATTAGAATATAGCTTGGCTCCAAAACAGAAGGAGCTAAAACTGCCAAAATACCTATAGAGAAATTTATCATTTATGAAGCGGACACCAATAAAATAGAGCTTAACATAAAGAGGTAACGCGAATATTAAAACCTTTTGGAGCTACGGAATGAAATATAACAATAGCTAGTTGTAGCGCAAAAGTACATATGGTGAGTACTGAACTATCTACCAATTCCAAAGAGGATTACAGACAGACTTATAGCACACAGCAAGGAGACATAATTTTCCAAAGATGTTGTGTCGAAGACGCAGCATCATTGTTATTTTCTTTTATTCCTAGGCACGTACAAGAAAAGAAGTGCATTTCGTATTTGTTTCTTCAAACGAATGCCTTACCAAATCAGGGCTTTTAAAAAACTCTCCACTGATTAAAATAAATTTTTGGGGCAACAGCAAAAATCCGGGGACATTGCGGGGACGAAATCTTTCCGGGGACAGAGAACTAAATACGGGGACTGTCCCCGGCAAACGGGGACGTCTGGTAACCCTAATCTAAGAGGAATGAACTTAGCCTGGTCGATTTCAATTTGTTATCTTTCTTCTGGATATGATCCTGGATATATCTACAAAGTTTCCTACAGTTCCATCACTTCTGTCTGGGTGTCCATTTCCGCCAGTGTATTTAGGATAATTTTTCGTCGAACAAAAGCTACTCGTCCGATTGTGATGATACTTTGATTAATTTACAGTCCATGGCAACGCGAATAAAATTGGATGTGTTTCGTTCTGGTCTGATATCTGAAAACTGAGAATTGTTCCAAATTATTATAATTTTCGGTTCAATGCGATTCACAAAAAAAGTTTCTGCTTGGATTTTGATGGGGTTTTCATAAATCTAAAGCGCGTGGTCCAGCTGATAAATAGGGTATGCTTCATTTAGATGTGACATGATAAAACTGATAAATTTAAAATAATTTTTTCTTGTACGCAATTCACACAAAACTACTAATCGGATTTTGATGGGCTTTTAAAAAATGTACATCCCGTGTTCCTCTGAGTACAATATGGTATAGTTATATTGATGTGACGTTGAAAAGCTTAAGGAATTGCAGTAAAAATATTTAAAAATTTAGTATTCATTTAATAGTATGTAACTTCTCGCAGTAAAAATGTTTATCGTGATTTCAGCTAACAGGCGGCATCGCATTATTCGAAGGAATAAAATTTTAGTTTATTAAAAACTCCATTCATACAAAACGAAGTGGCGTTCAGTGACCTATATGAGCAATAAATCATAATGTTCTCAATAATTTTGGTTTACGAGGATGGTATGTGCTCTAACAGTACACACGAATGAATGAAATTGCCGGAAACTGTTAGAAAATATAATTAAAAGTAATGCCACTTATTTACTATCTAAAACAAACCCATAACAACTAAATATAATAATCACAGATATTATAAAAATAATCATAGATATTTAAATGTGACATTTGTGGGATTTGTTTCAGTCGCATTAGTATAATACCAAGGAGGAAGATGCCAGCAATAAAGAAAGATGTAACTGGGTTTGGAATCTGATCCTGCTACTGGTGCACTGGTCGTTAAATTCGTCATTTCCCGTTTTTTTTTTTTTTGTAATCAATTAGTTGATTGTTGGTACGTTTGTTGCTATCTGATAAATACCGATAGTGGAATATTACAACAAACAATAGTTGAAGTTTACATGACTGACGAGACAGATAGTACATACAACAGCCACTATTTCCGATCAGAAGACGATAGTACGACAGTAACTTTGCAAGTAGGTTTTTTTTTCAGTTTCAGAGCAAACTACATACAAAATTAAAATCCATCAAAGTGTGCCTAGAATAATTCTATGACAGATCCCATGTTCCGTCTGTCTTGGTTTAACATTTAAAGTTAAGGCAAAAGTAGCTGGGTACAGGAAAGGTGGAAAAATTGGTGTGTAGGGAAATTGCCACTGGAGCGTGCGCTCCATCGCAATTAAATTAACTAAATTAACATAACCCCCAAATCGTATTGGCAAATGTGGAATTCAAACTGTTGAATTTATCTAAGGAGTTAACAATCTTCACAAGATGGAAAGAACAGACTAAGACCCAGCAATAATACCGCCAAGACCAATCTTCGCACCGAGAATTTCTAACTACCAAGTCAGTCTCCTTAGCACTGATCCATCAGATCGCTCTGAAATATGTGTGTTATTGCCAACATACAGAAAGGAACTTTGAGGCGCACAATTAGAAGCAGAAATAAATGTGGGAAAATTCAGCAAATGTCATGGGGGTAAGGCTACGATTCTTCTCACACGCGCCGCATCTAATTGCCGGCGAGAGCGGAAAACGCTGCAAGGAATGCGACCAATAATGCGCCAGCTGGCCGAAAGAATCCGACTCTCAATCTGAAATGTCCCTTCCAACTGGGCCGCTCGCCGGCAATTAAAAGTCGGAGTGAAGCAGGCGGAGAATCGTTCGATATCGCCATTCAGCTACTTCGGTGGTAGCGGCAGGCGCGTCCTCAATGAAGAAAAAAAGGGTTCGCAAGAATAGATAGGTAGAAGAAGCTAACTGGGAATGACGAAACTGAACTGCACTCGGAATTAGGACAGTTTATTCAATTGTTAAAGAAATGTCTAGTATTGCTTCGACAACAGTTCATTTGCATATGAATGGTGGAAGAAACAATTAAACATTAATATATAGACGTATGTTTCCATTATATTTCACTTTTCAGTCACCACTAACTAGCACAGATCATTGGTGTTTGTGTGTGAAAGTAGCATGGAGTTTCCTATCGTCCACAATGTTGGCCAAATGCCGATAGCTGTGGGGGTGTGGGAGATACAGTGATTAAAAGTGGTCGATGTAGTGCATTTTCATATATCGACCAAATACTTGTGTATCCTTATACTTCTCTTTCCTGCCACAACTACATGGGACAGACCATTGATGTTTTTGTGTGGTAATAACATCGAATCTATGGTGGTTAGATGTCGGTAGCTATGGAGGTGTGGGAGATATGGTGGTTGAAAGTGATCGACCTGCGCCACTTTCATATTTCTACCAAAGACGTATGTGTCATGGTGTATCACTTTTCAGCCAAAACTATGTAGCGCAGATCACTGGTCTTCGTGTGTGGTAGCAGCACAGTCACTCGTCGATCACAACGTTGGACGAATTTCGGTAACTGTGGGAGTGTGGGAGATATGGTGGTTGAAATTGGCTGATCAAGGATACTTTTGTATTTCGACCAAAGACAATGTGTCTCCGTATATGTCAATTTGCTGCCACAACTACATAGCATAGTATATATTTCTCTTTGCAGTCATAAATACCCTACGCAGGTCATGGATGTTTGTGCGTGGCTATTAGCCTAGAGTCTACCATTGTGTACTATGGTGGTTACATGTCGGTAGCTGTCAATCACAATTCTTTACAATCACGAACGAAGTTGTGGGCATCATCTAGTTTGAAATTAAAAGTTACTTACAATAATTTGTACGCATCAGGGAATGGTGTTTTTTAAGTTAATTAGTGAGATCGGTACCACAGACAGTGATTCTAGACATTTATTTCTATTGAGCAAAGAGTGAAAAGTATTTTCGGCGGTACATCAGTTTTTCTGAAGATATTTAGGTGATTCATTTCTACATTCGGGAAAATGGAGCTTAAATACTGCAAATGCTTTTAAAATTCAAACAGACGAATGTTGGAATCTTCCTCACAGAATGACATTAAACAAGTTAGGAAAAAATGGATTAGCCGACAGATTCCGCAAATCGCTTTATTAGCATTACAATACTCACCTCTAATTATCTAAACTGTAAAATTAACGTTAAACGTTTATATTTGCAGCTAATTAAAGCAGTTCTTCTGTCACAGCTTAGTTGTAGAGCTGGATTGTACATAAAGGGTGTTCTTTGAACAGAAGCGCAGGAATTAGATCAATTCGGTAAAACTATGAGCTCTTGTAGTGTTGGGGCTAGTGAGCCTTTCGTTGCAAGAGTCACCGAGTCGAGTCCGACCGAGGTCATGGGTGATTTTAATTAAGTGTTGTGTTGTCCTGTGTTGTCCATACTGAGATGTAAACGATAATACAAAATAAACAAGATAATACAGTTGTAGCTGGCTGTATGGATGAAAAGGCCGGAAGCTAAATATTTTTAAAAAAATGGTAAAAATCAATTAATCAAAGAAAAAAATACATTTGCTATAATTTAATCGTTTTTAATGAAGTAAGCCTATGTTGTTCCTTATCTTTGAATTTGAATGGTACATAAGATTGTTGAACAATTTTGTTAAAAGATTTCACTTTTCAATCTTGTCATTTTTTCCAAACGGCAGTGCAATTGTTACCTACCTACCATTTTGGAGTAAAACGCGTATTTTGATTTTGTAAAAATTTGGTTTTTCTGTTAATAACAGCATTTTATACAATTTTTGAAAGAAAAGACTTGCTAGAAAGAATAGTACGAATAAAAATCGGTGATCTTGTTTACACAGACGTACAAGATATTTAATGACTGCCGATGACACCCTGAGGTTCAATTCTTTGTTCATTGGCAATGAGTACCGAAACCATACATTTACGGTAAGTACATATTAAAAATTTAACATAACATTGTAAATATACAATCATCATTATTGCTCCGCCTACAAATACCGACAAGTCTTGTTTGTTTTAAATACTTTTGAAATACAAATTACTTTCCTTAAAAAATAAATAAAAGGGCTCAAGCTTTATTACACTGGAAATTTAAAAAAAAATGTTATATAACGATACGAGTGTCTTAAACATTACTAATAATTTAAGTCACCTAAGTATTTTGTCCTTTTAACTATTGTTCTTAATATAGGGACGTTTGTGGCTGGCTTGATTTATGTATAATTGTGAAGTAAAAATTTTACTCTTAAATATGTAGATGCGCTTGAACTCAGTGGCTAACAGGTAGATGTTCCAACAGACTGGAAGATTGTTACCAATGGCATTTACAAAAGAATATCAAATAATACAGTAATTTTTTGCATTCTTTTGAGATGTTTGGAAAATCTACCACCATTAAATTTTAGTCGCGATGAAATAGTCATTGCTTTTTTATGTGAACATACCAATTTTGACGCCATTGATTCCTTGGTAACGTTGAATGCAGAAGTCAGTAGTGCCAACCCTTTGTTTCTACCTACTTTTCCTGTGTGTTTCTACATTTTTCTGTTTGTTACGGCCTTAACAGAAAGTATTAGATCCGTTTCTGGCATTAGGGTATGATATTCTCCAGAGTTTATCACCAGTTTGGTTAGCTAGTGTATCCACTAACTCGCTATGTATTTGACCTGTGTATACCAGTTACACCAGTTCGTAGAGGCCGTGAAAGCACTGTAACAATTCCAAGAGTTTGTAGACCAGTATGTTTTTTCTATTATGAAATAAAGATTATGGAGGGACCCTAGTGCACTTCTTGAATCTGACAGGATAACAATAATATTTGTAGGTATTTTTTGTACATATTGTAATGCTGGAGTATACACTATCGTTTCCCTTCGTAGCTTGAATATGTCAAGAACAATAGCCATGGTATCAATATACTATGTACCCCGCAACCCAATTCCCCTTCTGTCTTTGAACCATCCGTGTAGATCTGCCAATAACACGGCTCTATTCCGTTCAGAGTTTTTCTTGAATGGTATGCTCAGCATGGTTTTCAGTCTCATAATTATAGCATGGAGTAGTTGTATCAATATATACGTATCATATTTTGGTATTTCTTTAGTTCAGAAATTTAATGCATCTAATGAAGTTGAGCGTTTCCGTTCCCGGTAGTGAAATGACTGAAAATATCTTTCTAATGTCGAACTTACTGTTAAAAAATTGTAATCGTCTTGACACTAACATTTCCGCCGTATACATTACAGAAGTATTTCCATTGGTGTTTCTGATTACTTCTATTAAGAGGGTATCTGTGGATCGTCACGGTACACAAACGTATCGCCATGTAATGGGATTTTATCCAGATGTTGGATTAGGCTTTCTGGTGCACATCCATAGCACAAACAGCCATAATCAGATTGTGGAAAGACTAACTGATCGATATAATATTACAGTTGCTTGAGAATCTGTCCCCCCCCCCCCTCTCCCCCCATTATCCTGCTAGTAGATCCTATTAAATTAATGGCTTTCTCAAATCCAATTATCAATTTCGTTATGATATATTTTATATGTTGCGATCAGGTTAGTTTGGGGTCTATGATCAGCCTTAGATACTTATACTGTTTTGTACGGTATTCTGTATTGACCTAGATGTTTACTAAAGTAATGTTTGGTAACACGTGCTTTGTATAAATAAAAGCATATGTCTCTAATTCGTCAGTTGTCATTCCCGTTTCAATTAACAATTCATCAGTGGCGAGAGAGGGCTTC
Organism: Vandiemenella viatica; assembly: GCA_031002005.1. Taxonomy (NCBI): domain Eukaryota; kingdom Metazoa; phylum Arthropoda; class Insecta; order Orthoptera; family Morabidae; genus Vandiemenella; species Vandiemenella viatica. The sequence goes on along the minus strand of JARYHS010011408.1, from coordinate 160,170,371 downwards.
CTTGTTGTTTCTTATTGTCTTATTGGTCCCATGTAAGTACAGATTATAAACTGTCAAGGAAAATCTGGATGTCAATGATCAGTTTAGAAGAGGCCGCGGCAGATGCAACTACTAGATGCACAAATGAGGAATAATGAAGAATCTTTCTTATGAATGTGGAAACAACCAGCAAAATATACTCAGCATCACAACATCTTCGGATATTCAATGAAATGGTACAGAAGCTACCAGGCACTTAGTTTTCGGTTTTACATAATTTCCCGAAATCACACCAGGATGGTTACTCCAAAAGGCTATGTCCGAATTCCTTCCCATTTCTTCGACCTCAGACTTTCCTACCTCTTAATGACTCAACGTTGATGAGACCAAAAACCGTAAGAGGAAAAAAAAATCTGAATCAACTACAGACGCAACTGAAGGGCTGAAAACTTTTGTCTTTGATTCTCTACATACAATCCATCGAATGTCATAGGACGGTCATTACCTGCAAGTTTAGGATCCTTTCTCGGTTTAAGAACGGCACTATTTTGGCAGTTTTAGTACGAGTATGCATTCTCTTCCCTGCTATATGTTAATTAAAGCACCAAGATTAATAGAATTTCTGGAATAAGGGAGGTGTTCTAGCACTGAATACGAAATTATACCTGGCCCTAGAGCTTCTAATAGGTTCATTTCAAATCCTATTATGTCGAATGAACTTAACAGAGAGTGTTCTTAGTTTGAGGTTCGTTGAAGGTATGTGTAGTTGTGAACAGCAGTAGTGGCCAACCCGGTCAGTATTTTTTTCTGCGTATTGAAGCTTAATTTTTTTTGAGCGTTAGAAAGATTTTATAGCTAGGCGAAAGCCATTTCCATACTTGTGACAGGGTTGTGTCGGTATTTCACAGAATATTATCCACCATTTTCTCATCTTTTCTTTAAGTTACTTCTTTGCACGCACCTATTTTTTCATAAGAATAATTTAGTCATATTTTGTGTTGCATCTTTCATAATTTTTGACAGCTATCTTCCTTTCGTGTCCCGAGTGGTTGCAATCGTCGTCCCACCACAGAGTAAATGTACAGGAGTGTAGATTCCTCAATTTATTTTCAGGAATTGAGTGACTCACTGAAGTTTAAAGAAGGGATTTATAACACTTTCTTCCGTCTTCTGAATTCGTGTATCAGTCTAGATATTTATTTATTGTTCGAAGATATTTTACTCAATTAGCTACAGTCAAGTTCCCTTTGTATGTTGTAAAAAGCACTTGTTCTTCGGGTCTACAAAATCTCTAGAAGAGAAGCTGACCTGATCCCATTTGTTCCTGGAGAAATTTCCAGTCATAGAAATGTGCCAATGGTGGTGAAGTTAGGGTGATTATCCGTAACAGACTTACTTTAAGGTAGATGGCGTTAATGATAGCAATGAAAACTCCACCGCCAAGCACAGTGGATGATTGCTAACACTCTGGCCTCGCATTCGAGAGGACGCAGGTTCTAATCCACGTCTGGTGACCCAGATTTCGTTTTTCTATTGTTTTCCGACATTGATCCAGATGAATGCCGGGATGGTTTCTTCAGAATGCCATCTCCAAATGCCTTCCATTTCCTTGCTCCCGTTCTTTCAAAACATAAAAAACCTCCACCAGGAATAAAATGACTTTATTCTGTTTTAAGGTCTTTGCTATTGTATTCTAATACACAGTCCAGTCACATTAATGTGACCACCTCTCAAAAACCAGAATAACCACCTTTGGCAGGGCGGATCGTGCGAGGCGTGCAGGAAGAGAGTCAATTAGGTTTCTGAAGGTGTTCACTGGGATGTTGCGCCATGCCGACTCCAGTGCCGTGGCCAGCTGCGCTAGATTACGCGGCTGAGGATCCATGGCGAGAACAACCCGATCGAGGTGGTCCAACAGATTCTCGATTGGGTTTAAAGTCGGTGAGTTTGCTGGCCAGGGTAGTAAGGTAAACTCAACCTGGTGTTCTTCGAACCACGCACATACACTACGAGCTGTATGACACCTCGCATTGTCCTGCTGGTGGGTGCCATCATTGTGAGGAAAAATTATTCATTCGCATGTAGAGGTGGACATGGTCCGCAAGGACAGATATGTACTCGTGCTGATCTATCGTGCCTTCCACAATGATGCGTTCACCCAGCTAATGCCAGGAAAACATTCCCCAAACCATAATGCTCCCTCCTCCACCCTGGATCCTTCCGGCAATTGTTGCAGGGTGTTTGCTTTCAGACGTTTCACGCCATATGCGACAACGTCCATCTGTCCGATGGAGCATAAAACGTGATTCATTGCAAAAATATACCTGTCGCCACTCTGTGAACGTCCAGTTGCGGTACTGGCGCGCAAATTCCAGCCTTCGACGCCGATGAACAGCAGTCAGCACAGGTGCATTAACCAGGCGTCTGCTGCGGAGGCCCATGCGCAGCAACGTTCGTTGAACCGTTGTTGAGGATATACTCTTGGTATCCCCTTGGTTCATCTGGGCGGTCAGTTGCACGTCTATTTTCCCGAACGCATCTCCGTAGCCTTCGTTCGCCTCTGTCATCTATAGCCCGTGGTGCACCACATGTTCCACGCAGGGCCGGCGTTAGGGGGGGTTAAGCGGGTCAAATGTACCCGGGCCCGCCGGCTGATGGGGGCCCCGATCATCTGGCTGCAGGGGCCCCCAGGACTCGAAGCTAAGAATCCGCCCATAGTCGACCGGCTAGTTTGTAGAGCTAAATTTTTTTACCCCGGGCCCGAAATTCCTAGCGCCGGCCCTGGTTCCACGCCACTGATTTTGAATAGTGGCATTTTGCCATGCACGGTATACTTTCACCACGGCGGCACGTGAACAGTACACAAAATTAGCCCTTTCCCAAATGCTTCCACCCTTGGCCCGAAAGCCAATAAGCATGCCCTTTTGGACGTCAGATACATCGCTACGTTTCTGCATTACGCCAACGACTGAAATACTTTCCGATGCCCTAGTACATCCTTTATGTACACTCCACTGTAATGTGCTGCCACCTGCCTTCTGTGATTGGTTATTTCACGTTGACGTTGAAAGTAGGTGGTGATCAAATTAATGTGACTGGACTCTGTAATTTGATACAATTAGCTGTCATAGCGCAACTAAATTATATTGCAATCCCATTTTTTCCTTTGTCAATTATTATAACACCCGCCCAGTTGGCTTAGTGGTTGTTGTTCATGACGCTCGACATGGTGTTATCTGATTCAAGTCTTGATTGTGGGAGAAATTTTCATCATCAGAAATTGGCCGGCATGGTACGATAGGAGATGGTGCACTATTCCTAATACAAAAGTCCTGGGCTAAATCCCAAACGTCAAGTGAGGACATACGACACTATTAATGGCGATTCGTCTATTGGATGCACACGTTAAACCTAGAGGCCCGTGTTGATATCCTTTGGAAGATTAGGCCTCAATGGGCCGGCGCCAAGTTTCACTCACTTCCTTCTTCAATCTTTCATTCATGTACAAAAAAAAAATACACCACACTAAACCACACACAACACAATAAAAACGCATATATGCATCAATCACTGCAGAAAACAAAGGAAAAACACCCCCAATTCGAAAATTTCCGAAGAAGAAAATACTCACCATCCTAACGGTTGAGAACAGAAAGAAGAAAATTACAATAAATGATTGGGATGGTTTTGTAAATTGTAGTATTTTTCCCTGCATATTATATGAAACTGTTTTCAATAAGCATGACAGACTTTTTAAATGTGCTAAATTGTTTGAGGTACCTGACATTTTAATTAAAGGACATCAGTATGTCATGTTGCGCAGCTACCATATATTGCTGTGTTTACGATGTATTTAAATTGCGTAATTCGTCCAATGTAATTTCAAAAGTTTGTTTTATGTTGCTTGATAAATGAAATTTTGTTATGCCAGCTCCCGGAAACCAGGTTTCGTCGGGTTCACTACTGTCTCATGTTTGCTTTGTTTTTTCTCCGTTTAAACAGCACTGCCTCTCTAATTGTATCACTTTACATTAAATGCTTTTAAAAAAAATGACAACGACACTTTTTTTTTTTTTTACTGTTAGAATTGTATAAGCATTGCACTAATTCAGCCTCCTGGCAACGATTTCATACGAAATCTCAAACAGTAACATATAATATGCTTTATGCTGGTAAGCTTGTTCTCTCGTTAGGTGAAAATCGTCAAAATATATTATTTATTTCAGCATCAATACGCTGTAGCTTGTTGTTGGATCAACAATCAACGATGTTTTTCTCTGCTTCTGTGTTACCAAAGTTGTTGGGGGATCGTTGAGCTACTGATCAATGCAGCTTTTATCTCACTGTTCCCTGAGAATATGGTGACGTCAGTGGTTCATCTTTACTGATACAGCGCGAATATGTTCCCCAACTATAGGAAACTGTGGAAGATGTAGATTATCCTCAAGAAAAAGTTAAATAACTATAACAGAGAACTAGTTCTTCAATTAATATTTCTCATCCTCTTAACATTCTACCTGGCATTTTTTATCATCTCCGTATTTTATCGTTCCTTTTCTAATGGTATCAACACAATTTTGCTGCATACAGCGTTGTTTCTTGTTATTTATGCTTAGTATGTTCAATAGGGATCCAGTACGGCAAGTGTCTAAGATGATCAACCTTATTTTAATAAGTTCTCTGACAATATTAACACAATACCTAACTCTAATGAAGTTAGTATTCTACAACTTCAGACATCACGAACTCAGAATAATTCTGGTTTTCTAAGAGTTATCATGTTTGCAAAAAATTCACTTCCTCATAGACAACTTTCAAAAACAATAAACATATGTAAAAAGGTTGCCAAAAAGTGAATATCTAATGAATTCTCCAATTATATTACTCTCTCTACATATTATTTCCTACAACGACAATAAAAAAAAGTATAATACATACATTCATGAATACAACATATTTATTATTTTCATGTACTCACATAATTACAATATTGTTATGCGCCAACGTAGTTTTGGGGCTCCATTTAGTGATGGCTATAGCAAGCTGCATGGATGTCTAAACGGACTCCCGTTCGTTAACAGCATTGAAACAGAAACATTGTTATAACGATATTGATTTCTAAGAGCCGTAAAAATGGAAACCAATTAAGAGAATGAAACAGAGAGTTACTGGCTAAAACATCCTTCTCACTACCAATTACATTAATGTATTGTGAAGGAGAAAGAAACAAATGATATTGCGTTTGATTTTGGTTCCCGGAGAGCGAATCCGTGTTGTGCAGATTAAACAGCACACGCTTTTGTTTGCTCCAATCGACAGAAACGAACCAAAAATCTATACTGCTTTCATTTTACACATAATCAATAGTCTACAGAAAATCTTGTTATAATTCAAAGCATCTATTTTAACGAAACACATCAATAGATTTCAGGACTTCTTAAGTTTTATTGATTATACATAGCTTGCTTGATATATGGTTGATCATGTCAATGAAGTATGAATAACTAATCTATCAAAGAACAAGGGGTAAATGTTAGTTTCTGTCGAGATTTCTTTACCAAATAGAGTAACAATGGTAAGATGTTCAGAAAATTTCGTATTTAGTATTTTCATACTTATTTTTCAGTTATTATCATAATCACAATCGTTTGTTTCCGATTCTGCGAGTCGCCCGGCATATCCTCTCTAGTTTTTGATAGTCTTTACAGGAATCCTCCTCCAGTACTTTTAACATATTTAGCTTTTGTGGTTCAAAGATATATTTTCTTGTCATGTATGTTTAGTAATTCCAGTGATAATTTTAAAAAAATCATATTCTTGAATGTGATGGCTCGTATGTGTCAAAACTAGAAGGGAGACATGTTAAAATTACTTGTGAGTTCCGAATAGCTGATTCACTGGTAACTTCGTCATTTTCAATTTTATCAACTAACAAGAGTGGACAAAATTCACTTGTATAACGGCAGTTTCGACAGCATAAAAACACGAGATTATAAAAAAATCAGTTTACCCGAGAAATTCCACAACACTTCATGCTTTTGTAGCTGACAACGTTCATTACGTCTTTTATGCTCTACGAAAGATTAAGAGTTCTTGGCCGGTGGAGGCGAGGTGATACTGGTTGAATGTAAGTAAGCTACCTGGTACCAATACGACGATGAATGTTAAGAGCTCGGCGGGCAGTGAATGTCCTGTGGCCGACGTGATACAATGTCATGTCCTTCTTTTCTTGCAAACTGCAGGAACTGGGGAAACAGTGCTACAGCAGATGTCGAGAGCAGAGGAAGTGCTGTGTTCCAATGCAGAAACAGAACGCATATTCGAAATTGCCTTTACTTGGAACCTTAAAACAAGATCCAATTAGGACCGTGTTGGAAAATCCCTTAGGCATTCCTACATTGCATCAAATTCTAATAATTTGATCGCATCATGCAAACAAGTTCATCGACCGTGCTACTAATCATAAGTGACAAACAAAGATCGGATCACCAAAGGTTTCAATATATTGATCCCATTAATGTCGATACCAACATAAAGCTGAGTGAATTGAAGGAATCGATAGGTGAGTCTTGATCAACTATCCAAGATTCACCTACTGAATTGGTAAAATGAATAATGCTTTAAGTAACAACACTGACCGCAGTAAAAAATTCTTCACATTCCTGATGTCACAAAAGTTGTATCCATTATGTAATTCGAGTACCTTACGTCACTACCACATGCGATGTACATTTCTGATTCCTCTAATCCGAATGTCAAGTTCAAAGACATCTTTTCTAAAGTAAAAACTTAAATGTAACTCAAGAATCTAATTTATTTTAAAAGTTCTAACTACCTCATAATTATACCATTACAATTAATTATTCTTAGCTGTATTTATAGAAATTTATTAATTGCATTATTAAGTTAGCGATCATGATGGAATATGCTGGGTGAAAGGCCTCAAAAAAAATGAATACACAGAATGCCGAAACATCATAACCTGCCAATATATTTGAAACTTTAGGATGTAATGATCATATAAGAAGAACATATTTCATTTCAATACCATTAAAATCTTGTGTAAATCGAGAGATTAAGATGCAATTTTTTTTAGAATGAATCTTTCCACAATAGCATTAAAGTAAGAATAAATTATGTTCAGAACTAAGTCCAAGTTAAAGATTATGCCTAAATGTTTTGAGAAAGTTAAGTCAGGATTCGAAGAAGTCATTATTAGTTGTTAAATTGATGTGTCAACAAAAATTCGTCAGCATTTTTAAACAACTATTCCTTATCACGGCAACGACGCGAACTATTAGTGATAGAATATCTCTTTACGACTATTTCTCCATAGCAGTAGTCATTGTTCGAAAAATAGAACAGAATAATTTATAAATATGTGTATAATTGTATATACTTTCCCTAAGATTTTCAATATTAAGTGAATACATTTTTTACCACGAGCTCACTGCCCTTACCAATATCAAAATGACTGTTCCCAACAAATCTTTCTTGTAGATAATTTTACAGCTATTGATTAAAATAATTTTAGAAAAATTATATTTATTTTGTAAACTAGCAAGAGACTGATGTCTGAAACTGATTATACGAGACTATAGTCAAAGATTATCAAATATATATTTTAAGCTCTCTATAATTACTTGGTTTGAAAATTATTTTTAACTTAATAAAGTACTTCACATGATATCTGGAATAACTGTCGGTTTGTTGGGTTTCATAATGGTAACATCTCAAGGGGTTGGTGTTTCAGATAGAAAATATATGTTTCAAACCACCTGACTGCAAAAAAAAGCTGTTTGAACTTAAATGATTAAAGAAAATATTATATTTATTTCCTGATGAAAATACACCTAAATATTAGATTAATTACTGATAAAAGTCAAGTTAACCAATTTTTGTAGAACTATCCACTATGATCATACCGTTTTTTTGGAGAAAATTTTTCAACTGTTGTATGCGAAATATTGAGCATCAAATCGCGATTTTGGGATTTCATGGTTTAATGATTTATTATAATTATTGTTCATATAGCTATAAATTAACAAGAAAATAAAAGAATAAATTCTATTTTGAGTACATGTAATACAAAAAACATAACAGCAACATTTACGTATGTAAGTCGTTTAATTTGAGGAATAAATCGAATTCTTACGTAGTTTTTCCTCGTCATCATCATTATCGGAACCCTCTCCAATTTCCCGGGTGTGGTTTACGAGCCTTCCTGTGTTTCTGTCTTGGTTGTTATAGACGATCGTCTTCACTGTCTCACATCCAGAAAAGTTTCTCTGTCCGTAATATATTCCCAGTTCCAGCCTCTTCTCTCTATGTCCTCCTCCAGTTGGTCTGTCCATCTTCTTCTTGGTCTTCCCACTGGTCTTTTACCCACTATCCTTTTTTCCAATAGAAAATAACTTAAACAGAACAGTACCCTTAGTATTTCTAGCATCATGCAAGACAACGTGCTCATGTGTTCACATTTTTATCCGGTTCTGAGGATCTAAATAACAGAATATATAACTTCACAAAAAACTCTTAGAATCACATTCACCATTTTTTGTTGCTGTATTTTAAGCCTGGATGATTCAATAGAATGGTCTTGTTGTCCTAGCTCATAATACCGTATGCCTGTTTTTCCTAATAGCATGATAATGTCAAGCCACAAGTCAGCTTTCACATGTAATGTGCCGAATTGTCACCTGTAAATGCCTAAAATTCAAATATGCGAACATTTTTATCGTAATGAGGCTTCCAACGTGGTGAAATGCAAAGCTTCAGAGTAGTTTGTTTCTGTTTATACGCCCGTTTAATGTCCATCACTGATATAACGCATGAAGAAATTTAATAGCAACAACGTAAAATGCAAAACAGTTTGCTATACGTCTGACGATGACACATCACTTTCGGGAGTTCAAGTTTTTCAGTACATACGAGCGAATTCGTGCATACATTTGTCCATGCTTTCACTTAGCAACTCTGTGCCTTCCCTGTGTAACAATATCTCATACTATGTGCAGACGATCCTATCCTATCTAGAGAACGTAGTCTGCAAAGATCCATTCCTTCTTCTTCACTGTTCCAAATAACTTTATACTTATTACTTTTAATCTGCTTCAGTTACAATGAGAGACGATACTGCTACCAAATGACAACAAGTAGGTCCACGAAATTCAATATATTGTATAGCTTTCAGTAATCAAATACAAAATTTTTCACAGTGTATTTTTTTAAATAAACAGCTTCCATGAAATAACTGCTAAAAGATTACATCTCTCATTCGCTCCACTCATACGGACCACGGCTATTAGCTCACATATGTATCTTATGCCACACTGTAACCGACTGTGTATCCCGCCGTACTGACTACCTACTACACAGAGCGCGGTCTCTCCAGTTATAAAGGTAAAATTCCCAGGCTCGCACGTCCATTCAAGGCAATCAGTCTCCAGGAAGCAAACAACCCCTCATTGCTAATTTGGAAGCAACAGTCTTTAAAAACCAAAACATGTACTTTAAGTATGATTAATTTAAATATTACTGATCAGAGTTAATAGTGACCGTGGGTAGGCTGATAGTATGTGGCATTTAAGTACACCGGCCATTGCAGAACGCAACTGTACTTACACAATATCAAGAAGCTATTGACACTACTCAGCAGTTTAAATAACAAGAATAGGCTTAAAACAACCATCCACAGCAGCAGAGTGGCAGGCGCTCCTAATCCTCTTTGCAAGGGTTGATGTTCGAATTCGGCGTAACTCATGGGTGACTTCAGTCAAGCGTTGTGTTACTCTTAAGATCCTCACTGCATTGATCACAGACACAATGTTTGTGGCTGTAATAGAAATTCCAATAAAAATATTTGAAAGGTAAATACACTAACGAGATTGAAAAGTTAAAAAAAAAACCTAGAAAAAACCTAGAAAAAACCTAGAAAAGAAACTAGGAAAAACCCTAGAAAACCCCTACGAAAAAAAATTAAATATAAAATTACAAATTGAATCGAAAGGCTATGCCGGAAGTATACGCATGAAATTCTTCGAGAGGACTTGGTACCGTAGGAGTGTTGTAATGATGCTGCACTGAGGTGGCTCATTTGTCCTGGATCTCATGAACAGATAATTTCCAGAAAGTGTTATGCCCCTCATGTAATCACCACGTAACGCAGAATTTCAAAGTTGTGACACGAGTTCAAATCTAGCTCAAATGTCAGACGTTTGCTTAATGTAAATGACTACTTTTTATACTCGTACGTGGATGTAACTACTAAGTGTAACTACTAAGTGTGTCCGATTGTCATACTATTAAAAGTGTGTTGTGACCCGCTTAAGATGTTTGTAATTTGAAGAGACACACTATTAGGAGCAAACGGTGGAGAGGTCGGCAGCGGGGACTCCGACGCCCACGAGACTCGCCCACGCAGCCTCCGCCCACGGGTCTGCAACCCGGCAACACAGCTGCGACCGTGCCGAGGTGGCGGCCTATACCTCCGATTACAAGGGGCGCAGTAAACAGACGGCATGTGCTCCCACGCGCCGTCACATAATACTTGAACCACTAGAATTCAATTCCTGTTGCCATCGCATGACCCACATGACACTTTACAGATTCCGAATACATCTGGGGAGTGAGGGCTTTAATCGTTTCACCCACACAATCTTGAAAATGCGTTAAATCTTATCTACAAAATAATGTTAGGTTTTTTATTATTTTATGGCTTTATGCCTCGTCGATATCGAGGCCGGACGGGGATTCAAACCTGCGATCATCTGAATGCTAGACGTCCTCGTTACATCTCAGTCCCATATAACCGAGCGGGTGGTGTAACGGTTAGCGTTCTCGCCTCGCATTCGGGAGGACGGCGGTTCGAATCCCCGTCCGGGCATCCAGATTTGGGTTTTCCATGGTTTCCCCAAATCACTCCAGGCAAATGCCGGGATACTTCCTTCAAAAGGCCATGGCCGAATTCCTCCCCATTCCTTGCCCCCATCCTTGCCCCCCATCCTTTCCCGTCTCTAAAGACCTCGATGTTAAAAAGAGACGTAAAGCAGTTACAAAAAAAAAAAAAAAAAAAATCAGTCCCATATAATCCATTTTTTTAAATAAATAAATGTATCAGAGCAGAAAGAGAATACGTATACAGATAGCAAACTTAAGCTGTGATGTATTTTGAAATCAACGTACCGAAGCAAAAGGGAGTGTACTCTTGTTTACATAACAAAGTCGGAAATCAAGATCCAAAACTTACTTTAATAGCACTACTTACTGAATGTAAGATAAATAATTATTCCTGATTTATGGGTAGAGTTGATGAAAAATTATATTTTAAGAAAATCGAATATAATTAAAATAACAGATAAAATGAATTAAATTATGGTCTGTATTAATTTGCTGTTATATACATCCGTTTGCTCTTGGCAAATTTTAGATTTTAATCAGGAGCCATATCACGCTTAGGAATTTTCAATTAAAAATCTGTGCCGGAATGGCGATACTTGCAGACTCAAAAATAACGATACATGAATTTTTATTAACGTCAATAAATTGAAAACGAGCCTGGTGGGTACGAAACTAATTTTCTGGAGTGAAACGTGAAGGACGTGGCTTCGGACAGCAGTCAGACCTTAGAGAATCCGGTTTACCTTTGTTTTCCGAAATCACTCCAAGCGGAAGCGGGGATGGTTACTTGAGAACACCAGCTCTCTCCTGGCTCTAATGACCTTGAAATGGTTAATAAAAATCGGTTTTAAGTTAGGAGAAAAAATTATTAATTTTAATATAGTTGAAATTTTATGAATTTCTAATGAATACCTTGAAGGGATACCTGTGTATTTACAAGAAAAAACAAGTTTGAGATTTCACAATTTATCATTTATTTAAAAACAATAACAGTTTTAAGAAATAGTTTTTTAAAATAAAAACATTCTTAATTGGAATTTGTAACATTTAAGGCATGTAAATTTTAATTGAATAGGACGCCACCTCAGCTAACAATTACAGAGAGCACTGAGGAATCTCTTTATCAGAGCAGGCCTCCCTGCAGGGCCACTTCAGGTCCAACCGAAACTGAAGAGCAATGCGTTTTTGAGATAATCAACGATAATTACCGTCGTTGCAGCCATTCTGCACAAGCTGCATAGGTCGACACATATGAAGGTTACCATCCAAGAGTACTCATCACTGTTGTCGGTAGATTGCAGTGTCTGCCGCACTAAACAGCTGGCTTCCCGCCGCTGCCACGTCTCCAGCGCGAATACCACTCTCTCCCGAAGTCTGTCCTGGGCTAGGTTGGTTTCAGAGAGAGAAAAGAAACAATATTAGAGGGTACTTTGATTTTGGCACATCCTCATAAATCTGAGGCCATTCACTTGTAAGTCAGTCTTTTCCCAAAGCTATCGCAGGAACTCCCTCGCCAGGTCTCAACCCCTGTTGCGCCCAAACACTTGTCTCGTAGGAGAACGACACGACGCCGGCCTTTTGTTCCCTCGTGTGTGCCTGCTGCCGAAAACAGGACATTCCTTTAGCTGTATCGCAGCTACCAAAACATAGTTCCGTTCTTTCTTATGAAATGATTTAATTTTAATCATTTCAACCTCGATTGCAATTAGCTGTAAAGCCTTAACAAAAAATAAACTGGAACTCGGTAGTTGAGAGCAACTATATAGACTATAGAGCATCGCAGCCAATTCATAACATCTTAAACATCAACGCTGAGCAAAAAATTGAATGTTTACAGATAATATTTGCGTTAGGATACTGTAATATGAATGGAAATAGATTTAAATTCTTGTTTGAAACAAGTGAAGTCTTTGGTAAGGCGCCGGGAATGACAGTTACACAAATGAGAAACAACCGGCAGTGTATTGTATACAAACATATTTTTTTCTTTCAGTTTCAAAAGACTAAGCTTCGAAATATTTTCAGTATATTGAAATCGTATCACACTACTGTTAATTTTTAACTCCTGCTGGACGTGTTTTCGCAAAGGAAATATTGTTACTATAACTTGCTTATAACAAGCATACGTGTTGTTTCCGATGTGTAACGAAAAGAGTTTTATTTGAATTTATTCATGGACGTAAAAAACTCCTACTGGACGCGTTTTCGCAGAGGAAATATTGTTACTGTAACTTGATTGTAACGAGCATGCATGTTGTTTCAGATGTATAAAGAAAAGAATTTTATTTGAATTTATTGATGGATGTAAAAAGATAATGAATCTGTAACTAATTTCAGGAGTTGGAGGAATGTATCGGGTGCGGAACGTCGACCAGCCATACGGGTCGATAGACAGCTTGCCACCACAATCCTGTCAGCTGGTTACAGGGGATATCGGAGGGCAGTGTGCCATGTGGCAAGGTGATAAAAGAACACCTCCTAGTTTCCACCCACGCCCTGCTCCAGCGCAACACTATGGTAATCTGAAATGAAGAGAAGGATTTTAAGCCAACTAAATTACTCGTTCGCTTTTGAAAATAATTTTGCACTAACAAAAAGATAACAATAAGCAATGTAAGACGCTTTGATATTATAGTCATGAGCAATTTTCGATCTATTTATTTTGACGATTTTATTTAATTTTCACCACCGGTTGTCGTTTAATTTGTTGCCTGACGAAAAATGTTTTTAAAAAATTGCTCATGTAGCAAGAAACTACAAACCTACGTTAAAATTATTCATTAGACTGAAGGGATAAGCAGCCAATGATGTGTTGGTATGTCCATTCAAATGCGGGAGGGACCTTCGATTTTGCAAGAAGAATTGCAGTGAAAAATTTTAGCCAGCTGAGTCACCCTTTTGCGGAAAAGGGGCCTTGCACAAACTACGTTGGTCGGTCCGGGGGGGGGAGGGGAGGGGTTGGCTTGAAGGCTACGTTGGACTACGTGGGGGGAGGGAGGGGGTTCCGAGCCAGGCCACGTAGCTTTCCTTTCATAACATTTTTCACACTTAAAATGAAGAACAGAACTCATAACAGCATGTGAATATTTATTTCGCTCAATTAATTATCTCCGTATGTAATTTACAATAGTCTGACAAGAGAAAATAGTACAAAATGTCTTCTGGAATCAAAAAGGAAAAAAGCTACGTGCTACGTGGGGGGGGGGGGGGGGTAGAGGCAAAAGCCACGTAGGGTTACGTGGCGGGGGGGGGGGGGGAGTTCACAAGAGACCAAAATGGAGTTAAGTAGTTTATGCACGCTCCCAAAGTGTTGAAAATTTATAAGAAGAAAGTAATCTCCTTTAAAACTTTCCGGCTATAAAGCGCATATTACCAAAGTCGTTTGATAACTTGGTAAAGTGTTTATCTACAGTGAATCCAGTTACATTTGAATGAAATGAGAATATGACGAGAGTTGCTTTTCACCACAACACTTAAGACAAATATGAAACCAACTGACGGGAACAACAAGCACAAGGTGAGTGAGTAACGGGAGTCACAAAGGTACCAGACCCGACCTGCTCTTGACTATAACCTCTCAGCAAACGTCTTGAGTTGCATCAGTCTAACCTATTAACTACTTCTACCCCGGCTTCAGTTTAAAAATAAAAAGATAACTGTCTAGGATTTCATCCTTACCTTCACCTAAATCTTTCGTTTTCTGTGATATATCTCCCGCATATTATGACACTAACGTAGTTAAAAAGAAAGAAAGAAACGGTTGTCGCCTATGGGCTAGTTACAAAATATATTCAAGACAATGTATGAGTGCATGAAATTATTTCATACTACAATGATATACTGTCTACTTCAATATCAATTGTGCAATAATGTTGAATCGCTAACACATCCAAAGGCATTTCGATGTATTTCATAGCTTCTCAAATAGTTTGTTAACTTCAGGTTTCCACCATAGTGTCTTAATTTTCTTTTAACATTTAAAATCAATTCAGCACAGTTTTAATTAATATTTGTAACTTTTGGATTGCTGTAAGGTATTTTTCAATGTGGAAACATTATAATATTTATATGAATAATTACGCCTATGCAATTGAATATTTGTTTATTTCACCGAACGCGTTTCACTTCATGTCTGAAGCATCTTCAGCGGTTCGTTCTGTGGGGTATTTTTACATGAATTAGTTTCTTATATGCTAATTTGTACATGGGGCTTATGTTAATAAATATATACAATTCTACTTACAATTTTCCATCAATTACAGTATTTGGCATAGATTATGCCGGTAATATCATTTTGTTATAAATGAATGTAATCTTTCTCGGCGTTGTTTATTAATAACAACATCACTCGGTTTGTTTCCCGAGAAACGTTTATAAATATCATTTTGCATCTTCATTTTTGCGAGTATCAAGTCACTTGCACTGAGCACTAGTTTTAACATTTGTTCTGTGTGTTGTGCTTTCTTACGAATTACCGTGTGTGTTTACTGTGGTGTATTTGGCATGGCGGTAGCTTTGTTATCGTTTGTCTTCTGTTTCCTTGGTGGATGGCGCGCTTTTAAATATACGTTTGTGTTCAGATTAGTGTGTTTAGTGTATTTTTGGTTATATCTTTTGAGGTGGGTGTTTGTGTTTCTTATTTTCTTTTAAGAACTGTGTACAGTGTTGGGTCCGTCAGGTTCGTGTATTCATTTATTATGTTTTTTTCCTTCTGCCAGTGATTTTTGGATGTGGTAATTTTCTTGAAAAGTTAGTAGTTGTGGTTTACTGTTGTTTATAGTTAGTATTTCCATTTCTTTCTCAATTTTTGTAGGCTGGTGATTGTATTCTAGTAGGTGCTCTGCGAAAGTTGAGTGGTTATTATATTTTAGTGCTCTTAGGTGTTCTTTGTATTATTTATCGCAATTGAGGAAATGGCCCACAACAACCAGATGGAATCATTATGTTTACTCTTCAATAACTGTTAATGTTTCGATAAAAATTTCGTGGTATTGGCGTACCCAATTTGATTTTAGAACATTCATTAGTATAGTTCGGAAGTGTATTTAGATCATTTAGAGTACGTCACAGGCGTCCACCAGTCTATACGTCTGGCAGATTCTTAATAAATTTTAATTATCTACCTGATGAAATTTAAACACTAGCAACTATGCATTTGGAATCAAGATCACATTTTCTCTGCGTTTAACGTATCTACGGATATGAAATCCTAGTATGCATGCAAATTGCTTTTTTTTTAGTAAAAAGAGTAATTTGCTTTTATTTCATCGGATTTATTTATATAGATGCTACATCACATTTATAATAACATATTATAACTTTATAATCATCTGAAACCGGATAGGAAGTGGTAGTTTCACTTATCCATCCGTGATAGAATTAGAATCTACAAGATTCATTTAAGAATATTTAGAATTTTTTTTAATAAAACATAATTTTACATCTGAAATTCCAATTTTCTGCTGTTCCGAGGCCGTAAACGCTGAGTTATGCGTCAATAAGTTGTACGTATTAACTTTCACAGAACTGCACTCCAAAAAGTATTTTGAAAACGATTAAATGCTTGAAATTAGATTTGAACATGTCACAGTTAGCCCAAATCGTTGGGTAAGGTCTCTGAAAACTAATGGCAGTCTCTAGAGCTCCAAATAGTGTTGATTGGTTCACAAAACATATTTGCTGAAAGCCTCTGTGGACATATGGCGATACTTCCTTAGATTTGATGGTATTTGACAATTATGGAAGTAAATAGGACATACAACCTGTAATTTGATGCATCATGCCATACTACGTTTATATGTATTATCAAGATTATTTTATTATATTTGATCATATAGTTTGGTACTTTAGATCTTGGGCGATTCAGATTTTTCAGTTGATATACAAGGTTGCTCAGGTATGGGGAGACAATGGATCAACCATCGAATATATTTAAATATGGTGCATATAATTGGGCACGAAAACGGATAATTCAGCGTGCAGCATTAGGAGACCAGCCCAGGAAGCTCGCCGCATTGTCGCCAGAGCGGACAGAAAGGGGGATGGGGATGGGGTGACCTTCCGGCCTCTCCCCCAGGTCCCGTTAAGGTCGCGGTAGCTACATTGTGGAAAATAACCATCTGCCGAACGTTTCCGAGCCACGACAGAAGCGCGAACCGGGGTGTTAGGAGACACGTCATTACAGCGACCACGCCTTCTACCAATAATAATAGAATCACGAGGCACATGATTTAAAAATGTGGGTTTACTCTGTCCGGGTGTCTTCGTCGACAACGGAGGCGGGGCGAGAATTTACCTACTGGTAGGAGAACCTACAAGAAGGGACTTGATCGCAGAACGTGACAAGGAGAGGATCTGGCTCGCCTACGCTAGAGGTACCGATGGAAGATGGACCACCAGCTCTGAATGCGTGCGGCACACGTCGCTGATCATCACATCTATGGTAAAGTGTTACCCAAACCAGGCCCGCACCAGTTTCGTGAGACTGTTTAATGAACCCGTATGCGCTCTGAAGACAAGAGGTCTCTTCTCCTTGCACCTTGGTTAAACTGAGCCAGGCGGACTTTTGTCACAGACTATTCTTGTTCCTGAAGGCACCTTGCACTTCAAATTTTGTTTAACAATTTCGGATGGTAATTGTTCCAATTCCGATGGCGCCCAATCTATATCATTTTGATTGTTTATCAACACGATTTATAATGCGTGTTTGACTAATCATATGTTCAATTTCATGGTTGTCCACTGAGTAAAGTTAAAGGCAACGATTAGTATGTTCTTTAACGGCTTATTGTAAACCTGGGCCTTGCTTGATATTGATTTTAACATGTTAATAATAAAGATAAATGTGCCCAGAGGTGTATACGCCATAATACACAATAAATTCTGATGTTTGTTTACATATAACCCCTCAAAAACTCCAGATTCTTGCCCATAAATATTTACATTCATGCATGTTAATGGAATTAACTTCCAAGCATCAATTTTAATAAGTAAAGTAGTGAGAAGCAACCACCCACTACAAACCATCCCTCTTCAAAACACAATCTTTTTGATTTTGAACTTACTAACTACCAGAAACATTTTTAAATGGACACTGAAATAATTAGTCGCATGTTTGGTAACATCGTTCCCGTTGTTCTCCTGATCCGATCACAACATCATCATTGCGTTTGAAGTATGAAGCAAAATTCTTCATTCATATGAAAAAAGAAAAAAAAAGTAATGTGATTCTACTGTACAATGCAAAAAATTTAATTTGATAGAAAATTGGCGCTAATCTCAAGCATATGAAAACCACGAATAGTTAATACATCAATATTAAATCTTTCAATTGAACTCTTGCTTGATTATGTCATATACATTATAAATTTGGACTAAAAACTAATTTATGTTATTTTGTATTAGTTGCTAGAGATTTCTGGTTATAATAAAGACAATGGCATTACATCTTCAAGTAAACTGTTACAAAACACGTTTCACTAGTAGGCAAATAAGCTGGATGTAAGGAGTTTTGTGGAATATGCTGAACAACGTAGAATGGAACTATTCTGTTACTTTCTCAAACTGCCTGCAGAAAAACCTGTACAGTAGAAGTTTAGCTCGTTGTCTATAAGTTACGAAAGGATGAGTAGTGAAACGAATGTAATCGAATACAGCAGCTCCTGCGTTTTCAGAACAACTACAACAAAACCGAAGTGCTGTCTGGGCGTAGGCGATTAATATGTAACCATTCCATAGCAAGAGCCCCCTGGAGTGGTTTTTCGTTACCTTGTGTGAATAATATTCGTATTCATACACTTTTGGCTGTGTGACAAAACCGATCATTGTCAATAGGAATCATATTAATGCTGAAATAAACCTAAAGAAAGAACAAATAGAAGTGGCCAAATAAGAATAAAGTCAAGCCTATAAAACAAAGATCGTTTTCACAAGAGTTAAAGCTAAATTATTGAAAAAACTTAAGAAATGAAAAACTATAAAGTAAAAATATCAAGATACTGGAATCAAAGAAAAATCAGAAGACAGGATGGAAAAGAGATAACAAGACACTGAAAACTAGGATGGAAGAGGCAATTCTGAAATACATGACGATTGCAGCAGACTAGGAGAATCGGAAAAGAAAAACATGCGTAGAAACATAATTCAGTAGGTGGTGATGACATGTTTCCCAGTTTGACCAGTTCTACCTCAACCATCCTGCACTCGCTGCTCCCGACCGCAATCTACCGATAACTTGCAGCTGGCAGTGTAATGTTACTTCCTTTAGTGGTTTTGGATTGCTAACTTTACTTTAGTAAACCTTGCACTTGGTACATGCCACATTTATGACGTATATAGATATGGACATTCATTTGATTTACATTGATAAAATAATAATAGTAACATTTACGCCAGGACGATTTTAATTGAATTTAGTCAGAGAAAATTAATGGAGGGATCAGTGATCTCGGATATCGCTGCCGCTCAGAGACAATGAGACGGTATACACAGGTAGAGGCCCGCTACCCAAATATAAGAATACAATGGGGCAGTGGAGGCGCGTTGTGTTGGTCGCTGATCGGGTTGAAAGAGGGGCGCTTTTCGTATCTTGTTAGCTGGATTATGACAATGGAACACAAGCCCGTGTTTGAACAATTCAAAGGAAATTTTGATGCGTAATGGAAAGACACTAGGGATTAGCGAACATTCATTTCCGTCGATAAATCCCGAACTGTAATATACGTAAGAATTTGATATATTGCAGAGATGGAGAGAGTGACAGCTTGGAAATATCATCTCAGTTCGGCAAGTGTAGAGCTGCCAATGAGAACTGAGACGCTGAAAGCAGACAGTATGCTAGCTGTCTCAAGTCAATAAACGCCCAGCAAATGTTGTTATAAACTAATGCCTGGATTTTGTTGATTTTCATGACAAATCGACGCTGGGTCCTGTCTGACGATTGGTATGTGGGAAGAGGACGACAGAAAAGCGACAATCGTGAAAGTGCGATTTTTTTTATTTTTATTTTAAAAAATCACAAAAGAGGAAGACTTAAACTGCGGGACATATGTACTATTCTGACGTTCGATTCGTGCTAGCAGACCTATGTAGAGCAATTAATTTCGTTGTCGGCGTTTATATCGCATTGGAAATAAAGACACGGTAGGCGTCATAGATGTGAATCTAAACATGTCAACTAAACAAACTGCATTAGCTAGAAACTTGAAATTTATTTCCTATGTTGATTAAAACTTATATTTAAACGGCAAATGACAAAATATATATATATACACATTATTTCTAATACGCTTTGTAAGTGTGAGCAAAATAAGTAAGAGTTTTTTTAGGTTACTTTTCCGTATTTTAGCATAATTTTATTCATAATGTTCTAAATTAAAGGCGAATGGCATTGTAGTGGTACCTATATTACATTTGATCGTGAGTGAACGTAGCATTAGCAGCGCACGTGATATCGCGGAGTGACGGTGAAGACCCTTGGGAGCGGAGTCAGTCTACTATTTACCTGAAAACGTGTTAGGCTTTGATTTTAGTGCCAAGCGACTGCTGTGTGACCTACGACGTACGCGATACGTGTTTAGTCATTAGACTACTGAACCCTAAAGGCGCGAGGATCGACTCGCACTGGCCCGGTTATTGAATTTTGTAAGAGTAAGCAGTCTAAACGATACACAGGCACCAGACAGGAGGCGAAAAAAGGCTGAGAGGAAATAGCGCATATCCAGTCGAAACAATTAAATCCTGGTGATAAGAATGAGTGAGTTTCTATATTCTGAATGATTACTAGGTTTGTTCTCAACACAACAAAACTTTACATACGAACATACGCGAAAAATTTTATTTTCTGAATTTGACTTACCGCGGTAATAAGTATAAAACTTGATCTGAGTTGCTGCAGGAACCACCTCCACTGCTACGAAACAGAATGCACAGTGTACCCAAGTTTTGTCAAAATATTAACCATACTTCTTACTCTCGGGATAAACAATCAAGCACCTGCAAAACTCTTTCGATATTTAATTTAATTTAATTGCAATGGAGCACAGGCTCCGGTGGCAATTTCCCAACACCCCCATCTTCCCCCTATCCTGCACCCACCTACATTTGCCCTCTACAATTTTATCTTTAAATTCTTTCAACGTTTTCGGTAAATTATTCATCATTTCTCTTGGTAACTCATTCCAATCCCTGACACCCTTACCTAAAAAAGAGAATCTTCCCACACCCTTGTGCCTGAAATCGAGTGCCAGCTTGTGGTCATGGTCATCTTTTCCCTTCCATTCACTACTTTTCATACCTACTCCAATATCTTTCCATGCCTCATCGCCAGTATACGCTCTGTACACTCCCATGACCCTCCTCATCCTCCTCCTGTCTTGCAACGAATCCCATTTCAGCTCCTTTATCATATCCGTCACTGATTGCATTCTGCGGTTCGTTTCTACACAGCACTCATTTTTTGTTGACAATCTTAATTGTTCCTCTAGTCGACATCAGTAGTTTCTCCTTGTTCCTCTTTCCGTATAGGTAACTTAAAAGCAGGCTTCATGGCGAGAAAAATTATAACCATCATATTAAACCTCTTAAAACTCGCAGAGGCCAAAAAGTTGGAATTTTCACCTGTCTGTGGCCGCATCAAGCAACAACTGTTTCCTTGGTTTCAACGAAACTTACACACAGATAGTACCCGACCTAGGGGGGGGGGAAAGGGGTATGGGGGTGGCTGCCCCCGAGCGGCAACTTCAGGGGGCTGCAAAAGGGAAAATCGTATTTGAGGGGCGACAAATTTATGTCATGAGTTTATATACAGGATACTTGTTTATCGGAATAAGTTACACAATTGCCTAAGAAAACTTAAAAAAAAAAAATTCACGTATCTCAAAATAATATATCAGTTTTAAGGAAACCTAGCACATTCCTGGTTTAAGTACAAACCAAAAATTTCATAAAATCTTAGTATAGGAATGTACTGTTTTCATACTCCTATATGTACGGAAATAGTTTACTTACGTACCAACAGAGGCAATACTGTAAACTAGGAATTTTATATGACAGCTCACACACATACAAATAAAACAATCAATCCGTAAACTCACAAGGCAGCACCGCTCCAAACATTGCT
Source organism: Vandiemenella viatica (assembly GCA_031002005.1). NCBI lineage: Eukaryota > Metazoa > Arthropoda > Insecta > Orthoptera > Morabidae > Vandiemenella > Vandiemenella viatica. The sequence continues at coordinate 160,148,374 of JARYHS010011408.1, read as the reverse complement.
TTATGAACTGTATTGAAATGCGTCTGTGGATCGTCCACAACAATAAAATCTTCTAAAGTAGTGACTTTGTTTTCTGCTTACTGCTTTACGCCTTGTCGACGGCGAGTTCATTAAAACCGAGAAAGACTGGGAGCAAGGAACGGGAACGATTTCGGTCATCATTTTCTGAAGGGACCATTCCGGCATTTGCCTGGAATGATTTCCTGAAATTGTTGAAAATCCACAACTGCATGACTGGACGGGTGTCGAACCTGCGTCCTCCCGCATGCGAGGCCAGAGCTTCGCCACCCTCACCCACCATACTCCGTCTCAAAGTAATGTAATTTTCAAGGGTGTTATCAACAAATGACGTGCACAAACACATTTGTAACATTTATATACGCGAACCAAGGTAGGTGAAACACCATAACTCCGCTAAACTGAGAGATAGCCAAGCTTTGGTAAAGTAAAAAGTGTGCGGTGTACCGGGAGGTAATATTATGCAAATTAAAAAGCTTTGTTCGGGATTCAGAATTTTTAAGAAATCCCAGTGCCAGCGGAAATGACTTTACGGCAAGTGACACAAACTGTGGACCTAGTCACCTGCAAGCCACAAAGTGAGGCTTTTAACAAACGTGGATGAAAAGCAGCAAAACGAGAAAGTGGCGTAGTCAGACCAGGGTATCGTTGAGTGGATGTGTAACAAAGATGGTTTTTTTCACCAGAAACGTTCTGCCACACGACGTTGAGTTTCGAAATCTAACATTACGATAAAGAGTGACAGGTCAGCATCAAAATCAACTCATCGTATGGCGATGGCCGGGAGATCCCGAAGGAATGTTCTGCCGCCAGTATGAAAATATGATGAACCTTGTGTGCTAATAAAAGGCTTTACTGAGTGAAAACAAACTAATTTGCAATATTTTCTGTGTTTTCATGGGCTATCGCATGCTACATGAAGTTTGAGCTATTTCTTCGCTGGTCTCTCACCTTGGTCCTCGAGCAAACTAAGAAAAATCATGGCGACATGCCTAGGAACGACGCAACATCCTAATCATTCGGGTCTCACCTGTCGACACAACAAGTTTATTTCTATCCGCTGGGTGGAAAATCTCCAGATGTGTTGTGTTAGCTTGCGATTCTACCCTCGCCGCAATGGAAATCCTGGCCGCGTAATTAGAGAGATGACTATGAACCATTCTACGAACTGCAAGATGTCCCTCGTGGAGTGTTATTACCGTCAATCTTCTCGGTTGACAATCAAAATACCGAGCTGGTGGAAATATATTCGGCAGTAAAGCCTGTTCACTACAAAGTCCATTGGCCGTCACGTACCATTAGCTCGCAAAAGTAAAGTCTCGTACTCCAACCGCCTTTATTAACTCATGGCTAGCCAAGATTAATTTGTCTATTTCTTTAAATGTCAGTAACGGTTATTTGATTCGTTCAGATTGAAGTAAGACAAAACCTGAACTAATTTTTGTTAATTAAATTAAATGAGCCGTTTCTTATGTTCCTAACAGAAAAGTTATCTTTTCATATCAATTTTTTATATTGTCAATAACAAGAAGAAATTTTTTTATGATATTTGGAATTGCATAAAAATAATCCACAAGCACTAGATATACGAGGGGGCACCAAAAAATAACTGGATTAGCATTGCCGGGGGCGGAGCTTGTGTAGTACGCGTTCCTGCCGCTAGGCGTTTATAGCGCAACTCATTGTCAGTTCACTGCCACCTGTGTTGTCGACCTGGCTTATTCTGTTAACCTGCAGTGATTGTTTTTGCCAACCCTGTTTTGTTATTGGTTCGTTTATGATGATTGCAAGTTGAAGTGAACAACGTGCAGTTGTAAAATTTTTGTATTTTAAAATACCTTATAACAGTAATGATAACGCAGTATCTCTGCAACAGTTACTACACAGCTAAGATTTCAGTGTCAAATGTTTCTGAACAGAGGCTCAAGATACTAAGTTAGTTTGATACTCTCGACGTCTCAACAAAAGTTGTATCTGTTCTATTTATTTCTATTCAGAAAACAAAGTTAATGGTTGATACTGTTAAGTTCGTTCAAGTTACTTAAAACGCAGAGTATGCCTACATTAACACTTGCTTTTATTAAGACCCTGAGCGGTCTGGTGGCTCAGTGGTTAAGGCGTCTGACTGGAGATTGAAAGGTCTCTGGTTCGAATCCCTATTTTCCACAGGCCCTTAACCCGACCTTCATCTCTGGCACAGCTTGCTGTGTAATGTGAAGTACGCCAGAACGCTTCCGTGGTTCGGATTCCACTTTAAACTATATGGTCCCTGTACACGGTAGGATTGCTGGGTTAGGTTAAGGCAGTGAAGACAGGGGCGGAATGCGCAACCAATAGAAAACCTATCACCAGGTCACTAGGGGACGTCCATTAATGACGTGAGGTGAAAAAATGAGGGGGGGTTCCGGCGATATCTTACCAGATCTCACCAAGGTAGTGGGGGGGTCACCGAAAATCTCACTTGAGTTTTTGAAATTAAGACATATATTTCGACTATAAGAGGGTAAAAATGACGCGGAAACCGATTTTCGCGGGGGGAGGGGGGGGTAAGTGGGGGTATAACCGCCCTCAGAAGCAGGAGAGCTAAAAAAACAGATCTCAAAAAAACTATCAGGAAGGGGGGGGGGAGTCCCGTCAAAATCTCACGTCATGTTAGGGGGGGTGGGGGGTAAATCCAACTAGATCTCACAAAATCTCACCAGAAAGGTAGGGGGGGTCCGGAATTCAGGAACACCTCACGTAATTAATAAAAGCCCCCTTACGACCACGCTGAATTATTATTATTATATTAAAATCCTAGCGTATCACTTCCGTTCAGTCGCAAAGATTGTATTAAATATCCTGTTCTCTGTAAATGATACTAGACTTGGTTTGAACCCAAGGCGGTTAATATGCGTATTTCTCAACACCGGCAGAGTAGCTTGTAAAGCTAACCAGCTTTGCAGATCACAAACTGGAGAGTGCGTGTTTTAAAGGGAGCTGTCGAGTACGGCGTGTCAGCCTTTAATGGGATGCGTCAGAAGCAGTTGACGCAGGGTCAGTGGAGAGGGGAGGCTTGAAAAGAGGGAGGGGTGAAGCGATCGGATGCACCTGCGACATCGATAGCCCTTCTCCGAGCGCGGGCCGATGGCAAAAAAGTAAGCAAGCACCCGAGGCATGGGTTTCATATTTAGAACCGAAATAAAAAGGCTGTTACAGAGAAACGACGTTGCTTATCTGCCACCATAAAACCTTTGGACATTATCCACAGAAAATCATTAACAAACTCGTCAAAATTACTATTTCGCAGAAATTATGCAAAGAAGTTAATCTACCACAGTCTTATTAATACTGCTGGTAGTTTTATCTGTGATTTTTTTGTGAAATCACAAACAGAAATTTTATTTCATTCCCTTCTTAGATTTAACGGAGCTGTTTTTTCTGCTTGCACTTAGCGGATTTATATTAACACAACAAACTGAAAAAAATCGATTAAAGACCACAAGACATGACTTCATATGCAAATATTGAATGTCGTCTAAGCGACACCTATTACAGTTTCAATGGTAAAATGTTTAAAGAACTAAAAGGCGCCCATTTTATTTCTCTGCTGCCATGTTTTGTCGCTATTCATAGTTAGACTATTAAGAAGAGCACAGTAATCGCTGCATTAATCCACTGAGATGCTTGAAAGTCGTGCTAATTTATATATATTAAGTGAAGACTTTAATTATCTTGACAGACAAATTTTTAATTTAAGAGCATGTGCAATTAGAGTGTGTGAGATGAGAATTGATTTTTGCGTGTGTACGGGCTCTGAGGTACGATCCAGTGCTAGTAAGTGTCCTAACCTTGAGCAGGTGCAGCCAGGAGCTTGGAGATAGGATCTACACTGCACATCAAGAAAGAAGGTTTGCGGACGGCATCCTTTCTTTCTGTGTGAGTCCTGGAATGGATCGCATTAAGCCGCGTTCCCACGACGTCTTGTAACGAAGGCGGGACGGGACGGATACTCAACAACACGCCACGGGAACGGGGCCGCCTCTGCTAGCGGCGACGAGACACAGCTACCCACTCTGAGTCAGTAAACATCACAGGCGTGTGTAGCGGTGCGCGGTTGCCATCGGGTTGCAGCAGCGGTGCGCACCCCTTCTGTTGCTGTAAAGTGCTCTGTGCCAAACGACCCTAGACAACGTGGTGGAGAGGTGGTGGCGAGGTAAGCGAGGCCTAACCTGCGGCGCGCGCTCGTCCCTACACTTCGGCTAATGAGGTGCCGCCTCCGTTACAAGAGGTCGTGGGAACGCGGCTTTATGAATACGCGAGCAAGGTCTCCCCAGAGTATTTGTGAAAGACATTGGCACCCAACATGTAAATCTGTATAGTTTGTAAGAGAGCGACTCTGCGGAATCAGAGCCGTTGGGTGATATGGGTATGGTGGGTAACAGTACCCACCAGGATAATCCCAGGTGGGTATTTACCCAACCGGAAATTGAGAGAGACCGAGCGTGAGACGTGCATAGGAAAAAAAAAAGAACTTAGAGAGAGGGAGAGAGAGAGGACCAGCAGTTTGAAATTCTTTATACAGCAAAGCAAGATGAGTAAGCAAATAATTTAAGGGGGGTTTTACATTTTTTATAAAATTACAAATCGACAATATTGCAAGATCGAATCAATAATACCGTATTGCGCTGTTACATAAATATTATAATCTCACTGCTGAAAAACGCTGTACAGTTTTTGCATTGCGCAATTAATACTAAGTAATAATAAATTTAAATAGCAACGCTGAATTTTTGTACACAGTTAAAATATATTATTGAATAAATTGTATGATTAGTTAAAAAAAAAAAAAAAAAAAAAAAAAAAAAAAAATGGTCTAGTTTTTACCCCTATCAGCTCTTCTTACGAATTTGTTTGCATGATTATTACTATTATTATAATATTTCTTTTACATCAAGATAACCAAATAACATTTTCAGGGGCACCCACTTCTTCTGATTACCAACCTGGACGTAACACTATTCTCCGGCCCTGTGCGAAATAGTGCTTTCTATAGCAGAGTCGCAGAGTCACAATAAAACCCGGGTGTGATGAGAACCACATTTTCGCTGCACAAAAGCTGACAAAAGTCCGTTTGGTTGGTGAGTTTTTCCCGGAATATCGATTTGGTGGGATAACCTTACAGCCAACTGCGTAGTATAAAGACTCGTTCCCTCGGCGCGTGCTAGGGAACGCGCATGGACGGCGCGCCTCGACCCACCGCCAGGCGGTAGAAGATGAAAGGCGCGTCCTGCCTAGCACACGCCGTGAAAACGAACCTTAACAGTGACAGGTGATCGAACTAGAAAATAGCCTCATTGGTTTTGTATTAACTAACCTAAGATTATTACAAATTTTATGTAAGGTCAAACACAATCGAAGCTGCAGCTCTGCGAGACGAGGTTTGGCGCTTGATGTTTCTCGCATAAAAAACAGGGGTGTCGCGAACGAAACTGCGGGGAAGTACGGTGTGAAAGAGGAGAGCGGGGACATGATTAGCAACTCCGAAGAGACAACTTTAAGATGGTGAGTTAAACATTTCTACCAGTTGTCAGTACAGGTCAGATTTGGACACTTTGTCACCAACGCTTCCTTGTGTTTGAGTTCCAAATTCTGGGCTCATGTAATTTTGTTGATTGTTTTCACTTCTAAGCCATCACACTATAAACGTTTTAAATGGCGTTGAGTGCTTCTCATCACCATGGATTCAGTGTTGTGCCTTTCAACGAACGATTTATTTATCTTATGGCCGCAGCACATAATCAATAATACAGTACCAGACCACAGCAATCCTCATGTCACCTAACGAACTGTTAATGATCAACGACAAATCGTTCACTGCAACCAAGTGTTTTCTTGAGACCAGTGGCAATCTTGTTTGCTAAGGTAAAAACATATTTTTTTACTTTATCAAGCATATTTTGATTGATTGCATCTTCTTTGTTTTTGATTTGCAATGCTCAATTAAAAAATCATTGATGTCTCTGCTCAGTTAGTTCACACGGCACTTGTATCTTGCCAAAGTATTTTCAATTTAATTATTTGATTTATCATAAATAAGTTATCTTGGTTTTGGTCTTGTGAATAACTCATAGTTCATGTTTGTCAGGTTGATAAATGGTTTGGAATGGAATATCATCCCACGAACTTTCTCAGGGTTATAAGGCATAAAATGCGATGTGGAAAATTAAATTCATAAATTATAGATGATAAATACATTTAAATAAGGACCTTAACTCCGTTCAATAAACTGTACTGGACTATTCCGTGAAGATGTTACAAACTTTCAGAGATGATGGAGAAGGGAAATCGTTTCATTTAGAAGTAAGAGACCCTGGTCCAGAAATGACAGAGTTGGAAGTTATAAGCGATAATCTATTCAGGTTCTACCCTAGTCTCACTCATCACTCAAACTAAGGGTCCGAACTTCCGAACCCTGGTCATGACGTAAAGAATTCCCACTTAATACTTTCAGATAATTTCCCCTGTTAATAGGCTAGTAACGGCACACGTAACTTGATGTCAGAGAGACAGAAAATCCTATACCTATAGCACAGTAAGAATGAACTCCGTTTACCTTATCTCCTACCCTTTCGGCGTATTCCTGGCATATGGAAATCTTTTACGATCACTAATACTTTTTACCTTTCATATTTTAATTAATCAATATTCAGAACCTATCTCTAAACATTTAACGATGATTATAAATAATTTTACAGTAGTGTACTTTGCCCTGTCGTGCTCATAAAGACTTTCCACCAGGAAGGAAATACGTTTTTTGCCGTCTCTTTTTGCTAAAACGGATTTCGACGTTCAGCATTCCGGTCTTAATTCATTATCTTTCTTCTTACCATCTGAAATAAACCTTTATACTATACCTGGAATTCTTTTATAATTTCTTCGTTTAAATGAAATCAACAATACTATGTAATCTTTCTGTAACACTTTATATATTACACCACTCTATACATTACTTTTCACTTTATGAACAATTAATATCAGACAACTCAATATCATTAATGTTATCTTTGGGCGCGTATTTTTCATTATTCAATATCCTTACATATTCCGGTATCTCCCTACAGCAGCCATTTCCAATTTCATTTCGTACTGTTCTCCTCAATCCATTCCATTCATTCCATCATTCTGACTTCTTTTTTATCTCAATGACCAGACCTAACATTTTCTCCTTCCTATCAGAGATTCTTCAAAAACATCTTATTAATATTTTATATCACCACTTTATTATTAATGTTTTCGAATCTTATTTTTTAAGATTTTACAAAGCAATGAGAAGTATGACCGTTACAACCTGCAATATTTACAACACTTGTTCAAAAAGGCAATTCTCAGCGTCGCACAAAGTTCTGTCGGTTCTAATATCCCCGGTGTCGTTTGAACAGTGTCACAGGCAGCTAGAATTATTGCTAGGAGATTCTTTTCAGTCTCGACAGGCGTCTCATAGTTAAAACTTTTCACGTGGCCCCGCAATAAGAAATCAAGTGTAGTGAGATCAGACGAACGTGCTGACTTCGAAACAGGACCTCCTTTGCCTATACACTTTTCAGGAAATGTCTGATACAGGTGATCACGAACCCTCAGTCCAAAGGGAGATAGGGTTCCATCATGTTGGAAACACATCCGTTGACGAATAAGAAGTGGGATATGTTCCAGGAACCTGGATAGTATGTCTCTGATAAACAACAATATCGGTACATGCATTGCACTATCAGAGGTATCAGAACGATTTTCCCTTATAAGTTTCGACTCAGTCGTTTCCGGACTAGGTCCCTTCCTCAGATTGGTACATTACCCTTCTCCATCATCCCTGAAAGTTTGTAACAGCGTCACGGAATCATCCAGTAGAACTTAAGTGATAAGTTTGTCATGTAGTCACATCATTCCTGAGCCATTTTAACAAAATGCGAGATCTCATATAGTTTACCATAGACAGGGAACAGGACAAACTCCTTCCGTTTAGTAACTACCCACTCTAACAACAGATCCGGTAATACCTAGCACATAAACCTAAAAATACCACATAGCATCCGTTGCAACTAAAGCGCTTTTAACTGTCGAGCCAAAGAAGTCCTGAATGAAAACCGTTTTCCACAAGAGCTACTGAATAATATAAAAACATCGGTGAATAGTTTTTTTCTTCAAATACACCATTAATTGCTTATCACAATGTCATAAAAAATTGATAAAAGTGTGTCGGACGGCCATGAGTCTCAAGCCACACTGCGAGAGACCAAGAGAAAAATTCAACCTCAAAGGTCCATTTTTAGACCAAATGGCAAGATCATTTCTATAGTAAAAAATCATCCCACTTCCCCGATATAACTCTAATTTCGCTTTATGTGTAATATGTCTTAGGAATATCGCAAAGAAATAATGTTGGCCGTATTTTTTATTGTTTATAGCTTTATGCCTAAACGACATCGACATCATTAGAGGTTGGAAAGAAACGGGAATGAATTTGGCCTCGGAATTCACCTGGAATTATTTCGAGAAACCATGGAACTGAAATCTGGATGAACAATGGGGATTCGAAGCCGCGTCTTCCCGACTGTCTGGCCTGAGCGTTAATGCTCACCTACCGCGCTCGGTTTGGGATTACCAGTACCAAAAAACTCGACTCCCTACCAACATTTCTAAAATAATGGACTGTGACACAACTACGAACAATCTAAATCGTTTGTTATAATACGTAGGAAAAGTTTATGTTAATACATGGAAGCAATTGATATAATTCTTCTTTTATATCATCTTCTAGCAAACACCAATACTTAGCGCTTCTGCCACTGGGCGCAACGCTGATCTGTTGAAATGGGCGATCTTACAGAGCATAGCTCCGACGTCCCTGAGGCTGAGGTACGTTGTCCGTGCATTTTCGCACATCGGCCAGTCTGGGGCTGCAGGTGGATCCGTAGATAGTCGTGGTCGGAGATTAAAAGAATCGACTCTCACTGTACGAGTACAGAGAGTTTGTTGGTTTGTCTTTTTTGACAACAGTGGTACTCATCTTCAGAGATACAGCAAATATTACTTAAATTTTGATGCATATCATCTAAGAGTGTCTTCGGCAATCTAACTTTGTAGGGAAGTGCCCATTTTTACGCAGATATCCGCTGTTTTATTCCCTCGGCCCAGATGTGGTTGGAAGTCAACTGCAGACTTAATTCACTTCCGTTTCGTCTAGCTGATGTCTTCATACTGTAGTTCAGTCGCAGTTAGTGATTACGTTAGAGTAAGTGCTGCCTTTGCTGCATGGGAATTAATGAGGGAGACAGCTTTCTTGACAGGTATGATTCTATCTATCCAAGGGTCGGATGCTTCAGACATGTATGCTACCTGTCTTGCGAAGTGGAGGACCTACAGTTAATTTTCTCCATGTCAGACTTAGATGAGTAAGCGGTGCATATTTCAATCCATTCGACCACTGGGTAGCGGGGCCGTTAACTCTCAGTCTGTTTTTCTTAGTCCAGTTTCCAGGGAAGCAGTTAATGCCCGATTATGCTTACAAATCATTAGCTTAGCACATGGAAGCTACTCAAAAAATTATCTGTTTAAGACCATATGTTAAAGAAGTTTGGAATATTTCTGTACATGGTGAGCAGATGATTTGTAGGAATCAGAGGGTAGTATGGTTTAGTGTGTGGTCGATGACTTGCCTGGAGTTCTACCAGTGGTTGAAGTACATACGCTTGTTTCTTGCACAAAAACAAAGAGTAGATTTTTTTCGTAAAGATTCTAATTCAATTTACAAACATAGCCACAATAGGTGTAGACTTAAATGCTCTAAGAGTTCGTGAAATAGTCACATTGTAAGAATACGAATAATGATGCGTCAAGATTCTCTAGTGCATAAAGACCAGATCTGCATTATTAATAGCTGAAAATCATCCTGTAAATCCAGCAGTTGTTGAGCAGGTAGGTAATTGTCATGCCAGTACCAAAAATCCGTCTCTAATTCTGGAACACGGCTGATGTTATTCCATCAAACGTTGGCTCGCCAGAGAAGTTTCAGCACAAAATTACATGATTTAAAAATTGAAGCAGGTTCCCCAAAATATTTTACAATATGTCCATAAACCTGAAAAAAGAAATATACAGTATGAAAAGTAAGCATACATTTCAAAAATACTGAAAACGAAAACTTTGTAACTATTAAGTGTGTTTACTTAATCATTCTTTTACGTTTCTGCACCAAAAAACAAAAAACAAAGCCAGTTACAGTAAGCGACTATCGGTACGGATAAATGTGTTGACAAATATATTTTAAACGATTCAGAGAATAGAAAGATGCGCCACAGAATACAGGCATCACAAACAAGAATCATTTTCCTTCTTAGTTTTGTAGATTCTTTGGTCATCCCCACTTTGGTGCTGAGACAGAAGAAGAAGATGCGGAAATAGGATCAGATAATTGTCTTGCCATCCAATATACATGTGATTAAGAAAAGCTTTTAATGCTCGAGAATAATAAGTTATGCTCCGTCGATTTCTTAAAAAAGTAAACAACACATAAATTAATATCCATTAGCTTTAGTGCAGCACACTTCGAGTCGTTCCTCAGACACGGAGCACAACACATCTGAACCACAAAACGCAGTTCCCCGCGTTGACACAGATTTTCTATTTAGAAAGACCGGGTTACGTATAACGGATAGAGTGAAATATATACGAAAACAAAACGTTAAGTCTCTTACTAAGTACGACCAACTTTCATTCCGACTTGCTGCAGAATCGCGTTGGTATTTAAAATTTCATTCAATGTACGATCACGAGAAATCTTTTCGGGTTCAAGAAATGGGGAATGAAGATTTACGCAACAGAAGACCACCTTTTGCACTATGAAACTCATTGTCAGATCAAAAGAATAAATGTGACTGAATGATGCTATCGTAGTGTATTATTTGAAGTTACTGACAGCATCTATGTGCATGGAGACATCTGTTTACTTATGTAGTTTCAAATAACTATCTCTGACCTATAATATAGACGTAAATTCTTGATAAGACTGTTTTATATTTATGGCAGTCCGTCAGAAAGTACAGTTGTAAAGAAGAAAATAAACTTTCAGAACGCACACTAGTTCCTCGCAGTCATGCATCGATCCAGTAAACTACAATCCACGGATGCTCTTGGACGATGTGAAAGTGTACTCTGCTGTCTTCGAAGGACAACCACTGAAGTTTTCATGTGGTTGGCCTTAATGATAGAAGTGAGAGAAAAATTACCCTTTTACTACTTCAGGTAACTGACTATCACTATAACTAAGACTATGGCGCATGTGGGCCCCCATTTTTGATGCAAACTCTACGTCAACCATCAAAACGAGTGCATAACACGGAACAAAAGGAAGTGAGCAAGTAATGGAAACATTCCTCCTCTCAGCTTCAAAAAAGCTGTAACTTCCAATTCATAGTCCATTACTTTAAGAGCGTCGGACAATCACAAATTAAAATGTTAAAAACCTTGAAACGCGACGTAATCATATCGTTATTTAGTGGACTACTGTATCAAAGCAAAATTCCATTACGGACTGTTGATGAACAATGTAAACCGCACCCTTCCTTTCGCAGATTTGATACAAATTTTGTAAAAATAGTGACATACCTAACAGAGTAACTACAAAAATGCTCAATTCAATCTTTTGATAAATTGTCAATGAACATAAAACTGTAACATAAATACAAATGTTTAATCATATCGCGATTCCGCAATTGAGCATTTCCAATGAATTAGATCATTGCGACTGTAGTAATCGTACAATTATGTGTAAGAATCATTAAACTCCACTACGGAAACTGGATGTTAGGGATTTGGCAAGAGCTTATGAAGCAGCAAGAAGCATCTAATGTCGTCGATATAATTATGTTCTTAGCATCATTGTTTTCACAAATTTAAGAAATTTAATAATTATCTACACGCACAAGTATGGTTAATATAGAAATCATAAGTATTTTAGGCAAATTGGAAGAGAAAGAACATAGTTTCCAGTATTTCCCAGTAATTGTGTTTAACCATCCTTTGCTACCTACTGCTTCCAGTGACACTATGAAATAGTATGTAACATATGGTAAACCAGACGTTCAGGATCAGAACAACTGCGAAAACCTAGGAAAAGAAATCGAAAGAATTGCATTCAGCTTTTCTACGTTCTCTGACTTCGTTGCTGTTTGCTTAAATTAACAGGACTGATTTTTAAGATAAATATAGTTTCAATTAAACAACGCTTATTTGTTAAATATTTGAAATGTTTTATTTTACATTTACAGAATCAGTTATTAAATACTTAACGTAATACTGTGATGTTTAGGAATTGGGAGTGAAAACGTCTGAGTGCGTTGAATTAAATTAGACGGCGACATTCTACATTAAGGTAACAATATAAAGCAACCAGCAAGAAAACTTAAAAAACATACACGTATGTGTAAGTTAAACTTTACGAAAGTTCAATTTTAAAAATTAACTGGGGGAAAAAAAGCACCTTTTAAAAAAAAAAAAAAAAAAAAATCTTTCTAATAATGAAACATGGACTATTTGGTTATTAAAAAGGGGGACAAGCAATAGTTTTTATTGTTTTTTATAGAGAACTGATGCCTTGTTTTCTCCCACGTACGTTGGTACGCTTGTGAGCTGGCAGTGCGCGGCGCCTTGGCCGCCGGTTACCTGCGAGGCTGGACTGTTGCTTCCCGCCAGGTGCGCGACGCCCGGTGCCCGACGCCCGTCGACTGGTCGCTCGACGCCGACGTCGGCGCCGCCGCCCACAGCCGGCGCACGCGCTCCACCTCTCGCCAATCGATGGCGCACCGCCCCGCGAACAGCCCGGGCCGTCTACACACCTGTTCCAGCGCCGGGCAGGACACTTGTCGGAGCGCCACCTGTCCTGTCTGCACTGGGCGCTACCGTAATGCGCACTAAAATTGCCTTCGCCTTTGTTACATCATGCCTGTTACGTACCCTTTTCTGAATGCACGGGGAAAAATTTGTACAAATTTGAATGAAAAATAATTTCATTTATTTCAAACTGTACTGAGTACATAAACTGAGTCAACAATGCCAGCGAACTGGCTTAATTTCCTTCCATTCGTTTACTATTACTATTACCACGCGATTCACTAAAATTGGCTGGCGGAGTGTAAGTTGTACCTATCCTAGTGTGCAATCGTTTATGTATCGGAAGGGTGATATGGCAGAAGGCAGAAGGCAGCCATAGACTATTTCGAACAACCAGGCCGATATTCACCTGGTGCGATCTGGGAAAACCATAGAAAAACCATACCATGATGGCCGTATCGGTTTTCGAGACCTTCTCCTGTGGTATTCTAAATTTTTTCGTTCGATAAATCCTTCTATTTCATTCCCTAATCACTCGTGGACAAGTGAGTATAGAAAAGAATCGGTTCTGGTACTGATTTCTCTTATTATTTCGGTATGAATGTTGCTGGAAGTAATATGTGTTTGCTGTCATCCTGAAATAGATCTGTCACGAATTTTTCAATTAGCTTCTGCCGAGAGATCTTCTCAGCCTAACCCCTTACGCTTTCCTTCCAGCAGCTCTTGCTTGGACCTTCCCCAAAGCCTCAATTTAAAAAACGTTATAAGTGAGATCGCACCAGTGCTTGTATGCAATCGATTTAATCTCCGGTGTACACTGTTTTAAATTACGACCTAGAAATTGTAGTATATGGTTTGCTATTCCAATTACCTTCTCGATTTCTCGATACTTTCATACTACAATAAATTATGACGAATTGTTATCCATGAGTATTTAGCGTAATCTACCGTTCTAAGGACAATAACATTAATTCTATATTCATGTCTAAATGGTGTCACCTTTTTACTTATATGCATGACTTGGCACTTTTTAGCGTTTAGCTCCAACTTTCAGTATTTGCACCAGGCGATTATTCTCAAAACATCGGCTACTTAAAAAGCGCTGCCGTACTGGATTTTTATTTCATTATAAATAATAACATCATCAGCATATAGTCTTATTTTACCCTTACTACGTCATACAAATCATTGATGTATATCAGAAGCAACAGGGGCCCTCACGTGGGGATCCCCGGACCTCACTTCGGTCAGTGATAAACGCTCACTGTCAAGAATTTACACATTGTGTTCTACCATTTAGGAAATCGGTAACACCGAGCATGATGGGTGAGCGGTTAACGTTCTGGCCTCACATTGGGAGGAAGCCGGTTCGAATCCGCGTCCGGGCATCCAGATTTGGGTTTTCCATGGTTTCCCCAAATCACTACAGGCGAATGCTGGGATGCTTCCTTCCAAAAGGCCATGGGCGAATTCCTTCCTTGTCCACAGTCCCATCCCGCCTCTAATTACCTCGACGTCGACGAGGCGTAAAGCAATAAGTAAAAAAAATCCGTAACCCGGTTGCATATTTGTTTAGATATGCCAGACCTGTGAAGTTTTGTAAGTATCCTAATATGAGGCACAGTGTCGAAAGCGTTTTTAAAATCCAATAAAACAAATTTCAAGCTGGAATTGCTCATTTATCATACGGCAAAAGTCATGAATTAAAAGTGAAAGTTGTGTCTCGCAGCATCGGCCATTTCTGAATCCATGTTGATTTTAGTTGAGTAGTTCCCGTAAATCCAAAAGGTGTCTGACATTTGAATAGATGGTACCTATGTTCTAAAATTCTGCAAAATATTGGAGTTACCGAGATAGGCCTACAATTTTGAGGCTGATTAACATTATCACTCTTAAGCGCTTGAGGTCTTTCACTCAGTTGGTATGTTTCCTTGATCCAAGGAGTTGGTAAATAATTTCATCAAATACGGCGTAATTTCCTTTGCGTAATTTCCTTTGCGTACTTTTCACTTTTTAGGTTTCTAAGCAGTTTTGTTATTCCGCCGATGTCAGGAAAGAGATCTTTTATAATTTTGTCTGTACAATTTGTACATATTGGGATATCATCTACGTTTTCTGTTTTGAAAGTCTTGTTAAAAATATTATTGAAAATTTCTGCTTTCTCTATACTAGTTCCGATAACTCCCTGTTTTCATTAATCAGTGACGACTTAATCTTGCGGGAACCTCTTATTACTTTGATATACGACCCGAATTTTTTAAATTAGTAATCAGATCTTTAGATAAATTCCTGATTTAGAATTCTTCGAAAGCTTCCACACTTCCACTCGTAGCTGCATTACCAGTTTAACTCGATGAGTCCTCCGATTTCTTTACTGTGTTATGTAAATGCCTTTGGTTCCTGAGCAAACGTTTGACGTCCATATTGATCTACGGGAAGTTTCTTACTAACCTTAATGAACTTCTCAGAAATAATTTTTTTTCTTTAAAAACATGCTAAAGTTTCTAGACATTTGTGTCCAGTGTGTAGGTTTCAAAATTTTCTGCCAAATAATTAACCATACCTCCATCGTTCGCCTTATCGAAGTAACATATGAGTTTATCGCGGTTCAACGGCAGATTAGATTTCAAAATTACCACAACCGGCCTACACACATGCAGTGTTCTAGCTATAGATGCACTACACCTATCCATTTATGTTCTTGTTACCGTCAGTTTGAAGTACGCCGTTCAAAATGTAAATTGCTTTTCCTTTTCCCAATCACTGACCGTCTCTAAAGACCTAGTTGTTATAGGAGACGTTAAGCAATTAAAAAAAAAAACCAATCACTGAACACATACGATAACTCCACATCATTCTCATGAATTTAGTCTAAATACGTACTGTCGTACAGCCGGTGAGTGTTGAAAAGGATCACTGAGTACTTCACAGGTAAAGCTGGCTTCTGTGCTAGTGCCCCAAGTACGTACTGTACGTTGATATCCATTACTGAGCTGATGATCAGAATGACGATCTCCTGACATACAGCATACGAAACAAATTAATAATATTTTGTTTTTTGTGACAGGGCACTGAAGGAATAGGATGCAGAAAATTTTATTCCATTTATAACGGAACGTTTGATTAATCGGTGGTTAAGATTTAAATAAAAATTTCAATGGTTTAAGGTTATTCTACATACTAGCGGAGTAGCGGGTGTTTCTAGATATGATTTGAAATACGAGGGTTGGAACTTTAATAGTGGCAACACTGCTGTGGAGACACTATGCAATGGAATCTACTATTGTCGCTGATAGCACACGTTGTTGACATACCTACCTTACTTCCCAGCAAATGGACTCGCCCGTCCCACCTCTCCAACGTGCACACAATCGAGGGAAACGCACTCACTTGTGAACGAGAGGTCTAACGTAACGGTGTCACTATGTTTTCGAAACAGGAACAATGGAGATAGATCAAGATTGAATGTGCCAGAGGTCGTACAGCACGACAGCGTCAACAAGGTGTTCAAGAGGCGTTCGGGGACTCGGCATTGCCGTAGAGAACAGTGGCACGTTGGGTAAAAGCCTTCAACGAAGGTCGGCAACAGTGGCAGACACGCATCGGGCAGGTCGTCCTAGCGTGTCTGAAGAAGAAGTGCATACTGTTGCCGCGTTGGTGGACAGTTATCGACGCCAGACGATTCGTGAGCTCGCCTACGAAACCGGATTAGCGCATACGACTGTGCTTCGCATCCTGAAGGAACGCCAGGTCATGCGAAAAATTGCATCACGATGGGTTCCGCATGAATTTACGGAAATACATAAATGGATGTGTTACGACGCTGCACAGACGCACTTGGAGCTCTATGAGCAAGAAGGAGAGGCTTTCTTACGCCGTATCGTAACATTGGATGAGACATGGGCCACATCGTACGAGCTAAAACTGAAACGCCAATCCAACAAACGACGTCATTATGGGTCACCGCGAAAGTCGAAAGTGCGTCAGAGCCCCAGTATGGTGAAAGTTATGGTGATTCTCGTGTACGACTGTGATGGTGTTACCCCAACGCATTACGTTCCTCTACGGCAGACAGCCAACGCACAGTATTACTGTTCGTTTTTAGAGCATCACCTGCAACCAGCTTTGCGAAAGAAGCGGCAACACTTTCTGCGCAACCCACTCATTATTTTCCACGACAATGCGTGGGCGCATACAGCGCAAGCTGTGGCTGCTCTGTTCGGTCGATGGGACTGGGAAGTACTGTACCATCCACCATACTCCCCGGACTTAAGTCCTTGTGACTTTGATTTGATTCCAAAGATGAAGGAACCACTTCGTGGCATTCGCTTCAGAACTGTTCCAGAGAATCGACAGGCAGTAGACCGCTCCATTCGCACCATCAACAGAACAGGCTCTGGTAACGGTGTACTATGCCTTCCACATCGCTAGCAACGGGTTCTACTTTGAAGGACAGTAACAGGTGCAAACATGTAACGCTTTTGTATCGGTTGTGAATAAATAGTTGCCACTATTTAAGTTCCAACCCTCGTACTAAATAAAAAATTACAGGGAGAAGTTATTAGTTATTAAATACTCTTAGATTGATTTTATGAATAACTATTGTGAGAGGATATCTTACAACAAGTGAAGTTTGAGTTTCATAATTTACCATTTATTAACAAAACAGACAACTTAATTAAACACAATTTATAAAACCCTGACATTCACGATGGAAGATACTTATATTTAACATACATCATTAGGGCGCCATCTCAGCTAGCGTTTAGAAAGTTAACTTCAATAAGAGCCCTGAGAAACTCTTTATAATTACAGGTCTCTCTGTCAGAGCGTTTCAGGTCCCATCAAAGCTGAAGTGTAATGAGATTTTAAAAGTTTTTATAATGTATTTACCATAGTCCATTGCCAGTCAATATCACAGCTTCTCCAGCTCACCACTCAGCCTATACAGGGTTATAATATTAACATCAAACTCCTGCCATACATCCTTGAACATATCAGTACTGTATTCGCGTGAACATAGCACAGTATTTGAGCCGGTAGCAGCTGGCTCCCGTTTTCCTCGTCCCTCGCTGCCAGCGACCAAAGTACCGCTGGCTGTAAGTATGGCACCAGCACTCACGCAAGCAAGTGTCCCAACCAGAAATGTGTACAAGCCTACAGTCTCGACTTCAATGCACACCTTCGTATTCCTTCCACGAGCAGGCCACTGCTTCCAATTGATTAGCGGGGAAAAGAATAAAAAAACTTAAAGGCTGCCTCAGACCTCCTACAAGAGGTCTGCGCAACTCGATTCACTTCTTCGAACACTACCTTTTAGCTGATGGCGTTTCGCAGCGGCCAAAACATGGTATCTCCAAGCAAACATTTACCTCGGCCACCTCTCTCACCGTCCCAAGAATTCAAAATAAAATATGGCTATTCTAACACCGCACAAGCAAGTATTTACATTCACGGCATCCATAGCTACAAAATAATTCTATTCTTTACCGAAAATATTGCGCACCTTACTCTTAATATTCTTGATTCAACTTTCGAGTCACGATTATATAATGGTTCAACTCTAATTATTATATAGCCCCTGACCTAAAAAAAATTTTCGTGCATCCAGTTTTTATCTGCGGAATGGAAATTTGTAGTTGATTCATTATATTCGCTTTATCTTAATATGAATGTCTTTACTCTAGTCCATGAATGTTAACTCTTACATAGCTTTTTGTATTTATACAATTTAACCTAATGTTTTATTACTAGAGCAAATTATTTATCAATCTCCCATTGAAAATGGGTATAAACATGGAATACAATTGTATCCCATCAAGTTTACCAATTTTTGTTAAGAGAAAAAAAAACTCTGGTAACTTGGAAAATCTTTGACCAGTTCCTATCCTGTTTTCTTCTTCTTTCCGATAAGGCCTTCTGGGACCACATTCTAATTTCAATTCTTCATCCTTTGTTGTTGTTTTTTCTTCCTTTCAATCCAATATTCCTTCATTATTTCACTATGTTTCTTCCTTCTCTCCTCAGACCACTTTGGAGCAGATTTCTTTACTCTTCGCTGTGGAATGCTTCCAAACTTAATACCTTCTTTCTAAAGATCTCTCTTTTCATAATATCCTCTTCTCTTATTTCTTTTCAAATCTTTCTTAACCTCTTGAATCCAGCTGGTTGTTAATTTTTTCCCCAAAAGTAATTGAATATCTTTTTCGTTAGTCTGTTATCATTCATTCTGTAGATATGTCCAAAAAATAACAATCTCCTTTTCCTTATTGAATCTGTTATATTTTCTAAGTTCTGATATATTTCCATATTACTTCTTAATTTCCATAGTTCTGTTGTTTCAACTGGACCCAAGATTTTTCTCATGATTCTTCTTTCTAGTAATTCCAGTTTATCCAATCTGTAGTTCAACATTAGGCATTCACTAGCATATAGACATTCTGCTTTCAGGACCGAGTTGTAGTGCCTTATTTTAAGATTTTAGATAAGAACTTTTAAACAGACTTCAATTCGTCTGTTTTTTTTTTTTTTTGGTATGTATGTTCATCGATATCTTCGCATATTTTGAACCGATTTAAATGATTTTTTTTTTTGTGGATAGAGTATACCTCCAAAGTAGTCCCATATGAATTTCATTGAGAAACCACCCCTTCTACCCCCTTCCGCCCTTAATTTTTGTACAAATCCACATTTTTTATTCGATCTCGATGAAACTTTGGACATATATAGCCAAAAATAAAGAGAAAAATACTGTCAACTTTTGGTTTAAAAGAACTAAACCCCTCTCCCCCTTTCCACCCCCTTAATTTTTGCCAATTTTCTTTATTCAAAGCTGCAGTCGACACCATTTGACTTATCTCCATTAAAGTTGGCAATTACATGTAGTTTTTCATGGAGAAGGTATCTGACCAAAAAAATAAAAAACCACCCCTCTCCCCGTTACACCCCTTAATTTTATAGAAACCTACATTTCTTGTCTGATTTTTACCTAGCTTTGCCCATGTATACTTTAAAACAAAGAGAAACATCCTGTCAACAATTGGTCTGCCAAAGCTCAACCCCCTCCCTTTAATTATTGTCAAAGTTCTTCATAAAAAGCTACATTCGAAACCATTTGACCGATTATCATCAAAGTTGTCATATACATGTAATTTTTCATGGAAAATTTGACCAAACAATAAATAAGTAAAAAACCACCCATTTCCCCTTTACACCCCTTAATTTTTATACAAACCCACATTTTTTATCAGATTTCGATGAAACTTTGGACATGCATAGTCAAAAATAAAGAGAAAAATACTATCGAACTTTTGGTTTGAAAAAACTGAAGCCCTCTCCCCCTATCCACCCCTAAATATTTACCAATGTTCTTTATACAAAGCTACAGTCGACACCATTTAACTGTTCTCCATTAAAGTTGGCGTATACATTTAATTTTTCAGGGAGAAGGTTTCTGACAAAAATAAAATAAATAAATAAACCACCTCATGTCTCCTTTTACACCTCTTCATTTCATAGAAATCTACATTTCTTATACGATTTTTATTGAAATTTACCCATGTATACTTTAAAACAAAGGGAAAAATCCCGTCAACATTTGGTTTGCCAAAGCTCAACCGCTTTCCCTCCTTCAACCCCATTAACTTTTGTCAATGTTCTTTATAAAAAACTACAGTCGCGATCATTTGACCGATTACCAAGAAACTTGGTGCTTATATGTATTTTTTCACGAAAAGATGTCTAACCAAAAAATCTAAAAACCACCACTTCTCCCCATTAAATCGCTTATTTTTTTATACAAAACCGCAGTTTTTATCTGGTTTAGACAGAACGTAGCAAATTTTTACAATAAAACAAAGAGAAAAATAATGCCAACTCTTGGTTTGAAAACTGAACCCCTCTCCCCATTTCCACCTCCCTGATTTTTGTCAATTTCTTTTTAGAAAGCTACAGTCGACACCATTTGACTGATCTTTATGAACGTTGGATCATGTAAATTTTTTTTGATAAGATTTTTGACCAAAAAATCAAAAAAACTATCCTAGCTCCTCTTCCCTTAATATTTGTACAAAACCCAACGTTTAATCAGATTCGGTGGAACTTCGCATGCGTATACTTTAAAACAAATAGAAAAAGAAAAATACTGTCCACATAACTTTCACAAAAACGCAAACCATGTCCTTCTTTCTACTCCTTTAATTACTTTCAATGTTCTTTATACAAAGCTGCCGTTTCATTCTGATTTTGAAGGAAGTTTGCACATGTATACTGCAAAAAAAAAAAAAAAAAAAAAAATACTGTCTACATTTGGTTTCGAGAGTCCAAACTCCGCTCCTTCCTTTCCATCTTTTAATCTACAGTTTCTATCCGATTCTGAATTAAATTTGCACACTTATACTTTAAAACATACAGAACAATTGTGTTTAAATTAGGTTGCAGAAGTCCAACCCCTCTTCCCTTCTACCCCCACCCCTCCTAATTTCCAATGTTCTTTATAGATACCAACAGTTTTATCATATTTCCATGGAACACTGCACATGTATACTTAAAAACAAAGAGAAACATAGTGTCTACATTCTGTTTACAAAACCCTACCACTCATTCCCTTACCCCATTTATTTTTTGCAAATGTTATTTACTCAAAGCTACAGTTTTTATATGGTTTCGATGGAAATTTGCACATTTATACTTTAAAACAAAGAGAAAAATACTGCCCTCACTAGTTTTACAAAAACCAAACTACTCTTCGTCTCTACACCCCTTAATTGATTTTTATACATACCTACAGTTTTATCTGATATCAATAGAAATATATACAAGTATACTTTAAATCAATCAGAATAGGCAGTCTACATTTGGTATACAAAAGCCCAATCCCTCTTCCCCTTTACCCTCACCCCTTTTAATTTCCAATGTTCTTTACAAAAATCTACAGTTTTAAATCCCGTCAAAATCAATTAAGCTATTTTTAAGTCATGGTATAATATTTATAAAATAAATGTGTCGTAATGTCTCAACATGTACTTCAGATTTTAACTTGGATCCCAAGCACTCATATTGTGAAAACCAATTAAAAATCTATATTTTCTTTTGTGATGCCAGAGCAAACAGATATATTCCAGATACAGATTTCTGTATGTGGTATGTATTAATGCCCAGATGTTACATGTTTTGGTTATCGACCAGCAGGTTTAACAGATGTTATGATACGATCGAAACATAGCCTGGACCAAAATGTAAACTGACATTCTTTAACACAACATCCAATTCACCCCGTTCTGGAAGTTGTTGTGGTATATAAAGACAGAATTCTTCTTTGAAAGCAAGCGCTTTAATCCCTGAGCTACCAGAAAGTTCGCAAAATGGGAACTGCTGCGGCATATTTAAAATACAAAACAAACTAATACAACTAAAAATTTAAAAATAAAATAATTGTTTTAAAAAACATAAAAACCGCCTCCAAAAAAAAGCACTAAAAATTTTAAAATAACTTTATACCTTGCTTAGGAGAAAGTAAATCTAAATGGACAATATTTTACATTACTGTCATTTAAATTTTTTACATTATTTAGTTAGTTTTGGAGTCGGTGTCAGCGAAAGCAAAAAAACAAAAAGAGAAAAACAATAATGAATAACAATAATACATAAAAAATCATGTTACTGCTAACCGACAATTAATGCTAGAAACATGTTTCAACAAAACTGAAACATACATATGATACGCCGATATTATGCTAACTGAAAATCGTTTACTCCATGATGCAGCCTACCAACTGACACTGTAGCGCCTGGATGACCAATAAAGCCGAACCACAGAATAAAATACTGTTAATTTGTTTCCGTAAGCTGTCTCTCGCAATAACACTATCTGCCTCACAACATGCTGTAAAATATTGAGAATTTTTGTTCATACTCCCCGTTTCGCCTCTAACACCAAAAGAAATTCAGTAATTAGATCTTCGCGATGTGACAGCTGGCACCGACTCCAAAAATAACTAATTAATGTAAAAAATTTCAATGACAGTAATGTAAAATATTGTCCCTTTAGATTTACTTTCTCCTAAGCAAGGTATGAAGTTATTTTAAAATTTTTAGTGCTTTTTTTTTGGAGGCAGTTTTTATGTTTTTTTTAAACAATTATTTTATTTTATAAAATTTTTTAGTGACACCATACGCTCTTTCCATCCTGTGTATCCTTCCTTCTATGACGGATTTATCTAATCCATTTTCTTGAATTATTTTATTCAGATATATAAATTTCTTTTCTTCCTCTATTCGTCAAATATTTGTCGTTAAAAAATTTTGAGCGTTTTTAATGTTTGTAATAAATTTAGTTTTTTCCACCGATATTCTCAAACCTGTTTTGTTAGCTATTGCTTCCAAGAGATTGATTTGCGTTTTCGCATCATCTGAAAGTATAGCGAAATCGTCAGCAAATGCCAGGCAATTAATTTCAACACCTTTGTTGTTTCTTCCCAAAATTATTTGTAAAATTTTGCGTTCCTTCAGTCTATTATTCCAAATTCTTACAATTTTCTCTAAGACACATTTGAACAAAATGGGTGACAGACCATCGCATTGCCGCACACCTGTATTTATCTTGATGGGTTTTGAGATTTCACCTGTAAATATTACTTTTGAAAATACTTTATAAGCAACTTGCAATAGGAATACTCCTCTAGAGTTATCAACGTATGGTTTGTCACCTTTTCTATGCAATGTATGTGTTAATGTCACTTTCCATTCATCTGGAATCTTCTCTGTTCTTCAAATAAGTTCGGCTGTTATGCAGTCTTCTCCACTAATTTATTATTTTTTAGACTGTTAATTGCTTTCTTAATTTCTTCAATAATGGGTGGTGTATCTTCATATAGATTTTCATTAATTCCTGAAAATCCAATTTATGGGTTAGTTCAGGACATTTAAGAAACTTATCACAGTGCTTTACAAATATTTCGCAGTTCTCAGTATTGTTTAGGCCCATTCGACCATTTTCGTCTTTGTATCATATACTGGAGGCTTGATATCCCTTTAATTTACTCTTAAAGGTCTGATAAAAGTTTCGGCAGTTATTTTTAACAAAACTATCCTGAAATTCGGTAATTTGAGATTTTTCGAATGATTTTTAACTGCCCTTATTATTATGGTGGTTTCTTTCCTTTTCTGTTTTAACTGATCATAGTGATAAATCTTTCCCGAGTATTTCCCCTTTCTCCATTGTTTTCTTCTTTCTGTTAATGCTTCTTCACATATCCCATTCCACCAAGGTTTCCTTTTAGATTTGGTTAATCCAAATATTTTCTGAGCTGTGTTGGTTATTTCTTTAATTAAATCCTGTTTTCAATTTTAACAGACGTATTCCTAATGCTTGACCACACTTCAACATTCTCAGTATATGAATCAAATCGAAATGAGTCGAGTCACATAATATAAATGACAAATCATCTGTACATATACTTATATATGAATGTGATCTAGCATACGCACAAAATAATCCGTAATATGTGATTCACGTAAAACTTACTGTTCGGATTTAATGTAGTTTCGATTAACATTCATTTTTTTGTTCCGCGAGTAAAATCGGGAAGGTTTCATTTTGATGTTGCGTCGTAGTGCTGATAATTTTTTTAAAAAAATCGAACATGTTTCCCCAAAAAATTATTGGTCGTATTTTCATGCAGGTTCAATTAATATACAGCCCGCGATCCTATTAGTAGAAAAAGATTGTTTCATTTCATGTCAAAAAGCAGCTCAATTAAAATAAAAGTTTCCACAAATTAGTATTTACAAAATAAGTTACCACTCGCAGTGATTTCTTCGTATCAGTGGCATCGTATTACTCCATAAATAACATTCTAAGAGTTTAGTAGTTTATAGGGGATACTTCAACCATACATAGTTATAGGGTTTGCGTCTTGGCTAAAGTGCGAAGGGGATACTTTCTGAGTTGTAAGCTAAAGCTGCTTAAAGTTATGATGATGTTAGGACTGTGCCTTTTCTATGTAAGAGGCTGCTGGTGATGAGATAAAAATAGGTGAGCAAAAGAATTCTGAATGCAGATTTGCGATGGGGTAAGTCGTAAATACTACAGATAGTATGGTCAAATTAGCCTGAAAAATAGGGGTACCCTTGCAAAAATTCCCAACAAGCTGAAAATTTGCATGAACGTTAGGGATATCATTATAATGAAATCGTGAAAAGTCTCCATCGATCCCGTGTGTGAAATTTTTTTTATACAAGCTTAAAGTTCACAAAAATGGTTTTTTTAAATTTTTTTAGCGATTTTTTTAGCGATTTTTTTATGATAAAAATAGCTCAGACAAAAATTGTAGGCCTTGATCAATATCTGTCTGCTGTTCAATTGTCTACTTGGGAATGCCCGTCAACCTGCTCTTTTTTCGAAGGTCCCAATGAAATACTGTTAGTCTTGAACGTTCGCTCGTAGTGCTAATATTCTTTACTAAAGTTTGTGCTGTATTCAGTTTTTAAAATATGTCGCAACTTAGCTTCACTTGTAATAAACCTTTGCCTACAAGTGAAATGGTTACTGTTCATCGTAGCATGAAGACGTCGATTGGCGCAAGTGTTGTTGAAAGGGATTATGAATTTACTGACTACCTAAAAGTGTTACTGCGGCACTCTGCAAATTTGAATAATTCCTCTTTGCTTCGAAAGCATCAAGTTGTTGTTGTTTTTTTATTGAGGATGGACATTCAAATGTAATCTTTCGTCATAGTGTCTGTAATGGCCAGAGAACTTAATGCAGATTCCAGATTATTAAACAATTGAGCAACTCCCAAGAAATGAAATGCCACAATACTCGATTCGGTAACATTTGGTCTGATGTCCACTTAAAATAAATTAATAACTCACGTACAGCGAACATGAAGAAATAGAATCAACGAAAGTGGTCTTTAAAGTACGTAAACAGCAAATAAATCGTAATGCATAAGCTTTGATCAAGCAAAACATTATCGAAAGTTTTAATTAAATGGAAATTTAGCCTAGGCCGGAATGACAATTGGCATTCGTGTTTACAGCAGAGACCATGAGTAATTTAACTTATTTAAAGTTCTTTGTGATTCTTTCATTAGCAACATGTTACTGAAAAGAAGTTCCACTTTTTTTCAGCCATAAAGTTTATCAATATTTTTTTTTTACTATGAAATGCTACGAAAAGCAAACTTAATGAATGTATTATTGCAATTAATTTGGTAGCAGTTGCTTAGCTATTAAAGTGTGGATGTAACCACTAATTTCTTCTATTGATATCTCTGGTGGCTGTTTTGCGAGCGATAGGTGATACGTGACACCGTTGTCCATCCAATAGCTGAGTGAGTGAGCTTAGGAAATTATATAGCAGATTTGCTATCGTTGACAACGGTGCGAACTCGTTATAGTCCACTTGCAGAATTAATGGTCGATGTGGCTTAAAATTAGGAAAATATCAACAATAAATGACTTTTTTCTGACAGGTTGAGTTAGTTCTATTGTAAAATATTTATTTTCCAAACATGTGGGCGGTTTTAAAAAAAAGTAGCTTCCGCCAGACGATGCGATTTCGACGCGGTTGAAGCCCGAGTAGGTTTCTTTCAGTGTTACCTCCGTGAAAGTTTTCACAGTTATTTGGGCAGTTTGTTAAGAAGCTCTCAGTTACGAGTCTTTCTTAAAGTATGTTATTCCTTGACGCAAGTAAGTAAGAATCGTACGCTTAAGCCATGCACAGGTTTTACTTGTTTTAAAAAATGAAAAAAAAACTGGAATACCTAGACTCGAATCGAGGACCGCATGTATACAAGATCAGAGAGTTAATCACAAATCCACGGAGCTCAGGTTATCAAACAGTTTGTGCAGTGTGTAAACTACCCTGCCTCGAAGTTAGTTTCATTTAATTCGATTTTTACAATTTTCCGAAATAATTACATTATTATCGATTCTACATCTTAGAACATGACCATTCGCTGGCTGGACCACACACCTCATTACGAGTGTAATATTATTGGAAGGAATTAGAAAAGCAATATAAAAATAATTATCTTTATACTTTTAAGCCAATCAGTTGCAATAAAATGTAGCACTGAGCCTCTTTTACGGGTCGCTTTAATCCAATCCCGTTAGTTACAACTTTTACGATTTTGGAAAACATTCATTGAAATATAGGGGGAAGCGGATGAACCACTCCACCAATAAGAATATCTATTGGGTGGAGCTTCCTGTGAGCCAGTCTTTCTGTTATATATACAGATGTACAAAATAGTTTTTAAAAAAGCATTTAAATGCAAAATGCAAATATTTTCTTGTTTTTCTATTTCAAATACAAAATATAAAATGGTTTTAAATGTTAGTATTTAAATACAAAATAGGTATTTTAAAAATACTTTTATTAAAATAAAATACTTTTTTATTAGTTTAATATGTATGTAATTTATTTCACTTAATCCATAGATTTTAACACCACTACTTATTTAGACAAGACATCCTTCATGTTCAGTCTATGAGGACACTATATAATGCCATGTTCTACTGTAGGAGAACTCGCCAAACTTTTATTATTTTTTAGGAACACCTTTTTTACTGTTGGATTTTTATTTCACAATTTTCTATAATTTGAAATCTAACTCATAATGTATGCCAACAATCAATTCAATACTTTATTAAATGTATAAGATCCTTTTAAATCTCCAGCAACGAAGTATAGGAACCTTTTCTTTATATGTTACAATCAATCCATTAAATGACTCACTCAAATAGCATCCCTTGGATAAATACCAAATATCTGTCGTGGTGCATACAAAATCAATCAAATTTGCAGCTAGTTTTGTATTTTATTTGTATTCCATAGGTTCTTCAGCAATTGTTTTATTGCAAGTACAATGGCACATAATTTTTGGTAGGCTTTATAACTGCTCAATAACACTTGCAATCAGAGTACTAATGAATTATTTCCACAGTCCATGTTGGTGACAGAGTATCAGCTACAAAATTCATAACTAACTTGTAAAAATCACCTGAATTCGGTAAGACAGTTAGTTGCAAGAGTGGTATGTTTCATTTTTTCAAAGTGTAACCAAAACAATTTCTCTTCTTTGTTTGTTGAGATCTGATTTTATCATACTGTTCTGAAATGTTAGCATGATCTCACCAATGAAAATAAATACATAATTTTTACTTTGTCATCTCACTTGTTTTACCACCAACATAACAGAATCAAATGTAAACAAATGAATTTTTTAACATGTTTGGCATTTGGTTCTCAGACCAGAATAATTTTTAGTATTGGTACTAAAAACAAGAGTAACGAATTAATATAACCTATTGAATTGCTATTATACTATTGAAGAAGTTCCTACTAGCACTAACACTTCCCTTAAGAGTTTTTCTACATATCTTGCAAAATGCAGATAAGTGAACAAAACTGGCATAAAAACGACTAACAGAACCACCACAACATGCAAGTCGGCGGCGGCATCATTAGATGAGTCAATACTGTAAAACCAAGTTCCCATCTAACTTTTATTTGTTAATGTTTCCAATAGTCTGAATATCAATATTCATGAAATATACTGTTGAAATGAAATAAATAGGTATGTAAAGCCAGGAAAAATATTTTGTATATTCCAATATGTGTGGAAAAAGTACTTCAAATAAAAGACAAAATGCTTTTTAAATAAAAGTATTTTAAATACAAAATAAAAATAGGTATTTTACGTTTTGTATTTGCATTTGAAATACATGTATTTCAAATAATGCACATCTCTGGTTATATACGACGCATTGACTTAAAGAAATTAATCATCTCAAATATAGATGTCACTCGAATGAAATATCAACCAATGGCATTGTTCCATAAGTGAAGCTAAGAGAGCCGCTACAATTTCCTCGGATAAGTGTTGTATATTAAAAGGCCAGATTGTTCAAAATTATGGACTTAGTCTCTGACGTGACATGCCAGCTTTTTGGTAAAGACTGTATATTCCCGAAAACTAAACCGGCTCATGTAACGGTGTGCACTGTCATCTCCCACAAAATTAGGGACAATATATATGTTCCTGATCGTATGCGTCCACATACTAACCTCTCGCCATACTGACCTGTGATAAATCACCTCCTGCGATGCCTTATAGTATAATTATTTGCAGTTTTCTTCTTAGTAAAAATTACGAAATAATTACTTAATTTTAATAATAAAATTAATGTTACATAATAAAATATTGATACTTTTGCCCTTTAAGGATAAAATTCAGAAAAATTCCTGTCTTAATATACAATGTCACCAAAGCGGAGGTCTTAATTTTTAAAATGATACTTCATTTTTATTTTATTTTATTTTATTTGGCCTGAAGCGCCAAATGGCACTATACAGCCATCAGATATTTATATAGATAATTGGCTTGTTACAAATGAATAAAGTATTGTACAGATAAACAAACTTACAGGATAATTATACATAAACTAGTAATTTCACATCAGCTGGAATATTTCTCAAAAAAATACATGCATGTTTACAAAATCAAGGATTAGTAAAACAAGTAAATAGACAGTGGGGGGTATAAGGCTCTCCGTGCACAAACAATAATTACAGTATAATTAAAATATAAAGGAGATTGTTATATACACATTAAATGATTATTTATATACAGGAATTAAAACATTATAAAAAGAGCTTATTTGCCTAAAACTTAATGTCTGTTGCTTTCATAAAACTGGCTAACAATTTGTATATAATCACATTGTTGCCATGCAACAGACAAGAAATACTTGTTGGGAAGGGTATACAAAAGTTGTTTAGACCTTTCAATTTAGGTTTGTGGGCTTTATATCTTGGACAAGCGAAAAATATATGGTTTGTATCACCTACTTCCGAATTGCAATATTCACAGATATCTGAATTTATGATGGTTAGACGATGTAGGTGCTGTGCGAATATACCGTGATACTTCATTAAATGATTTCAGATAGGTATCCAGGGAGATAAATGACTCATAACACAAAAAAAACGCATTTTAGAAATATTGACATTTTTGCCCTTTAAGGGTCGAATTCCGAAAAATTCCTTTCTTTAAATATGATGTGACCAAAGCAGAGACGATAATATTTAAAATGACACCTCATTTATTGACATCGGTTAAGTATGAAGGGTGATAACAGCCTGTGACAAATAAAAAAAAACCTTATAGAAAAAATATATGTGATACTGCCTTGCAATTAACTGATATTGAGAAGCTGAAATGGCAGGGACTTTTATTTAGATTATTGGAAATAACTTTGCCTCTGGCTAAACAAAACCAACCATTTAGTGAACACTGTTAAATATATTAAATTATGTTAACCACACTATAAGGTCTGTAATAATACGTTTATTGAGGCATACACACATTACAAATCATATCTACATGTTCACTCTTCAACGGTTAGACCAGCGCTGCCAGTACAGCCAACTTATATTATACCGCTGTCTCTTTGAAATTATACAGAATGAAACCCAATTATACAAAGGGGTCGTCATCCATTGATTACATACGTGAGTGAAAGTGCTGAGAGCAAAAAAAGTCCACGAAAAGTAAACAATGTATACATTGATAAATTTTGAATAACAAAAAGGAAATAGATATGCAGGAAGGGTTGCCAACTCAATGAAACAAAGGGCAAACACTTTCAAAAAGGTGCTGGAATGTACTTTACTTTTAAGTGCTCATTTTTGTATCCAATTATACAAGGCAATCTGTTATACAAACAGGATACAAGAGGTAACCAAATTATACAAGTTTTGTATCCAATTATACAATCTGGCAGCCCTGGGTTAGACAGCAACTCCCACTAATGTACAATTCCAAAGATACATCTCCAAATATACAGCGAGCACCAGAACATTCCTCACAGATATAAATGTATTATACTCAACAAACACGATAGACACAAATAATTTCTAGAATTTATACAACCACTTTCAAAATATGATGTAATTCTGAATGCTGAATGAGCACATCTTGCACTTGGAATGTAATGAATATCTACCACTAGATACATAAAATGAATTCATTTGAGTCCTCTCATGTAAAATCTACACTAAATCGGTAAAATATTTCGGCATTACGTTTGATATCACACCAGACATTTCACACATTGATCAAATGTCTGAATGGATTAGTTTTTTGAAAAATAATAACATAAAATTGGAGGTCAAAGAAGTTTTCTTTGTATTGCTCCCCTTTAAAGGGAAAGAAAACCGCTGACTTAAGAAATGAAATCTTACATTATGTGATGCATCGTTCTCAAGGTTATGACAATGCAGGTATTATGGTGTACGTGGAGAAGTACAAGCCATTATTAAAGCAAAAAGCCGTTTCCGTTGGATGACCTGAACATTCAATTAATTTATGTGGCCAGCATTCATTTGCAAAAATTGCATCTTGTATAACACTTTTGGGAACTGTGGAAACAACTTTTACTTTTCTCCATTTCAACCAGCCGTTCGTTCTTACCGAACACCGCAAATCATGTGTTAAAAGACTCCCAACAACTCTCATTATGCTATAGTAACAGCAATAACAGAAATTTGTGTTACGTTGTGGCTGCAATTAACGAATTGTGTAATCAACAATAAAATGTAGAGGTGTTACTCATAACATTATCACTGTAGTATGTAATTTTATTTCACTTTTTTTTCTTTTGGAATGTTTTTCAAAGGGAAGTAAATTGTTAGATTGAATTGCACAGTAGTATATTGAGCCTTGAACAACCAGTGATAAAGGCACTTCGTCTTTATATTCAAGAACAGCGGTCTCGTATTGTACAAGGGTAATAGATCTTGCTACGAAAAAACACAGGTCTACGAACCAGGAGTTCATCGTAAAAACGAATTCATGTAGCACTAACAATGCGAGCTGAAAATCAAAAGGATATGTTAAAATGTCTTCAACATAGAACTAGAACAAAATCCTTCCAAGGTATAGTTTCATTGTTTGAGGTTGTACAGAAAAATAATTTGCTTTAGGCGAACATGGATGAATTAAAGTAGCTATATCCAAATTTAGTGGTTTTTATGTTGAATTATGAGAGGCAGATTTTCTGCAAATACCGAGGTTGAGAAGGCATTTAAAAGCAGCCTATGTTATCGTTTCTGTAACAAACGATTGGGTAGCTCTGCACTTTTTTAAAAATTAATCGTGGAATTTTATGGTTTCCTAAAGTTATGTACGAAAATTTCCGTATCAGCTGCTACATTTGAGAGGAACTTTGTAGTAAGTTAAAATTAATCAAAAACTGCTTTCGGTCAAGAATAGGCAACACAAGGCTAAACAATCTTGCCACATTGACTACTGTACATGAAGCAACTCAAAATTTTAATTTTGAATATGTTTAATTTCTGAATTTGCAGCTGTTAAAGTTAGAAAGAAGAGATTGTGAAAGCATTTTTTTTAGTTTGTTTATCTACCTTTTAAATGATATTAATATTTCAATTTTATTAAGAAACGATTATTAAGAAATAACAATAAATGTTAATTTAAGCACATTTTAATTAAAATCATACTTTACACTTATATGATATTATATTTTACACAACGCTGAACTTAAGTTTTCCTAGGTGATGCCATCGATAACCAGTGTGGATGTCACTCACGCCACTGTATCTGTGAAAGAAATTATATCACAGTTAACAATTTTAGAAAAAATTGTAATTTAAGTCCTCCAAATAATATGATTCCACATATACATGAAATTATGATAAACATTTAAACTTTGAGAATTAATTGTATATAACCAGTAGTTTTTGCTGAATCGTGTTCAACGAAAAATTATTTTTTGGACTTTTTTATCTTAAATTTCTCAGGTTACCAACCTCACCTCAATATGAAACAGAAATGGTCCACTTAATGGAGAACATGGTTGTAAAATAAAGATAAACACTATACCTCTGCACATCCTGTGAATCCTCAAATGCAGTGGTCCATAATGCACAGGTTTTACAGGAGATTCTTGACTACAATTGTAAGAATCAAATTTGTTAATAATCAGAATCAGAACTGGAGCTCTATTAGGATATGCTAATAGGTGATACAATGCTGGTTCAGAACGAAAGTTAAAACTACAAACCAAACGACACATATTTCGGGGAAACTAATCACGTAGGTCGAAAGAATAGTTTTTCTTAAAAAAAAAATCTCTGTATGATGAAAAATACAGCAAACGACTGATGAAAATGAGGAGTATTTTTACATTAAATTTCTCCTTAACAGACACCAAAATCTGTTTCATATGAGACAATTTCTTTCTTAAAATGCATTATTGAGGCTAACAAATCTGTAGTGAAAGATAGGTTAGTAATACGATAGTAGAGCTGAAAGAGAGGTTAATGTAAACAACTACGTCGTCGAATTGGGTGCTATCTTATAGATGGGGGATGTGAACCTAGACAAGTCTCAGCTGGGTGAAAAGGCAGGGTGGAGAAGGAGGAGGAGGAGAGCGGACGTGACTGTCATCCATCAAAGCTGTCAACAAATAGGTACATACGGTACAATAGGAGCGGTCTCCTTTGAATTTGGCCACGAAAGGCTGGTCAAAGTTGGGTTAGGCCTGGGGACGTGGCTGTCATTCATCAAAGCTGTCAACAACTAGATACCCGAATTCACCTTGCCTCATTTGCATAACAACAGAGGGGGCGTGGCCGAATGATTGACATATCTTTTGTGTCTGCCTACCGCGCTTTCTTCCTTACTAATCACGCGACACATTTTTTACTTGACTGAAACTTGGGTTACTCAAAATAATTCTTTAAAAAGTTCAAGCCAAAGAGGAAAAGGAGCAAGGGGCAAGGCTGATTGTCCTTTATTATTATTATTACTACTACTACTAAGCGATTCACTAAAAGCGTGTGGTGAAGGGTGCATTGCACTTGTCCGAAAAGTGTAATCGTTTGTATGGGATATATGGAATATGGCAGGAGGCGTCAATGGGCTACTTTGAGGAACAATCCCTGCATTCACCTGATGCGATCTGGGAAAACCATGGAAAACACAGATAGGGATGGCCAGAACTACTGTCGGATTCTAATTTTTCTCGCTCGGTAAATCCTTCCTATTCCGTTCCCCAATCACTCTTGGAAAAAATGAATATAGAAATAATCAGTTCTGGCCATGATTTCTCTTTAGGGGCGACCCTAGGGCGGTGCGAACGGTGCGACCGCACCGGGCGCCGTCATATGGGGGTCGCCGAAACTGCAGCAAGAGATCGTCTGCGCAAAAAATGAAAAATAAATTCTATAATAATCCAGCTTGCTGTCCACATTTTTTTAAAATAAATTAATCATCAAGAAGAAGTTATAAACGTAAGAGCTTCCGTTTAACATATAGTCCGAGTCAGCTCGAGTGACTCCATTCCAGAAAACTACAAATCGTCCCATAATTAGCACTCTCCGGTGTCACTCCGCGCCTCCCGCACCTGTTTCCAGCCTTTTCGGCTGTAATCTTGCAGTGGATCTACAAATTTTCCGGGAAGGGTTAAAGACCTGCGACTGTCGGCCCTTCAAATATGAATTTATGAATTTGCCGCCTGCCGCAGTTTAAAGCTATTCTTTGATTTGGCCACCCCCTGAAGGTTGGCGCTCAGGGCAGTAGAGCTAAGAAAGCAGGTCACCGCTTAAGGATTTGTCACTTAACGCCCCTTTAAACATGATTTTGCTACCCGGGGTAAGCGCCCCGGTTTGTCCCCCTCTAGATCCGGCACAGTCATTTGCCTGAGTTGCATGTGCATGAGACGAGAATCAACCTAGTTATCTATTTCTACAATGTTAGACCTTAGGTGATTGCAGTTAACGTTTGTAGTGTAGATATTTGCAAAATGTAATGTGTCTTTCATAGACAAGACATGTCGCTACATTTTTTTCCTAAAAGAGAAAACTAAACCAAGGTAAAATTGAGGAAGTTTGAAAATTGTTTGCAAAATTTCTTAGAGATGTCATCAAAATCGTCATCAGAACTACTTCAACACGTGATGGAAGAAAACTTATTTTATAAAAGTTCTTCAGACGAGGTTCATAATGATAAATAGCAGCATGTACAAGAAGATTTTGCTATGGCCACAATGTCGTCTGCACTTCAAAATGGGGTATACCAGATATACACCGTCGCAAATTATGATGATATTTGAAAATGTTGCTTATTGACCCTGCAATCAGAGTTGGAATAATTATTCGAGCAACGAAAAAATCCAAGAAAAAAATCATGGACATCATTTCATAAAAACCCATTTTCAGAGTATTATCAAATAGAGAAACTTATAAAAGAAGATGGCTTGTTTACTCTAAATCTGCAGTTAAAGTATATTGTTTTTATTCTTGTTTATTCTTATTTAGGAAAAGAAAAATTTTATGACTAGAGCTACTTATCAGAGCATCTCAAAACTCACGAAACTTCCTCACATCGCCAGTACACCATGCTGAGTTGGAGAGAAGCGTTGATTACGCTGAAGAACCTCAATATAATAGACAAACATTTGTAAATGCAGACTGAAGACCAATAATCACGGTAGGTTTCTATCCTCGAATGAATGATGCACAAAATATTCTTTTTAACATGGAGTAATTGTTGTTCAGGGGAAGCTTTGGATCTGAAACACTAAATACTTCTAATAATTGCAACTAACAGGATATATTTCAACTGCTAGGAAAATATGACACTGTGATGATGGAGCATCTCCGCCGTATTGCAAATAAGGAGACTTATGTCTATTATTTTGGAAAATGTATTTAAAAACGATTGAAGTTCTTAATAAAATTTTGACTATGGTTAAGTCATCTAAATACTTTTCCATCATACTGAATTGAACTCGTGTTGTCAGTCGCGTCGAACAATTATCATTAACATTGCTTTTATTGACACTAATGATGTCGTGAGTGTTTCGTTGCTTTTAAGCATTAAGTGACTATTCGGTACCTGGGAGCTCTACTCATTAGCCTATATATTAATCATACGATTTGGATATGAACGATTTTCGAGGCCAAAGATACGACAATTGATCCAATATGATAGGAGAAAACAAAGGTGTCCAAAGCAGAATTCTTAACCAATATCGTCTCAAGCATTTTTTTTATCCATTTAGCTGTCATTAAATTTGGTAATAGCAGGTACCGCCAAAACATCAGTTAGATCGGTTTCTGTGTCCGGATTTCTTTAAAGAATATTTGTTCTATTTTCTCAGTCAACTAAGGTATTGGAAGTGGTATGCAAGAACTTAGAAAGACTATTGCCAAAAAAGCGAAATTCATTAGGAGAATTATCACTATTCTTCAATTCGTGACGCCCTTCCGGAAATGAATTATTCACTTGCAGCAACAGAGGCCTTGTCCCAGATCCAGGTCATGGAAAAATTTGAGTTCATAATTACAATGGTGATTCGGTATTGATTGAAGTATTATTGTAAGCGAGGCTATCCAAGATGAAAGGAGATTCATGAAACGCTTCACAATTGCTGTGAAAGATCTCGGAATTTGAGAGAGAGTACCGGTGTTATTCGGCTGTTCTGATAACACCTAGAGAAATTACTTCTCAGACTGGGACTTACCTTTAATTAAGTCTGTCAGATACCAAAGGAAGATGAGATGGCAACAGATCCCGAAGAATTGTTTACAGTGAACGTGTTTTAGCATCTGATCGCTACAATTAAGAAGGTGTACGTCGCTCAATTTTCACAACTATCTAAATTTAATGATACAGTGTTGTTCTTACACATTATCAAAACAATTCCTGAATTGTAATAATTGGAATAATCCTGTGCAGATTTAGAAATGAGTTTAACGAATGGAGAAAAATGTAATACATCGAGTTGTGAATTGACTGAGTTCTTTCTAACTGAAACTATTGGATCTTGAATCGACAAAACCAACAAAAGTTCAACTTTCGAACAAAATGGTTAGCAGGATATTACTATTACTCCTTGAGTCAATAAAAGTGGGTGGCGGAGGATGCATTCCACCAATCCTAATGTGTAACCATTTGAACATAGGAAGGGATACACCCGCCCATGGGCTATTTTTAGGAACCATCCCGGCATTCGCCCGGAGTGATCTGTGAAAACCATGGAAAATCCAGATCAGGATGGCGGAAATGATTTATCGACTCCTGTTAGATTTTAAGTTTACTCACCTGGTAAATCCTTCCTATTCCATTCCCTAATCGCTCGTCGAAAAATGATTACAGAAATAAATATTTTCTGGCCATGATTTCCCTTATTTTCACTGTCATTCCTAGATATGAATGTTGGTAGTAGTAATATTTGTTTTGTGTCATTCCGAAACAAGTCAGTCAAGAATTTTTCAATTAGCTTCTGTCGAGAGCAACGCCGTCGGGGTTCCAGGTCTTCAAACCTAACTCCCTCAACATCGCACTTACGCTTTATTTCGATTTTTTTATAATATATTTCGGAATGTATGGACAGCACTTCGAATTTTGTTAGTGACACCTGTAACTGTCGCTAAAGGAGACCGAAGTTTCAGTAAATTAAAGTTTTTAAAACTTATTCACCGTAAACTCGGACTATTGACAGACTTTCAGATCTTGCAATTTTATCTATAGAAAATGATATTGCCAAAGGGAAAGAACGAGGAAGTTGGCAATCTAGGCCTTTTAATTATGAATTTATTTCCTCATTTTTTGTTTTAACATTTTTTCTTAAAAACTATGTAAATCTGACGTACATGTGATGTGAACATTGTGCACGCTATAGTAGCGTAATTTAACCTTTTGAAACATATAGTGTTCTTTTTCACTGTTGTTTCTCATTCTTACCATTGCTATCCTAAACACTAATATTTCTGAAGTTTGAGTTATTATTAATGTATAAGGACTGTTTTCTGCTTTCGTCTTTGCTCTATTGGAATCCATAACGCATTCATATACGTATTCCAATCCCACGGAAACTACTTTATCCTAAGCCATTCGCCCGTATTGACATGAAAAAGTAACAAATATTAAAGAAAACAAATTTTACATTTCTAATTTTAGTAGAATGTTTTCTTTAATCTGTCTCTAAGACACCTTAAACACGAATAAGCGATTACACATTTGGGGCGCCGCAATGAGATCTCGCACCACCTGAAAAACTTTCTAGGGCCGCCTCTGTTTCTCTTATTTTCTCGGTCATTCATAGATATGAATGTTGCTGGTAGTAATATTTGTTTGCTGTCATTCCGAAATAAGCAAGTCGTGAATTTTTCTGTTAGCTTCTGTCAAGAGCAACGCTTTTGGTGTTCCAGGTCTTCCCAACCTAACTCCTTCAACATCGAGTTGCACTTTCTCTCCAACAATATATACTTGTCACTGGCTCTTCTTTGACCCTTCTCCAATGTGTCCATTAACCCTTTTTGATGGGGACTCCATCCATACAGAAAAGCAATATTCTAAATTAGGACTCTCTAGTGCTTTGTATGCAATCGATTTAACTTATGTTGCGCACGGTTTTAACCCTTTCAGACGAGGTGGTTGCATTTGAAACCACCTACGATTTTCTCCTTTCTTGGCATGAGCACGGTGGCTACATTTGAAGACACCCTTCACGTGCCCAGTAGCTGTTGCCCTCTGTGAGCCGCAGCTTGAACTGCTTCATATGTTTTGAATCTTAGACATTAGCAGAGCAAGTGTAGGAGCATTTTTTGTATGTGATGGATGTTCCTCTTTGTTTTCAAACAGTGTCTGAATTCATTTCAGTAAGGTATGTTTTGTACATGGATTAGGTTCAGAATACTATCCTATTCACATTCATATTGTATCTACTGCATTAGTAATTAAATTTATGTATTAATTTTCGTAATTATTCTGGTGGTTCCATTTGAAACCACTGCAGCTGTAAGGGCAACATGACTATCTACAGAAACTGAAACATGACAAACATCTAGCCTGTGGAACAATTCGATCCCACAGAAAAGGACTTCCTCTGTGACTGGTTAGTTCGTTCTGATGGTATTGCATGCATAAAGTGGAAGGACAAACGTTCAGTCATATTGCTGTCTACAATTGACTCACCTGTAACTATGGAGGATGTCAGTCGTAAGGAAAAGGATGGCACAATTACAATAGTATCTTGCCCAAAAATAGTAAAATCTTACAATTCAAACATGGGATGTGTAGATAAGGCAGATATGATGAACAGTTTTTATGCAATTGACAGAAAGTCAAGAAGATGGTGGCTAAGACTGTTCTGGTATATGGTTGACATTTCTATTGGAAATGCATTTATTTTATTTCGTCTAAGTAATACAGTGGAAAAAAAATGTGTTGAAGGATTTTCGTCGGCGTGTTGCAACAGGCCTGGTAGGCAGCAGTATTTTCAAAGAAAGTGCTGGCCGCCCAAGTAGATCATCAGAGCCATCAGCAAAAAAATTTAAAACTTGTTCCAGTTGAAAAACGTACAACAGAAGCAAAGCATCTTCCAACACATGGGCCTCCAAGACGCTGTGTACACTGTAGCACAAAGAAAGAACCACATAGAAGCAGATGGACATGTACACTCTGCCAAGTAGCTCTATGCCTATCTGCAGAAAGGAACTGCTTTTTACCTTTCCACCAGAAGTAATGACATTTTGTGCACAGTGGCTCCATTTGAAACCACCCTGTATTTGTTAAAGTATTGTATGTAACAAATAATTTTCACTATATTCTATACTCTTGTATGTACAATAATGTAATAAACACAGAAAATTTCAAAAAAAATAAATTTTCGTATTTCGAGTCTTGAAGATAGAAATCTCAGCATATGATTTGCTTTCCCAATGTTGGGTCAGCAAAGACTGGTTTTCTCCCGGAAGGTCTACAGATGCAATAAAACCAACCGATCTTAAGATTATCACTCATAAATGAATGCAACGACGTTTAAAGATTGGTTTCTCAATATTTCCTTTTTTTTAATCTGTTGGAGTAAAGTTCTATCATTGTCATCGACAACATCAAATATCACTCATAACTGATAAACCGATCTCCAACAACCAAAGCACTTAAAACTGATGTAGCTGCTTGGCTAATAGAAAAGAACATCTCCTATTTGCCTACAGAGATGGGAGCAGAGATGCTGGAGAAGGAACGCATGAATAAAGAAGAACCAGTATATGAGTTGGATGTATTGGCAAATGAAAGAGGACTTGAAGTAGTCCACTTACCCCCCTATCATTGTCAGTACAATCCAATAGAGCTCATCTGGGGCCAAGTCAAAAGAGAAGTGGCAGAAAAATTCAATTTTAAAATCATTGATCTCGAACGTTTGCTGCAAGATGCCTTGGAAAATGTCACTGTCGAACAGTGGCAGCAATCTGTTTATCATACCGGAAAACTCCAAACTGCAATCAGAAGATTTCGAGAAGGAAGTGGTTCGAGATAACATAAGAGTGTAGAGTTTGTGGGTATGCAAAAGGGGGTGATAAGGATGGTTGGGGGCTGATAACAGGTCGAAGGGGAAAAGCGGTAAACAGGATGAGAAGCCAGACACTCTAGAAATAGTTTGGAAAAATAGGTTTGACTTGTTACCAGGGTCAGTAGGAGATAAGCCTCATGTAGAGGTAGGAGTTGGTAAGGTGCAGCAGGCCTTTAGGAATAGGGGCATACAGGGAAAGAATAGGAAGAAAATGGTTCTCCTGCTAGGTAGTAGTCGTGGGAGAGGTGTAGAGTCTCTTTTGCAGGATCAGCTGGGCACAGGTTACCAGGTCACAAGTTTTTTCAAACCTAGTGCAACTTTAGGTCAGGTAATAAAAGATGTAAGTTCACTTTGTAGGGGTTTCACCAAGGAGGATAGGGTAGTGATAGTGGGAGGTGTGGATAACAGTTCTAATAGAAATGGTAATTATAGTATAGAGAGTGACCTGAAGAAATTGTTGAAGGAGGCACAACACATTAAGGTTGAACTTGTACGCCAAAACCAGCCGTAATTGAACCACGCTATGAGGAAGACTAATGTGGAAAAGGAGGTGCTGCTTGGGAACAGCATGAGTTCTGTCGTGGGAATTGTGCCTGTGGAGACCATTAGCAGGTGAGGTTTCACTAGGCATGGCCTACTCCTAAATAGGAGGGTCAAGGAAATACTTTCTGAATTGTTAGCTAGTGCTGTAAGGTAGCCCACTTCTAGTGGTGGCAGGGTTAACACTGTGCCCTTTCTATATTAGAAGCTGCTGGTGAGGGGACAAAAATAGGCAATCAAAGGGACACTGGATGTAGATCACTAGTACTGATACTAAGGAAATAGAAGAAGCTTCTGAAACAATAACAGAAAAGGGGGGAGGGCAGATCTGGGAAGGCGAATGTTGGAGCTGAAAATATCACAAAACCAGTGATAAAAATGTTACTGGTTGTAGTGGTCAGCCCAGGTGAATTTTTGGCTAAAGTTACTAAAGCTGGGCAAGAGTTGATTGCATACAGTGGCAGTCAGAACCAGAGCAGTTACAACTGAAAATCAAAACAGGCTTTGGGATGTGGCGATGTAGATAGAAACGACACTAAAGTGGGTCAAAGTGTCAGCAGAATTAAGCTGGAGCATGAAGGCACTTGGAACATGATGGTAGGGAAGCAATCACTACTATTGGCTGGAGGTTTTCCCCACTGTTGTATCCATGGAGGAGAGTAGTGAACAAAACCCAGGTGCACTAGCAGAGAGTGGTCGAACTTGATCGATTGGTTGGGCTTGGCCGGTCACTTGCAGGAGGATCATATTAACAGCTATGGAGTGATGAAGCTCGGCAAGGCTGGAATTAGAGGCGAGCCGCAGTCTACAATATGGGCAGCCAGAAGTCTAAGCCAGCAACAGTAACAAGTGGGAGAAAGCCACTGAATCGACGTAATGGGGAATTCAAGTAGTAGAACCAAGTAATGGGAATCTGGCCTATGAAGGAGTTAAGGGGAATCAAGACTGTTATCAATGTACATAAGTCTGATGTGAATAAATTGTACATATGTATATACCCCTACTGAGAGTCCTATTTATGTATGCTACTGCTCACATGACAGAAGAGTCTTACCACAATTTATATGTTCCCCGGGGGGGGGGGGACAGGGCGAGAGAAAAAAAGATTCGCCTAAACTGTAGAAATATAATGAATAAAGTAATAGAGTTTGCAAACCCAATAGAGATACATGAACCTCCAGTTGTTACAGGGTTAGAGTCCTGGTTAAAAGAAGGAGTACTAGACAATGGGATCTTTCCTGATGGCTACAGAGTGCACTGCAGAGATAGAGGAGCAACTGGGGGAGGGATATTCATACTGGTTAGCAAAGACTACTACAGTTCACTGGTGTTCAGAGATCATAACCATATGTTGCTTGGGATAGACTTCTGAGGAAACAAAAAAAAAAAGTCAGGGTGTTGGCTACACAACACAGTGGATAAATGAATGATAAAGATGAGGCTCTTGGGGAGAAACTAAATTCATATTCAGAAGTAACAGGCAGTTTTGAGACATTCCATTTGATGGTAAAATATTGGTAATTTAGTTGGAATTAACATCCCGTATGCACGTGAAGAGTTCGCTTGAGTTGGTCACATTTACACATTTGCAGATGTGAGCGTCAGCAGATGCCAAGGTGGAAGGCGATGACTGAGTAATGACCAATCGAACATCTAGAACGTTCGACGTTAAACAGTTAGGTCGCCTCTCTTCATAGCCGGGTCTCACGTCATGACCAATTAGCAGGTAACATCGTCATCAAGACTAGTTTCAGCCATCCTCAATTGTAAGTAAAAGGTCACCCATTTTACCCCTGAACCCGAAATTCCTTGCGCCGGTCCTGAACAAGGGGACCAAACATGTTGAATATCTTCATAATAAAGCCTGATGATAACCTTATAGGCTGTCTAGTAACTGAAGGAATAAGTGATCACAAGGCAATATTCTGATGGATATAAAAGGATTAAGTTAACTAGTGGCCAAAACTGAAGGCGAAAATAGATCCAATTATAAAAAGGCGCAAATTTTTTTCAATTGCAGTAGAAACGAAGTGGAAACAGTTTAAGGGGATAGTAAAAAAGGGCGAAGAAATGTTTATTCCAAAACATAAAATAAAAAGAATTACAGAACCTACATACTATAACATGCAGGTGAGGAAGTTAAAGAGGTTGGTGAGACGAGAACACAACAGAGTTAAGAAACAGCAAGGCAGTGGGGAATTCTTGAAACAACTGACCAAGGAATTAATAATGTCAAAGAAACAGGCCAAGGATGAGTTTATGAAGAATATTAGTGGTGCAGGGGGACCTCTGACTGATGCGTCAAGAAATTTCTATAGTTACATCAGAAAACTGAGGGGAAGAGAGGGTGTTGAGACAATTGTAGATAAGGATGGAGAAGAAGTAACTGAGGATTTAAAAAAAAAAAAGGTGCTATTAAGTACTGGTTCAGTGAGACCATTAGAGACAATAATTCAGGAACTATAGGGTTTATATTAGAAAAGACTCTATCTGGACAGTTAGAAGTGTGCAGATTAGAAAATTTGAAATTAAATATAAATATATCATGAAGGAACTGAGGAATCTTAAAAAAAAACATAAATGGGCCGGTGTGGATAATAATACTACAGATATTTTAAAGGTATACCTTATCTTGAAACCTTATTTAAATTGAGTCTGGATACTTGTTGTTTACCAGATGAAAAGTGTAATAGTTCTGGTCCATAAATGAGGGGTGACAAATAAGGTTGAAATCAGCTTGACATCAGTGGTAGGTAGGTTAATGGAGAGATTAATATCATGTGAATCTCAGTTAGTAGGCTATATGCAAGATATTTCTGATGAAATTGACTGGGGAGATCAAGTAGATAGTTTAGAACTAGATCTTTCAAAATCCTTTGACAGGGTAAGCCATAATATGGTGCTGAATAAGGTAAAAATTATTGGAGTTGATAAAAAGGTGATTTTCTGGGAAAACAATTCCTAAAAGGTAGAAAGCAAAAGGACAGTATAGGAAATGCGGTATCAAAAAAAGTAGGAATGAACATGGAAGTACAACAGGGTCGTGTATTGGGACCATTGCTCTTCATTATTATTAATGGTTTGTTTCCAGATGACATAATGTTGTATAGAAGGATCAAAACAATAGAAGACTGTAAACAGCTGCAGGGTGACCTAGATAAGATAACTAGCTGTATGAGTCAACATGGGATGTTGTATAATAGAAGACTGTAAACAATTGCAGGGTGATCTAGATAAGATAACTAGCTTGGTGAGTCAACATGGGATCAAGATAAATGCAAAGAAGAGCCAGCTTGTTAGGTACACAGATTAAAGCAAAAGGTTGATTATGATAATAAGGTGGGGAAGGAGCTACTTATTGAAGACTCAAACTGTAAATACCTCGGCATAACATTTGATAGCAGACTTAACTGGACTCTGCTGCCCCCCCCCCCCCCAAAGGAAGAAAAATCGAGTTGCCTTCAGTACGCTTTGGCGAGTGAATAACTGGCTCAGGAGCACTAGCTTATGCCTGTTGAGTGTGCATCAAAATTTCGTGAAAGAACGCCATGAGATATTGACAAAAAAAAAAAATATAAAATTTTCTGAGAATCCGAGACAATTAATGCTTACATAAAAACTATAACTGAGTTAATTATAACTATAACTTAGTTAACTACATAGTATGTCCTTAGATTAAGTGGTTGGATTACTATGTTAATTAATAATAAAAGTAGTTTCCTCAATAGGTTTCACTTTCATTTTATAACAAATCGTCATGTTTGAGTCCCCCACCCCTCATCCTCGAAACCAATATGAGTTGTCCCCCCCCCCCTAGTTCTGATCCTAGAAACGCCCTTGGACAGGTAGTAGGGAAAGGGTTCAAAATCCTTCACCTGTTGAAAAGAGTGATGAGGGGATGCACTACAGATGTCAAGGAACTGGAGTACAAAACTCCGGT
The DNA here is from genome assembly GCA_031002005.1 of Vandiemenella viatica. NCBI lineage: Eukaryota > Metazoa > Arthropoda > Insecta > Orthoptera > Morabidae > Vandiemenella > Vandiemenella viatica. The sequence goes on along the minus strand of JARYHS010011408.1, from coordinate 160,103,616 downwards.
CAGACCACTGTATAGAGATCAGCAAGCTTAAGTAAATCTTACTATGTTTCTATAATTAATTTGGAAGTTATAGGTACCAAGTCTACTCAAAAAATGACAGCTGTGTAGGCAAGTCATCGCTCGCCCAGCACAAATCGAACGCGAGCCCATTGTTTGAAATTAGCGTGCACATTGTCCAGGGAAGTCCAACTTGAAATTAGTGTTTTAGCACGAATAGTGTTATAGTGGGAAGTGTAAATAACAAGTAATTGCTAATTAGAGAGCAAGAATAGTAAGACAACTCAGAATAAGCTTTCAACATACAAAACTAAATGAAATACCACAAAAAAAATCTTATGAAAAAGTGATGTAACTTGGCCATAATGCATGTTATGATACCAAAATAAATGCCTCAACTGTATTGCTTATCAATCTTAAAAATACACAGAATAAGATTTGCCTCATGGCTCTTTATAAATTTTATTAATTTTTATGAAAATTATGACACACATAATGAACAAATTTTAAAAAAATCAACAATCATCACCAACAGAAACCATTCACAGGTGAAAACTTGATTTAAAAAAATCACGCATCTATTTATCAGTGGACAGCTTTATTTTTACAAGGTTTTTATTTTTTATTTATATAAATGGCAGTTGGCCGTGTTAGCCATACAGCCAGCTCATGGTATGTGTTTCTTCTTACAATATATATATTTCATTTCAGTGTGATTATTTCCCATTAAGTGTAAGGACGGCACAAGGTGAACACAATATTTAATTAAAACCACCCATGCCCTAGGCATGACTTGAACAGGCGACCCCTACAACGCGAAGCAAGCACGCTACCCCTACGCGTATTGTCTCTAGTACTTATTCATTTGTTCCAGCTGCTGATGCCACGTTGTGGTGATGGGCGAAGAATGCTGTGTCGATCATCATACGTGTTAAAAATGCGATGCATGAGGCCTTCGGTGATTTCCGTTGAAACTTGGAATTTTGGAAGAAAATTCAGTTTAGTGATAATAATACGCCAGTAATCATGCAAAGCAGTGCTATATCTAGGAGGGAGGAGAAAATCGGGGCACTTGCCCGGGGTGGCAACTTCAGGGCGGCAAATCATGTGTGGTGGCGGATATCAAAGTTCTTGAACTGACTAGGATAATTCGTAGATCCGTCTTTGCGACATAATTAATTTACTTAGCACAAAATTCCAAAAAAATTTCACCAATGAAAATGAGGCTACCGTAGCACATTTTCCAATTCTTTTGGAGATAAAGATGAATTCATTATGAACAGAAAATGCAGGTACTGTATAGCAATAACACCTCCTGGAGTGGGGGAAAGCGCCGGCTCCCGATGGAAGCCATGTAAGAGTATTTGCAATACAGTTCTGTAACATATTGTATGCTCGAACATGAATTTTCTATGAATTCTTCATGGTTGTCTATCCGGCTGGACACCTGTGAAGAATTTATTGAATCAATACGCCGGGAAAGTCTCCATTTACATACAAATTTTCTAAATGAAAACGATTTGCTTACACGGATAACGAAATGGATACGAAATTTTCTAATTGGTCAGTCGCAGTATGTCGTCATTGACAGAGAAGCCTCGCCTAATCCAGATGTTATATTGGGTGTCCCTCAAGGCAGTATAGAAGGCTGTAGGACCACTTCTTTTCTTAATTTTTACAAAATATCCTGTAGCATATTTCAGTGAGAAGCAAGCCAGCCTTGGTGAGCTACAGGCCTGAGCGAACGCTGAATACGAAACCGCGTTTGCAGATTTCTGAATCCCTTATGCAAGGTCACAAACTGCAGTTTTGCTGTGAGAAACATGGTTCGAAATGTTCTGGGACCTACTAGCAAGACGCCTCGGACTGGCCAATACACCGCGTGATGCAAACTGGCCAATGGGAGACAGTCACCCCACCATGAAGCGACAGTACAGAGACACATACTGTACTCGCCCTCTGTGCAGTTTCTTCTTGAAAATCACGCCAAAAACTTGTCATTTTTATGAATCCAATTATTTAGGCAGTGTTAGAAATTTCACCACCATATCTACTCTTCGTATGCTCACGGGCAAGGCTTGTACGGAACCTTCTGCTATTTTATTCAGCCATTCAGCTACCGTGAGGAAGCACATTTTGCTTCTGTGTATATTAAGATGTACCATTCAACTGTATCATTCCACTTGTCTTTCCGAAGAAACCAAAAATAATTGCCTGTCAATAACATCTTTGAAGTTATTTGCAAAAACACCTCAAGTCAATAGTTAGAGTGATTTTAAGTGTTTTCCAGCCGATACTTGAAGACGCCAACGGGAAGAACCAAAAGTTGATGGCAAGGAGGCTGGACGAATTCACATGCATTGCTGTGTAAGTCGAAGGTAATACTTACCATACGACTATTCCAGAAACTACGTGACTAGCAGTTTCCGATTATTTGCTAATAACTGAATTGAATTCTTGATTACTATGAACCACACGTTTCAGTGGCAATGTTTGTAGTCGTCCAATTACCCATTTCTTCTCATTTTTTATTATTATTACTATCCCATACACTTTGAGTGTTAAATTCCACCTTTGCCACTTATGAATTTTAATTCTAAATTCGTTCAACTTTTTGGCAAACTATAAATCACTTCCCTTCATAATTTATTCCAGTACCTGATACCCATACCCACAAAAGAAATTTTTACAGCTTTTCTTCAACCAATATTTCTCCAAGACCCATCACCAACATACACCTTGTACACTCCTAGCTCTCTCTCTCTCTCTTTATCTATCTATCTATCTCCCCTTTTCCTCCTGTCTTCCAATGATTTCTAATCCAACTCCTTTATCATATCAGTTACTGACTGGGGTCCTGCAAAAATGTCCAAAATCAAATCTACCTGTTCTCTTTTGCATGCCCTGCAACTCCTGTATTTGATACCTAAAATTTGGGTTCCTTACTACACCACCATATTCAAGCAATGGTCTGACCAAAGTTTGGTATCCCAGTTCCCTCACTTTTCTGGTACATCCTGTCCAGTAAATGAAGGATTTTTGTAACCTCTTTCTACCCCTGCCATATCTACATCTACATCTATGTACATCTACATCCATACTCTGCAAATCACAAACATTGTGGGTGGCAGAGGGTGCTAAGCACCAATCTTAAACCCGCCCATTCCAATCCTGAATAGTGCGAGGAAAGAAGGAATACATATAAGTATCAGTACGGCATCTCATTTCTCTAATCTTATCCCTCCGGTCATTGCGACCTAAATAGGTTGGCGGAAGAAGTATTTCATTACACTCGAAATTTAAATTTTTTCGCATATTCTCCAATAAACTCGAACGAAACTACGTCGTCTGTCTTCCAAACTATCCCAGCCCAATCTATGCATCAATTCTGTGACGCTTTCATAAGGGCTGTAACAACAAGTCACGAATCTAGCGGCTCTCCTCTGCACCCTCTCAACTGAGTCAATCAGAACCTTGCGATACGGATCCCAAACCCCACAACAGTAATCCAGATGCGGACGCACTAGTGTTTTATACGCTACCTCCTTTGTTTGAGCATTACAATTCTTCAAAATACGACCTATGAATCGTAATTTAGAATTTGCCTTGCCTATGACGGAAGTTATGTGCATGTCCCATTTCATGTTGCTTTGTACTATCACCAGATACTTCACGGAATCAACCGTGTCAACAGGTGAATTGTTTATTTTGTACTCGTGAACAACCTGATTCTTCTTGTTACTTATCCGCATTGCCTTGCACTTTTTGCAAATAAGTGTAAGCTGCCATTTACGGCACCAATCGAAAATAGCATCCAAATCACGCTGAATTTCTAAGCAATCGTCGGAGCACCTTATTTCCCTATAGATAACCGAATCGTCGGCAAACAATCGCAACCAGCATTTGACGTTGTCACCTAGATCGTTTGTAAATATTAAGAAAAGAAGTGGACCTATTACACTTCCTTGAGGAACGCCCCGAAGTAACATTTATCTTAGAAGAGGCTTCCCCGTCAACAACGACATATTGTGATCGACCAGTTAGAAAATCACGTATCCACTCGAAAATCTGAGCCAAAATACTGTAAGCTCGAATCTTCGCTAAAAGTCGGTTGTGTGGCACAGAATCAAAAGCTTTCTGAAAATCAAAAAACCGCATCGATAACTTTCATTATGTCGTGGGAAAATAGGGCCAATTGTGTTTCCGAAATCCGTGTTGACATGGTGTAAGTAACTCGTTCTCATCTAGAAACTTCATTATGTTCGAGCATATGACATGTTCCAGAATTCTGCTGCAGACCAATGTTAGAGATATGGATCGATAATTCCTAGGATCACTCCGATCTCCTTTCTTAAAAACGGGAATTACCTGGGCTATTTTCCAGCTAGAAGGTACCTTCTCTCTTCTAGTGATTTACGGAATATATCTGACAGAAATGGTTCAATATCCTCCGCGTATTCAGAAAATACTCTTACCGGTATACAATCGGGACCCGGCGCTTTACCCCACTTCAGGAGTTTTAATTGCTTTACAATTCCTACTCTATCAATTTCTATCGGATCCATCTCTAATTCCACACGATTTTTGAATTCGGTGTTAAATAAGGTAGCCTTTCCGCGGCTGTCTTCAACCTCCCGTCCGTCTTTTATTAGAACTGGCTTATTGTTCCCACTACAACTAACTTTTTTTACATACGACCAAAATTTCTTAGGGTTTTCAGTGAGGCTCTTAGAGAGAGAATTTTCACGAAAGTTATTAAATGCCTCACGCATCGCATTCTTAACACGTCCCCTTATCTCCTCTAACTTATCTAAATCAGTCCGATGCATCGTCCTTTTTGATCGTGCATGTATCTTCCTTTGCTTCTTGAGTAACCTTTTAACCTCCCGTGTGTACCATGGGGGATCGTTCTCTTCCCTGATTGTCCGTTTTGGTATATGCAAGTTCATACCTTCCCCAAGTATATGTAGGAATCGATGCCACCTCTCTTCAACGGTGCCTCCTGCTACTGAGAAGGTGTGGTAATTATGCCTCAAATACGCTCTATAACACTCTTTTGAAGCCTTTTCGAATTTGTAAACGATCCTCTCTTTTCTCTTTCTGCGCGTGGTTGTTAGTTGTACTCTAGCAATTACAGCTTTCTGATCACTTATCACTGTGGTGGTAGAAATATCCGTGAATAGTTCGGGCCTATTTTTAACAACTATATCTAAAATATTTTCGTTACCGTTGAGGCATCGTGTTGGTTCAGTTACGAGCTGTTCAAGATGGTGATCTGAGAAGAGGTCTAGAATGATTTCGCAAGCTGCTTTATCCCTGCCCCCAGTAACGTGAATGTAATTAGTCCAGTCTGGCAAGTTAAAGTGTACTAACCAGTAGAATTTATTTTCAAATGTATTGCCAAGGTATTTACGCTTCAAGCCTTCAACAAGAAATTCTGTCCCCATAATATAATCATAAACATCCTTTTGTTTTTTATCTGTGTATCCAATAAGCTGACTCTTTTTGGCATTTATCTTTATTCCATGTTGACCTACCCAGGTAAACATTCTATCCAGGTCATCCTGCAGCTGTTCACAGTCTTTTCCCATTTTAATCCTTTATATTCCTCTGCAATCAAAGTAAATTCTAACTGTAAACCATCAACACAACAATTAATTAAAATTATGAATAGCAGAGGTCCCAGTACACTATCCAGTGGCACCACCATATTAACTACATATTCGTTTGATGCTACATTTCCTACTCGAACGCTTTGAGTTCTTCCCTTTAGAAATTCCTCTACCCAACAAGTAACTTTTTCATACAGTCCAATTGTTTTCAGCTTATTTAAAATCATTTTATGGCTCACTCTGTCAAACGCCTCTGAAAGATCTAGTGCTACAGTATCAACTTGGACGCCCTTGTCCGATTCACTTGAAATATCCTGCATATAGCCCACCACCTACTTTTCCTTTGTACTATTGTTCTAAGATATTGTTTCATAATCTATTAATATTCTTTGTCTACTATTTAAAAGACATTCACTGTAGGCAAGGGAGTGAGGAACAGAACAAATTACCTAAGGAGATAATGAACAATATTACTTAGAGTGTGAAACATTTTAAGGTAAAAATATTAAAAATCATAATTAGGTATGTGGATAAATTGCCAACAGCAGATTTTTTAATTTATTATTATTTTTTCCTATTCTTCTTATTCCATAGAGACCTCCTTAGGAAGGACCTTTGGGATATGGAACAAGTCATGTTCAATATATATACATGCAAGGTGAACAATAACGATAGTTAAAAATTATTACAGTCACATCCATGTGTTGGTGGTCGCGTAGCTCAGGCGGTAGAGCGTCTGACTACAGTCCGGACAACCAGGGTTCAATACCCGTTGAAGTCGAGGATTTGTCTTCAAAGCTGAATGTCTGGAATGGCTCCCCAGGCCTGCTACCCAATGAGTATCATGGAGGATACTCCACAGGAAGGTAAAGAATGGTTGGAGCATGGCAGTGACTCCATCACATCTATTCTAGTGCCAACGGTTGTAATGGGAATGCGGTGCTCTACCTCCATGAATCCTATAGGAAGCGGCAGGAGCCATAGGAATCCCTTTACCTTTACTTTACATCCATGCAATAAGGGCTCTTCAAGGTCCAAGAAAAATCATTGTCATAGCAATAATTTGTGGACTAAACTGTTGCTGCACAATACGCAAGCATGTGAGAATCCTGGCAGCTCAGTATGAGACTGTTTAACGTACTGGAAACAGTTCTTGAGGCAAAGGTATTGGGTATAGTGGTTCTGATTGCTTGTGTTGTGAATTTGGCGCATGTTATTCAAGTTGTAGGAAAGCAGAATGGCAGAGAGAACACACCTGGATGACATTACGTGTGATCAGGTAATCAGCAACTTAGAAGCCAACCACAGGTATAGTTGAGTTAGCTAGGAGTTGTATACCATGTAGCGTCAATTACAGCTGTGGAGAAGATACCAGAAGGGAGGAAACATTCAATGGAAGTATGGACAAGGTTAACCATATGCTAGAACCAAGTGTAAGGATAATTATTTTGCCTTAAATGCTTGAAGACGTCCTACCAGCATAGCTCCTCTATTGGTTAGAAATATTACAGCAGCCTCTCGGTTACTGATCTTCCATCAGACAGTGTATCGGCAGCTTTGAGAGGTTGCTCTATATGATCGGTGACCTACCACATATGAGTTGTGTTCAAAAAGAATGGAATATTTTTTTAAAAAATTTAGTCATCTACATCAATGTTATCCCCTTCAAAATAGACATTATACGCTTATGTCAGCACTTCTTCCAATTCCCAAAACAATTCTGGAACTCGATCTTTGGGATAGCTTTGAGCTCTTTCAATGATACAATTTTAATCTTATCTATGCTTGTAAAGATCTGAACCTTCAAGGTTCTCTTTATTTTTGGGAACAGAAAAAAATGACATGGGACCATGTCTCGCGAATATGGAGGCTGGAGCATTATTAGAGTTTTTTTCCCAAAAATTCACGAACAAGCAATGATGTCATTATGCAAAAGTCATGAATTGTTTTGCCATAAATCCTTCAGACTACTTCATGAAAACGGCTCTGAACTTGAAGGTAGTATTCCTTATTGATTGTTTGACCTTGTGCCAAGAACTCATGCCACTAAAATCAAAGAACACAGTGAGTATAACTTTCACATTTGACCGGAATTAGTCGAGCTTTATTCAGGCTTGCAATCCAGAATGCCTCCACTGGGATGATTGAGCCTTAGTTTTGACATCATACCCATAAATCCATGTTTCAATACTGGTTATGACACGTTTCAATAGTTCTGCACCATTGTTGACCTCATTTATCAATTCCTGAGCTACTTCCATTCACCGCTGCTTATATTCGAAACTTAACACTTTTGGAACAAATTTTGCTGCAACACATGTCATACCAAAAACAAACAAAAAATTCATGGCATGAGCCAATTGGTATGCCAACATCTTCAGAAACTTCTCTAACTGTGATTCGGCAATCGATCATAAATATTTCTTTCACTTTTTCCATTTTCATCGGTTATTGATATGCTAGGATGACCCATATGCTCGTCTTCTTCAATATCTTCACGGCCATCTTGAAAAGGCTTATACCATTTGTAAACCCTTGTTTTACCCATAGTAGATTCACCAAAAGCAATACGAACATTTCTAAAACCTTGTTGCGCTTAGTTCCATTTCTATAGCAAAGTCTCCAATCCATGATTTATACAAATGAAAAATTGTCAACTATATCAAAACATGTGTAATTTTTTTAACAACTGACAAGAGACTAAACAGCTAATATAGCTCAAAATGTATAGACACGTACTTTTAAGACATGTTTGCCAACACAACAATGAAAAATCGTGCCAATCGGACTAATATAACCCACAAAATTTCAAAATACCCGTTTATTTTTTAACTTACCTCATATGTTCTCCTTATACAAAGGCTCTGCTTCACTTGTTGCTCATCATGATTGGACAATGGTGTGGTAGTGACCTGTTCATGCATAAGACAGGTTGTAGTCTGTAAAGTAATTCTTGTCATCTTTTAATCTAGCACATCTCTGAGAAATATTACAACCCTGCCAATATTTTGGGAATGTACCACTATGATGGCATGAAATTTCTTGTCTGGGGTGGCATTATGTTAGAAGCACATATCCCACTGTATGTGTTTCCTAAGGATACTGTGATGGCTGCTGTTTGTAGGGATGACATCCTACAATAGTATTGAGGATATTTTGTGATGCATATGTATCTCAATTCCATCTAATAGATGATTATACCTGCCCACAAAAGGTAGACCTGCCAGATTACTACCTGCAACCTGAGAACATCACTCATCTGGAATGGGCAGCTCACTCTCCAGACAACACTAAAGACCACTGTTTAGCTCCAAAAGGGGCAATGGGGAGAATTACTGCAAGCCATGCTTGATGGCCTGATTCAGATTATGGGAGTTGTAATGCCATGCGAGGTTATCGCACACTGTATTGACACTCTGTAGGCCAACAGCAGAGGGACATCACACATGGTGGGTGCCACCCAATGTCCATGTCTGGTTTTCATGTATACCTCGTCAATTTGCTGCCAAGGCCCCAAGCATTATCACCATGCCATCTTTCTTTTCCATGGATCTCAAAGATCTCTTAAATAATGGGTATCAGTGTATGTTACAAACAAACAAAATACTGTAAATATTAAAATTTACAACTGAATTTTGCAGAAAGCATATTAGATTCAATTAATATTTTATACAAATTGTTGGATGTGGTAAAAGAAGCTGCCAATAAGACGATCGCTCATTTTTTTCTTTTAAGACATCTACAAAAGAGGCAGCCACATAGCTCAGACTGCAGCCCGGATGACCAGGATTTGATCCCCGACGATGCCCAGGATCTTTCCTTGAAGATGAACATCCATAACAGCTGCCCAGGCCCACTCAGCTTGCTATCCAATGAATGCCATGGAGGAAACTCCGCAGGAAGGCAAAGAATGGCCAGAACGTGGTGCTGATCCTGTCACATACATTCCTGCACCAATGGTTGTATAGGGAGTGCGGAGCACTACGACTGTTAATCCTACGGGATGTGGCAGGAGCCATCAGAACCCTGTGACCTTTACCTGTTTTACATCTACAAACTATTTTACATATTTGTGGGAAAATTCTTTAAAAAATAATTAACAGCTGTCTGTACTAATGTTTTCAAAAAAAAATGTTTCTTGCATTAAACTTGTATATCTGTGATTTTGATGTGAACAAGTTATAATGTTCTGTGACAAATCATATGGGAAAATATATATATATCGAGCAGTGATGGATCTTCCATTTTTCCAAGCAACGGCAAAAACTTGATGTTGCCGCCCCTTCCACGTGAATTTGCTGCCACCCTGAAGTTGCTGCCTGCCACAAGTGCCCCGGTTTTTCCCACCCCCTTCCCCTCTTCCCTAGATCTGATATCGATGATGAGAAGTTGTTATATAAAAATTGAGTTTTTCTAAAGAGATGTCTTCAAACGTCTGTAGTTTTGTTTCATACATATAATTGGACAAAAGTTTTCCTCATGCTGCAAAAGTATCACTGTATATAATATACCTGCTTCCCATCCTAACCAGTGGATTAGAAGCTGTCACACTGACTAGATAACAGCCGTGTTCAAGTAACAGAGATAAAATTTCTTAGGTCAAATATCCAGAAGACCAGATGAATTAAAATCAGAAACAGATCAGTCTTATTCCAACTGGGATTACAGAAAAAAGCATTCTAGTCATCCTAAGATAATGAAGACTCAAATGATTTGGTCAGGTGATCATAATGGTACCAAATATACTATCTAATTCATGTTTTGAAAAACCAACAATTCGGAAATTACAATAGAAAACCAAGAGATAGTTGCATAAAGCAAATACAAATTAGACGTGGCTGGTCACATTCTACAGTTGGAGAAGATCCTGGGAAAAAGTGGTGCCCAGACAGGAAATTATGGAAGAGGATTAATCATTACCACACCCAGTCTTGCTGGAGTGGAAGATCTATGATAATGTCAGCACATAGTTCTTTACCCTATACCAGTGGTTCCCAATTAGTGGTACGCGTACCCCCAGGGGTACGTGAGATTGCTTCAAGGGGTACGCGCAGGAATCTCTTAGCTAAGGTAATCACTCTGATAGTTAAAAAAAAATTACGAAAACAGTAATTGCCAAAAATATATATTAAGACAAACTGTGTGTGTGAATTATATTTCTGCAATGCTGTTGTGCGAAGTATTCGATTGGGATAAACGCAATTATTTATCATTTCACCTATAATGGGGGTACGCGATAGTGAGCTCTTTCTTGATGTGGTACTCGAGAAAAACTAATTGGGAACCACTGCCCTATACAGTATCATTATAATTATTTTCTGCATTAAAAAAGTCTTTTCTTTGTGAAGAGATTCGCCAAAAAAATTATGGCATACAACATGACTGAATGATCATTAATTCCAGATCTGCTGTTTGAAAGAGTGTTCTTATTGGAAAGATGGCAATAAACTTGTTCACTAATGACATGATATGTTCTTCCCAGCAGAGTTTATCATTTATTTTAATACCAAGAAATTTTATACTCTTTGTTTCCAAAATTCTGTGTATTTATAATCTACATATAAATCTTTCTGCACATATTTCTTTGGTATTAAACCTTATCTAATGTCTTTTATCAAAATTTAATGAGTTTGCCTCAAACCTGTTGGCTACTTCACTGAGTATTTCATTTGCATTTTATCTGAGATTACTGTCTGGTGAATTTTTTAGTCAAACTAGTGTCATCAGCAAATAAAACACTTTTAGCCTTGTCGGATAAATTTACAGGAAGGTAATTAATCTATAAAAACTAAAGAGGTCCTATAATAGACCCTTGTGAGATGCCATATTGTTTTGTCCCCAGTGTGATAAAACATTTTCACTTATTTTAAAATAAAAAAGGAAGACTTTTGCATCTGGCTTTCCATATACATATTAAACCATTTACCTGCAGTTCTACGTACACTGTAGTAGTCCATTTTGTTCAATATTAATTCATGGTTCACCCCATCAAATGCTTTGGGAGATCCTAAAAAGATTCCTACTATGCACATTTTATTATTCAGTTTCTTAAATGTTTTATTTAAAAAAAAAAAAAAAAAAAAAAAAAAAAAACCATATATAAATAGCCATGTCTGCAGATAACCCTTCACGTAAGTCAGACTGTGAATATTACTGTGATGAAACTAAGGAAAAAGGAAGCGTCTTATAGGTAATAAAAATAATAAATGAAAGGGGAAACTAACCCATCACATACCAAAGTTGACAGCTTCAGTGAGAGGAAACATGAAAGGTGGACACACAAATATAGAATATTTCAGTATAAACCTTCTTCAAGTAGTAGAGAAACGGACCATTTGGTTCTGGACTCTTGTGCACACAGAACGTCACCCAATGACTACCCAAAATTCTACCCAGTGTTTCCCATGCATGTTTTAGCAGACCATCCAATCTTAAGGACATCTTGATCCACAAATACCCTCCTTCAGACTCTCCAAAAATGCCACATAGATCTATTCCATGCAATAGACATTTCTGTAAAACCTGCAACATGCTTCCACCCACCACTACATATTCTAGTCCTACTACAGGGGAAACTTTCACCATCATTGGACATGCTACATGTTCAACAACTCATGTCATATACCAACCAACTTGCTGCCACTGCACTAGTTTCTACATAGACCTCACTGCACAGCAACTCTCAGTTAGAATGAATGACCATTAACAATTAAATATTATACATCTACATCTACATATATACTCTGCAATTCACAAAACTGTGGGTGGCAGAGGGTGCTCAGCACCTAAGCTATTCTCTTTGTTGTGCATTCCAATCCCAAATGGTACGATGGAAAAAAGAATTCATATAAGAATCCGTGCGGCACCTTATTTCTCTAATTTTATCTTTCATGTCATTCCGACTCAAATAGGTTGGTGGATGAAGTATTTCGCTACACTCGTAAGTGAAAGTGGGTATACGCATGTTTACCTATTAGTTTATACGAAACGTGCATCGTCTATCTACCAGAGACTCCCAGCCTAGTCTACTAATCAGTTCTGTGATGCTTTCATAAGGACTGTAGCAAGCGGTCACGAATCGAGCGGCTCTTCTCTGTACTTTCTCTATACTGTCGATCAACCCCTTACGAAACGGGTCCCAAATGGCACAACAGTAGTATAAATGTGGACGCACAAGAGATTTTAACAATCTCCTGTGTTTGTTCATTACAGTTTTTCAAGATTCGGCCTAGGAATCGCAGCCTAGAATTAGCTCTACCTACTAACGAATTAATATTAAGGTCCCATGTCATGTTCCTTTGTAGTATTACTCCAAAATATTTCACAGAATCGACCATATCAATAAATGAACTGTTTACCTCGTATTTCTGAACAATCGGATTCTTTTTGTTAGTTATGCTCATTGTCTTACACTTTTTACAATTTAGTGTGAGTTGCCGCTCAGCGCACAAATCCAAAATAACATCCAGATCACGCTGAATTTCTAAGAAACCGGCCAAATTCCTTACTTCCCTATAAATAACCGCATCATCAGCAAACAATCTAAAAAGGCTTTTCACTTTGTCTCCGAGATCGTTTATAAAAATTAAGAAAAGAAGTAGTCCTATTACACTTCCTTGAGGTACACCCGATGTAACATCTAGATTAGAAGAACTTTCTCCTTCAACGACAACATACTGCGTCCGACCGGTTAGAAAATCCTTTATCCATTCACAAAGCTGATCCGATATACCATACTCTCGAAGCTTCGCTAAAAGGCAGTTGTGTGGCACAGAGTCAAAGGCTTTCTGGAAATCTGTGTAACATTATTTATTACTCTATGATACATGACATTTTTGTAATATAATTATGTACGTTTTCACGGCGGCAATGCTTTATAAAAACTTCTCGGGTTTCAAGCCGCGTCAGAATTGAGCCGTCTGGCGACGTTTAGGAAGCTTGTCAAGCCCCCGCTTAACATTACTGAAGTCTGCTGCACGGTAGTCTATTATATAGCGCCAGCAGCCGGGAACGGAGGGGAAAGCGCGTGGAGGAACGGTCTAGTTAGGCCCTGCTCGCTTTGTGACGTCACGATCGGGTCACTCGTATGCCCTAATTTATTTATTTATTTATCAATCTTGTTCCATGGATCCCTGCTGAGGAAGTACCTCTGGGATGTGAAACATGTCATTGTTGATACATATACACATAATATGAGTCATATCATAGTAAATATATATATATATATATATATACATATTTTCCAAATACAAGAAATAATAATAAACATACATTTTTGCAACTGAGTTTTGCAAACATCATAATGAGTACAATTAATTATTTTCTTCAAATTCTTGAATGGAGTAGAAGGAGTTGCCAATAAGATAATCTCTAAGTTTTTGTTTGAATACATCTTTATTATCTGAAAGCTGTTTTATACGATTAGGTAGTTTATTAAACAGATGTATCCCAGAATAATTAACTCCTCTTTGTACTAATGACAGAGATGTTTGTGTTTTATGCAAATTATTTCTTTTTCTTGTATTGAAACTGTGTACCTGTGAATTAGGTGTAAACAGGTTAAAATTTTCTGTGACAAAGCTCATGAGAGAATATATATAATGAGAATACATTGTAAGAATATTGAGTTTCTTAAAGAGTTGTCTGCAAGAAGTTCTTGGTTTTACCCTACACAGAAACCTAATAGCTCTTTTCTGTGCTATAAAAACTTTTTTACTTTGTGAAGAGTTTCCCCAAAAAATTATGCCATATGACATTACTGAATGAAAATATGAGGAGTACACCTGTTTCATTAATTCTAGATCTGCTGTTAGAGGAAGTGTTCGTATTGCGAAGGTGGCACTACTTAACTTTGTCAGTAGTGTAGTGATATGATCATGCCAACAGAGTTTCTGATCTATTTTAATACCAAGAAATTTTATACTCTCTGTTTCTAAGATTGTGTTGTTTTTATAGTTTATACATATATCTGGCTGTACATAGTTTTTTGTTTTAAACCTAATATAATGTGTTTTTTTTTCAAAATTTAATTTTAATGAATTTGCCTTAAACCAATTTGCTACTACTCTAAGTACTTCATTTACATTAAATTCTATAGTACTGTTTGGTGTTTTATGCACAGTCAGGTTAGTGTCATCTGCAAATAAAACACTCTTAACTTTGTCGGATAAATTTCCAGGAAGGTCATTGATGTATAACAGAAAGAGGAGGGGACCTAAGACAGAGCCTTGTGGAAGTCCATGTTTTATTTTCTCCCAGTCTGATGAAACATCTTTACTTATTTTAGAATCAAAAATTGAAACTTTTTGCATTCGGTTTTCAATGTATGATTTAAAACATTTACCTGCGGTCCCAAAAATACCATAGTATTCCATTTTTTTCAAAAGTAATTCATGATTTACACAGTCAAATGCTTTTGCAAGATCACAAAATATTCCTACAGGATTCATTTTATTATTCAGATCCTCAAATGTGTTATTTAAAAATGAATATATAGCCATTTCTATGGATGATCCTTTTTTGAACCCAAATTGTGAATTAGTAAGGATATTATAGATTGTAACATGTTTTATTACTCTACTATACATGACTTTTTCAAAAACCTTTGAGAATGTTGAAAGTAATGAAATGGGACGATAGTTGTCTACACATGTTACTTCTCCTTTTTTAAATAATGGTTTTACAACAGCATATTTTAGTCTATCGGGAAAAACACCTTGTATTAAGGATTCATTACAAATGTGAGCAAGTACATGACTGATACAGTCTGAACATCTTTTCAGTAATTTACTTGAAATATTGTCATAGCTGGAAGAATTTTTAGGTTTTAATTGTTTAATGAGTTTATTTATTTCTGAGACTGTTACTGGTGGCAATTTCATCTCCACAAAGCTATTTGGGAAAGCAGTCTCAAGAAGCCTTAGAGCACTATGTGTGGATTGCTTTTCTATGCCTAATTTATCTACTACTGACGTAAAATGTTTGTTAAATATTTCACAAACTTCCCCTACTTCGCTATACACATATACATTTTGTTCTATTTTCATGTCTTTAGAGTGATTTACAGTTTTTCCTGTTTCAGTCTTTATTATATTCCATATTGTTGTGTGCGTGGAGACTTTCCCGGCGTACTGAAGCAGTGTAGTCTTCACGGGTGTGCAGCCGGATGGTGTTTTGAAAACACGACGTTTCGACAACCAGCTCGGTTGTCTTCATCAGGTTTCCGGTGTCTACAGGCTGACGGCTACGCGGTGACTGCCAGCTTTTGTCAGCCTGTGGACACCGGAAACCTGATGAAGACAACCGAGCTGGTTGTCGAAACGTCGTGTTTTCAAAACACCATCCGGCTGCATACCCATGAAGACTACACTGTTCCATATTGTTCTCATTTTATTGTCTGAATTTTCAATTTTCGCCGATATGTACCTGTTCTTGGCCTTCCTTATTACATTTCTTAGTATTTTAGAATAAAGTTTATAGTGAACTTTCAGCGCATAGTTCTCTCATTTTTAAATAAAGGTCCCTATTTGTTTTACTAGAGATTCTAATACCCTTTGTTATCCATCCCATGCCCAGTTCATTGTTTGAAGTGTTGAGAATTTTCCTTTTTTTGAAACTACCTTCAAACAGTGTTAGAAATATATTCAGAAAGGAATCAAATTTCGCATTAACACCCTGCGCATTATATACTTCTAACCAGTTTTCATTGTTTAAGGTATCTATTAAGTGTTTTATATTATTTTCACTAATATTTCTTCTATAAACCCAGCTTTTCTTTATCTGTTTAACAGTGTTCCTGGACTCGATACATAATAGCTGGGCATCATGATCTGAGATACCATTTATTACTGGAAGTATGCTGTAATTACTGCACTGAGAAATATCCATAAAAAAATTATCAATGGCAGTTCTGCTATTATTTTGTATTCTCGTAGGAAAATTTACAAGTGCTGTTAAGTTAAAAGACAACATCAAGGCTTCCATATCTAATCTATCATTGCTGTGATTCAGAAAGTCAACATTGAAATCACCACATAATACTATTTGTTTGCTATTTGTAAAACTTAGTAGCAAAGACTCTAAATGAGATAAAAACAGTCTGAAATTACCTTAGGGGGCCCTGTAAATTGCTATCACTATCAGCTCTTCCTTATCATATTCTAGTTTAGTAACACAACATTCAAAGTGTTGTTCTATACAATACTTACTTACAACTACACTACTGCATTCAATATTATTTTTAACAAAAATGGCAACTCCCCCTTTCTCCGTTTTACATCTGCAGAAATGAGAGCTTAATTTATAATTTGGGATGGACAGCTGAGATATTCCTGTATCAGACAAATGATGCTCAGATATACACAAAACATCTACATTAAAATTTCTGGAATTTTGAATCTCTTCTAGGCTTAAGGTAATGTCATCAGTTTTACTAAATATTCCTCTTATATTTTGGTGGAAAATACTGGTCTGAACACTTTGACGCAATGACTTTGAATTGTTTATTTTATTATTACATACTGGTATATCAGTTGGAATTTTTAATTTCAACAAATTATGATCATCAGAGACATTAATTTCCTTTAGACATCTTAATAAATCTATTTTATTTACCCTAAAAAAGGCCGCGACTTAACACCATTTATCACAGGAATACCTCTTTCACTCACCTGGCATCCTCTGACCTCACAGCAATAAGAAGCGAAAGCTTCCTTTTAACTCTGACATTCAGATGGAGTCCATGGCGAGTATAACTGTCCCTACCAATTCAGGCCACATCAATCAAACCAATGTGTGAATTAGCCGGCTGCCAGAGAACCCTTTCCAAGGATGCATTTGTACGCCTGATGTTATGCCACATCCAGGGTTTATCGTAACGCTCAAGCAAACCAACAAATCTCACACTTGTCTGGCGTGTGTTCCTGGAAATGTGGGCAATGTCGCCCTCAATTGAATAATTGAGGTCTTTATCAAGGCTATTTCCTGGTCCCCCAACAATTACAACACAATCCTCATCTGAAAAATCTTTAACTAGGTCTTTCACATTTGCTACCACACTTCCAAGATCTGCATTTGGTTTGGAAATACTGCAGACTTCATAATCTGGCCCCAAGTCAGACTGAACCATCTCACTAATTCCCCTCCCGTGACTGCTCCCAAGTAACAGTACCTAATATGGCTCGATTCCGTCTCGTTTGTAATAATCCAAATTCTGGCTTCCAAGCTTGGCTTAAATTGAGGCCTTGATCACGATTAATAACATTGTTGCTAAGCCTAATCTCAATAGCCTCCTTCACAACACTGTCCCAAAAGTTATTTGCGTAACAAAGACGTGTCGTTTTGTCGAAGCACGGTTGGTGTCCGTTGTCAATGGCGTGTTTGGCTAAGGCAGATTTTTCTTTTTGTCCAAGTTTAAAATATCTGATGTGTTCTTTTCGTCTTTCATTAACTGTCCTTAAGGTTTGCCCTATATAAGAAGTGCCGCATTCACATGGTATTTGGTACACTCCAGGAGCCCGAAGATTGAGACTATCTTTCGGAGTTCGCAACAGCTGTCCAATTTTTGGTGGAGGTCGAAAAATCGAACGGATGCCCTGTTTGTTGAGTAATCTTGCTATTTTTGATGTTACTGCTCCACAGAAAGGTAGAAAGGCACGCGGCTTGTCTTGATCTCTGTCATCTGTCTTGGTTCTTTTGTGTCTTCCGATGTTGCACGTCGGATTTCTTTAGTGCTATAACCATTGGCACGAAATACGCGTTCGAAGTGTTGCAGTTCCTCCTTTAAATGTTCATTGTCGGACACCACCTTTGCCCTATGGACAAGAGTATTGAGCACTCCCAGTTTCTGAGAAGGATGGTGAAAACTTTAAGCATTAAGATAGCGATCGGTGTGTGTAGGTTTTCTGTAAACGTTGTGCCCTAACCTTCCATTAGGCTTCCGATGCATTAGAACATCTAAAAACGGAAGTGATCCATTCCTTTCGATTTCTATCGTGAATTTAATGTTGGGGTGAATACCATTAAGATGGTTCACGAATTCATATAATGCCAGAATTCCATGAGACCACACGAGAAACGTATCTTCAACAAACCTGTAGAAACATTTAGGCTTTAAAGGAGCCGTGTCAAGAGCTATATGCTCAAAATGTTCCATGTAGAAGTCAGCTACTGCGGGAGACAACGGGGACCCCATAGCCACGCCGTCTGTTTGCTCGTAGTATTCGCCCTGGTACACAAAGTACGTAGATGTGAGGGTGTGTCTGAATAACTCCACAAGTTTCGGATCAAAATGTTCACTAAGTAGTTCAAAAGTTTCCCCTAAAGGCACACGCATAAACAACGACGTAACGTCCAGGCTGACCATAATATCGTCACGTTCTAACATCATTTCTTTAACCAACCGCTTGGTATAAAAGAGGCCTCTTAACCCAACCTGGAATCACTCCTTCTCCGCTCGATCAGCACGGTTCTTTGCGCTCGTGTGAATTTAGATGTCGTGTGACTTCAGCTCATCATGTTGCAAGAACTCATCATTTTCAACAATGTAGGAAAATAATTACATACTTCTCTCTTAAAAAGCATATATTATGTTTCTTTCACAGCAATGCAGTCATTATGGAACGAGTTGAATAATTAGGCCACTCTTGCTGGTAAGAGAAAATACGTGTCTATAAATAGTACAAAGGGTTGTAGTGGACATATTTTAATTATTGTAGATAAGTTTGAGCTCCGGTGGCGTACGTGCAAGAAAAGGCTGGATCAAACTAACCCGAACGGAAACTGCCAACGTCCGCGTGGCGGAAAACGCATACGCGGCTAAGTTCTCCTTGTAACTTTTCCCACTTGAATCTGATCTTCGGAAGCGGCAGGTCCTGCTTCGGAACGTCAACCGATCAATTGCCGCTGGTACCCGTCAATTCTCGTTCAAATATCTGTCGTAGAATAATTTCTACTACAGAAACATAGCCTTGCTCACATTACGTCGCGTGGAGTTCGCAGATGTATTTCATTTGTAAAAGAATCACTAAGTCTGTTGCAATAAACATAGAGTATAGTGGCTTCAGTATTTTAATCGACTAGAATATGAAACCCGTATGATTCTCCGATCTCAAGTAGCCCACAGTTTAGGTGTCAGATATTAAAGAAGAATAGCAGTGTGGCAGCAGGAGAGATGCTTTGCAAGTCTTAGTAAACATGAAGAAATCAGTTTAATCAAGTACAGACTTTACATCATAGCTATCCGACAAAAACAATTATTAAAAATGGTGTCAGAACTGGGATTTTGTGGAAACATACGGTGGCTAGGTAACGAGATATTGGCGGGGAAATCGATCTTCGATCTACAAGACCTTCTACGTATTCGACCGGCATGCGGCAGTCCGCGGGGCAGCAGCGTAGCGAGAACCAGCGGTTGAGCGTCTTATCATCAATATTCCAGTCCAAGAGATTACACCCACAGTACGGTTTCCAGTGAGTTTGCGGCAAGGCGTGTGTTGCAGTGAAAACAGGAAAACACGACAGCTCATTGCAGTTTGGCAGTTTTTCGCAGTTTTTGAAAATGTAAGCTTGCTGGCAGCATGCCGACTAATCGGGAGGGGCGAGAAGGAAATTTGCAAGATGTGGTAGATTCCCTAATGCGTAAATTAGCAGCGTAGAGGCCAGATTTGTGCAACCTACGCAACCAACTAACAATGCTCAAGGCTATAATAACATAGTTTATGATGTAGTTATGATGAATTCAGTTTCTTTAGGGGGAAAGCCTAATGAATCAATAAATGAGTTTCTTATTAAATTAGGAGACTTGAGTAGTAGTGACAAATTAACTATTTTAAAAACAAAACTAACTGATGTAGCTTTAAAATTTGTGATCTATGATAAGGATTGCAAAAGGCCGAAACGTTTGAGTTGTTGCGTGGTGAACTTGAAAAGCGTTTTTCAAAGAAATAGACAGCCAGATTCTATCGCGAGCAGTTAAGAAATATTAAGGGCAAACCAGAAGAAGATCACGATCAGTTCACTGGTAGGATTAAAATGATTAATAATAATATATATGTGCTGGGAGATAATGTGGAAGAAGATATAGTGAAATGTTACGAGGCAAACACAAGGTAATTAGACACATTTTTAGTGGAACTAGACGGTGCTATTGCAAAACACATAATTCTCGAGAAATTAAAGACATTATCGGAAGGTCTAGAACACACTCAAACTTTCGAACAAGTGAGGAGTACGCCTAGAAATGACCGAAAAGACAGGCTTGAAAAACGAGTCTTTCAGACGAGAAAATAATTAAAATGTGGAGTTTGCAAAAAATTAGGTCACGCATCTAAAAACTGTTGGTGGAAATTTACTAATTATGCATGTTGTAGACATAATACTAACAATGCAATATTTTAATTCTAACATAGACGTCGCATTTCGTCGAGATAAATATTTTCGTGATTTTCTTGGTTCTGATACTACATGTTATGGACGAAATAGTGCAAGATTGCATTCTGATAATGATGGTAGATTTCCAAGCAGTAATAGTGAAAGATTTCAAAGAAGTGATGATAGGAGATTTCAAGTAAATGTTGTAAAAGCTTATTATACAAAGGAATTTAGGAGAAATAGTAGAGAAAGACTATCTGCTGATAATGATAAAGATAACAGTAAAAATAACAATAAAGATAGTTATTAAGGTAAGAGTGATAGATCATTTATGGGAAATAATCAAGGTTTTCAAGGAAAAAATGAGAGTAATTACAGCACAAAAAATTACAGAATTTCAATAGATCAAATGGGGACAGCGTGGAAGTAATAATTCACAGAATAAGTTAAACGAATAAGGAGTTTGCAAGGCCATGTTGTCACGCCCCTAACTAAAACGGTTCCTGTAACTATTTATCAGAGTAACCCCAAAGTCACAGATTTCATTTTAATCGTGACTGTTGAGGGAAAACAATTTAAACTACTTATTGATGCAGGATCTGAAGTTACATTATTGTCTAAAGATATTCGTGGTAACGATGATTTCAGATAGCCTGATTGCAGAATTACAGGATTAGATAGAAATACGATTATTGACACTTTTGGTACGAAAGATGTGAATTTAACTATAGATGATTGTATTTTGTTTATGTAGTTTCTCAACTGAATCCAAGTTGTAGTGGAATTTTAGGGATGGAGTTTCTTAGTAAATATAATGAACGTGACGAAACATACTTGTTTTGAGGAAATGTAAGAGCATAGACCCACCTTTGTCGTTCCCAGATTCAAAAAGGAGTCTTTGCGTAAATTAAGGATTCATAAACCGGCATTTACCAGCTACACGGACTTATAAATCTGTCGTCCGTATACGTAACGTGGAAACCATTTCAATAGCTTCAGCGAAAATTATGATCTTACCCATTAAAGCGGACGTAGAGGGCGATGAAAATTCAGTAGTTTTAGTGGACTTTCCAGAAGGACCAAGTTGGTTAGATTCTAATCAGTGTTACATAAAAAGAAGCATTTGCAAAGTGCGAGTAATTAGTGAAAAAAAATGTGTACCTGCATCAGTTGAAAATTTTGGTGAATGTAACGTTTTAATACCCCGTGGACTAAAAATTGCAAAAATAGAAATTTTAAGAGAAAAGGAATTAGCGAGTAGTATTTTCTGTAATTTCAATGACACCAATAATGAACTATTGAATAAGAAAAAATTGTGTACTATTCAAAGGAAGGAAGATATTGTTTTTAATGTTAAACATTTACCACCTAAGGAAAGGAAGACAAATGGAAAGTTTGCTAAATGAATTTCGGGAATTATTTATACCAAACAGTAAATTGCCTTCAATAGATTTAGTAAAAAATAGGATCCTGACAGGGAATGCCGCTCCCATTTATAAGGAAGCCCTCAGACTTCCTTTTCATCAGAGGCAACTTGTAGACAAATTCATTGAACAACAAGTAAAAGACGGAATTATTAAGACTCCTCTACACAATCGCCCATGATGGGCGACTATAGGCACGCACGATTGTGTAGAGGGCATAATCGTCTGTGAGTGGCCATCATCGCCTATAATTGTGAATAATCGTGAGCGATCGGTTAGTTTTCGGTACATCAAAGGAAAGCTGCCGATGATGGTGCGCGTGTCCACACAATCGCCCATCATTCAGTCGCACGCAGAGGTCCAAATTAAGACATTTTTCGCAACCAATGGAGATATTTTTGGCACTAGATACTCAAAGACGGTTGATGACATGCGATCGAAGTTATCAAACTCTTATTATGGTTCTGCCAAAATTTCGGCTAGTTGTTTATTCATGGTTTGTCTGGGAAAAAAAATCATGTATATAGATGGAGAATTGAAAACGAATTGCAGGCAAGAGTTTCCTAATACCAAGCACAATAATAGGAGGCTCTGCACCTTGTTCAGTTGCGGTGAATAGTCAATATCTACCATCTGCTCTTCCTCTATCGGTTTTACATGACTTTTATTGTTTTTGATACTCATTCCGGTAGTGATTATAAATATGTGCTAAGCAAATAGACAGCAGCAGCCTGTTTTATTTTTCTTTGTGCATCGTTTCTGCCTGGTACTTATTTTCCAGTTATTTCTGTAAGAGTATGGTAATCTCTTCTTTAGTTACACAGTCAACTTTTCTTCTTTTTTTAAATACATTATAGAAATTATCTGATTAATGAAAGATTCGTAAGCCTTTCTTTGTACTTATCATAACTATAATTCAGTAAATTAATTATTTTACAATGTTCCACCAACACTAGCCGAAACTACACAGATAACATTTATATCGGACTTCCTTTTGAGGTTGCACAATTCGTAAATGGAATTTGCAATGATTGAGTTCAATATCACGATTCAACTAACGCAACAAACAAAAACCTAACTAAAACAAAACCTCAAGGAATCTATAAAATTATGATTGTGTAACCTAGAGTACCTTACTAATCCGTAATCATCACAAGCCGCTATCACTTTGACATCCATTTTCAACAGACAACAGTCAGTAAATGAAAAATCACAGACAGCAACTCATGATCGCGACGATGATGGCCAATTTTTTAATTGCCAATCACGGGCGATTGTGTAGAGGAGCCTTTAGGCCAAGTACAATTCCATGGTCGGCGCCAAAGCGTAGTAGAAATGGAGAGACAAAATTTAGGTTTTTTTATTGCTTATAGAGCTTTAAATTCAGTAAGTCAGTGGTGTGTATCCTTTACCTTCAATTGCTGAAACTGTAGATTATTTAGGAAATTGCAAATATTTTTCAAATTTAGATTTACGCAGTGGTTATCACCAAGTAAATGTCCATGAAGATTACATTAAAAAAAGCCTTTAATTTCCCTAATGGCCATTATGAGTTCTTCAGATTGCCTTTCGGACAAAAAAAAAATGGTCCTGCGACCTTCCAGAGACTTTTGGATGGGTTTCTGAAAGGATTAAAACCATTTTCAGTTCTTGTCTATATTGATGACGTCATTGTATTTGGAAAAACATGGAAGAGCATACCCAAAGGCTAAGATCTATATTTGAACGTTTTAAACAAGCTCATTTAACTTTAATAATTGAAAAGTGTAATGTCGTAATTAGAATATTTAGGTTATCATATTACCAAGGAAGGGGTAAAACTAAATCCAAGGCTTGTTGAAGTAGTCAAAAATTATAACGACTTCAGTATTTTATTCGACTAGAGTATAAAACCCGTACGATTCTCCGATCCCAAGCAGCTCATAGTTTAGGTATCAGATATTGAAGAAGAATAACAGTTTCGCAGAAGAAGAGATGCTTCGCAGATCTTAGTAAACATGAAGAAACCAGTTTAAACAAGTACAGACTATACACCACAGCTATCCGACAAAAACATTTATTACAGATTTTTTTAATGTTATTCTTTTTATGTTTAGGTACAGCAGAGTTGAGCCAATTTAATGACGATGGTAAGAATTTTATTAGTGATTGTTAATTAAACTGCTTTGTTATTTTTCCTCGCTATACCATTATTTTCTTTTGTAGGACTTGACGTTCTATTGGAAATTCCAACAAACGTTCTGATTGGTGATGACTAGTTATGATTTTAAACTTGTAATAATTTTTTATGTTTTTTCCATTTTATTTAATTTTTGTCTTTCTACAAAAATATCGGAATTGGAGAAGTATGTCTTTGCATTTGAGTAGTAATCAGTTTAACATATGTATTTTTTGATTATATATATTTATGCTAATATGTTTCAGATATGCATGCAAGATCCAGTCCGCAGCCAACTAAATGGAGCAGAACTCCATTACTGTCTGGCCCCAAACGACAACGAAGCACCGAGCGTGGTTGTGTAACGGTTAGCGTTCTCGCCTCGCATTTGGGAGGACGCCGGTTCTAATCCCCGTCCGGGCACCCAGATTTAGATTTTCCATGGTTTCCCATATCACTCCAGGCAAATGCCAGGATGCTTCCTTCAAAAAGGCCATGGCCCCCCATCCTTTCCCGTCTCTAAAGACCTCGCTGTTAAGAGACGTTAAGCAGTAAAAAAAAAAAAAAAAAAAAGACAACGAAACACTACTAGTGTTAAGTACTAATGTTTTTCTCTATGTTATTTCATAATAAAAATTCTTTTTCTGTTTCAGGTTCGTAGCAGTGGAGTTTAGAGCTGGCAGGGTCACAACAAATCCTACCGTCTTCCATCTTCCCACCAACACTATATCCTCATGGGTGGATTATACCGACATCAGCACCGCAGCCTGCAGCACCACCAGCAGCAGTACATCCACCTACATACTCGAACCATAGAGTTGATGGTAAGTACCTAACCTTATATCTTTTTTTCATCATGATACTAAAGTTGTTCTTTTCTTCTGTTTTAGGTTAGGGCTACCCTATAAGGGATGTAATGGCGGTTTTTTACGGCTTTACGCCTCATAGACGTCGAGGTGATTAGAGGCGGTGAAGGACTGGCCATAAGGAACGTAAAAGAACTTGGTCACGGCCTTTTGAAGGAAGCATCCCGGCATTTACCTGGAGTGATTTGGGCAAACTACCGAAAACCAAAATCTGGATGCTCAGAAGGGGATTCGAACCGGTGTCCTAGGGAATGCTCGGTGAATATTCCATTGTTAAGAAAATAATCCCACTACTATTTGAATGGGGAAAAAATTTAACAAATCACAACTTTTCCCGTTAAATATACACTTTTTGGCTGTTTTTAATAACTGTTTACTCAATTATTGAATGCTATGTTAAATTTCATTTCAGCAGCTTCAAAACAAATGTAAATTCAACTCTATAGCTCTTATAGATTTTTATTTATATGCAATCTATATCTATCCACAAAAATAAAAATGAAATGCTGTTCGTTGGCAACCACATCATTTGAAAACGGCTGAACCGATTTCGATCATTTTCTTAAATCTTCATAATAGTCCGAATAAGGATTTTGGAGAAGGAAAAATTGGAAAAGTTGCCCGGAAAATTGGAAAATTCGAGACAAACTCTAAGTATTTTTTTCTATGGACTAGTATGACTAACTTTTTTAAAAAAATGTTTGTAATAGTCCAAATAAAGTTTTTAGATAAAGAAAAATTGTCAAAGTTTCAGAAAAAATTGGAAAATTTGGGAAAAACTGGAAGTGCTTTTTTTTATTGGATTTTTGCACGAATCCCTTATGATTCGAACAATGGATTTGCGTAATTCTTTTTTTGTTTTGTTCCTCATTCTCCCGAGATGGAAATAACTCAATTAAATGGTTTCTATTGAAAAAAACTGGAAGAACTGGAGTAAAACCTGGAAAAATGCGTTCCAGCCTGAATTAAAATTACCTCTGTTCTTATTTTTGTGTTGTTTTGCGATTTGTCCAACAAACGAAGCTATTTTATTTCTATTCCATTAATATTAATTGAGGACTTCTGCTTGATAATATCGAACAAGGTATTGCCTCAATTGGGAATGACAGCGCCCAGTCTTCGAAGAGTTGAAACGCCAAAAGCAATATGATTGTGATACATTGAGAGAATCAGTTACACTGTTAAATCGGAAACAAAAATATTCCCAAGAAAGTTGTGAATGATTGAGGGATTTTCTTCTTGGACGCTACCAGTGGAATTGAAAAAACTTTTTTGATTAACTGACACTGTTTTATTTGAGGTGGAATGGGTTTTCTGTATTAACAGATTTCATATTGCTGTCTGTTTTCTATATGCGATATAAGCCAAACTCTCGTGTTACCACTACCGGTGACACCGTAGCATCGTTATCTATATAGGTGGATCTTATGATGAATACAATCAAAGGCTTTTGCTAGATCACAGAAGATTCTTAAGAATACTAGTTTTTTATTACTGCTTCCAAAATGCTCAAAGAACTGAAACGCCCATTGAATGGAAAAACATCTATAACGTGTTGTGGTCTCTTTAAAACATCTATAAGACGTTATTTGGTTATGACACTTATAAAAACAGCCATAACGCGTTGTGGCTAACCGAAAAAGACCACAACAAGAAATTTGAGTCGTCGCTCTCATGATATTTGACCTCTATGGGTTGTATTAGTTAAGAAAATCCACAATTCGTACTGAACCTTACCATACCTGATCCAACTACGTGAATTTCGTATTGTGGTCTCATTGAGTTAGCCTCAACGCGTTCTTGCTGTTTTTATAATTGCCATAACACTAATAACGTGTTATGGTATTATTGATGTTTTTAAGAGACTACAACGTTGTTGTGGACGTTTCTTTCACTCAGTGAGCGTTCTCTTAACCTAATAAATATATGAGATTGTCCTGCAAGTATTAGCTCAATAGATGAGTAAAAAGTAATCCATAAATAAGTGAGAAATCGGTACTGCGTCACGGGTCACTGGAATTGGGGTCCCATTCCACCCTCAATCAGCAAAGTGATCTCTGGGCTAACGATCGTGGTCACGGTGCGTTCGCAGGTGCACAAGTCAGCCACACACATCAAGAAAATAGCCTCATAAACCATAGTGGGACAGTATTCAGCGTGGCGATCACCAAGGGGTTGCTGGTAAGCATGGTGGACTAGCGGGATGTATCCTGCTCCAACATTGCCTGGAATGGTTATGGCGTTGTCTTAACCGGCGGCGACGACACGTGGTGACATGGGTGGTCTTGGCGATGGTATCCGTCACTGTTCTAAAGCCCTTAGGCATGTTGGGGGGTGGTCATCTAACAGCACCGTGTCGGTCACTGCTGGCGAAACCCTTACCGCGGGCTCCGGGGATGAGGAGAAACCCTGCGCGTTGCGGCTGTTGCGCCCTGATACTCCGATGGTGTGAACGTCGTCTCACCAATTCTTTACAACACACAGCTGTTACTAATTATAACGACTCGGCATGTTTCAGGACTATATCTACGACAGCAACGGTGCGTGGAACAAGCGTTAAATTACATAAGATCGAAGTTCCCCTCGGCGTTGAGAATTAATAAAGTCCTGTCGGGTGACTAGCCGAGTGAGCGGGGTGTTTTCACACGATATTTCGGCGTTCGGAGTCTCTGTTGCCGTCTTCTGGTGAAGGCTCCGATCGCCGAAATATCTTGTGAAAACACCCTGTTCACTTGGCTATTCAACCGAGAGGACTTTATTCAGCTGTAAATTCCTGCATGATACCATTTCCTAACAAACTAAAAAAATGCTTCATTAATCACCTAACTATAGCAGAGCTTTTTTTTTTACAGGTGTAAAATCCTGTCACTCTTCTTTCAAAAGTTTCGTCTATATTTATCTGATGGAAAAATGTAAACCAGCGGACGCTTAAAAAAAAAAAAAAAAAAAAAAAAAAAGAAAAACAAAAAAAAAGCATTATCCGATCATGGCGTTGACACAGTTCATATTATAATGCTCCATAACATCTATAGATCCTTCCTAAGCCTTTGTCAGCGTAACAGAATCAACTGCAAATTTATCCCTAAAACTAAGGCCATAGTGAACGATTAGGGTACCAGTGCTATACATTGACCCAAATAGAATTAAGATATAGTTTCAAAAATCCTACAAATTGTATAACAAACACTCTACGGCACAGATAAGAGATATATTAAAATAAGTGATTACATGTCGACTCATCATAGTATAACACCAAGAAGTAAACAGATATATATAGAACTGTAAAGGAATTGAAATGTAAAAGGTCATACAATGTAAACTGTAGTGTATAGAACTATAAAGTAAGGTAAATTATGTATATTTAAAACTGTAAAGGAAATGAAATGTAAATAGAACTGTAAAGTAATGAAATGTGAATTGTTATAAAGCGCATAGAACTTGGCTGTTTGGCTGATAAGGCCGAAAGCCATTTAAATAAATCTAATTCTTGTATATATATATATATAGGGTCTATATATAAAAAATAGACGTGTGTTTTCCTATATTTCACTATTCAGCCACCACTACCTAGCACAGATCACTGGTGTTTATGTGTGGAAGTAGCATTGAGTTTCCTGTCGTGCACAACGTTGGCCGAATGCCGATAGCTGTGGGGATGTGGGAGATATGAAGATTAAAGTTGGTCAGTGCAGGGCGTTTTAATATTTTGACCAAAAATTTGCGTCTCCTTATACTTCTCTTTCCTGCCACAACTATATAGCGTAGACCATTGGTGTCTCCTGTCGTGCACTATGGGAGTGTGGGAGATATGGGGGTTGAAAGTGGTCGACCTGCGGCAATTTCATATTTCTGCCAAAGACGCATGTGTCTTGGTGTATCACTTTTCAGCGAAATCTATCGAACGCAGATCACTGGCGTTTGTGTGTGGTAGTAACACAGAGTCGCCTTTCGATCACAACGTTGACCCAATTTCAGTAACTGTGCTAGTGTGGGAGATATGGAGGTTGGAAGTGGTCCGATCAAGGATATTTTCGTATTTCGACCAAAGACATGTGTGTCCGTAAATTTTACTTTGCTACCTGAACTACTAGCGCAGATGACTAGCGTTTGTGTGTGGTAATGGCATCGAGTCTCCCATCATGTACTATGGTGGTTAGATGTCGGTAGCTTTCAATCCAAATTCTTTACAAACACGAATGAAGTCGTGGATACCAGCTAGTAAAAAATAAAGATAAAATAAAATAAATCAGTGCATTATGCGTGTGCTGACTTACAACTATGATACCTGGACGAATTTATTAAAGGAAAAACTATTTAAGGGTCAATGCTACATTTAACTAGAAAACACAAGAAGAGAGAAACCGACATCAGATCAGTCACAAGGGTTAAAGACATTACGGATGAGACAGCTTCCTTGAAGTCAATCGGATGAAAGACGCGATTGATGGACAAAAGCAGAGTTAGAATAGAACCCAAGATACCAACAGAGACGACCAGACCGATGGAACAAGGACATACCATGGAGGAAGGGACATACACAGGTTTTTTTTTGAGTTAGCTTGCAGAGGGTCGCCAAAGATCATTCGACCTGGAAAAGTTTGCTCAAGCCATGGAGGAAGGAAATATATGGAGGAGAAGTGACGCCACCTCTAAACTCTCGGCTGATACTGCGCGTGCGTGGTGGCGGTTGCGGCCATATTGCGAATCCATACAAATGCAAAGTTCACATTGTGTTGATGTGATTATTGCATTTTCTAATGTGTCAAAGTATTTTATAATGCCATCTTGGGCCATCTAGGAATCTTGATGAAGCAAACGATGTTGTTACCTCAAATGCAGTTTGCGATTCAAATACGCGTGTCGTGGACGTGTCAACATAGTTTGATTCTGTAGCGGCAATTTAGTGGAGATTGTTGTTAGGTCTAAATGCAGTCTGTACCAGAATGGATTTTTGTTGTTGCATATATAAGGGACAAAGAATTTATCTATTATTGTTAGTAATATCATGAGAACCACGTTAGTGACAAAACGTGTATCGTGATGGAAACTACTTCCAGCTATTCCCAATTAAGCTTACAATGTATGGTAACAAGATAACTATTTTTATTCTTGTCTAGGCCGCATTTCAACCTAATCACAAGTGGTATTAATAAAACTGAAATATCCATTCTACATGTCCACCATGTAATTCATTGTGGTTTTGGCAGAATTAATTTTTGGTCCAGGTCGCATATCAACCCAATCCCCTCAATTTGGAGACAGTATATCCCAAAAAATAAGCAAGATATAAAAAAATTTTATTCTTTATTTTCGATTTGTCTCGTCGTGCTACATAAGAATCGATCATCAAATTTGACTTTTGCGAAATGTTTCTTCTGCTTTTCTACTCAAGACACCTCACTTTTGATACAGTATATCTCGAGAACTAGGCGAGATATCGAAAATTTTTAATCTTTATTTTTTAATTGTCTCGTCTTTTTAAATAGGAATCCATCATCAAATTTGACTTTGACCAATTTTTTCTTCTGAATTTCAACCAAAAACATCTCACATTTGAGACAGAATATCTCGGAAATTAGGCAGGATAACAAAACATTTTATTCTTCATTTTTTATTTATCTCATCGAGTTACATAATAATCCATCACCAGATTGTGGCGTTACGTTCATCCTAAAGTCCCCTTGAGGTTTTTGTACATATACCCCGTGTCTGTATGGATACGGCCTAGCCCCCACCCCCCACTCCTCCTCCGCCCGGCGTCACTTCAATGCGGGTGAAGGTCGCTTGCGTCGTCTCCACATATATTTCTTTCCTCGATGACTCAAGCACTACCTGAATTAATAACTCTAACAAAGAGGCCACATAATTTAATGAGTGAATCGGCTGGTGTTTATATATATATGTATCCAAATATTGCTGACTCTGTCGAATCACCTTGCCTAAATCCAAACTGTGCTTTACTGGTAGGTTAATATTATTTAGAAATGCTACACATTGCTTTTTCCGAAGATCTTTGAGAATGCTGTTTGATGTGATATGGGTCTCTACATCTAAGTATTTCTGTTTGACTAAATAAATAGGTTTAAGCGTAGATTTAATGAAAAATAAAGTGACTGAAATTTTTCTTCAACATTATGTTAACAGGCATCATTAAAATGAAAACATATATAGGAAAAAGTTTTTCATTAATTTTTAATTTCACAATGCAAGGAATCAAGATATTTCAGATGAAATGGACAAGGGAGGCCAAATTGATAGTGTAGCACTAGATCTGTCTAAGGCCTTTGACAGAGTAAGCCATAAAATGGTAGTAAATAAGGTAAAAACCATTGGAGTGGATGAGAAAGTGATTTGCTGGGTAGAAGAATTTTTAAAAGGTAGAAAACAGAAAGTTAGGGTAGGAAATGTGGTATCAAAAGAAGTGGAAGTAAAAATGGGTGTGCCACAGGGTAGCGTATTGGGTCCATTGCTATTCATTATTCTAATGAATAATTGTGTTGATTGTTTACTATCTGAAATTAGATTGTTTGCAGATGACATAAAGCTGTATAAAAGAATCAAAACGATAGAGGATTGCAAACAGTTGCAGGGTGATCTGGACAGGATATCTAATTGGCTTGGTAAACATGGAATGAAGATAAATGCAAAGAAGAGTCAGCTTATTAGATACACAAATAAAAAACAAAAGGTTAATTATGAATATATGGTGGGGAAGGAATTGCTTGCTGAAGACTTGAAATGTAAATATCTTGGCATTACTTTTGATAACAAGCTTAACTGGGCAGGACACATAGGACAGGTGGTAGGAAAAAGTTTCAAAGTTCTGCACTTGTTGGAGAGAGTGACGAGGGGATGTACGAGAGAAGCCAAGGAATTTGGTTACAAAACTTTGGTGAGACCATTACTCGAATATGGTAGTGTAGTATGGGACCCTCGTTTTACGTATACAGGTGTTGGAGAGGGTGCAAAAAAGGGCTGCTAGATTTGTTTCTGGAAATTATCGCAGAATGCAATCAGTGACGGATATATAAAGGAACTGGAATGGGATTCATTGCAAGACAGGAGGAGGATGAGGACTGAGGAGGGTCATGGGAGTGTACAGGCGATGAGGCATGGAAAGATATTGCAATAGGTATGAAAAGTAGTGCATGGAAGGGAAAAGATGACCATGACCACAAGCTGGCACTCGATTTCAGGCACAAGGGTATGGGAAGATTCTCTTTAGGTAAGGGTGTCAAGGATTGGAATGAGTTACCAAGAGAAATGATGAATAATTTACCAAAACCTTTGAAAGAATTTAAAGATAAAATTTGTAGAGGGCAAATGTAGGTAGGTGCAAGATAGGGGGAAGATGGGTGTGTAGGGAAATTGCCACCGGAGCCTGTGCTCCATTGCAATTAAATTAAATTAAAATCAAAAGAATAACTAGTTGACGGAAACTAAAATTCGAATTTAAAAACTTTAAACATTTCATATCAGCAATACAGATTGTTTACTATTAAGCAAGCACCAGCCTTTAACTTTAATATTCTTAATTTGCTACTGGTTACATTTATTTTACAGGTTTTTTTTAAATGAATGAATCAGTCCTTACCAATGATAAACTGCAATTTAGTTAATTTATCGCCGCTTTGTTTACAACACTGACTTGACGTTTCAAGATGAAATCATTTGAAAAATTGTGATCTTTCATGAAAACTGCATGCTCCAAGAATTCTAATGAAAAAAAGTTTTATCTAGAAATTCGTTTTCTCGTTGTAATTGACAAGTGATGTTCGTCATTTGGTCCCCTTGATGTCTGCTTCATAGTGGAAGCGATTAGCGTAGTCTCCTGCAATGGACGACGAAGTGTCGGATGATAGTTGCTCAAAACAGACGTTTTGCTATGTTTGTGGTGTGAATTTTCTTTGTGTAAGTGTGTTGTGAAATTGTGTTTTTGTAGGAGGACATCATGACGCATTCACAGGAATCTAGAGTTTCCAGTTCGCAAGATACTTTCCGGGTCACGGAGAAAGAAATCATCTCCAGTAGTAAGTACATTCGGCCATTTATACAGCAAAATAAATTTGTTCGATTTATATGCAGACGGACACTGTTAAAAAAGCAATTTAGCCACACTTTAAATGCGACATTGTGTGCCACATTTCCTTGTTTCTACGGCAAGCTTTTTATTATCGTAGTAGATACCTGAAAATTACTATTAACTTGTAATGCTTATCGTTTAGGAATGTAGGACATGATGTGTGTTTACTTTTTTTCCCGGCGTTATGTTTCATCTTAAAAGAAAATTTGTGGCTCCATGTTTAAGCTTCGTTATTGTTGATTCATGAAACGATATTGTCATTCAATTATCTTTAACAAATGGCTTTCGAGCAGTAATACCAAATACTATTTCAGTTCACAACAAGAGTGTACACTTTTCAGATACCTGACAATTTCCTACAAGCATAAGCTGCTTATTGATCTTTGCAAATTTGACCATTTAGTATAATATTAGGTACTGATGGATCAATTAAGAGTTTTGGACACTGTTTGAATTTCGTGATGTATGCATACAGAATAAACACTAATTGCTTTTTTTTTTTTTAATACAATACCATACCCTCTTTTGCCATTTTCGGTATATATGCACAGTTTAAATTGGTTATATATTTGAACGAGTGTGAAATTATAGCAACAATACATTAAATTTTCGGCTTTTGTGAATTTTCTTCCTTCAAAGCGTTTCTAAAAGGTAAGATTTATTTTTAAACGCATATTGCATTTTTCCACATCCAAATATCCTCATTTAGATATAGGAAACCTTTAAAACTATTAACTGTAATATCGTAAACATTGACGTGATATATTTAAAAAAATGGTAATATGATGTAATATTTTGATCTGTTAATATTAATTTGCTTTAAAACTTTCATTTCAACAAATATCGTACAGAAACAGAATGGCAGCACATCCAACTTAATCCTAGAAAGAGTTGCTGCCTGCTAGCCTGCTTCCACACAAAATTTACTGTGAGGTGCAATATTCAGTGATGGATTATAGCTATCTTATTCGCTTCCATCAACAGCTCGTCTTATTTTCACATATACCTTCTTAAAATGAAATGTACTGTGTAATTACTGTATGAATGTTAATGGTACAGTGATTATAACCTGCTTGCATTGCCATAAGTTGATTTTACCACTAAAACAGAATTCAAGTTTTGTACTCAGTAGACTTAATACTGACAGATTGGTTACTTCATTTGAAAACAACTCAAGCAACGACTGTGACAAACAGGTATCAGCTGACATCTGAAAGAACCATCACCAGCCTCATCAAAAATATGGTAATACTGGGGAACACTATAGGATTGAAACCAATGTCTGTGACAACAACTAAAATATTGTAAACTTTTTTATGATGGTCTAGACCAAGAATAGGCAGGAAACAAATACAGTAACCTAACACTTTTCAAATTACAAATATATGTAACCATTACAGAATAGCACAAGTGAATAGAGCCTTCTTGAAAAGATAAATATTTTAGTTTCATAAATTGATCTAGGACTCAGAAATAACTTTTTAAAACTAAATGTGGAGAGCACTTTTGCCGGAAAGAAACATTTGAAATGCTGAAAATTAAGTGGGCAGATAAAGTACAAAATGAACATATTTTGGAAATGAGTGGAAAAGGAAGAAGTTTGTGGAAGAGGGTTACAGAAGGAAGGGACAGGATTGGTGGTCAAATTTAAGATATTTGGGATTAGTTAATTTGTTAGTGGAGGGAGCACCAGAGGTAAGAATGGGGACTACACTACTTTCAGAACCTACTCTTAACGATTTATTCTAGATGGGGATACCGCTACAATCTCTTACCGCCTCGTATAGTAAACACACAGATCATGTGGAATCATGTCTTTGTGACGTATGGTCCATGCTGCATTACAACTTAAACTCATATGATTACTGACAAAATCCATATTTTATAAAAATGCATTTCAGTCATAATGCAGCCTGGACCAAAGTGAAACATAATCATAATGCACGATATTGCAGATACCCAATTTTCAAATCATATCTATTGCTGTTACTGTGTTGGTATGCGCAGATTGAATATACAACATAATGACATTATATTTATCATTTTCTTTTTTTATATTGTCATTCTTCAGCTTATATCACAATATTACATATTAACACAGCCATATTTTTTAGTACCAAATCTTTGTAAACTCTAGCACACTTTATATGAAGAGAAACTTATTCTAATTAATTTTCTGTTACTGGTATAGTAAAAAAAAAATACAATTTACACTTGAATAGCAGACCTACAGGTCACTTCCCCATGGTATTTGAAAAGGCTTCATTTGTTTTTCTCCAGTTTTTCCCTTTTCATTGTACCAATATATTGGTGTTATTCTGAAGTGATTTGCAACAATAATATTTCCTTTTCCGTTGCACCAGTACTTAAACATAATGGCTTGGTGAATTTTGGCCTTCGATACATACCGTACAATTCCACGCATACTTCCTTCACCAACATTCTGTATATAGAAGCCTACATAGTCACCAATCATACCTTTCTGCAGTGCCCTAAAATTCCATTCAACAGACTTTGTTTAGTTTTGGTGTGAGCAAAATTTTCAGTCTTAATCCCTGTTGATTTCACTCTGTCTGATGCTTCTTTTTAAATAATACTTTTTCTGCTGAGAAAAATCCTCCTGTTCTTTTCTAACTGAGATAATGCCTTCAGTACTGCACTCCCTTTCATGTCACCATTTTTAACATCGAACAACTGAGCCGGGTACCCCTGTTTCTCCATATTTGTCAAAATATACTCACTTTTAATAGACTTAACATTAACACAATTTTTTATGCTAATTACCTTGCTATAAATTTCTTTTCAATGGTCATCTTCAACATTTTCTTTCCTATTTAACGCTCTGCCATCATTAACACTGTCAAATTTAGGTTCATTTATAGGAATAGGCATGTCTGTATTCATATTACCTGGGTTATCGATGGTGTGTTCAGGTAAAGCTTGATTTGCCTCAGCACTTTTGAATCTACTTTCTTGCTATCAGTTTTTGTACAGTGAAATTCAACTGCCCACCATTTCACACTAACATCGCCAGTGTCAAACCCCTCCAGGTCAACATGTTGCCTAAAATATCTTTCATATTGTCAATTGTGGCTTTGATTGTCATATCCGAATCATTTTGTACTACTTTAAAAGTAGAATAGTTATTTATTTCAGGTTTTACACTCATTACTTTTATGTCAACATCACTATTCCTACTGGGCAAAACATTTAGGTTTATTACCTCTACCTGGAAACCATGTGTGACTTTACTCTCATTTATTTGAACTGGATTATTCTCAAAATACAATCTTTACTTATTATTATCATTTTAAGACTTCTTATCAACATTAGTGATCTTTACACTTATTAACCTCTGAATCAGCTGTTAGCTGTACATTCACAAATACTTTTTCTTTTTAAACATGACAATTCCTCCTTTACTTTGCTTCCTTCTATTAAATCAGCCTTCATTTCTACTTTAGTGTACTTTTCAGTATAACATCATACACTAGATTTTGAATGTTAGTTCTGTATTAACTGGGGTGCTAGCTTCTTAGACTTCACCCTTCTTCTCTATCTGCACAGTTTTCATACTTGTTCTCATAAGCTTCACTTCTACCACACGAGGTGCAACTGCACCTAAAAATCTTCAATAAGATTGACCACACTCTCCCTACTACAAGAAATCTCCTCAAAACCAGTATCGAGTGTGGCGGTAACGCTTTGGCCTCGCGTTCGGGAGTACATGCACGTAGAATCTCCATGCGGGCATCCAGATTTGGGTTTTTCGTGGTTTCCCCAAATCACTCCTAAACTCTTATTTATTATATTTAATTAGTCTAATTGTATTTTTTTCATTTAAAAGTAAAATAAACAGCAGAAAATTAAAATCAGGTAAGATGGTCAATAGCGTGACGACAGACATCTAGAGATGTCCGCGTTATACGGATTTGCATTCAGAGTTAGTCACTGACAGGACTCTTCATATTGCCAGTAGTGTTCAATGTTTTAAAAAGGCCATGTCCAAATTCCTTCCCGTTCCATGCCCCCAGTCCTTTCCCACTTCTATTGACCTTGATGTCAGTGAGGCGTAAAGCTATAAGTGAAAAAAAAACCAAACCAGTACTCTCTTTGTTATTTACTTCTTCAATATCAGGGCGTTAATGACCCAGTCGTCGACTCACCCTAAAAACAACAACAACATCATAGTTAACCTCAGTAGCTGGAAATGTTTCCTTTATCTCTCCTCATTCAATATTAAACAAAGCATCTGCCAATTCAATACTTTTACATTGTACCTTAGTCCTCGAAGATGTATACTCAACCTTCTTAGGAAGTAAACCTGTCACTTTCAAAATATATAAACAGTAATCTTCAAATAATATTACGTAGCCTAACATGCGGTATCCATGTATTTAATCACTCTCAAGCAAAATAGATGCATCTCATCATGAACACTGTATCTCCTTGCGAGCTTGCCGACAGCACAAATTTAAACAATATATGTATATTAAGGTTAACAATAATTTTATATTTCCATCTGTGGAACTATTATTATAGATCTTCTGATGCAATTTTGGTGCAATGTGATACATGTAAGCAGGTTAAATTACTAAAAAAAAATTCAGTAATCCTGGTTCAGGCTGCATTTCAACCAAGCCACAAACTCCGCTAATATTGTCGCTAGAAAATCTGCTTCTGTCACTCATACATTAATACATTCACTACATCACACGGTAGTGATGACATGAATGACCCACAATTTCAGATTGTGATAACAAAGCATTATCTAAAAACCAGTTGAATAATGATGCTGGCAATACAGCTATCACAAAAGTGAAGTAAATTAAATACTGAGTACATGTCAAACTACATTTAGCCACATGAACTATGGCATCAGCTTCATGAAAATTATTAAAGCAAAGTAATTTAAAAATGTATACTAATATGCTCGTAACTTAGGCTGTACAAAGAAAAGACCTGCATTCATTTCAGCTTGTAATAGAACTTACATTAATATTGAGGGTCAAGGTTACATTGCGATACAGTGACTGTGTTATTGAGTGTGCTTTAGTACAGTGGCAGCTAATACTGAAGGTGTGTGATAAAATTATTTGTGATAATGTATGCTACTCTATTTAGGAATCTTAATATAGAAAATGTTGCTACTACTTGTAATGAAGTTCTGATGTTTTAATGCATAAAGGTGTGTCCGTATTGTTTGATTTTACAGTGGGAATATTAGCAGGGATAGTGGGTAGGTTGAAATGCTGCCTGGACCAGAAAGTTCTAGTTACAGCTGAAGGCAGGAGGAATTTCGTTATTGTTAGTAATGAATAAGCTGCTTTCATAAGTGCTGTGTTAGTGACTGCGTATACCATGATGTTTCCCAATATTGCTTCTTGAAACAAAAAGTTTCTACTTTAGGCCATTGAATGCATTCATTTTAAGTGAAGGATTTAATAGGTATTAGGTAGAATTTAATAGGATTTAGTAGAAAATAGGTAGAATATTGAACAGTAAATAATTTCTACAAGAATTTTAAACAAAAAATAAAAATGGGTTAGTTATCTTCGGTTAAGTTTTAAATTTTGGTAAAAATAATTTCTAATGTTACACAGAGTGTATAGTAGCAGAAAAAAAAAAAGACACACGGGGTATAAATTGAACTGAGATGAAATCATGAACACGACCATTTTTGCTATTTTAGTGAATTGACTTTTTTGTTATTGTACTCTTAGCATTTTACATTTATTTATTTATTTCCACGCTTTGATTTTTCACATATATTACAAATTGAAATATGGTATGATGCCTAAGGTATCATAATATTTCATGTACGCAACCGAAGACATCTCTTTGTGAACTTATGGATAGGACGATCTTTTGAAAAATGTTTAAAATGCAGATTTACATTTCCTGCTCCTGAATTATTAGTTATTAAATGTATCAGTGTTATCACTTTTAAACTAAACACACATGCATATATCAGAAGGTTAAAGCTTTTATTTCTGGGGGGGGGGGGGGGGGGAACAATATCTGCGACTCGTAAGCCTAGGCAATTTGTAAAGGAACTATTCGTTTTGGCAGCATAAAAACTTTCCTATGTCACTAAGCACATGATTTACTAACTGCATGCCAAATTTCATTTAAATCTTTTGAGTAATTAAGGTATGATTGAGGCAGATAGTACATACATCCAAACTTACTCATTTATATAGATATAGATGTTAGAAATGGTTAGAAATCGTAATACCTGTTCCTGTTCTGATAGTGCTGCTACATTACGTAAGCACTTCACACTAAGAAATTCTCGATGACTTTAATTTCTTTGATTTTTGTTCTTACACTTTCCATAAGTCAGTTCTGTAAAGAAGAAAGTTGGGAACCAGGAATCACCAGAATAAAACAGATGTTGGTGTAAATCCTTGGTCCATTCTGTCCATAGTATTATAAATCAATAGTGAGCCTATGTCTGTCTGTTCCCACATCGTTAAATTGGCACTGTACGAGGAAATTAAACCTGTTCTTAACCTCAAACTTTTTTGGTTGTTGTAAGTGGTTTTTAGTACAGAGAGATACAGATAAAATAGTGTGAAATTTCAAGCATCGCACTATGATGTCATTTGGTCTTGTGTATTTTTGTGAAAAATTAAGGATGAAAATTTGTAAAGTTGTGCTTGCTGAATGTGTACTAGTAGGTATAGGTTTAAACAATAAAAACTGACCGAGCTTGGTGGTGTAATGGTTAGCGTTCTGGCTTCACATTTGGGAGGTCGGCGGTTCGAATTCCTATCCCGGCATCCAGGTTTGGGTTTTCCATGGTTACCCAAATCACTCCAGGCAAATGACGGGTTGCTTCCTTCAAAAGGCCATGGCCGAATTCCTTCCAGTTCCTTACTCCCCATCCTTTCCCGTCTCTAAAGACCTCACTGTTAAGAGACGTTAAGCAGTTAAAAAAAAAAACCTGAATAACCGTGTGAATTAAGGAACTGTGTTCCTGTGCGAAGGGTTGCAGGTTTAATATTCACTCAAGAATACATTTTTCTTCTTTTTAATCCATTCAGTTGGCATCCATATGACGCAACTACAGATTATCTGGGATTGCTAGCCCTATGGGATTCAGGAAGAATGAATTAAACAACGCATGGTGATTTTTTGGTGTGAAGTCATACGTAAATGATTAAGTGTAGGTATTTTTTCCTTCAGTTAAAACAGCTACTCATTTCTCAATTCAGCATTCCAAAACATAGCTTACAAAATATTTAAAAGTTTTGAAGGATGACTGGCTGTCTACCCATCTTAGAACCTTCTTTACATTAAAGTAATAGGTCAGTCTAGTTCTCGTTCAAACATAGCTGTTATAGTAGAATTCTTTAAACTACAATTTTATTTGGATTTTACGTTCCTCCCTCGCATTCCACAGTTTTTTAACTGGAATGGTGTGTTACAAATTAATTAAACTTATGAAAAGAATGTGAAGTCTTTTTTTAATAAACAATTCTGTAAATATTCTGAGATACTACGGGCGTGTATTTAAATATTTACTTAGCATAATCCCCATGCTTATTTAGCCCATACTTCCTTTACCTTTTCTACTGCAGAACTATTATTTACATATTGAATTACTTGCTAAATATAGGAAGACAAATTTTTATAATACTTATCCATAGAATTGTACCAGTAGGATCAGTCCTTTGTGTCTTTTAAAATTTATTTTTATTTTGTATGTTTT
Organism: Vandiemenella viatica; assembly: GCA_031002005.1. Taxonomy (NCBI): domain Eukaryota; kingdom Metazoa; phylum Arthropoda; class Insecta; order Orthoptera; family Morabidae; genus Vandiemenella; species Vandiemenella viatica. The sequence continues at coordinate 160,062,390 of JARYHS010011408.1, read as the reverse complement.
TGCCTGCCCCTTCCTTTCTTGCCCCTTTAATCATTCCTTGTAATCTTACCAAATTGTTTTCTTTACTTGCCTAATGGTTTAAAAGCATACTGCTACATGTAAGATTTTATCATGAACATTTTGTTCACATTTTGTATTTTGGTTGAAAGGTAGTTGAAAAATACTAGAAAAAATTTGTTATAACAGTGTTAGCAAGAAACTGTTAAGAGGATAATGTCTAATGCACTGTATGAGTAGGAATCTCCATAATAGTTCTAAAAAATACCAATGATAAAAATAGAGAGGTTCATAAAGTCAATTTTAGCTTGCTGTTCTTATTGGTTATTATGAGTGGTCTGGTGACTCGGTGATTAAAGTGTCCGACGGGAGATCAAAAGGTCCCCAGTTCGAATCCCTGTCTCGGTGGAGATTTCATAAGCCCTTAACCTGACCTTCACCTCGGGCACAGCTTGCTGTGTAATGTGAAGTACACCAGAATGCATCCCTGTACCTCGTAGGACTACCTGGTTATGTTAAGGCAACTACTACAGGGATGGAATGTCCATCCAATAGAAACCCCAGAACCAGGTCATTACGACGACACAGAATTATTATTGTTATTATGGTTATTATAATAAACCTAGTACAAACTGTATCAAAATTGTGGAAAAATCAGAAATAGGTTAACGGAGTATTGTGGATGAGCGGTAACGCTCTGGCGTCACATTTGGAAGGTTGCCTATCCGGGCATGCAGGTTTGGTTTTTTCCGGTGGTTTCCCCGAATCACTCCAGGCGAATTTCTTCAAGAGGTTGTGGCCGGATTCCTTCCCATTTCTTCTCCCCAGTCTCTAATGAAGTCAACAAGGTTTAAAGCCATAAGTAAAAATAAGAAATAAAATTGTTTAAACTTAGGAAAATAATTATGTACTGTAATAAGATCAAGATAAAGGTTAATAGAATCTAACGGTTGATATTGATAAAAAATTAAACAGTTACAGTAAACTCAAAATGGACAATGTAATCATTGCAGAACAGAAGGGAATTACCTTAAAAAATACAAAATACAAGAATTAGGTCCTACATATTTAACGAATTCTGCTTTCCGTTTAGTGCTAACTGACTTTGATTTCCTTGGTCATCAATCAGGTTTGTATTTGGTGAAATCACATTGGGCAGTGAAATTCTTTACAGGCATTAAACAAAACCAATTGTTAAATAATCACTCTTCAAGAACTCTATATTTCTATAAAATTATTAAAAATAAGATAAGATAAAAGTATTGAAAATAAGTAAAATAACCCATCACTTACCACAGATGAAAGCATGAGACCCACACTAAAATGAAAGCACAGAAAAAAATAACACTTTACAGTACTTCGGTTTAAAATGTTATTCATGTATATAGGACAGGGCCATTTGACAAGGAAAGGTGCACTCACACCACCGCCCTACTGCATATCACCTCTCCTTGCCAATATTGTTCATGTTCGTTTAGTCCTCCTGCCTTTCATCTGTGGTGTGTGATGGGTTAGTTTCCCTATCTTTCATTATTTTGATTGCCTAACAGCACTTTCATTGTCAGCACTATCCAATTATTGGATAAAAGTATTGGACAAATGTGAATTAACTAGATGACCCAAGGGGAAATTTCGCCAATGTGATGAATATTGAGGTTGGTCATTTGTAATAGGATGAAAGAAGAACCGCCTCATTTGTATAAATTGTTTATTTGAATAGTGTAATTGGTATGTAACAAAAGTCGACACCAGTGAAGCAATATATTAATAACTCAGTGATATGTGCTGCCATTATCTGATGTCTTGGCTCTGAAATTTCTCCTACACCCCCGCAGGGGCCTGGTACGCAAGTGGCAGGTACGGGTTTTGGCGAACCCGCAGTGCCCGAGCTGGAAACTTGTGAGCACTGCAAGTTTTCCACAGCGTAAACTCCTACCATGCTTCAACAACCACCATAGGGCATGGTGGCGGAACGTTGTGTGCCTAGGAGAACGGGGATCTTGGCTTCATCGCCCGGATTGCGAGGACGGAACAAACCTCTATAAAAAAATCCTCAACCTCAAGGTCAGACACGTGCTGAGGAAGCGAATGGGTGATGAGGGAAATCATTCGCTAGCGTGCAACCTCAGGGGCACCTGTGCAGCCCTGTTGTATTAGCATTTCCTTTTTTGGTTATACTCGTAGGACCAAAATTCAGACTCACAAGAAAACCAAACAAACCTGCGATACAGGTGTGCCGCAGGCTAATATAAATACACCCAGTTCAAAGAAACGGGTGAGGGTTGATAGCCCCCTCTCCCCCCCCCCCCTTCCTCCGCATCTGACAGTGACATAAAGGTTTGTTCGGTACAGAATGCTTTTTATAATTATCGAAAAAATTGAAGGAACGTTTGAAAAGGTTTCACCCTTCTACATCTCAAAGGGTCAAGAGCAATGTTTCCCAACGTGGGGCCCACGCCCCACAGGGGGGCAATTTGGTTTTTTTAAGGGGGCAATTTAGAAATTGACTTGATACGACTTTATCGCTTTCTCTTCGGTTTATTTAAATGCAATGCTAGATATAGGTACAAAATATAGCAAAAAAGCAAATTCTTAAAACAGTGCTGTAAATAATTATTAGGTATAGTTTCGTTTGATGATAGCAAAATATTTTTTTAATTAAAAGTTAGGTATGGGGGGCAATAAAATTTAAAAGTGGGACATGACCCAAAAAGGTTGGGAAACACTGGTCTAGAGGGTCTTTTTGGTACCTTTAACACTTAAAAAACTGAGGAACGGGACACTGCTGGTGGAAACAGCCACCAGTAAGCAAGCTACCCAACTGCTGAATTGTGAGAGGCTCGGGGAGTTCGCCATAAAATACGAACTCCGTAAGTCCCTAAATTCCAGTAAAGGTGTAGTCACCTGCTGTGATGTTATTGATTTAGGGACTGACGAGCTTCTTAAGGAATGGAAATCGGAGGAAGTGATCGAGGTACGTCAGATCACACCTTCGTCCTGACGTTTGACACTCCAGTATTGCCCAACAATATCATGGCCGGATATTTAAACCTTAAAGTCCGTCCGTATGTTCCAGACCCGATGCACTGTTTCCAGTGTCAGCGGTTCAGACATATGACGGCGTCACGTAAGGGCAACCCCCTCCTGTTGCAGGAATGTCGCACACGAGCCGGGTGTCAGTTGTACGCTCCCACAGGCGTGTGTCAACTACTCCGGTTTGCAACCCGCCTGGGGCAGGGCGTGTCAAGTGTATCTTGAAGAACGCAAGATACAGGAGCTGAAGACCAAAGAGCGGATTCCTTACGGGGAAGCTAAGAATAAGGCCAAATTACTTGCCGCCCCCGTATTTGCAACTAGATTTGATAAGATGGCTTCAGCTCCCGTCAGGAAACAAAGTGTTGCTACCCAGACGTTCGTTGCAGACATGGGCACAAGCACTACGTGCTCATGTCGGTGAAAATGCAGGGTTAAGCCCACTAAGGTCATACTGCCTAAGACCGCTGACGTCGGTAACAACACGTCTGCGACTTTGATCACACCAGTAGTAGTGAAACAGGACTCACCAGCAGTTGGGTGGAATTACCGGCACCTCCAATACCACGACATGCGAAAGCAGTAACACTAACAACTGCTACCAACGTTACTGGAGGCGACCAAAAGACACGGGGCCCGTAGTTTAGGCTGACAGACCTGATTCAGTTCGTTAAATCTCCCTCTTCATCCCCTCCCAGAGCACCTGGTAAAAGGGAAAGAGGGCGAGGAAGAAGAAGGTCAAGGAGATAGTCGATTAGGACACAGAGTCAGAGACATCTGACTCTTCAGAGCCAGAGGAAACTGAAATGCAGGTGGACGAGCCAGATCCTGTTCCTCAGTAGGCAGTGACCAATGACCCACCCAAACCGGTGCGGGTGAAACCAAACAGGTAGGATGTGCCTAAAATTTTAGGCAGATCGGCATAGTTTTAAGACGGAAGGGTGTTCTCTTTACAGCCACCCATCCATATGCATTGTTTTTATTTTTTATATTGTTATAATTCATGTCTCTCTGGCGAATATACAGCCAGCAAAACATGTGTTTTTAATCCTCTTGTGAACCTGTTTGGCCCCTTTGCAGCCATCCAGGTGTTGTATGGTTTTTAAGCCACGTCTGATTTTATGACTTATTTTATTTGCTGTCTGTATGGCCGACCCTTTTACAGTCGACCATGCAGACAGTATTTTAGTACTTTCTTAAGCTACAGTGGTAACTGGTAATAGGACGCTAGTGTCCCCGCTGTCGTCGCACCCTAATGCAACAACAGTATGGTTTGGTGGTCCCTCTACAACCACTAACCCAAGTATTGTGTTTTTAGTTCTTCCAGTTTTTAGTGTGTTCCGTCATATTTTGATTTTACACATGTCTGGCTCGCCCCTTTACAGCTAGCCAACGTATTTGTTTGCCCTTTTTACAGTGAACCAGTAATTGTGTGTGTCTTTAATTTTTATGACCATTTTGCAGCGACCGTTTTAGTACACTTTTTAGCTGTCTGTATGTCCGACATCTTTGTAGCCGGTTATGCAGTTGGCATTTCTGCCAGTATTTTAGTCTCTTCGCAGTGTTTTCAATCCTGCGGGATTGGCGCAAACAGTTTTTTAACGCATACATCTAAAACAAAGTTACTTGGAACGTTAATACGTTAAATAATAATTTAATGTTAAATGATAAAAATTAACAGTTGACAATATTTTAATTATCAAAATGATATTAAAACTTCTTAGCATGTCTTAGGTACATTTCAAGGTTTTACATTTTTATTTTTTAATCTAAGCCAATTTTTAAATAAATAATAAAAAATATTCAGTGTTAGGTCATTATGTGCCTTACAATACATCACATAAGTTTAAAAACATGGTTTGCTTAATGGCCAAGTTACCAGAATTTTTTTTTTATTTAATTGTAGATAAATGTTCCATAAAACCGAGAGAAAGCATTCCATTTCACAACGTGAAGTGAATATACTCTGTAAAATGTAGACTTGGCTCAGAACAAGATCTCATAACTTTTTGTCACTGCAAAAGCACGAGACTTGGCCTTTTTTTTACAAAAATTGTTTTTGTGGGATTCCCTATTATATCTCGTGATTCCTTGATTGATCTTACAGTTGATTCAATGTTATTAAAGGAAACTACTCACCATCACTTAAACTGTCAAGTATTGCAGTTTAGTTAACGACATTTTTAGAGTGGAAATTATTATTTTTTAGTAAGAAAGGAGACTTTCTCGGTGAATGATTGCAGTGAAGTTTTCATAGGTCGTATCTCCGGATTTCGTTGTAAAAACACGAAATTTCACACGTGAGGGAGGCGGCGGAGGCAGCTATCGAAGTATGGTGTTCCTACAACACAATTCGTTGATACACCCGTGAATACTTCATTATAACTTTTTTGCCTTTAGTCGAAATAACAACAAGGAGAAGAGGTATTAATCGATAGCCTGAGCGGCACATGTAAGCAGGTGGCTTTTGTGAACGAAACGCATTGAGGCAGTGGCCAAAACAACAATAAGTCAAAGGATATACAATTGCCTTTTGATAGCTGCCAAATAAATAGGTATGTGATCTTTAAAATTACGATAACATTAGTTTCCTATCAACGAATAATCAAATTTTCAGCCGCAAATAACGAAATTGTCACAATAACTTTATCTGCAAATACAGAAAATAGGAATAATGAAACCGTGAATAAAAAGCTGTAACTGTGTAGTTCAGATAACGTTTGCGACACATAAAAAATAATTATATAGTTAGAATATGCAAAATGACTCAAATTGCAGAAATGTGTACTCGAAAATGAATACGTAAAAGTGTATCAATTTACTAACGAATGACAAAGGTTGACAAAAACAAATGTTTGTTCACACGTGTCAAATTCCAACTGCACTTTTACAGGCAAACAGTGCAAAACATCCAATAGAGACCGAGTGGGGCAACGAATCACGCAGACTGACACACGTTTCCGCCGGATTTTGCGGATCCGCTTAATTTTGTGCGGGATCCGCCAGACTTTCTAATCCCTAGTGGCCGACCCCTTTACAGTCGGCCACGCAGATGGTATTCTAGTATTAAACCACGCTGTTACACCAGGTTTTAGTTAGGGTGCTAATAACCTAGATGTTGACGCACCTTAATAACAACAACAACGTCTTCTACACAAGGCTTTCACAGTTATTACTTTTGTCCTTCAAGGGTCAAATTCCAAAAAAAAAAATTGTTCTTAATTTATAATGTTGCCTGAGTGGAGTCCTTGATCCTTATTTCTTGATTTTGGTTAGATATCAAGGAAGATAAATTGCTCATGACAAAAAATATGTAATGTAGATAATAATACTTTTGCCCTTTAAGGATTAAAAACCAAAAAATTCTTTTCTTGAAACATGATGTGACCAAAGCGGAAACCTTAGTCTCTAAAATACTACCTCATATATCGATTTCAGTTAGTTTTCAAGCAAAATACACAGTCCAGTCACATTAATGTGACCACCTCTCAAAAACCAGAATAACCACCTTTGGCAGAGCGGACCGCTGCGAGGCGTGCAGGAAGGGAGTCAATTAGGTTTCTGAAGGTGTTCACTGGGATGTTGATCCATGCCGACTCCAGTGCCGTGGCCAGCTGCGCTAGATTATGCAGTTGAGGATCCATGGCGCGAACAACCCGATCGAGGTGGTTCCACAGATTCTCGATTGGATTTAAATCCATTGAGTTTGCTGGCCAGGGAAGTAAGGTAAACTCATCCTGGTGCTCTTCGAACCACGCACATACACTGCGAGCTGTATGACATCTCGTGCTGTCCTGCTGGTAGATGCCATCATTTTGAGGAAAAATTATTCACATGTAGGGATGGACATGGTCCGCAAAGACAAATACGTACTTGTGCTGATCCATTGTGCCTTCCACAATGATGAGTTCACCCAGTGAATGCCAGAAAAACATTCCCCAAACCATAATGCTCCACCCTGGATCCTTCCGGCAATTGTTGCAGGGTGTTTGCTTTCAGATGTTTCACGCCGTATGCACCAACGTCCATCTGTCCGATGGAGCATAAAACGTGATTCATCGGAAAAAGCCACCTGTCGTCACTGTGGATGTCCAGTTGCGGTATTGGCATGCAAATTCCAGCCTTCGTCGCCGATGAACAGCAGTCAGCATAGGTACATTAACCAGGCATCTGCTGCGGAAGCCAATAATCTTGCCCTTTTGGACGTCGGATAAATCGCTACGTTTCTGCATTACGCCAACGATTGAAATGTTTTCCGATGCCCTAGGACATCCTTTATATACACTCCACTGTAATGTGCTGCCATCTGGCTTCTGTGATTGGTCATTTCACGTTCATGTCGAAAGTAGGTGGTGGTCACATTAATGTGACTGGACTGTGTAAATGGCTCATGACAAAAAATAAGTTATGGTAATAGTGATACTTTTGCCCTTTAAGGATCAAAATCCAAAAAAAATTCCTTTCATAAAATATGATGTTTTAATTTCGATACCTCATTTATCTATATCTGTTAGATATCGAGAGAAATAAATGGCTCATGACACAAAAACACATTGTTGAAATATTGACACTATGTTTGGGGTCCAAGTAGTTGCAACAGCCTAGTGACACCAGTCACTCTATTTTTATGGAAAGAACATCTTTTTTAAAAAAATGACTTTAATTTATGTTAATAATCACAATTAAGAAATAATAAAACAATATAGTTATATGACTGGAGAGTGATTCAAACTACACGGGGCCAAGACCTTAGTAAGGCGCAATCCATTGGGGTGCGTCCAAGGTCTTGGTAACTACCCACACTGTCTGTGAGGAGTTTTACGAGTCTTGTGAAAAATATATTGAATGAGTGTAGGGATGCTGCAGGAACGGTATTTAAATTTAGAACTTGTTCTTTCTTTCTATGTGACATTTGGTCATTGACTGGAGAGATTTTGCCACCGAGGGAAGTGCCGGGAGAGGTTGGCTGCGGGCACTTGCTGCACAAGAAGGAAGATGTACCATTTTTCATGACCAGCATGTCAAAGAGACTGGATGTATGAAATGATGCTCTATGATTTATCACGTTGAGAGTTGTGTTAATTATACATGTTTGGGGTCGCATGTTGCAAAAGTGGGGAATGATCTTAAGCATGCTGTTGAAGACGTCTGACGAATGGTAATGTAGGAAACTGAGTGAGAATGTCGGACTGCCGAAACGTCGTGCTGTACAAATGTTCTCACTCGGCTAGTTTCCTGAGAAAATGTAATACACCAAGAAAGCATCCACTATGAATGGTAATGTGTTACGGTTTGATATATTGCACTTGTTTTCCGTGATTAAAGGAAAACCTGCACACGATTCCAGACAAGGAAGCTTTTCAGATATGAGTTTCTCATGCTTCTGAAAAAACATTCATCTTCGAGTTACTGGCCGAACAATGCAACATAATAGTGTTTTTTGTTTGTATTCAATTTGTTACATTTAAAACGTTTATGTATTGGGTCAGCATAGTTGTGTTCTCATGTAAGGAAGGGGCCGATAGAAATATTTAATATCATAAGACTTTTCAATCAGTGTTTTATAAATTTAATAAGTTGTTGATTAACAGGCTTTGTTTTGGATATTATAATATAAATGTTTAAGTATGTAACTAATTTGTGTTGCAAACTGAAAAAAAAAAAAATGTTTTTTTTTTCAGCTTTGTGAAAAAAAAACATGAAAAAAAACCTAGCACCCATGTTTTTTTCTAAATTTTTTTTTTTTTTTCAGAAAACAATATATTTGATAAATTATAGTTTTATTTAAGGAACTTCCATTTTCAAGTGTGTTTTAAGTCTTACTGAATCATATAATGTCTCACATAATGATTCATAAGTGTATCTATATAGGTAACATAATTTTATTCATCCTCTATGTCAGTACCACATTCACTAGTATCAGCACTACCAATACTAGTTCGGTTGGTGTCGGAATTTTCTCTCTTCTTCTGTCTCCTCTAACTTCAGAAATAGTTAAATTTTCTTTTACTGGTTGTTCTTGTATTGTACGCAAAAGATTTTGAGATTGCAATTTTAAATTGTGAGCAAAGTACACACTGTGCATAAAGACTGCGCCGATAGTTCTGTATTACAGTCTTTTAAGTTTGAATTAAAATCTATTATCATACAAAATAGGAGCTTTATTTCTTTTCAATCGTTTGTTTACACCAACGGTTGCAAGGAAAAGATTCATAATTAGGGACCATGCACAAACTACGTGGCTCTGTCCAGAGGGAGGAGGGCTTAGCTGGAAGGCTACGCTGTGCTACGTGGGGAGATGGGGGAGGGGGGGGGGTTCCGAGCCAGGCCACGTAACTTTCCTTTCGTAACATTTTTCACAGTTAAAATGAGGAACTGAACTCACAACAGCATGTGAGTATTTATTTCCCTCAGTTAATTATATCCGTATGTAATTTACAATAGTCTGACAAGAGAAAACAGTACAAAATGTCTTCTGGAATCAAAACGGAAGAAAGCTACTTGCTTCGTGAGCGGATGGGGGGGGGGGGGGACGCAAAAGCCACGTAGGGCTACGTGGGGGTTCACAGGAGGCCAAAATGGAGCTACGTGGTTTATGCACGTTCCCTTACTGACAATTTAATGAGACAGTACCACTATAGTCTGAGAGTTAACAAGTATACGAATATAAGGAAAGCCCAATAAGGCAAAAAACCGTGGATACATTTTAAATTCCTAATTTTTTTAAAAGATCTGTAGGTAATTTTGTAGGGCTGGCAGCACTATTTCAAATAGCAAGTATCAATCCAAACAATGGGGAATGGGGATTCCTTCTCGCGCAACCTAGTCTCTTCGGGAAATCCCCGTTCATAAAGAAAATTTCAGTCAATTTTTGCCAATATTTTCGTAATTTTTTTTTTCCTACTGAACCAGAAAAATATAGTAGATTTTAAACTAAGATAAGTACTTAGAATAAACTCTAAAACAGTCATTTTAAACGATAACTGCCTTACAAATTTGAGATTTAGTAGTTGTGAAAAAAAACGTGTTCCAGAAAAAAAAAAACATGTTTTTTTCAAAGTTTTTTTTCATGTTTTTTTTCAAGCTAGAAAAAAAACCGTTTTTTTACAACACTATGTCAGCATAGTTGTGTTCTCATGTAAGGAAGGGGCCGATAGAAATATTTAATATCATAAGACTTTTCAATCAGTGTTTTATAAATTTAATAAGTTGTTGATTAAAAGGCTTTGTTTTGGATATTATAATATAAATGTTTAAGTATGTAACTAATTTACTTTGTTCTGTAGAAAACTGATCCCATCTGCCTGAAAAGATTTACGATGCTCAACCTTAAAGCAAGCATTTTAATATTCCTATAAAATCATCGAATTATTTAATATCAAGAATACATTGTAATTACACTAGCAGTAGACAGGACTGTTACAAGGTGCAGCAGGTGATTCTTTGTTGGCATATCTCATTGACACCAAATTGAAACTGTCTTAAGGCAGAATTCATATCGTCATCGTTAGATATTTCTGCCTTTGCAGGTTGTCCTGCACAACCTCTTCCAAGTCTTGCTATCTTTTCAAGATATGTCCTCCACCACTTTTCTACAAATGACTCCCTGATCCTCAGCATCTTTCTGAGGTCTTGCAACTGGTCTCCTACCCTTCCCACTGTTCAGCAATGCCACCTTTGGCATCCTCCCCTCCTCCATCCTCATAACATGCCACAGGCACTGCAGTCTTCTCCTTGTTAACATCTTTTCTAATGCTTCCACCTTGTAGTCTCTCCCTGATGTTTTCGCTTCTGATTGTATCTTTCCTCATGACATTCTCCATCCCGCTCTAAAACCTCGTTCATATATAGTCACAAGTTTTGCAATCAGTCTGTATCTGTTTATAAACGTTTCCCGAGAAAAGGCTGTACTTTGTGATTTCCAAATTAAAAATGGGAAAGCAAGAAGAAAGCTAGGCATTACTTGGCAGCATTGTGGCACTCCGAAATATTTAGATGTCATTCAAGTTACTGAGGAAATGATCTTTGGCAGCAAACATACCCATGCAGTTTGAAAATCAATAAATCATATGATAGAAGTAGAACCAATATATACGACGTCCAGATGTAGGGCCTGTTTCCAGGTGGTTCAAGTGTTCTCTGTGAATGTGGGACAATCCAGCCATCTTCTGATCTGTTTGTTAAAATCTTCTTACACATTTAAAGATATCAGCTGATGACAAGGCAATTGCAGATACTAGTTTTTGGATATTATTTGTTTGACCAGGCACAGGAATAATATCATCATTGCTCATTTACCATATTATAATTTGAATATTCTGTCTTTTTTGCATGTCGTAATATAACTTGGTGACATATATAGAAACTGCTTTTGGTTTCAGGTGTATCAGCACTAGTGAACAAATTGAATTCCTGTTCAGCCATTGGTTCAGATTGTGGTAAATCTGATATCTCTGGTTCAAGTAACCGTGATGACCGTAAGTTGGAAGAAACTTTCCCATGGCTGAAAGGTTTCTGGGAAAGCTGTCGAACTTCAGTGGGCACTAGAAACATCAAAGTACTGGAAAATCTTGTGCTTGAATATTTAGGGTATGTTTTTAAATAGTTAATTACTTATATAAGTACTTGTTCTCTAGACTAGTGTCAGTTCTGCGGTAGCTCAGTAGACAGACATAAAGTAGAAATCAGAATGTTCAAATGCAATTACTAGCAAAGTATGAATTAGTTGGTTGATGTCCTTCTTTTACCATTATAACATTTCAAATTTTTTAATATAAAATAAGCGTACATTATGAATAGCGTTTATAAATCTATTTTCATTGAAACCACACACCAATTAAAAAATAATACATTTGTTGTTAAACTAAGGTATGAAACAATTAGGATATAACCTTGTGATAAAATTTCCATTACAAATTACAGTATGTTTTTCTAAGGCCAGTGTTGAAAATTGTTACTCAATTCTTTCAGCAAAACTGATTATATGTAATTATTAGATACTAACATTTACCTTTTGACTTTATCCTTGATTTATGTAGAAATGCTTTAACATTTATTTTATATTTTTATTTATTTATTTTCTTTAGTACCAAACATTATCATGTTGAGGCAAAAAATAACACAATTCCATGTAATTTAATGGTAAAGATAAGATCTATTTAAAGATGGCAAATATAAATGTTTTCTTATGATAAGAAACTCACAAATAGAAAATCTGTGTTGCCAATCCATTCAGATTGTGCGACCTTCAGGGTAAAGTAAAGCAAGTAAGTATGACTGGATACAACAGTAAGCATCCACAACTAAAGACTTATTTTGGTACGATTGAAAGCAGACATTACTCAAGAAAACATATTTTTTTATTTAGTATAAACCAGCCATAAACTAAATTAGCAGTACTAATTTTTGTTGACACTATATAGCCAAGGGTAAACAAATTCCTTGGTAATGGCTGCTTGCGATTAGTTGTCCATATCAGTGCCTGTTGCTTATTGGCTGCTCATTTCTTTTATTTATTAATAGTTGTCTGGTCAATGAAATTCGCTAGAAAATGCAGACGATTTAATGGATTTAATTATAGAAATGACAGAAATTGTTCTCCTAATAGTTTCTAGTCCCCTGTGCATTGAATTATATTTGACGCCGTTTTCCTATATTTCCTCACATTGCAAAATTACTACTAACATCATGCATACAAAATGAAATATAGTTTCATGCCAAAGGAGTCGACCTTAAAGTTTTAATGCATGTTGGACCATTACATATAAAATACAATTTCATACCAAAGGGCTGTTTGGCTAGGTTGAAATGTGGTCCATGTAGTTAATTTTGTGAAATTGGTCCAGGGCTGACATTCCTCCTCACAATATAGTTTGGTTAATTTTACACTAATGGTCCCGTGCTGATATCAATCCTCACAGAACAGTAACCTAAACATAATTTGTTTGCGTTTAGACTGTAATGCAGACTGAACCACAGTAATAGTAACATAGGGCATGAAAGTAGGGCATTTTAAAAATTAGGGCTTATGTTGAAATGTCCAGACCGCGTTTCAACATACATGATAACAAAGTCCAAGATTATAGGCACCAATAACAAGCATCCAATAGGCACTAATAGCATTGTGCCCCACTAAATAGTGTCGACAAAAATTGTTATTGCTAATCTTGTTTATGGACACCTTATACTTCACTACATCCCTGCCTTCTGCACATCAGTTCAATCCTTGCTTCGCCTTCTTTCTCCTTCCTTTTCATTTGACTATGTTGTTGCTCTCATCATCTGTATCAAGCTCTCTTTCATCTAATCTCTAATTGATTTTGCTTTCCTACTTTCTCATCTCTCGTCTTTCCTTATTATAAAACATCTAACTCGTTTCACCTCTTCACTTCCCTCTTTTCTTGCTATCTCTCCCCCTTCTTGTTCGTAGCACTTCTCCTCACCTTTACTGCCTGCCTATTCTTTGCTTCCTTCTTTGACAGACATTCTTTCCCCCTCTTGTTTGCTGCTCTCTTCTTCCTCTTCATTTCCTTATTTTCCTTCCAGGTTTTCACTATCCCTCTCTTCTTTTTTTTTTCTTCATCCTTTTCTTCCACATCAGCTCCAAATCACTAGCATCATTACCAACCAAAACACCTGTTGTATCTTTCATTAAGTTTACTCTTCTCTTGTCTCCAAGACATTATTTCTCCAGTGGACTGTTTCTGCTCGGCCAACAAATTTGTTCTGCCCTCTTTCGACCTTTTTAGTACCAGTAGCCTCTTCTTAAATATGCTGCAAACATTCCCATCTTCTTAATGGCTCCCTGCTGCCTGAACTTACATTTGCCTTCTACTCACCTTTCCACTGCTTCTTAATATTCCCCTTACTTCCATCTTTTTCTGTTTCCGTGTCCAGGATCTCCGAGCATGCCTTTTAAAAAAGTGCTTCATCCAGCGTTCCGCTTTATCTTCCTCTTCTTCTACAAACAATTTTTCACACTCTACTTCCTTGGTATTCTCCCGGTTACTGTATCATTCCTTCAAATTTATCTGCTTCTTTCTTTACTAGTATTTTCCTGTAAATACGTTACGACTTTTTTGACTTTACGTTCTACTGGTTATTCTTCTATCCTTCATTCATCTTTCCTGTTTCTTCTCCACTGGTAGCTCTCCCAACTGGTGAGTTTATTGACCTTCCACTCTTAACATCTGGTTTAGTTTCCATATGCGCATAGGCATTAATGCGCACTTCGGTCATCACCTAGCCTACTCCACTGTCTGTTACCGAATTACATGTCTTGTTTAATTCAGTGGCGGCTCATGGTTTTTATACTGGAAAAGGCTGCGAATCTTATACCCCTGTGGTCAAAGTCTCGGCAGTGAGAGTCCTAATGATTTTTTTTCCCCTCCTACAATTGTATCTCAAAATACGTATTTTTGGCAGTTCCAACTAATGTACATGTTGTGAAATCCATCAAAATGCACCTAAAGTAGTAGCAGTAAAAATTGTATCAAATCTGGGGATTTCAGCTAAGACATGAGAAACAGAAAAATGCATTTTTCACCTCACAACCACTCAGCTGCATCATACATTGCTCTACTGAAATTGTGAACATACCATTGCCTGGATTTGCAGTGTTTTTGTTCTTGACTGATGTTAAGATCGGGGCTAGGTGCACCAAGGTTCTTCACTTTAAGCTCGTGTTCCAAATTTTTTTCCCAGTAAATTGCAAACCGAATTCATATTACACTTTCAGAGTGCCGGAAAGCTGAAGCTATTATCAAAAACAAAAATATAACTCTCAAGAGTTTAGGCAACCACACAAGAAACTCCCAAATAACACACTTTCTCGTGCAAACACCTTTAGCAACTTAGATAATGATATGCGCTTATGTCATCTAATCGTTCAACGAATTCTAGCTAGATGGTGAAACTTATATCACCGTATTCCAGTGCACTCTAGTGGAATCTTTACAAACTTACTGTGCCTGTACTGTGGTTTATATAATGGCCAACGCCCAAAACATAAAAGTATCTTTTACATTGACAAAGCATAAATATTTAACGTCGATTAATGATGCAAGAAAGCCTAAACTGGAGATACAGAGACAGGGATTCAAGAGTGGAAGTTCAACCACTCTGCTGATTTCCCTATGTTGTAACTAGCGTTACAAGGAAATCATGATGAGGTGGGTACAACTGCCGTAGGCTCTACTAGCTGTGCCTACTACAAGCCCATAAGAGTTATACTCCATAAAAGCCACGCCCCCAATCCTCTGCTTCATGCAAAGTAATGGCGTTCCAAAGGTGCAGCCTTAAAAATACTACCCATTTGAGAAACATTCTTTTATATCAACAGTTCTAAAAATATTGACTGTCAGTGTTTAAACATTTGTGGAAAATTCTCTAAATGCTTCCTGTTAATTTAAATTCTGTATTATTCTATTTAAAAACATATTTTAATATATCTTTTGTGGTTTATCCGCCTAAGAGCCTTTAATGACGAGCCGCTACAGGTTTAACTTATTGGCTTCTTTCCAACCTCCTTCCTGATAAACATCCTTCTTGCACTCCTATCTTGTTTTAATCTGGTCTATAAATGAGCATTTCCTTCCCGAAAATTCCTTATGTCATTTTTCCATCACAGCTTGTGAACTGGCTGCTTCAAAAGCTGCTCTTAATTTCCCTCGTTGTGCCTACCTTCTCTTCTCTCAAAACTCCCATAATCTCTTCTCAAAAATACTCATAATCTCTGTTAAAATTTCTACTCTAAGTTCTATACTCTTGATTACTTCTTCCATTTAGAGGCAGTATTGCTCCTGTTAAGTCTTGCGCTAGTTGTTTATCTCCTGTACGCTGCATTGAATCCTTACCTTCATGTCCATGATGTCATATGTCCTCTACCTGCAGACTGATGGTATCGCTTTCCATTGTGAAATTAATTGAAACCAGCATTTCTATTTATGTACGATTCCTTGTGATTTGTCACATCCCAACTATCAATTTTTTCTACTTCTAAACAATCATTTACGCTGTTCCACCCCAGTATCAGGATTTTTTCTTGTATATGATCCAGCATTTTCCACAGTGCATCTATAATTTCAACTTCTATGTTCCTTTTTATATGGTGCACTATTCTGTAACTCTTGTTTGACCCACCAAAGTCTTTTGTTGGACCAATATTTTTTTTCAAATAAGCTTGTAAAAATTCTTCTTATCTCTCCCCTTATCCACCCATTTTGCAGGCTCACTTCGTTCATCATCATCTTCCTTACTCGTGTAATCTTTCCTACATCCACCAAGTGCCTCTGCTGGCTGCAAATTTTCTTCAGGAAGCTTTTGTTATACTAACTGCACATCATTATTGACAGTGCATTTTGCTTTATGCCTCTGCTCTGCTAATTATTGTTCTGCCAATTTTTTTTAAATTTCAACTTCTAAGTGCAGTTTTATTATTTTAAGCTCCATTCCTTCATAGTACCCTGAAACAAGGATATCATCTAGTATTATAAACTTTGATCATTCAGTATAGGAAACATCCTTAATCTTTAATATATTCTCATAATGCTGGACAAGGTTCAGAACATCTTCTCTCCAAAATTTTGTTCTAGAGCTTGTCTTGAATTAAATATCCAAGTTTGTTGATTGGGTCCATACCCTAAGAAATTAATAGTTTCATACCTGTTTACAGTAATAATATTTGTGTTTGATCATGCATTTATATGTTGCTGGCATGTTCAATTTTCCCTTAATCTTAATTTTATTTATACCAAAACCAAAAGATTTGTTGAAACATGCTGGCAATGTGACGAGCCTAGACTTCTAAGTTAAAGAGGTTCACTACTGCTCCAGCAAAACTGAAGAAGACTGTGAATGATGTCATGATCTTCTTTCATCTTTGTTACCGTGACATGCAAGAGGTAATTTTTAAACAGTTTACTACAAGGTGTACAACTTTGCTTCCGCCGTTTTTCAATAGTAGGCTACAGTGGTAAGTAGCGGTCAAGATAAACATATCGCAGACGTCAGGCAGTTAGCTGTGAGCTTCGTCAACATAACCTCATTCAAACATTAGTCGATTTGTGTGTGCATCGTAACGTTGTTCTCGATTGAAAATGTCAGTGTACGAGCCGAATTCTCATCATTTGCGGGAGGCTCTGCTATTTTGTTTCAATATGAAGAAAACTGCGGCTGAGTCTCATCGAATGCTCTCCAGTACTTATGGTGAGGACTGTATTAGTGAGAGAACGTGTCGCGAGTGGTTTCAACGCTTCAGGAATGGTGACTTTAACGTGGAAGATCGGCATAGTGGCGGAAGAGAGAAAGTTTTCGAGGATGCAGAATTGGAGGCATTGCTGAGTGAAGACTCGCGTCAAACTCAAGAAGAACTGGCACGATCATTGGGGGTGACACGGCAAGCCATTTCAAAACGTCTCAAAGCCATTGGTATGATTCAGAAAGAAGGAATTTGGGTCCCATATGAGTTGAAACCGAGATACATTGAAAGGCGTTTGTGTGTTTGTGAACGGTTGCTTCAGAGGCAAAAACGGAAGTGTTTTCTGCATCGCGTTGTGACCGGGGATGAAAAATGGGTTCATTACGATAACCCTAAACGCAAAAAATCATGGGGGTATCCTGGGCATGCTTCCACGTCGACGGCCAAACCGAACATTCATGGATCCAAGAATCATGCTCTGCATTTGGTGGGACCAGCTCGGCGTCGTGTACCATGAGCTGTTAAAACCAAGTGAAACAATCACAGGTGATCGATATCGAACGCAATTAATGCGTTTGAGCCGAGCATTAAAAGACAAACGCCCGCAATACAGCGAGAAGCACGATAAGGTGATTTTGCTGCACGACAATGCTAGGCCCCACGTTGCAAGAGTGGTCAAAACGTACCTGGAAACGTTGAAATGGGACGTCCTACCCCACCTGCCGTATTCTCCAGACGTTGCTCCCTCTGATTATCACTTGTTCCGATCAATGGCCCACGACCTGGCTGAGCAACACTTCCGATCTTATGAAGGTGTCAAAGAGTGGATTGTTTCGTGGATCGCCTCCAAAGATGAACAATTTTTTCGACGTGGCATTCGCACACTGCCGGAAAGATGGGAAAAAGTTGTGGCCAGCGATGGACATTACTTTGAATAATATCTGTGTAAGCATTTTGTTCAATAAAGGGTCATATTTTTGAGGAAAAAAACGGCGAAAGCAAAGTTGTACACCTTGTAATAAAATCTCCTCCTTTTGAATATTTTCTCTCTGATTGAAGCAAACTTTTTGGTCACTGATTTTCCACTTGTATCTTGTTTTTGGCTCTATGTTGTAAAACCGTGTTGATACCCATAAGTTCTTCTCGCATGTACTCTGGTACGATGGTCGTATGTGGAATATCTTGCCGCATTTAAAACATCATACTGTCTTGAACTTACACTGTTGTTTCCTGCGGGATCTACCACAGCATTTACATGATCTACCACCAGGCCTAACTTAATCTCTTACCTGTTTCATACTGACCTTAGTGTGTCCAACATTCCAGCTTCTTTAATTTGACAGACTTCTAAGTTTTCTGATACCGGATTGGATGTACAGATGACACTGCTATATTTTCCAATGGTGTACTCTACTCATATGATTTCATTAAAGTTATGCAGACAGTATGTTTTCTATGCACCATGGCTTATACAAAATAGTGTTTGAACTGTTTGTCTAGGATGCAATATCCTTCACCTTATCGTTGATAAGTGATTGAATTACCTTGCCTGTCCTGTTTTGTTTTCATAAGCTTAGAATAATGATACTGTAGATCTGAAAGTTGGCTATTGTGATTTGTTTTGTTGTATTCACATTTCTTTTTTTAGTGTTACTTTAACCAGATGCTGTATTTGTTGCAGGAAAGTTAGTACTAGTGTAAAAGACTGCTACATGAAACCAAACCGTGCAGCAAAACTGAAGAAGACTATGAATGATGTCTTGATCTTCTTTCATCTCTGTTACCATGACATGCAAGAGGTAATTTTTAAAGTTTGCTAATAAAATCTCCTCCTTTGAATATTTTCTCTCTGATTGAAACAAGATTTTTAAATGATAGTCTTATGCAAGTTAGAACATTTGCTATTGGTTTAGGAAGAATATTGACTGCAAGTGTCACTCATTTGTGACTGAAGCATTATAGTACTGAAAATCTTGTGTAAGGGGGTAGTGGCTATGAGGAAGGTGAGAAACAGTAACATATTAGACTATTACTAATAAACTGTATAATGATTAAAGTTCAGGAAATCAACATGCTTAAATAACACACAGTTATAACAGTAGAATCTTTGTTAAAGGAAGGATTGATCAGCAATGAGATTTTCCCTATGGATTATAGAGGCTAGCACAGGATAGTTGGCAGATAGGCACTTATGCTGTTTAATAATGAACACTACTGTTTACTAGCATTGGTAGATAGACCTCAATTACTAGGGCAGTGTTCTGGTTCTGGATGAATACGTAGAAAGAGGTAAGGTTTTTGGTTGTTTATCACTGTCTGAGGATTAATGAGTGAGAAGAACCCTTTGTGGTAAAGCTGAAAGCATGTTGAGAGGCGTCACAATGGGTGGAATTTAAATATACTGGCTTAGCCTGGGAATAGGTACAGCAAGTCACAAGAAAGTGAAATGTGTTGGATGTCTTCAATAAATCCTCATAATGATGTGGAGTCTCAGTTCGAAGATGGAATTAATGATCATAAAACAGCTGCGATAGATACAAGAGTCTTTAGTAAACTAATGATCAATACAGAAGTTTGACACAAAGATGATTATAATAAGGAACAGTTTCCAGAATTAAAGAGAGATTTCCGGGAAAGGATCAACACATGGAAGGAGAGAATTAATACAGTGCACAAGAAATGGGAAAAGATATGAGGAAATAAGAAAGGAGTCGAATATTTAAAAAAAAAAAAAAGACAGAGAAGCAACATACTATAATAGGAGGCTAAATAGATGTCTAATAAAACAGTACGATAGTGAAATGAAGCAGCAAGGCTGCAGAAACACCTGAAACAATCAAGCAATATATTAACAGCATAAGGGAAGCTAGGATGTATTCACCAATAAGTTTGCTGCTGAAATAATTTAACAAGTAAAGAACTCTTGCTTCTTTGTGCTCCTGCTGTTCATATAATTTTCCATACATTTCTGTAACTTGACTAACTACATTCATTATCTTCATTAAGAACAAGAGGCTCTGCTTTTTTTAATCTAGATATTCCATGGTTGTGTATCACCCAGCTGTTAAGGAAAATCTCTAAATGTTAAATATTGTTTGAAATTTCTGTCCTGTCTGACAGAGATCACACTGCTGTCAATTATCTCACTGCAGTGTCAATAATGGATTGTCAGTATCATAACAAGCATTTATTTTTTCCATTGGGTTGGCGGTAATCATCATCCTCCAAGCAGAAAAACTTGATAACAATGTGAACTTCATTTTTATTCTTTGCACAGGTTGTAGACATCTGGTTGTTCCTGCAGCAAACAATTTCAAATAATTAGCTATAATTCACATCAAACACATAAGGGTACATATAATATTTGTAATGTAAATAATCCCAGAATATGGTCAAATCTTAAAGATACTAATTCATAAAGTGAAAAAACAAAAGGATAGAGAAATCTATCACTTGTCAAAGTTGAAGACAAGAGAGCTGATATGAGATTAAAACCATGAGCACCATTTCACAATTTTGCTTTAGCAGTCGAGCAAGGTATGAGAAAGTTTTGGTAACATGGCAGAAAATTACCGTTGGAAACAAAAAGGAAAGTGTGGAGAGCCAAAAAGAGTTTCTGTGGAATCGTAATATGATTGGAAATGGAGATAATAACCAAAAATAGAAATACAATGGATGTAGTGATAATAATCCCTGGTCAGTTGGTTGCAGCACTGTGATTGCACCTGTCATGGAGTTAATTGGTTCAAGTTCTGGATTAAATCCCAAACCTTTTAGCTGTGGAAGTGAGGGCATATGAGAATGTTGATGGTGATTTGTCTGTCAGATGGGGACTTTAAACTTGGCAGCTCCTTTGTTTTTCTTTGGAAGATAGGCCTGAATGGGCCAGCACCAGGTTTCATCATCTCCTTTTTCCTCTCTTTCAGTCATTCACAACACACCACATGGAACAAACATACATCACTGTCATCCACACAAAAACAGTAAACACATAAATATACTTCCATACCTCAGAAAGACAATACGAAATCAGCTCAGTTTCAAAAGTTCCCAAGTAAAAGAACACACCAACATGCCCGTTGAGAAAACAAGAAGTGACAATATAAAAAGATAAGAAAAAATAACCGAAAAAGGAAAGATTTTTATCATTATTATAATTAAAGAAAGGTACTCAATGCATCAGTCCTCAGTGATTCTCTTTATGCCTTCTCCCAACTCTCTTTTTGTCTCAAGTTGTTATTTTCAACTATTCACATAGTAACTGTTGGTTAGCGCATACCCACGGACCAATCAGATCAGATGTTTTGTCTGCTGCCTATGTGATTAAGGGTACTCCTAAAACATTAATGGTCTTAATGTTGCTGGGTCTTTTTTTTTTTTTTTTTAAAGAAAAAAAATAGTCGTTGTAGCACTCCTGCATTTAACTTTGTGAGTGTTGGATTTATTTCCTATGTATTTCTTTATTTTAATATTACCTTCTGGTATTTTCTTACCCCTAAAGGTGTAGTAAAGTTAGAAAAAAAATTTTAGTATCAACAATTTTTGAATAATTAGTAATGAAAAATTCAGCAGTAATAATAAAGTTGAGATGAATTTGTATCTGGAAAATTTCTGTTAAATACTTTAAATTCCCACATCATACAAATACTATTAGTAATCTAGAATTTTTATTACAGTCAATGGATCATTCCTCATATCTAGATAGGATGACTGATCTGGTATCAATGTACATGGACATGGAATTGAAAGCCTCAAGGTAAGATCAGACTACAACAATTTTGTATTCATAAAAGACTTGTATTCATATCATGACAAGTAATGACTCAGTTATTCCAATTTTTGTCATTATTATTATTATTATAAATAATGAGAAGTATAATTCTTCTAGGTAACGAAAAGAAGGAAGGATACGGAAAGTAAATTTATCACTTACCAGCAACATACACAAAAAGCTTAACACTATTTCTGTATGAAATCTTATTGAAGCAGAGAGATGAGACATGCAGCAATGGAATTTATCTGCATGTGTGATGGTTAACTTTCCCTAGCCTTCCTTATTTTCATAATTCAGCTTAGAAACCTGTGCAGTGAAAGATACTCAGTTGTATGTCAAGAGTGCTTTGTAATGCTTCAATGATACAGTTATATTACCTATATCCAAGTAAATAACCAAGAAATGCACAGAATTAATATTTATACTTTGGATAACTGCAGGGTTCTTATCAGAAGCAAATGTCATTAAGACCATTTAATGTGCTCTAAAGAAACTCATTGATTACATACAAACAATAATTGAGTATATTTACAATACCAATTTATCAAATGCATGATTGTAAGATGGGAATATTTGTGAGATGTTATGTTATGAGATTCTGCATTGATGTTAGAGTCTTTAATAAAATGCCATGGCTTGTGTAGCTCTGAGATGTAAGGCATTAGCTGTATCCGAATATTGGAGCTATATGATCAACTCTCACAGATCAGTACTGTGGTTATTGTTTCAGTGTTGCATAGAGGCTGATTGCTATTTGCCCATGTGAGTGAATGTGTGGCTTCTCCTGGGTAAAACAGTGATCGCTCCAGTAAAATTAACTTCACCGACACGAATGTGTAGAGTAGACAGCATTGTGAAGTAGTTAACAACATTCTTATGTGCTGACATCGTCCATGCGATGCATCTTTGGGTACAAGCAAGATACTTGACTTTAATTATTGCGCACTACAACTAGAGGTAGGCTGTGTATAAAGCGAACTACTCTATCACAATTGCACTGATGATGGCATGTCACTGACCCAGTGATGTGACATGTGAACGACGTTGGTCGACACCATATCACCTTCAGCCCCAGTATCTGTCCCTGTTGAGGGCAGCAGAAGCGGTTATCGTGCGTAGCTTTCAGTGATCCTGATGGGCTGAGATTGTAAAGCGGGCAGAAGTCTACCTTCCTGATGACCCATTCCTTGTCATCTTCAATTAAGTCCGTGTAAAATCAAGTCTGCAGGTATTATTCCATATATCCTTTTATCAGTGATAACTATTGTTCATAAATATGCTTAAGGGATACTCGGCAGAAAGCCTTCCTTTCAACAAAACATAATTGATGGCTTGAAGCTTCAAGTCCATTGAAATTTTTCAAGTTTGCATCTCAGCTTACCTACAGTCTTTTCTTATTTATGACCCATGTCCCAGATTATTTACAATTTTATCGGATCTGACCCCCTACATTTCTGTACAAACCAAATGTCCACAAATTAATAAACAAACATTGAAATTTCTCGAAAATCTTCCCGTATTGTAAAGTATATATATAAAAAAAAAATGGCACTTTAAGAAGCAACTATTGAGCTGTGACAAAAGTAAAAGTCCAATGATTATGTTGGGTGTGATCTCATAAATGGACCCCACAGATCTGTTCCTTACCAACTTTGTTGCATTCACACTCATACAACGTGTCAAGTGGCCAAAAGAGTTTTGCAGCAGTACCAGTTACTAAACAAATCTTAGAGAAGAAGGGGGGAAAAAAACAAGCTGAAAAAGTACTAGTTATTAATGGTCGGTCCATACATTTATACTACAGAAAGCAAAATGCACATTTTGCCCAACCGTTTCCCTTAGTCTTCATCGTTTCACTTAATTTTCAATGTTCGCCCCTGCTGTTGCAATACCTTATAGGACAAAACTGCACAGCATGCTGTAAATGATCTGTGTTCACCATGTGTCAGCAGAGGAGCCATGTGTGCTAGTTGGTTAATTAATTTTAAGATAGCAGTTAATCCCATTTACCCCACACTTGTTGCATTCTTCTTTCCACTCCCACATAGTTCGGTCTCAAATTGGTTCTTGTGTGTAACAAGCCTGGTATGTTACATCAGTCTGCTCCTAGGTTCTGTGGTATGTTTCATTAGTTAGAACCTAGAAGACATTCCCTCAGCCAAATTCAACTCATCAGTAGATGCACGGACCTGGGTTTTACCATTATTGTTGGAACGGAAAAAAAATGGGAGGGGACACTTCACACCCCTTGGTGTTTAAATGTTGGTAGACACTGTAGCATTTTTATCATAGTAGAATATTGCGAATGTTAAATTAAACTAGCAACATATGATGAAATATTCTGTGATTATTGTAAAATTGCTTAGGTGATGTAGTTATGGAGGTTTCTGAGTTGAACGACGAAAGAGAACATTTTAATTAGAACTGATAAGTCCCTAGAGCATGTTTGCATAAGATACTAGATAAAATATATAAAAAAAAGCTTCTATCCCACTTTGTGGACCAGCAAGTTAGAGCTATTCAGATTTACATCAGTGTCAATAGTTTGGGACATACTGTAACCAAAACTTTTTTTAAAAAAATAAAATACACCAAAGTATCTTGAAACAATGCATTTAGAAAAAAAAAAGATAAAAAAACTTATCTTTCCGTGTTTGTTGTATGTGTGTCAAACTTCGTGTTCTGGTTAGTACTCGTTCACAGAGTAGTTCGTGCTTACACTGCAAGTAGTGTGTCCCTTATTTCTGTGGTACATCCCCTCATCACTCTCTCCAGCAAGTGAAGAATTTTGAAATCTTTCCTATTACCAGTCCAATGTGTCCTGCTCTTTTGAATTTATTATCAAATCTTATGCCAAGGTATTTACATTTCAGGTCTTCAACAAGCAATTCCTTCTCCTCCTTACAATCATAATTGACCCTAATTTTTTTTTTATTTGTTTACTGAAGTAGATGATTTTTCTTTTGCATTTATCTTCATCCCATGTTAACCCACCCAGTTAAATATCCTGGCTACTCGTTTTGTGTAACATCAAACCGCCCATGATAAGCCGACACAATTGCCTTATTGCCCAATATAATAAGATCTGTCATAACTTGGATCTGCCCATCCACGTCGACATGGAAAATCAATTTCAGAGACTTAAATCAAGAAGTCCAAGCTAAAACTGCTAAACAGCTTATACCTGATTATTTTAATGGGAGAGAAGTATGAAGATTGGAGTGGATAGCCTCAGTCCCACCAGAATGGCACTCCCTGTTTGGCGCTAAAGGGACTCGATCTTCCTCGCAAGACCTGGGCAGCTCTTAACAGAGTTAGGTCTGGTCAATGCAGATCTGCTTCAGCTCTGTACACATGGGGAATGAGAGATTCGCCAAACTGCGACTGTGGTGAGGAACCACAAACCATCCGTCACGTGACCTTTGATTGCCCACTTCGAGCCTTCAGGGGATCACCAATAGACTTTATTAATATTTCAAATGAAGCTTAGATTGGCTGCACCATGTTGGCTTTGAATTTTAATTATAATTTAATGTTACATTGTATTATTGATTTTATGCATGGCCATAAGGTAAATAAATAAAT
Organism: Vandiemenella viatica; assembly: GCA_031002005.1. NCBI lineage: Eukaryota > Metazoa > Arthropoda > Insecta > Orthoptera > Morabidae > Vandiemenella > Vandiemenella viatica. Next base: position 160,036,804 of record JARYHS010011408.1, on the reverse strand, counting down.
ACATAAGTACATGAAAAATTATAAGAGTCATGCTTCTGTGCAACAGATCAACTAGAACAGGTTTATTCAACCAAGGTGTTACACTACATAAATGTCTTGCAAATAATTACAATCAAAATAAAGAAACAGGACTATTATTAACAGGGTGCCACTGAAAATCTATGTTCTTTTACAAGAAACTCTATGACTAGTCATTATGTCTGAAACAAAACAAAAATTTCACTGAAATATTTGATTCTTGCTAGCTCACTCTTTAGTAACTGATTAGAGCAATGAGATTATCTTGTTGGGTCGCTTACAGGTTTGGTGATACCAATGCACTATTGTAAGCAAATTTAACACTTTACAAGTCCATGTAGTCTCCAAGTGTGCTTATGCACCTAGCCACCTTCAATTACACAAATTAAGAAAAAGAAAAGAAAAAATGGTGAGTAACTTCTGTTATTTTCTGTCGTGAATACTTCACATTTGAAATGAACCTCTGTATATTTCTCAGTTTTTCGGCAGTCGCCGCCATCGAACCAAATCGTGATGTCCAAAGATGACGTCCAGAGGTGAAATCCAAAGGCAAAATAAAGATTATGAAGGGCTGTGCCTTGCTTCAAGCAACCAATGCGGGTACAAAAATATTCTGCGAATCCCATTGCACCTTACATGCCAGTCTCATTGCGATGCTCATGATTATGCAAACAGAAACAGATGTGCAACTTCAAAATCATTTCTAGAAAATATGTTATTAGTTGACATGTTCATTCACACTTGGCACTCTTTCCATGCTGCTATTGGGGTTTGTGTTCCAATGCATCTTCTATCAAGTAAAATAGTTCCTTTGTATAACTGCATCTGGCAGAACAAAAGATTCACCAGTGATCTAAGTGTCATGTTGCCTCATGAATAACTGTGCGCTTAGCAGTCATTATGTGATGATACTCCACAATTCACACATACATGAAATTAATACATTTTGCAGTTTCTGTAAATATCATCCCCTTTTTATGATACGTCATTAAATTGTCATTACATAGCCCCTTTTCAAGTAATTCATCTTAGTCTTTCTGTCCAATATTTGTATAAATTAATGGAATGAAGTTTTTCTCATTACATTAAGTGTGGTTGATGGTGTTCCACTGCAGTCTCCGACTTCAACATTCATTCTGTCTGCAAGAAAAAAAAAAAAAAAAGAGCCCTTGGCGTAACCTTATTTCGAAAAGATTTCTTAATCTCATCATGAGTTTTCGCATTCGCACAGAGTTTAACAAAAGTAGAAATGACGTTCTATTGCACAATATTTCATGATTCTATTTTCGCAGTGTGATACAAAAACATATGTTCACTGTTTGTACTGCTACACAGCTGTGCCACTTCAATTGGTAGTGATACGAAGATCAAAATCAAAGATGACCTGCTTATGCCAGCTGCATAAAAAATCAGTCTCATTAGTTTGTCACTTCTTGAATGAGAGATGCTACGAAGTTAAATGGCTATTACTTTATTTTAATTTTCTTTTTCATTTTACAAACTTGAGACTAGCGGTATTAATGGAAATCGTTACCATAATCTTGAATAGGCTTTCCCCACGTTCACACCTTTCAGTCGGTGCCAAATTCAAAAATATTTTAAAAATGAAATTCTGAAAATACATCACATTTCTATGAAATATTATTTATTACCAGCAACTTTTATACAATAGTAGTGATGTGAGTAAAAGTGGTTTATACTTTATATATATTTTTTTACTGTTTTGGAACATTTGTTTCCAAATTATGAAACTGTAAAATATATAGAATAATTATAAGTGCATTTCTTTTGCCTTTAATGTGGGATATGGTGTTAATTACTTTCTGCTTGAAATATGGTTAGTTTTTAAAAAAATGATTTGTCCATTCTACGTCATAAAATTTAGTTTAAGCATGACATCTACTGCTATATTGTGAACATTGGCTACTTTTTTTTTATTGTCAGTGCTTGTATCCATTGTTTCAGACGAAGGAAAGAAAGTGTAAAGAAAATTGCATACAGATTGTCTGCCTGCCTATACATACTTCTTGGTAAGTGGCACAAATTTCTCTCTCTCTCTCTCTCTTTTGCACAGAGAGTGATGAAGGAATATTTTTTCTAAAAAAATTATGAACATATGTCATTTGATGTAATGAAAAAAAGAATAACCAGTTGTGTTATCTAAAAAGTTATGAACATATGTCATTTGATGTAATGTAAGAAAGAATAACCAGTTTTGTTATCTTCAAGTGTGAAACTAATTTTCAGATAATTCTGAAGAACACATGTTGGATGCCATTTTGAAAGCTAAATTCTTCAATAAACATTACTGTGAATTGTGTGGGCCTCTGTTGGAGTAAGTATTTTGTAAATTAAGTCATTGTTTTGTTAGTAATTCTGGTGTTAATTGTAAGAGATAAAATCTCATTAGTTTTCATTGTTACAGCTGCAAATAGTGAATATTAAATGTTACAAATTGTTGTGATTTACGTCATGTTGACTTTTGATTGTACCATAAGATGAGATGGTTTTATCTTCTGATCATCTGAGAGTTTAGATTTTTAACTATATGTATAAATTGGGTGGGTACATATGAGTTATTCTTCATTTATGTTCACACACCTTTTGCTTTCAGGAAAATACTCAACCGTACGCACACATATAGCATGTATGAGGCGCTGTATGTGCGGTACTTGTTGGTCTTCAAAATTTGGAAGAAGGTTGTGGCCGATTCTGGCAAAAGGCGTGAAATAAACAAGATGGCTGTTGCTAGATTGGTACCTCCACCAAATTTTGTAGAGAAGTCAAAACTGATCAATACTGTTCTGCCCAAAATTCCCAAGTCGAAGAAGAGTGTCACCTTGTTTTTTATGCAAGCAAAGTTCAATTTAAAAACTGCCTGTTCGGTAAGCTCAATCTTTAAAATATTGTTGTAGCTGTTCCTCACTTTCATCAAACTAGCACACGTACACTTGCAAAGAAGATACATTCTATAAAATATGTGTGCTAAGAGAATTGCTCTGAAATTTAAAATCCATAAAATTGATTTTACTGTAACTCTTATTCCTTTATTAATTGGCAATATTTTATTTTAGTTGTAACTCTGCAACCCCATTTTTTTTAAATCACTATTTTATAATAAACACTAATTTCTTATATATGGTATATAGAATATTTTAATACTAAATAATTCACTTATTTTAAATTTGTTTTCTCTGATCATTCTTGTTTCTGGAATGAATTCTTTTTACACTCTTCTTGATGTCGAAACCTTGCATAAATAGAAACATTAATTTTTATTTTCACTGGCATTGTGGTTTAAGAGTTATTAATTTATTTCAGAAAAATAAATAAAATCATAATTTTTAGGTGGTAAAATTTCTAAATCACTAAATATGCTAATTTTGAGAACTGATGGCACAATAACAGTTGTATTTCATTTATGTCATGTGTCTCATGTTATTGTGAGGTGCCAACTTCTTTTTTTGTGCTATCAGGAGTCTATGCAGTTTCCAGACACTTCAGGCATGGAATTGTATCTGTTTAATCAGGCCTGGTTTTTGGAAGAATACAGATTCAATTCCTGGTCCATCCATCAAGATTTCAATTTCCAGTGGTTTCTCAAATTTACTCATAGCAGATAGTCGAATGCTTCAAATAGTTTCCTGTTCTTTGCCGTCAATCCTCGTGTAACTCTAATGGCCTTGATGAGCCGTTAGATTCCGTCAGTTGATTAACAGTTACACTTGTCTTATTGATTTGTTTGGTCTTACCAAAGATTTTTTGTGGATCAATTAAATGTGTTCACCATGTAAAAATGTAAGGGCAATTAGCCTTCACAATTAACCTAGAACCCAGTAAACAAACCCGAAAAAAAATTGCCTCACGTTTACTATCTTTTGTGCCATAGAACAAATTATAATTGTTACAGGAGAGACTTTTTAAATGAATCGAGTTACATGATTATTAGGTTGGTCACTGAAAATTTTTCTTTTTGAACTAAACTGTTATTTTGTTGTGGTAACGAAAGGGGTGAAAATTAGATGTGAAGACAATAGCTCCAACCATGTTTCTGACTCATGGTTGATTTGTGTGTCAGTTGATAGTTTGATTGTACACCAGTTGCTAAATAATTTCCTAGCTGCATATGAAGATGTTTCCTTGTTTCAGGTTTTTGTTGTGAGATTTTTTTCATGCTTGTGTTTTGTGGTATAGAAATTTTGGTGAGGAGTATTTCGTTAAGTTTGAAGGTGTATTGACATTAACAGTTACTGTTGCTGTTTGGGCTTTAGGATACATCAATAGATAGGTAATTACTGGCTCTAGGAATTAACAAATGTGGCTAAGATGTATTTGGGAAGATGATAATGGGTTCATTAGAAAAATTATTATAGAAGAGATTCATGTACAACTTTCTAGTTGATCTAAAATTCATAACAGTTTACCGGATTTTTGTTTCAGGCATTTCTAAAAACATGCCGAGAATCTCAACAGCCATGTTTACACGGAATTTAGCATTAAACATTGACAAACCAATGTTTTTCTCAGATGGTCGAGCCAACTCACCTACTGGTCTTGACGAGAAAGAGGTAATAAATACTCCTGCTTTTGTCCATTTGGCTTATGTTGAAAAACTATTCAGATCCTCATAGCTCATTTTCTTTTACAGATTGGTGGAGGCAGTGGAAATCTTATAAATGACATATGGTCGAGTATTTGCAATGATGGCTCCGTCTTAGAGAATCCTGGGCAATTGAAGGATTTAACAGCAGAAAAACGCAATACTGAGCAGGTTGCTGGGAAGAAGAAAGTAAAAGAGAAGATAGCCAAAAAGAAGCTAAATAAGAAAAAAGAGATAAACATGTGTTTATTTGATAAAGTTAAAAAGAAAAAACTAAAAAAGAAAGCAGTTGAAGCAAAAGTATTACTTAATGGAATTGCCTCCAGTAGTGATTCATTGCTTAAAAATCTTTGTAAAGGAGGTAAAACTACAAAAAAGAAAAAGAAGAAACTGCCAGAAAATCCAATCAGGGTACTAGCACCTCTAGCTGCTGCAGGTGTTAGTATACCTGCTTCAAGTAAAGAATTATGCGGAAAGGAAATATCTTCAGATGCAGTGGAAGTAAAATTAGAAAATCCTGCTATTCCTATTATCAATAAACATGGAAAAGAGAAGGAAGGTTATGAAAGCAGTCAGTTGGGGGAGAGAGAGATCTCTTCAGTAGTAACTTGCGAAGTATCAAGTGCTGATCAGAAAAGTTTATTAGTAAAGAAAGATAAAGTACAAATTAGTGAACCTTTGAATCAAGTTGATCTTGTTAATAGTGCTAGTTCAAATGAAAATGCAGTTCTGCATGTTCCTAAAGAGACAAGTCAGTCTTCGCCAGAAACTGAAACAGTCGCTGTAAATCAGGTCCACATTGTTAACAGTGCTGGTTCAGAGGATACGATTGAAAGTGAACACAGAGTCATAGTAAAAACTGTTGATGTATCTGAACCAGTACAGCCCTCCAGCACCTGTAGCCCACCAGCAGTAGATGTTCCCGTTAGTAGCATGACAGCTGAATTAACAGTTAACACTAGTCAGTCAGAGCCAGTTTCAGTAGAAAATGAAGCTCTAGCAACCAGAAGTACCGAAAGTACAAGTGCTGATTCTGTCGTGCCAAGGACAATTAGGGACCCTGTTCTTGTATCTAGCCAGTCTGCCTCATCACGAGTGCCAGATACAGTTACTTATGCTTGTGATTCATCCATAAAACACGAAGTTCCGCTGTCTGGTGATGAAGATTGTTCATCAGGAGTAAATCGTGTTGCAATTGAAATGACAGAATCAGAAACGCAGATATTGGCAGAACTCAGACAGAGGGGAACAGTTAAATGTGATGGTGAAGTGGATGAGGTAACTTTGACAGAGGAGTTCATAAGACGGGAAAATATGGACCATTTAAATTTATTCCATACGGGTAACGACGCTTTGGTGATACAACTTTTAGATGAATTACCAGAGGACAGTATACCCCTCCCTGTAGCAGTCCGTGACGACAGCTCAGAAGCCACTTCGTCTGAAGGTTTTGAAGTATTAGATCCACTCTATCTTTCTAGTATAATGAACAGTTTCCTCATTTCAAAGACTGAAGTAAATGGTAAGGAGTGTCTTCTGCGTGGAATGATGGATTCTGAAAATGCAGATATAGATATTGTTAGTTTACAGAATCAAGAAACTGGAAAAAGTATCATGGAAGGTGATGGAGTTTCAACTGATGAAGAAACTGAAAATTGTTATGATCTTGTTGCAACTACCCATAATGGAAGTACCAATATCACAAAAAGAAAACTTCCAATAGCTGCGAAGGTAATTCCAACAGCAGTTATTTCATCCACCGGAAATGCGCAGTCTCCTGCAGAAAGAGAATTGTCGGAGACACCAGTATCAAGTCCAACAGAGGAACCTTTTAAAACTGGTGCGATACCAGATAATGCTTATCCATGCGTTGCAAACAGTACATGTGAAAGTGACAGTATTAGAGAGATACCAAATCACCCACACATTAGTACTGTTGACTCTTCTGCCTTGAGTTCTGTTACTACTGCAGAAAATGTTAGAGACATTCCCGTAGAAACTGCTATAAATGAATTTGTGTCTGAATTTGGTGCTAGTAGGGCTGAGAACCGCATTGAAAGGTCTGAGGTTTCTCAGATTGATAGAGACGTTAGAGGGATTGTTGAAAGTTCGTCCAAAAAAGTGGTACATAAAAACTCTGAAAATTCAGTTTCTGCTAAACCACAGTGTATTCAAGAACATCAGTTTGGCAAACTTTCAGTTACTCTTACCCAGTATAATCCATTATCGGTGGAAAGTGTTTCACGTGTTGAATCTGATGTCCTTAAGGATTCAGAACAACCTGTAAAGGAACTACAAAAATCGACTCAGCGAGGTATGTTTGTGGAAAGTAACAGTTCTTGTGGTAAGTTGCCAAGAGTTCCTTACACGGCTATGCCCGTGCCAGGTGCTATTTATCCTTACTCCTACCCTGCACCAGTACATGTTGGGAAATACATTCCAGCCTATACAGTTGATTGCGCATGTAGTGATTGTTATAATAAATATTTGCATATGGCTAATTATAACCAGGGCATAACTTGTTACCATGAGGGTCCTTTACAATACACTAGTTCAGAAGCTGCAAGAGAGGCAGAGAAGATGAAGGCTGAAGATCAAGAGCTGCTTAGGAAAATAGAAGAATCACTAATAGCAGACAAGTCAGTTAAATGCGAAGAACCAGCAGAGGAATTTGAATCTAAATGTAAAGCAGAAGTTGACTCTTCTTTACCTCTGAAAAAACGATTAACATTGGCTCGTGTGCAGACAGAAACAAAGGTAAAGGAAGAAGAAGGTGAGTCAAATAAATTGGATGGATTCCCTTCATACCCCCGAAAACCAATGATGAGCATAGCAGAATTGGAGAAAGTACACAATTTTGCAAAGTATGTAAAATATCCCGGAACTGAAATGTACTATCCAGTGGATAGTTATCACGTTTTTCCTGCAGATTATTCTGCTGAAGAAACTGTTATTGAGATTAAGGACAAAAAACCATCACATGAGCTGATGCATCAGTATACACACAATGTTATTTCAACACCAGTTGTAGGCCATACTTCCCACAGGAGTTTACCGCCATTCAACTACAGGACTGTAGTTGATAATTGCCAAGATCCAAGATTTTCACAACCGTATCATTCTGATTATACATCAGGTAATGTGAATGTTACTGCAGCACAAGGAAATTTTGAGTATTCAGGACGACAGTTTAAGACACCAGCACAGCTTAAAGAAATTCCTACAGATAGTAGTACTTTCATAAATTACAGTTCTATAAAAACTGATCATCGCAGAAATGCTGCTTCCGTAGACCAGAGAAATATAGAACAAACTACTGACTCTGGACGGAATGCATATAGAGTTCCTAAACAAGAGGTTTTTTTACCTGCTGGCCAGGGGTGCAGTGCAGGGAGACATCACATGGTTAACCTCTCTGTTGATGATGGCCGCTCTCACAATGAAACAAGAAGTCATAAAAGTGCACGAAGAAAGAAATCAAGATCATCTGATAATCGTTCTAGAAATCCAAATAAAAGAAGTAGATCTAGGACTCAGTCAGTTATTCAGAATGCTGATACAGTGGATGACTTTATGAAATCTTTCGAGACTAAAAGGAGGCGGAAACATGTGTCTAGATAGCAGAATGCTAATTTTCCACCTCAGCCACAAAAAAGTGTTATTATATACAAGTCTTCATAAAATTCAGGATATCTAAATGTTTATACTGGAAAATATTCCATCAACCTCAGGGGTATGTTTGCATATGAGATAATGTTACTAACGGCTAGTCAAATTATAGCTTGAGTGAATAATATTTGTTGTTACATTCATTTTTATGCAAAATTAAATAGAAAGAACTTGTTTAAAAAAATCCGATGGCTGATTTGGAACTCTTAGTGACTACATCACTAAAAGCCAGTTTCTCAGAAGCATTAAGACTGATTAATTTATATTTTTCTGCTTTTGTGTTTTACAGATCTTAAAAAAATATTAAAAAAACTTTTAGTAGTGTTAGTCAAGTTACCATTACCATATGTTCTGTACATTATTCATATTCATTTTTTTAAAAAAAAAAAAGATTAATGGTCGTTTAGAATTCTTGCTGTTATTTAGTTATGATTGCTGTTAGGTATTTTTAAATGATTCTAAACTTGGTTACGTATTGGAAAGTCTGATTACACAGTTATATTTTTCTAATCGATTCTGTAAGGAGGTGTTACAGATTTTATGGAATATTAAATGTTTGTAGTGGCAGTAGAGACATATTGGGATCAATTTATTTTGTTTCACATTAATTTCAAATATAAACTCAGTATTTATGTGTGAACCAGTGGTGGCTGTGATTAATGTAAATTATTTATGATATTGCATAATATTATTAGAGAGACAGTTTCATTATTACAGAAATGAAGAGCAAGAAACTTCATTTCTTGATGCTCAACGCGATACCATTGTCTTGTACAAGCTTATGTATTCTTTGTTGGTGCATCAGAAATACTTGGAAAATTTCACAAGATTTATTGGATGAAGGTTACATTCTCCTTCATATATAAATGGGTAAAGAATTTTGCATCCATATTAAAAAAAAAATTGGCACACTGAATTTGTACACAGCTCTAGAGAAGAAATAATGTTCGACATATCTAAATGAAGCTTTGTCTGCTGTTGTTTGGAAAAATTAAGTACCCTGTTGAGGAATTCTATATTGACATTTTCTCAGAAGCACGAAACTGAGAGCTCATTACTTAGGGGAATCTAATGAAAGAACATTATGAGTGAGATAATATTGAAACATTGTTTTTCATAATTTTTCCTACTTTTCTCTGGATCTTAATAAGGGATAGTAAAAAAAAATCTACTGCTTTTAGAAGTTCTACCTGTCAAGCATATAAAGAGACTGTTTATCCAATCATTATCATGAATAATCATTTAAAAGCTTGGTGAAGAAATGTAATGTGCTACATCTCAACAGGAGGAAATTCTGGGTGATAGTGCAGTTTTGGAAAACTGTTACAGGACAATATATAACACTGTGGCAAAAATCTTCTAATCGGGATAACTTTTGTACTCTGTGTTTAACAATTATTCATAGTGAAACTAAATTTAGTAAATCTCTGCCAAATAATGAAGTTATTGAAGAAAAATATTAAATTTATTTCATTAGTTTGCTTTGATAGGCATGAGAAAACGCACAATATTTTTCCTGATCATATTTAGTATTTTCACATGGTTTTAACTGGAATTAAAATTCATGATAGCGATTATTTTTAATTTTTCAGTACTTTATTGTGTTGAACTACATTCACAATACATGAAAACGGAGTTGATAACTTTGACTTTTTTATATAGAAATAAATTCTGTGATAGTTATTGCCATGAAATTAATATGCTGGATGAAAGCATCCATAAGAACAATAAGGAAAACATCAAGATTTTTGGATTACTAAAGGAGAACCTACTCCACGTTATGAAAAATGTTTAAGCAATTACTTTTATTATATTTATCTTTCTTATACATCATAAAACTGGATGATTCATCGTATTTATCATGAGCATTCTGAAGTTCGTGAAAAAATCCATCGTTCTGTAAGCTTTGTTTTTACTCTTCAAGAAGTAAAGAACAATAATTACTACTAGCCATCTTGCTATAACATTGATGACAGTGAGAATGAAGAATTAATTATTTCACCAAATGAAATTGTGAACTAGAGGTTTTAATTTTGTATAAACCTCATTGTAAAGGAAATCTACTAAATTTGCCCTCATGGTACAGTTATGATAGGACATTATGAGTTATGATAACAAGATGATGTGTCGAGGTAATAATTAAAATTATAAGTTGACTATATTATTTTACTTCTGGATTGTGTTTGATTAGTAGCTTAAGCCCTGGCATTTAGGTTTTATTTGTGTTGCAAGAAAAGAGAAAATCAACGATGGCCTATATATATTTTCTCTGAAAGTTTTTTTTCTTATCTTTATGAGAGGATTTAATCATCAAACACTATTAATATAGTTAATAATAGCAAAGATTACTATTTGTCAACAAGCAGTTCGGAATTGAAAACTAAACAGCTTTTTCTTCTCTAGGATTCTTGATAATCATTTAAATATTATCTATTATATTGGATGAGCACTTGTAAATACAGTTTGTTTTATGAAAGGTCTGCATTTAAAATGCTGCTGCTAAATTTAAAAAAGGAAAAAGAAAATATGCGCTAGTTGAAATTTTGTCCTAGAGAAATCATTCTTATGCAAATCAGTTCCATAATATTTCAATTTGGATGATGTGAAAATAAAAATGTATGGAAGTTTTCATATTATTTGCCTTGGTCTATAGTCAGCTGAGCAAAACAGTAAATTACACACAAACATTAAATAAAGAGAATTGTTGTTATTTTGAATGTTTTAATATTTGCAAATACTTTAAAAGAGAAATATATGAACCAATTCTGAGACCAAGCTTTTAGTTAAATTGAGGCGTAGACTGAAATTAAGATACAGTGTCAATTGAAACATTAATAACAAAATATAATACAGTCAATAATGAAAATTAACGAGGATGATGTCATCAGAAATATCACCTGAAACAGGATGGTGATATATAATTTCTGAGGTAAGATTATAATTTAGTTAGCAGATTATATTCAGTGTGCAGTATACACATAATCAAACTTGATTGATACAGTTGTGCAAATACCACTGAATTTTTTGTACCTAAATATAGATTTTTACCTATTTGTTTCCTTTTTGTATGATTGGATGAAACCAAAATGTAGCTTGTATCAGTTCATCTTAAGTTTAATTTCACATCTGAACCCATTTTATCTTGTTGGGAACAAAGTATATATATATATATATATGTGTTTTTTTGTACATCACTTTTTTGCTTTTGATCATGTTCTCTTTTGTAAATTATCTGGTAAAGACAATTTTATATCTTATAAAATTGTATTTACATAACTTTTAGCATATCTTTTTATTGCATAATGCATTAAAAACATGGCCAGACATTAATAACTGTTTTATCAATTGTAGCCCGAAGAGGACGCCCATCATCTAAGGCATCGCCTACTCTTGCTTGCATCACAAGAAATGGTTTGAGATCTCCAGAGATTAGTTCAAGGCAAGATTGTGGTGAGTAGATTTAATAATTTCAAAGTACTGCTTTATTTCACAATTCATTTGTGAAATATCTTCCAAATATTCATTTCTTCTACCGAGATCTGGTTAACGTTAAAGAATTGAAACTGGTTTAATCTGTATTGTACTATCAACAGGAAATCAACTGAAAAGTGTAATTTTTTTGTCAGAATACCATTATGTTCTTCCTGATTTGCTTGACCGAGCCTGGAGTTTGAGCGACAACACTAAATCCTGACATTCTGTATGACACATTAAAGTCTTTTTCTAATCATCCTGATTTTTTGTTTTCCATGATTTCCCACAGTCACTCCAGGCAAATGCCAGGATGGTTCCTGCAAAAGATTGTCTAAATCCATTCCTGTTCCTTGTCCCCAGTCCTCTCCCACTTCTAATGAGGGGTGCTAAACACATTGTCACATACCATTTTGAAATCTACATTTTGGGCATGATTCAACATATAAACATATCATACCAGTACTTGACTTAGGTGGAGTATACTACAAGTATCACCACATCCTAACAGTTACTAAGCTAAAACCCACTGTCTTCATTAAAACTAGATCTCAGCTTCAATTCTTAATGATACATGGTCAGTTTGAATTTGATATTGTAAATCCAAATTGTACTTTGTTTTTAATTCATTATTTTAGGAGCTAATTAGTGAGTGGATTTACAAAAAAAAAAAAAAAAAAAAAAGGGACAGTGAAATGAACCACCATTTACCTTAGATGATTGTATCATGGGGTGAACACTTAAATAAGCAAAAAACACAGGAAAAACAATGAATATTTCGAGACTTGGCTCTTCTGTCAACGAAGAGTCAAGTCTCAAAATATTCATTTTTTTCCTGTGTTTTTTGCTTATTTATGTGTTCACCCCATGATACCATCATCTATGGTAAGTGGTGGTTCATTTCGCTGTCCCTTTTCTTGTATATATTAATTTACATGTCAGGGTACATTTTGAGTTATCTTTGCATCATACAGAAAGAAGCCAAATATTTTAGCATTTGTATTTTCAGTAATGTCTTGCTGTTTATTAATAAAATTAACATACATCTTCTTTTACAGTTATTTTATTTAAACAAGAGATTAACTATGTTTATTTCAATACCAAACTTGGCAAAATAAAATATTGTAGAAAAATATTAACAAAACTAGCCTAAATCATTTATTATTATTAATTTAATGGAACTCTGATTTCTTCCATGCAGCCAGATTCACATCACTGATACTTACATAGAGTCAAAGTGGAAATAACAGTATCTAATAATGTTAGTTTGAATCTCCACAGTTAATCATGTACTAAGGGGGCGTCCATAAATTACGTGAGGTGAAATAGGGGGGGGGGTCCGGCGAAATCTCACCAAATCTCACCAGGGGGGAGGGGGGGGTCTACGGAAATCTCACGTGAGATTTTGCGAAAAATTTGGGGATAGTAGAGCTAAAAAAAAGGTCTACAATTTGCGCCTAAGTCGATTTTAGGAGGGTATTTCGTGAAGAAGTTAGGGTGTGACCTAAAAAAAAAAAAAAAAAAAAAAGGTCTACAAAAGTTTCGAGTGCGATTTCTAGGGGGGGTTCTCACGGACCTGATCTCACCAGAGGGGGGGGGGGGGTCCGGCCAGATCTCACGAAATCTCACCAAGGGGGAGGGGGGGTCCAGAAATCCGGAAAAACACCTCACGTAATTTGTGGATGCCCCCTAATTCTGAAGTGCCATTTTCCAGCATGTAGCATGTTGAAAATAAATATACAGGTGCCAGGGCAGCCTGGTGAAACTATGAGCTTGTTCAGGTCGGATTTGGCAACATCCCTGCCACAGCATGGGGTATGTCTTACTGAAATGATGACTCCTCTCTTTCTACAAGGTTATGCGAGGCTTTTGAGAAAGGTTTAACCCAAGGATGCAGGGAATAAATGAGGGGTTGTACTCATTGTCATATTTCAATTTTGTGATCTTTTAGAAATCTCAATAGGGTACACATTTTTATATTTATAACTACCATTTTGTGACAAACTGCCATTAAGATTGAAAATAAGATAGGTTAGGGAAAATAACCCATCACTTACGGGAGATGAAGTTAAGACGGCAAGATGAACACAAAAACACTTCACGCCATTTCGGTTAATAACCTTAGTCATGTAGGATGCAAGACATGTTGCAGGGAGAAGGATGTGTACATATCCAGACCTATGGCATGAATGAACTAAAGATTAGACACTAGGGAAGAGTGGAAATTGCACCAGAGGGGGGAGAAAGTAGACCAATGAAAATTCTCAGGTGTATATTGATCACGTTGTAAAACGTGAAATTTGCAACTTGCTTAGAGCATGTTGTTAAAAGACTGACACGGCAATGATGGGCATTGTTGCATTGTGTAGCAGTTGTCTCGGACTGCATTAGCAGTGTAAACTTTTTTTTCCTTTAGTGGTGGCTGAATGCATGCTGCATTTTTTTTTTTTTTTTTTTATTTATTTATTTATTTTTTTTTTTTTTTTTGGCAATACAGTCAAGTGGCAATCCACACCAGCTCATACGATTCCTACAATCTTAACACCTATTTTACAGTTAAAGCTGTCAAAGTTTTCTTGGACATGACTAACTCTTTGGAACTTCGCATATAGGAACCGGCCTATCATTACATCCTAGATACCAGACATACCCCTGGCTTCATCTGTGCTAAGACACCGCCAGTAAAAATCACAATTTTACAATTTTTGCAGTTATTTTGCATATATATATTTTTATATCTTTCTAATATTTTACCAATTGTATTTATTTACTTTTTTCTCTTATAACAGATCCATCTTTTTTTTTTAAAATCGATTTATCTTCACAGAGATAATTCTATTCCTTAATTACAGTAGTTCAACATTTTCCTCTCTCCACTGCTGCAATCCCCACCCTTCCCTCTTCTTTCATCTTTGGTTCATCACATGGTAGGTCTGAATATGTAGACATTTTCTCTTATGCTTTATGTCTTGCCTCCTACATGAGTAAGGTCATCAACCAAAATATTATGAATGGTGTTTGTGATTTTTGTATTCGTCTGCCCATCCTGCCTTCATGTGTGCAAATGATGGCTTATTTTCCCAATTGTATCTTATTTTCACTGCCAATAAATGAAGCATGTTAACTGGTAAATCTGTGTTGTGCTGTTTTATAACCACAACAGCTGGATATTGCTGTACCAGTATTTCTTGCAACAAAATATTATTATTTGGTTTGCATCTGTCTCAATCACCCCAACATATTCCCCGCAGGGGCCTGGTACGCAAGTGCCAGGTACGGGTTTGGCGAACCCGTGGTGCCTGAGCTGGAAACTTGTGAGCGCCGCAAGTTTCCCACACCGTAACCTCCTACCATGCTTCAACGACCACCGCAGGGCGTGGCGGTGGAACGTTGTGTGCCTTGGAGAATGGTGGGGATCTTGGCTTCATCGCCCGGATTGTGAGGACGGAACAAACCTTATAAAAAAAAAAAAACCCCTCAACCTCAAGGTCAGACACGTGCCGAGGAGGCGAATGGGTGATGAGGGAAATCACTCGCTAGCGTGCAACCTCAGGGGCACCTGCGCACCCCTGTTGTATTAGCTTTTCCTTTTAAATTGGTAATACTCGTGGGACCAAAATTAAGACTCACAAGAAAACCAAACCAACCTGCGGTACGGGTGTGCCGCAGGCTAATATAAATACACCCAGTTCAAAGAAACGGGCGATGGTTGATAGCCCCCCCCCCCCCCCCCCGCATCTGACAGTGACAGTAACAGAAAAGTTTGTTCAGTACAGAACGCTTTTGTAATCATGGAAAAAGTTGAAGGAACGTTTGAAAAGGTGTCACCCTTCTACATCTCAAAGGGTCTAGAGGGTCTTTTTGGTACCTTTAACACTGTTAAAAAACTGAGGAACAGGATACTGCTGCTGGAAACAGTCACCAGTAAGCAAGCTACCCAACTGCTGAATTGTGAGAGGCTTGGGGAATTCGCCGTAAAATGCGAACTCCATAAGTCCCTAATTTCCAGTAAAGACGTAGTCACCTACCGTGACGTTATGGATTTAGGGACTGACGAGCTTCTTAAGGAATGGAAATCAGAGAAAGTAATCGAGGTACGTCAGATCACATGAAGGGTGAATGGCAATCTTGAAAAGACTGCCACCTTCGTCCTGACGTTTGACACTCCAGTATTGCCCAAGAATATCAAGGCTGGTTATTTAAACCTTAACGTCCATCCGTATGTTCCGGACCTGATGCACTGTTTTCAGTGTTAGCCGTTCGGACATACGACGGCGTCATGTAAGGACAACCCCACCTGTGGAAACTGCGGGAAGGGCCCACACGAGCCGGGTGTCAGTTGTACGCTCCCACAGGCTTGTGTCAACTGCTCCGGTTCGCACCCCGCCTGGAGCGGGGAGTGTCAAGTGTATCTTGAAGAACTCAAGATACAGGAGCTGAAGACCAAAGAGCGGATTCATTACGGCGAAGCTAAGAAGAAGGCCAAGTTACTTGCTGCTCCAGTATTTACAACTAGTTTTGCTAAGATGGCTTCAGCTCCCGTCAGGAAACAAAGTGTTGCTACCCAGACGTTCGTTGCAGACATGGGCACAAGCACTTCGTGCTCGTGTCAGTGCAAATGTGGTGCTAAACCCGCTAAGGTCATAATGCCTAAGACCGCGGACGTCGGTAACAACACGTCTGCGACCTCGATCACACCAGCAGCAGTGAAACAGGACACGTCAGCAGTAGCAGTGAAATTACCAGCACCTCCAATACCACCACGAGCCGTGAAAGCAGTAGCACTACCAACTGCTACCAGCATAACTGGAGGCGACCAGAAAACACGTGGTCCTAGGTTTAGGCTGACGGACCCGATTCAGTTCGTTAAATCTCCCTCTTCGTCTCCTCCCAGATCACCTGGTAAAAGGGAGAAAAAGGGAAAGAGAGCGAGTAAGAAGAAGGTAGAGGAGGTAGTTGATGAGGACAATGAGTCGGATATGTCAGACGATTCGGAAACAGAGGAAACTGCAATGCTGGTGGACGAGCCTGATCCCGTTCCTCAGTGGGCAGTGACCAACAACCCACCCGAACCGGGTTGGGTGAAACCAAACAGGTAGGATGTACCTAAAATCTTAGGCACATAGACCTAGTTTTAAGACTGGTGGGTGACCTCTTTACAGCCACCCATCCATATGCATTGTTTTTATTTTTTATGTTGTTATAATTCATGTGTCTCTGGCCAATATACAGCCAGCAAAATATGTAGTGTTTTTAATCCTCTTTTGAACCTGTTTGGCCCCTTTACAGCCTTCCAGGTGTTGTACGGTTTTAAGTCCTGGTGGCGTCTTTAAAGCCACGTCTGAATTTATGACTTATTTTATTTGCTGTCTGTATGGCCGATCCCTTTACAGTCGACCATGCAGACAGTATTTTAGTACTTTCTTAAGCCACAGTGATAGCTGGTAATAGGGCGCTAATGACCCCGCTGTCAAGGCACCCCAAAGGAACAACAGTATGTTTTGGTGGTTCCTCTACAACCACTAACCCAAGTATTGTGTTTTTAATTCTTCCAGTTTTTAGTGTGTTCTGCCATGTTTTGATTTTACTTCTGTCTGGCTCACCCCTTTACAGTTTAGCCAGCGAGTTTGTTTTATCATTTAACCTGGTTGGCCTTTTCATATTGAACCAGTTACCTTTCTGTCTTTAATTTTTATGAACAGTTTGCAGCGACCGTTTTAGTACCCCTTTTAGCTGTATGTATGTCCGACCTCCTTGTAGGCAGCCATGCAGTTAGCATTTCTGCCAGAATTTAGTCTTTTTTTTCCGTCTGTGTGGCTGACACCTTTATAGTCAGCCATGCGGACGGTATTTCTGTTGCTGCTTTAATATTTTAGTTTCCTATTCCTTCTGTGGCCGACCAAGTTACAGTTGCAGTAGTATTAAACCACACTGTTAAACCAAGTTTTAGTTAGGGCGCTAATAACCCCGATGTTGACGCGCCCTAAAGCCCCAACAAGAACAACAACAACACAACATATTCACATATTGGGAACAGACTAGTCTGATTCAATGCAAATATTTCAGGAAACAGTCAAAATTGAATTTCAACTTCAAGCCATTACTAGAGGAAAATGAAAAAGAATGTCAATAATTATTAAATAAAAGAAATTGATGACAGCCTTTAAATGAAACATTTATTGATTTAGATTCCAATTTAAAATGTATGTTAAACTATAAAGAAACTGACCTTGCTATTGCTTTGGTATGTTATGTACCAAGTTATTAATTTCTTCATGAAACATTGGATATGAGAGAAATATACTTTTGATATGATAAATGACTTTCAGAGCCAAGTCACTCATCAATATTTTGCTATTAAAGAACATATATAAAAAAGCATTTTGGCAAAAATCTTTGATTGCAATTCACTTTCCACAACTTAAACTTTTTAAGAATAAAAAATAAAAACACAATAAGTTATGGGTATATACATTAATTACTTTTTGCTGTTTATGAGAGCATCTATTTCCAGTTTTGAAAGAAGAGTGCTGGAAAATTACAGAACATATGATTCAAAGAAACAGTTGAGTTAAATATCTGTATGGAACACGTGGGAGAGAATGATAAAGCAATACTGGTATCAAACTACTTTGGATATAAATACATTGTGGCTAATTATAGTGATTTACAATTTCAATTTTGGTACAAAACAGAACTACGAAACAATGAGGAAGATAAATATGATAAAGGAGGATCTAGTTGAGGGGGTGATCTATCATTGATTCAGAATCTGTTTGTAATCGCCTAAACCAATACTTTTTTCCCATTATCACATTTTAATTATTATTTTTCCACATATTATGCTGATTCAACAACTTTAATAAGTAGATTTAGGTTGTTGTTATTGTTTGTAGTACACAACTATAAAATTTTGTTTGCTTCTTTCAGATTCTAAATCTCCTGCTAAAAAGATGAAAAAGGATAAAGGCAATGTTAATGCAAGGCCACTCACAAGGAGCGTGTCAAAACTGGTATGTAAAGTTTAGTAATATAAAAATTTCAGCCTATTATTTAACAAATATTTGACTGATGTGTTAGGAAAGTTTAATGAAATTGTGTCTGTAGGAGTTTTTATTCAATTGTAACAATTATGTCTCATACTCACAATAACGTAAATTACACCACATTACATTGGCTATATACCAGCAACTGACCTATCTCTACATAATAAGCGTGACTCACTGAGCATTTTATTCCCACTTTCTTCTTCTTTCCACCGAGCGTGGCGGTGTAACAGTTAGCGTTCTCGCCTCGCATTCGGGAGGACGGCAGTTCGAATCTCCGTCTGGGCATCCAGATTTGGGTTTTCCATGGTTTCCCAAATCACTCCAGGCAAATGCCGGGATGCTTCCTTCCCATTCCTTGCCCCCCATCCTTTCCCGTCTCTAAAGACCTTGCTGTTGAGAGACGTAAAGCAGTTAAAAAAAAATTCTTCTTTCCAATTAGGCCTACTAAAACGACATGCCAATTTCAGTTCTTCATCCTTTGTTGTTGCTTTTCTTACGTTCAGTCCAGATTACTTCATTTCACTAAATTTCTTCCTTCTCTCCTCAGACCACTTCAAAACAGATTTCTTTCCTCTTCTCCCTTTGAATCCTTCAATACTTAATGCCTTCTGTCTAAAGAGCTCACTTTCCAAATATTTCTTAAACTCTTCAATCCAGCTGGTTGTTGATTCCCCCCCCCCCCCTCAAAGGCAATTGAGTATCTTTTTTGTTAGTCTGTTATTAACTATCCTCAAAGCCCACCATAACAGGTTTAACAGAGTGTTACCGCAAGTAATTTCTTTGGAGTTGCTTTCATAAATAGAATTGTTATAAAATAAAGCTCAATATCATTTCTCGTCCCTTGTGCTGCAGCAAAAAGTTTCATTTGTCAACTTGGTCCAGGTTGCGTTTCAGCCTAACCACAATCTGCGCCAATATTGCTGCTAGAAAATCAAAGTTTCAATCACACACGAATTAATACATTCCCTGTATCGGATGTCTGTGTCATCATGTATCACGATACAAACTTGATCCAAAATCTTCACAGTTTCTTACATCTTTCTTACTGACTATAACGAAGAGCGACATTTTAATGGCTGACACAGCTTACATCTGGATGTAATAATGACCCCAATGAAAACTAAGGATGCTAAAAATAAATCTCAACAAGTTACGTTATGCCATGTAATATTAGTTTTAAGTGTGCTTCAGTCAGCATAGATCATGATCAATTTGGAACCTCTTTCATTCAAACCAAGTAATGATGTCAGTAAAAAAAAAACAAAAAAAAACTGATAATTAATATGCCACTTTAAATGAAATAAATACTCTTCTATCAGTGTTCTAGCAATACATATTTTAACAATTGCTTAAATAAATAGAATTCTTACAAAATGAAGCTCAATCCAATTCCTAGTGCCTTGTGCTGGAACAAAAGTTTTTCGTTGCTATCCTAGTCTAGGTTGCATTTTAACCTAACCACATAAACTTGCCACCAGAGAAACATTACTTCAATCACACACATATTAATACATGTACTTAATATTGCATCGCAATATAAACTAAATCAAAAATCTTTATGGGTTCTTCCAGCTTCCTTTTTTTATATTTGTGATTCAGATAGATACTACAACCTTTGAATGGCTGACACAGTTACATTTGGCTGAAATATGACATCAGTAAAAGCAAAGGAGATTAAAAGTAAATCTTAACAACTTAAGTCATTCCATGTAATACTAGTTTTAATTGTAGTCTATACTTTAGAGATCGTGATCAGTGTGGAACTACCTTCGTTAAACTGAAGTAATGATTTAAGTAAGAACGTTGACGAAAACAAATTAAATTACTTTTAAAAAAAATTAAATTACTCATGCCCACTGCTGTAATGTCAAGTGCCAGTTCTGATGACAGTCTATCAAAACTGCCACTAACATTGGGAAAATTAAAGCTTTTATGTTACGTATCTGTGGCCAAAGTTTTTAATGAATATTTTTACATAAAACTAATATTAAATAAATATAAGCAACTAATAATTATTATATCGATTTAAATGGAATATGTACTTTTCTTTCAATGTTCTTACAGTTAGTTTATTTGCGGATACTTAGCTAAGTAGAACTGTTATTAAATAATGTGCATAACTTACATCATCATGTGGTGAAAACGTGACGTCATGGCCAAATGACCAAAACTTGCATTTCATAAGTATGGATTCTGTAGATATGTCCAAAAAAAACCAGCAATCTCCTTTTTCTTATTGTTTACATTATATTTTCTATGTTCTGGTATATTTCCTAATTACTTTTTAATTTCCATAGTTCTGTTGTTATAACTGGACCCAATATTTTTCTCATGATTCTTCTTTCTAGTAATTCCAATCAGTAGTTCAACACTAGCATATAGGCATTCTGGTTTCATGACCAAGTTGTTGTGTCAGTGCCGGCTTTAGGGATGGGCGACCCAGGCGGCCACCTATGCTGCCGGGGTCTAGAGGGCAGCGCAAGCCAGCTTAACATAACCACTTAATATTAATACCTATCTCTATCGATCTAAAGAAAAAATAAATTCAGTGTATTAACTTTTATGAACTTATCTCGCACGAGTGAGTATGAGTAAGTATTCATCATTAACATGACCTGTCATTTAATCGCTTGTAGTATCATTCACTAACTAAAGTAGAACTAAAGAGATGCATTGAGCGACAGGCGAGAGTGTTATCTCATTTTAGGTCTCTTGTATTATCCTTTCTTTGCTTTTTACATACTCGTAAGTTCTCAAACAAATTTAAAAAACCTTTTTTAGAAAAACTTGTACGTTATCAATAACTTATGTACAAATTTTGTATTTATTTTTGGCTTGGTGACTGGCTTAACCTAGTGTCATTAGTGCACCCATTTAGTCTTGTCTAAAAAACCCTTATATTTTGTAATCGCTGACGTCCCTGTAAAATTAATGAGCTTAGAATAACGGGTAACACTTGTGGTGCGATTGAGCCATTTTATTTGTGGGAAAGTCCCAATAAATATTTTTCTGGAGCGCGTAGTTCGTAAGTTATTAACTAATGAATGAAATGATAATAGTTCATTTCGTTACACTTCTATCTAAATATTGACTGGTACGGTTCAGTATGTAGTGAGTGGTGATAATATTGTAAT
The DNA here is from genome assembly GCA_031002005.1 of Vandiemenella viatica. NCBI lineage: Eukaryota > Metazoa > Arthropoda > Insecta > Orthoptera > Morabidae > Vandiemenella > Vandiemenella viatica. The sequence goes on along the minus strand of JARYHS010011408.1, from coordinate 160,014,863 downwards.
TAACTTAAACAAAATTGTACGACTTTGGACAAAACTAAATAGTTAAAACATGGTGATTATGTTATACTATTATTACTTTTCAAAAAATTATGGTGTATAGTGACTGAAGCTAGTGTCGTGACCGTGATAATATTTTTGATAAGTCCAAACAACATTTTTATCTTTCAGTTGCATACTCAATGCTTTTTCTAATTACTTTTACTTACAGGTTTTTTTTAAAAAAAATAGATCTAATATAACATTGTGATTGTGAAATAGAGCCGTGCCCACACTTGATGAATTATGGCAGAAAACAAAATAAATTAAAAAAGGCTTTCTGATTCAGAAAATCTGAAAAGCAAAGCTGAAAAAGACAAAGTTTTTTAACAACCTAAAAAACATATGAATATTAATAAATAGTTGAAAGTAATTTCTAAGGCGAGTATTTCAGATATCGAATCCATATCACCAGTTTTATGTCAGAATCTGAAAGCCAAGTAACACTCAATATTTCTTTAGATTCAGAACAATTGGCACTAAAAATACACACTCGTCTACTCAAGGTGACCAAATTGACCAGCCCATTAAATCCATACTTGAACCATCCAAGTTATAGTAAGTGAAGATATGACTCTTCTGGCTGATAAAAGTATCAACACACATGGAATAAAAGAATACAATGTTTCTTATGTAGCTAGGTGGCCAAAAGTACTTAACGTAAGCAATATAGATCACTTTATTTTGTGTGGATCCTCACAAGTAAATTTAAATAATTTTTCGAAAAATGAAAATTTGCGTCATTTCTCTTCAACCCATTACTCAAGAAAGCTTTCATCGAAGAAACTATCAGACATCGGTGGTTAGTTTATTCAATATCAAATGATAATGTCTTTCTAAATAAAGATTACGATGGTACAATGTGCATCAAAGATTGATGCACATAACATTATGTTCGGCTGAAAACAACAGAGGGGCATACGATAAATTATTTACTCCAAACAACGGAAAATTCGTAGGCCTTGTACAATTATTGGCAACGTTTCACTCCATCATGGAAGAGCCTCTCAGATTGGCAGTGAGCGGTTTATGGCTGACCATTATTGCAGCAAAAATATACAAAATTAATTAATAGAACTCGTGTCTTCAAAAGTTAGTTCTGCAATAGCATCCTGCATAAAAGTTTCAAAGCATTATGCAGTCATAGCTGATTGTGCTCCTCATATAAGTCATAAAGAGCAGCAACTTTGTCACATTAAGATGCGCTGACATAACAGAAGATACCGTAAGCATAAAATATAGTTTTATTTCATTTTTGCAAATAGATGATACAATGGGTGCAGGTCGCACAGAGAGCATTTTAAAAACATTGAGTGATCATGATGTTAACATTAATGAGTCCAGAAGATAGGGTTATGATAATGGTGGAAACATAAAGTGGAAAAATAAAGGCATACAGAAAAAAATTACGGACATTAATCCACTAGTTTTTTTGTGTACCATGTGGATGCCATAGTTATAATTTAGCATTATGCGATGTGGCAAAATCCGTTACCTTTTCGGAAATTTACAAAAAAAAAAAAAAAAAAGATAAAGAATCTTTGTAGGATAGGTAAATAGATGGAAATTTTTGACTGATCATTTGAAAATATACACCCTGAAAAATTAAGTGATACGTGCTGGGAAGTTGGAATTGAAAGCGTCAAAGCTTTAGTTATAAATTATGTGAAGTGCATGATGCTTTGGTTTACTTGGCCGATGTTACCAAACAAAGCAATGCTGCAACGTCACACGAAGTGACTACACTGGCAGGACAAATAAATGATTTTAGCTTTATTGTTTCTCTTATAATTTGGTATGATGTTCTTTTTCAAATTAACGTTGTGAGCAAAGCAAGTCAGGCACCTAAAATCAACTTTTCAACTTCACCGAATTGCTTGATAAATGTTGCTCTTATTTGAAAACATATAGACAAACAGGCCTCGAACAAGCTACTGTAACAGCAACTGAATTAGTATTGGAACTTGATACGCACCCAGTTTTCAAGCCACAAACATGCATAAGAGGCATTAAACTTAGGCTTTTGATGAACCTATAACTGATCCCAAAAAAAGTTTGAATCTGAGTTTTTTTAAATGCTCTTTTGGACATCCTGATTATATCTATGAAGGAAAGATTTCAAGAGATGCAAAAAATGTTTGTCATGTGGAATTTCTTAGCATAAAAAATCAAAATAATGAAAAACTAATGTGACATTGTTCTGTACTGCATGAAAAGTTAAGGTTCAATTTTAATGGAGATTTGCTGTGCGATGAAATTTTTGGTCGGCAACACTATATCGAAGACATTCAGGCAACACCTATCGAAACATTTAACTTTATCAAAAAGCACAATTTTCAAGAGTTATATCCCAACACCTTGATATAACTGCATATTCTGTTAACAATACCAGTGTGTGTTGCAAGTGGTGAACATAGTTTTTCTAAACTAAAATTAATAAAAACTTATTTGTGATCTACAATGTCTCAAACAAGATTAACTAGTTTGGAATCGCTGTCTATTAAAAAACAAGTTGCAGAAAATTTATATTTTGCCAGTCTTATTAGAGAGTATGCTGCCAAAGAAGCTAGAAAAAAGGTATTATTTGTTTTTTAATTTTCGTTTTTCATTAAATGTTTCATGACTGACAAGACAGTTTAAGTATATTGTTTAGGGAATCAGTGGGTAAAATATGTTATTATTAATCTTATTTAATGATAATACATGTTTGTAGTATTCTATTCATTCAATAAAAAATATGGTACAAAATTTAAAATAAGTTTTTTTTTATATAATGAAATATAAAGGGCGCCAAATACAAGACTCACTCGGGGTGCCTAGATGGTTAAGGCCGGCCGTGTGTAGTGCATATTTTAAGATTTTTAGACAAGTACTTTTTGTTACAAAAATGTTTAGTTAAACCAGATGCTCTTTCCATCCCTTGTACACTTTCTTCTAATCCATTTTCTTGAATTATATCACGAGGGCTGTCTAAAAATTATCCGGCCTTTGGCCAGAAAAAATATTTCGAATACCTGACGGAGTTAGGACCCTAATCCCCTTCAAAGTAGGCCCCTTGTGCTTGCACACACTTAGCCCACCGATCCTTCCAATGCTGGAAACACCTCTGGAAGTCTTCTTTTGGAATGGTGTACAGCTCCGTTGTCGCGTTCCGCATTATCTCTTCTCTACTCGCAAAACGGGTTCCTTTCAGTGGCATCTTCAATTTTGGAAACAACCAGAAGTCGCAAGGAGCCAGGTCTGGAGAGTAGGGAGGTTGGCGAACGGTTGTAATTCCATGTTTGTCTAAGAAAGTGTTGATCACTTGGGATGAATGTGCAGGGGCGTTGTCATGATGCAAGCGCCAGTTGTTCGCCTTCCACATGTCTGGTCTTTTGAGCCGAACTGCGTCATGGAGTCGCCGGATAACATCTTGATAGTACTCCTTTGTCACTGTTTGTCCTTCTGGTGTGTATTCGTGTTGCACAATTCCTCAGACATCAAAGAAAACAGTCAGCATGACCTTGATTTTGCTTCGCACCTGCCGTGCTTTCTTCGGCCTCGGAGAATCGGAATGCTTCCATTGTGACGACTGTCTTTTTGTTTCTGGGTCGTATCCGTACACCCATGACTCATCTCCAGTTACCACGGTGTTTAGAAATCCAGGATCAGTGTTGGTGGTGTCCAGGAGGTCCTGTGCAACGTCAAAACGGAGGTCTTTGTGTTCCGGCGACAACAACTTGGGTACAAATTTCGCAGCCACTCGGTTCATGTTCAAATCTTCACGCAAAATTGCATGTGCAGAATCTTTACTCACTCGAACCTCTTCTGCAATCTCCCGCACTGTCAAACGACGATCTGCCATCACCAAATTTCACACCCTCTCAACATTAGCTGCACTCCGAGCAGTTTGGGGCCTGCCACAACGCTGCTCACTCTCCACTGATGTGTGGCCATCTTTGAATCGGTTGAACCACTCCTTAATTTATGTTACACCCATTGCATCTTCTCCAAACACCTGCTGAATCTTACGAATTGTTTGGCTTTAAGAATCACCAAGCTTTTGACAGAATTTGATGCAGTATCTTTGCTCAATTCGTTCAGTCATCTTGCGAGACAACAGTATAGCTAGCCGTTTTCAGGATCATGCTATGATTCTAGGAGGCGACTTCAATCTGCCTTATATTGACTGGCGTAATTATGTTCACATTACAGGTAGCAGGGATAAGGCAGCTTCTGAAGTAATTCTCAAATTGTTCTCAAATAATCATCTCGAGCAGCTAGTTAATGAACCTACGCGGTGTCATAACGGTAGCGAAAATATTTTAGATCTGCTGGTTACCAATAGGCCAGAATTATTCACCGAAATTTCAACGCCCACAGGAATAAGCGATCACAAAGCGGTAATTGCAACTATCAGACTAATGACCAAGCGAAAAAGGAGAAAACGGCGGATTCTATACAAATTCAGTAAGGCCTCTAAGGAGTCTTTTAGAACCTACCTGAGGAATAATTACCATAACTTCAAGTCAAAAAAGGATGTGGCATCGATTTATACGAATAGTCAGGGAAGGTATGAATATACATATACCGAAGCGGATAATAAATGGGGAGGATGATCCACCGTGGTACACATGTGAAGTCAAAAGATTACTAAAAAACAAAGGAGGATACACGCACGCTCAAGAAGGAAGGGGTGTCGCAGAGATTTAGAAACCTTAGCTGAGTTAAGAGGACGTATTAAGAATGTAATGCGTGAGGCCTTCAACGATTTTCATTCCAACTCTCTCTCTCTAGGAGTCTCACAGAAAACCCAAAGAAATTCTGGTCGTACGTACGAAAAGTCAATTGTACCAATAGCAATATTCCAGCACTAATTCGTGAAAGTTCAGAGGTTAATGAAAGCCGCGATAAAGCTAACGTATTAAATACTGTATTCAAAAATTCATTTACTGATGAAAATAAGGATAGTGTTCCCATTTTCCCACGCTGTGTCGAGTTGGTGATAGAATCATTATGGATAGATACTGCAGGTATTATAAAGCAATTAGAGCTCCTGAAGTGGGGGAATATGGAATTCCAGTTAGAATATTTTCAGAATATGCGGCGGAAATGGGGCCATTTCTGTCTGATATATTCAGTAAATCATTAGAAGAGCGAAAAGTACGTTCAGACTGGAAAATAGCGCAAGTAACTCCGATTTTCAAGAAAGGTGATCCTGGAAACTATCGTCCAATATCTATAACATCTGTTTGTAGTAGAGTTATGGAGCATATTATATGCTCAAACGTTATGAAATTTCTAGAGGATAATAATTTGCTTACAGCAAATCAACACGGATTTCGGAAGAAAAGATCATGTGAAACACAGCTGGCCCTATTTACACACGACGTAATGAAAGTTATCGATGCAGGTTCACAAGTAGATGTAATTATTTTAGATTTTCAGAAAGCCATTGACTCTGTGCCACACAACCGCCTTTTAGCGAAGCTACGAGCGTACGGTGTATCGGATCAGCTTTGTGAACGGATAAAGGATTTTCTAACTGGTCGGTCGCAGTATGTCGTCGTTGAAGGAGAAAGTTCTTCTAGTCTAGATGTTACATCGGGGGTACCTCAAGGAAGTGTAATAGGACCACTTCTTTTCTTAATTTTTATAAACGATCTCGGAGACAAAGTGAAAAGCTTTTTTAGATTGTTTGCTGCTGATGCGGTTATTTATAGGGAAGTAAAGAATTTGGCCGATTGCTTAGAAATTCAGCGTGATCTGGATATTATTTTGGCATGGTGCGCTGAGTGGCAACTTACGCTAAATTGTAAAAAGTGCAAGACAATGAGCATAACTAACAAAAAGAATCCAATTGTTCAGAAATACGAGTTAAACAATTCAGTTATTGATATGGTCGATTCTATGAAATATTTGGGAGTAACAATACAAAGGAACATGAAATGGGACTTACACATTAATTCGTTGGTAGGTAGAGCTAATTCTAGGCTGCGATTCATAGGTCGAATATTGAAAAATTGTAATGAACAAACAAAGGAGATAGCGTACAAATCTCTTGTGCGTCCACATTTGGACTATTGTTGTGCCATTTGGGATCTGTTTCGTAAGGGGTTGATCGAAAGTATAGAGAAAGTACAGAGAAGAGCCGCTCGATTCGTGACCGCTTGCTACAGTCCTTATGAAAGCGTCACAGAACTGATTAGTAGATTAGGTTGGGAGTCTCTGGTAGATAGACGACGCACGTTTCGTTTAAACTTATTGGTAAACATGCGTACTCCCACTTTCACTTTTGAGTGTAGTGAAATACTTCTTCCACCAACCTATTTGAGCCGGAATGACAGGAAAGATAAGATTAGAGAAATAAGGTGCTGCAATGATTCTTATATGAATTCTTTTTTCCCTCGTGCCATTAGGGATTGGAATGCAAAACAGAGATTAGCTTTGGTGCTAAGCATCCTCTGCCACCCACAAATTTGTGAATTGCAGAGTATATATGTAGATGTAGTAGATGTAGACAACGAAATCCGAAGACCACTACAAAGAGCACCTTACTTGATGACCATCAGCCAGCGACTGGCACAAGCGAACGCGGTGAAAACATTCACGCATGCGCAGTAAGGTTACTCCTTCCACTGTGCAATGTGGCTCTGCCTTAGAATCACTACTTTACGCGGGAAAAATTAAGGCCAGATACTTTTTAGACAGGCCTCGTATATATTGCTTTCTCTGTTCGTCCAATAGCTGTCATTAAAGATTTTGGAGCATTTTTAATGTTTGTAACAAATTTAGTTTTTTTCTACAGAAATCCTTAAATCTGTTTTGTTGCTTCCAAGAGATCTGTGTTGTCGCATTTATAATACACTCTTAAAGTATAGTGATAACATCCACAAATGCCAGGCAATTGATTTTTTCTTCCCAAGGTTATTGGTGAAATTTTGTATTCCTTTAATTTACTATTCCAAATTCTTACAATTATCTCTGAGACAGAGTTGAGCAAAAGGGTGACAATCCATCATCCTGCTGCACACCTGTACTTATCTCAATAGGTTTCAAGAATTCGCCTATAAATTTTACTTTTGAAACTGTATCTGTAGGTTTGCCAATTTAGATTTCACTCCAAATTCACGACTTGTTTAATCCAAGGTTTCCCTATAAACATAGTAAAAAGCCTTTTTAAAATCTATAAATATTACTAATTATGTCTTTGGAATTATGGATTTTAGATTGAATATTTGCTCTGAGCAAGATCTACCTTTACGAAATCCACCCTGATACTCGCCCAATTGTGTGTCAAGTGTTGTCTTTTCTCTGTTTGGCAGGAGTTTTGAGAATACTTCATAAGCAGCTTGCAATAAGAATACTTCTCTTAAGTTGTCAACATTTTGTTTTCACCTTCTGTATGCAATGTTTTTAATAATGCCTCTTTCCATTCATCTGGAATCTTCTCTGTTCTCCAAATATCTTCAAAAATTTACTGTAATTCTTGAATGATTTTTGATTGAACCATTTTAAAAGTTTGGCTGTTATGCTGTCTTCTCCAGTAGCTTTATTATTTTTTAGATTGTTAATTACTTCCCTAATCTCTTCAACAGTGGGTGGTGTATCTTCATCTAGATTTTCATTAATTCCTGAAAATTCCAATTTATAATTTGGTTCAAGACAGCTTGGAAGCTTATGAAAGTTTTTTTACAAGCATTTCGCAATTCTCAGTCTTGTTTAGATCCATTCTATCCATTTTCATCTTTAAAGCATGTATTGGGGGGTTTGATAGCCCTTCAATTTATTCTTAAAAGTCTGGTAAAAGTTGCAGGAGTTATTTTAAACAAAACTATCCTAGTTGTGATTTTTCGAATGATCCTTTAACTCCCATTATTATTCTTGTGGTTTCTTTCCTTTGCTGTTTGAATTGTTCAGAGTGGTCTATCTTACCCGAGCATTTCCAATTTTTCCATTGCTTTATTCCCACTTTATTTTTGTTTACTACATGAAAAAAATCAGATTAACAAGAAAGTCTTCCTAAGTTGTTCCCTCCAATTTTAATAACTTTGTAATAGATTTTAATTTACTGCAGCATAAAGATGGTATTTCTTTATATGTGGAAGAACAATTATATTTAAGAATCAAATAACTCCTCCTCCCCTAAATTTCAGGATGAAAATTGAAAATTTCCTTGTTTCACACTGGAAAAAAAAAGCAATCTATTTTGAAAAATTGAACAAAGTTTCTCACTTCATTTATTCAACCTATTTACTAAATTGAGTTTCAGAATATGAACCACCCCTGTCATTTTAAAAATTCTTGCCTAACAATTGTAAATACCAATATCAAAATTTGGGTAAAAAATATGTCTTAACACTTTAGTACAAACAAAATTTGAAAAATCTAAATTTTGTTTTCTTAGGTTTTAATCGCCTAGAACACATCGCAGAATTATTAAAATCGAGTGTTGCAAATAGGGAAACTTCCTTTCAAAGATTTTGGGAACTCTGCTGAAGCTTATTGCAGCGAACGTTAGAGTTTAGTTTAGATTAATCATATTTTGAAACTGAATTTTGCCGTGGAGGATTATACAATGTACATAGTCATAGTCATGTCATTGTTTGTAGATATACTGTCAGTATACAAGTAAGCAATCTGGGTGGTCTCTGATTATGATTGTCACACCACAGATTATTTTATTGATTTTGAAAAATGCTAGTGTAGATTAAAATCTAAATCCAAAATAATTTTATTTATCTTCAGATATCCCATCTTAATGGTTGAAATATCATCAGCAAGATGAGAAAAATTTTGTTAGTGCAAACCGCATGTTACACCAAGCTGAAGCTGGGGGTTTGCTTCAAATCTCAAGTAAGCTATGACCGTGTCTGGTATCTGTTACACTTAAGGTTCTAGCTCTTAAAGCGACCACCAACTTTTGTTAGTACCCCAAAAGTTAAAGGCAATGAAATAATCAAAACAGCACACTTGTTGTAGATCTAAAGTTTGTATTTTAAATAAATGTCATCATACACTTAACAGTACCAAAAATTTTGAATAAAACATTGAACAGTCAGATCCAAAAATTATAGGCTGCAGGTACACTCACAGTAAGCGTCCATCCTATTCTCCCTACTAGGATGAAGTTTTATAAGTTTGTATTGAATAAAATCTCTGACACGGGCATTGCACCACTACTTAAGATGTTTCTCTGACCTATATCGCTTTACTTGCTACACACATCTGCTTGGACTAATCTGTCGAAAGACTGAGCACTAAATTCAAGAAGGCTACCCTTTTTATAGGAAAATTGAGGAGCCTGATGTCAGACCTTTATTTTAAGCTGTGGTTCACATATGTTCCTTAGGGCAATCTACTCCAAATTTTGTAACCTCATTTATTTCTCACCTGTGCTTCTACTAAATTTTAATTTACTAGATGACCTGTGCAAAAATTTTGCAAATACGATGAATAGTAAGGTTGTTGGTATATAATAGGATGAAATAAGAACCGCCTCATTTGTATCAATTGTTTATTTGTTTAGTGTAATAGGTGCATAACAAATTCTATGCCAGAGAAGCAGTTTATTAATATTCGTGCTGCTGCCTCACATGTGTGACTTTCACAGTTGTTACTTCTGTCCTCTAAGTGCAAATTTCCAAAAAAATTTCGTTCTTAATTTATAATGTTGCCCGAGTGGAGACCTAAATGTTTTAAATGATACCTCATTTACCTAAGGGAGAAAAATAACTTGTGATAAAAAATATTTTATGAAAATAATGATACTTTTGCTCTTTAAGGGCCGAATTCTGGAAAATTCCTTTCTAATTTCACCAAAGTGGAGACCTTAATCTATAAAATAATACCTCATTTCTTGTATTTGGTTAGATATCAAGGAAGATAAATGGCTCATGACAAAAAAATATGCTATGTAAATAATAATACTTTTTACCCTTTAAAGGTCAAACTATTTTTTTAAAATATGATGTGACCAAAGCGGAGAATTGACAATAGTCTGTTAATGAAACTTAAAAGTTCTACTTTTCTGCTCAAAACTTTAAACATTTTATGTAATTGATAAATGTTCTCAATCCTTGAGATTAACTTTACATAACAAAAAAAATATATTTAAAATGTATTTAATTACTCAAATTTATAATTGGGGTGCTCCTCATGGTGCTGAAAATAACTTGCAATATAAAAATCTAACATAGCTCTTTTCATTAACTAATATTTTAAATCTTGTACTTTGCCTTATCTGAGCACGTGGCACAGCATCACTAAAAATCGAAAGATCTTTTAAACTAAATTTTTAGAGCATACAAAATACACCTTAAAATTATTATCATATTCAACTTTTCAACTTTCCTGGTCTAAATGAATGCAGCAGAATCTATAAAATCTGAAAAAAAAACTTATTTGAAACTTGTATCTTTTACGAAAATGGTTTAAAATCAAGTTATAAAGTGCTTGGCTGTAAAAAAAAATGTTAAAGTTATTTACTGTGTGAATTACATGGAATAGAGATTCGATCTGCACAGAAATCTACTCCTTTCTCTCTCTCCAAGGTCCCTTACAGGGGCTTTCACACCATTCCATTTGCCTTCTGACCCCTAAGACCTTTCCCCCTACCTCCCCCCCTCCCCCAACCTGTATCTTCTGCCCTAGATACATAAGGCGGGCAATCCTGGACACCCCATAGTTGCTGCCTTTGGGTCTCTCACAGAACACGTTTCTGCATTCATTGACCAGCACCTACAACCTTCCGTCCAGTCCCTTCCATCTTATGTCAAAGACACCCACCACTTATTTTAGAGCATCTGTCAACAGTTCCTACACCCCTACTAGCAGGTTTCTTTGTGGTCACTATTGCCATAACATCACTCTACACCAACATTCCCCATGGTCAGGGCTTCAGTGCCATAAAACATTACCTCAACAGTCATCCCCCACATACCTCCCCTACCACTCGTTTCATCACTTCATTGGCTAAGTTTGTACCTACCAAACATTTCTTTTCCTTCCCATCTCAGGTTTACCATCAGATACTGCTATGGACACTCACATGGCACCTTCCTTCACCAACGTTTTCATGGCAAACTAGAGGAATGTTTTCTTCAAAAGGTTACCCTACAACCCACAGTGTGGTTCAGTTATATGGATGACATATTTATGATTTTGGCCCATGGTGAAAACCTCCTTGCTGAATAACATCTCCTCCCTAAACTTCACCTGGATGTACTCTCGGACTGACATCACTTTCCTAAATGTGGACATCTCTTCACAGAATGATCACATCAAACCCACTAACCTACAGCAATATTTCAATTTTGATAGCTGCAATCCGTATCATACAAAACGCTCCATCCCATACAGCCTAGCCATCCGAGGCAAACGCATCTGCTCTGATCAAGAATCCTTTACTCTTTACTCCAACAACCTGTTCTGGGCACTCATAAACCACAATTATCCTCGAAAATTAGTCCAAAAACAGATGTCAAGAACTGTCCATCGCTCTGACACACACAACCCAAAATCAATCAGAACCCTGTTTTTCTCATCCAGTTTTTCCCTGTCCTGGAATTGTTAAACAAAATTCTTCATTTTGGCTATAACTTCCTCATATCCTTTCCTGAAATGTGCCGCATTATTCCTAATATCCTTCCGACCACACCACGTGTCACATTCAGCAGACCACCTAATCTAAAAATATACTTGTACCTAAATATGAACCCTCTGATGCTTCTAAACCACCATTCAGATCCTTCCGGTGTAACAGATGCCGATGCAAAACGTGCAGTATGCATACACCTACCACAACCTATTGCAACTCTACTACTGGCGAAACCTACCCCATCATAGGCCACGCCACTTGCGCAACAGCCCATCTCATATATCAGCTCACCTGCCTCCATTTGCCAAGTTCCTACATTGGCCTTACCTCGAACTCATCATCCGTCAGAATGGATGGTCACAGACAAACAGTTTACTCTCAAAACCTATACCTCCCTGTTGCTCGCCAAACTAGTACTCACAACACCCGCAACCTCAATAACTGCTTCACAGTCAGTGTCATTAGAGTACTTCCAGATACCACCTCCCAATCTGAACTCACAGTTAGGAATGGCCATATCAACACATCCTGCAAACTAGACATCCCCCAGGCCTTAATTTCCAATAATACCTTCCATCCTCACCCTGTAGACCCCATCACTGGCCATCACAATAGATTCATATTTATTTATAGACCTTGTTTCAAAATTTTATATTATTTTCATTATTATTATTTCCCCTTTTGATCTTTCTTGTGATTAATACTTAGTTATATTATTGTTGCTCCCCCACTACCTCCGACAGGCATTTTCATTCTGTGAGTGGCTGTGTTGACCGCCAGGCTTGCGCAAGCTCAGCTACTTACTTCTTTTAACTTGATAAAAGGTTAACCCTGAAAAACTGTGTTTTTCTTGTTTGTGTATTATTTCATGTTTCTGCTGCCCTCCTCCCTTCAACTTCGGTGAGTGTTGGGTGTATTTTGTCTGTCCTTTCCTTATAAGAACATAAAAATCATTTATTTATTTAAAAAAAATACAAAAATATTAGCTTTGGTGAGTTGTGGTTCTGTTGGAAGAGATAGATGGTATGGGGAATTGGTGGAAAAGAAGGAAGATTATTGAATGTTACCTTAAATTAGCACCCAACAGCTATCTGGTGCCTAGTTTATACTGGTAAGCCAGTCTCCACTTTCTGATTTCATAGATGATGCTTCTGTCAGAGAGCAGGTATTGAAAATAGACCAAGATATCATCAAAGTTTTCAGTTTGTCTTCTCAACTTTGGGGCTATTTCACCCCCTATATGCATTTTCCTTGGTTCTACTAAAACTTGTCACAAATTAATTAAAATCAGAGTGGTACAAATGGAGGAACATCCCTTTTCAACTATTGTAGATGCTCTGTTGAAGTTTATTGCAACAAATGCTTAAGTTTAGGTCAAATAATTAAATTTTTGAAGCAGAATCATGCCTTTGATGATCATGTTGTATGATGATTTAGTCTTTGTTAAATATGCTGTCATAAGCAGTTTGGGAGGTCTCTAGTAATGGTTCTTGTTATGAAAATTCAGGTCCAAATGTGATGGGTCTGGAAGAATTATTGATTTATTAGGTTGCTGATCGATCTGTATTGTAAATTTTCTTTTAGATACGGGCTCATGTTTTGCTGTTATGGTGAAGTGCAGTATGTATAACAACCTTTTTTTGACAGCCCTACAGTGTTTTAAACATCGAAAGCAGTGTCCTTATTTTATACAATATATTTGGCGGTGTGCTGAAAGTTTACAGATTTGCATTGCAGAATTCGTAAATGTTGATGGTTAACTAGTTCTGGCACAGCTACTAAAATCATTTGCAATTTTACGTTTTTCTGGATTTTTCTCTTCATTGTTAAATTCTTACCTTAGTGAGGTATATCATGTTACAGTTATGTATGGTAACTTATAATCTTGGTGATAGCCTCCTATAAAGCCTACAATAAATAATCTTTTATATATATATATATAATGATTCCTATATATATATATATATATATTAAAATCTCGTGTCACGGTGTTTGTCCAGGATGAGCTCCGAACCTACCTAACCGATTTTGATGAAATTTGGCTTAATGTGTGTAATTTGGTCCAACTTAAAATATAGGATAGTATCTCGATTGTTGACCTCAGTATATATTATCGCGAATTAAACGTTTGTCATAGGACAATGGTTTGTAAATTCCATTAGTTTCTAACAGATGGCGGTGTGTTAATTTATCGTCACAGGTTGGGTAACCATCCAGTAGATGGCGTTGTGTTTCGATTTGTTTATGTTACAGTCTATTCCAAGCCATCATAAGTTTCTAAGAGATTGTGGTGTGTTAATTTATCGAACCATCCCGTAGATGGCATTGTGTTTCAATTTATTTATTCTACAGTCTGTTCCATGCCATATGTGTGTTTCTTGAATTTTAATTGAGCTGTGTATTGTGTTATAATTATACTACATTGTTGTGCATCATTTGTGTGTTGTTATATTAACGACACAGTAATTACACACATGAATATAACGTTGAAGAAAACATTACAATAAATTCAAAAATGTGTAAGTATTTCTTGCTTGCTTCTCATTTTTCTTCTTTTCGTTATGTCCAGCTCTCCAGTACTCCTTCATTATTGCACTGTGTTTTCTCTTTCTCTCCTCTATACCTTGGAATCCTGCCATATTCGAAATCTGCTTTCGAAAAAAAAAAATTCTTTTCATACTGTTCACTGATATTATTTCGTACAGCAATGTGTGACCGGGTGTGTTCCCGGATATATCAAATAATTGTTTAGATCATAATTGGCTCAGTAATCGTGCTATTTTGGCATCAAAAAATGTTGACGTCGACGAACTTAACTGTTGCCGGGTGATCTGATGTCTTTGAAATCAGTGCACACTATTGTAGATGAAAATGAAGCTGTAAATTTTCCAAATTCTTTGGATTATCAGGAATGGCAGCACACAATCTTAGGTTAAAGATTGGTTCACCGGTTATTCTTCTTCATAATTTGAATCCACCAAGATCATGGCACGGTACACGTTTGGTCATCAAAAGGAACACTGGAAATGTTCTTGAAGCAAGTATTTTGACTGGAAACTTCTAAGGAGAAAACATCCTGTTGCCACATATTCCAATGATACCGCCAGAATCTCCAATACCATTTAAAAGGCTTCAATTTCCAATTGGTTTGGCTTTCGCTATGACCATTTGTGACTTGGACTTGGAAACTACATGTTTCTCCCATGGGCAGCTATGTCTGCTCACGTGTTGGAAAACCAGCAAATCTATTTGTATTAGCAAAAGACAGGCTAACCAAAAATATTGTGCACCAATTATTAAGTAATTTGTAATAAAATGTAAATTAATTATGTTCGTTTGTCCTTAACTTCAACTCTCCGAAACTCTCTACCAATTACATTTGAATTTTCAAATCGACTAAAATGTTTTTGTCTTTATTAGTGAATATTAATTTGACTACATTAGGAAGTTTAGAATAACATTGATCCAACGTAGGAACTACTGAGTTACAGCAACGCTTGACCGGGTCAGCTAGTCATAAATAAATTTAGGATAGAATATGAAAATTATGTTAACTTGTTCCTTTGTTTCAAATTTCAAATGTGGCGAGAGTATCATAAAAATTTGTAATTGGGCAGGTAATAATCATTTGTTACTTTATCCCAAGAAAATTTTTCAATTTCTTCTGTATTCTGTAATTATTTGTAAAGAGTTGATGTGCTGTGTCTATTTTGTAATTCATTCATTGTTAAATTTCAGATTTAAGTATTTCTTTCTTTAATTTCTTACAAATATTTTAAATTTTCTTTGTTAAGTACTATTTTACATCTGAAATACAAAGGGTTTAACTGCTGCTGTATTATGTTAAAATGTTTCCTTGATAAAAGGGTTTGAAGGGCCTGTTGTTTCAGGGTTAATTCATTCTTCTCATCCCTTGGACCAATGACCTTCCTATTCCTATGGACACTTGAAGATGGCTTGGGTGGGACCATGGGCTTCTAAACTAATTATGAGCTGTGTCAGTGCATGAGGTAGGGACACTGGGAAATATTGTTGTTAGGTGTTTTAGGCTGTTTCTCCTCCCTATTTGTAGGGTAAGTACCAGAATTTCTTAATCTTTTGCAGGATGGATGTTTTTCGTCTTATAAATTTGACAAAATGTGCTGTCTGGAGTCAGTGCTACTTCACAAACTTCTAATTTAGATGCAAATGATGATAATGTATGATTTAATTAGTAAAATAATAGTTTGAGGTTGTTACTCCAATTTAAAATCTGTATCTACAACAGTTCATAGTACTACAAAAAATTTTGTTCTGATATTGCAGTGCATTTTTACACAGATGTATAGGTTTTTCGGTTATTCAGTCACCATGATTGTCACATGTCCTTCCATTTTTTCACCTTTTCCTCAGATTCTTGTTGTTGATTAAAAATGGAAATGAAACCAAGCAATAAAGTTAATTAAGATTAATGCGACAAATTTCACAAAATAAAGGGTACGTTATTTATATTAAATATTACTGTTTAATTTTGTCGGATTTATTAATCGTGTGTTCACTGTAACTTTAATAACCGTAAAAATTTATGCTGCAAAGTTTGAAGTTAGTGCTTTTATATCTATGACCAAATCAAATTTTGTGATAAACAAAGCTTTTTCCTCATAACTGTTATAAAAGTCATTAATTTATTTAAAATTTAAGTATCTCATATGCCTCACAGAAGTATATTACAGGATTTATGTTTCCCCAAAAAACTCAGTACCTAGAAAATGTGCCTAAATCTAATGACAAAATTAAAGTCTATGTTTAGTTATTAATTTTGTAGTAGGCATTTAGATTATGCAGAAGTGCTGTATTTGTAGAGAGAAGTTTTCATTGTTGGATAAAATTACTAGTCACTTCTCAAATGCAACAATCGAATGTGTGTGGATAGTATTTGTCTTTATTAGTTTTGTTTACCCTAGTAATTTAGTTGGTGTATTGTGAGGGACTCAAAGATCTAAAACGTGCTTCATTAATGACATGCATCTGTAACTGCTACTGTAGGAAAATAAGGTTTTGGAAATATCTTTAAACTTGATCCTATGACGAGGGGGTAACGCTTATTTGTAAGAATGTATAAAGACATAAACTCCTGACTGCGGTTCCTAATTGGTTGCATATGTTTGTATTTGAATGTGGTATTTTATTGGTTCATGAAACAGCTAGGCGTAGGTTAGGGTGTATCATTTTTCCAAATATGTAAATATGTTATTATCATATGACTTTGCTTACACCCCGAGTCTCAATGGTGTAAAAGATATGTATGCCAAATTTCAAGAAGAATGGATAATATTTAGGAGTTGCACATTCTGATCATTTTTACCCCCAACTATTGAAATTTCTAAAATTGAATTGCTGCTTTATTCTAATAGGCTTCTTCTGCAGGTAATTTAACTTCAAAATTGGAGCGAAAAGAGGAATTTGCCTGTTAGAAAATATGCTTAGTGGTGAACTTTTACGAACTCGACTCCTTCAAAGGAACAAGTACTTTTAATTTTTATTTATCAAAATCACAAGGAAATGAAACACTTTTGTATGCTGCTAAATGTACTAGTACTTACAGGAAGTATGGGGGAAAGCAAATATCTCTGTTAAGACGAAGGAGAATATTCCTGCTAGTAAACAGAAACTGTAGAAATGATACCAAAATCTGGGTAAAAATAAATCGAGAAACACTGATAAAGACAAATATTAAATAGCAGATTTGGAAAGGTGATCTCGTCGATTTATTTCATATTTTCCGACAAAATGTGGACACGACTAGCGTATCACAAGAAGATAAAGAATTTCTGAGATCACAAAGAGATCATCATGAATTCATCACATCCATGAACTAATGTTTAAAGGCATGTTTGAGGAATGTTGTCACATACCATCAAGTGTTCCTGACAGCCAGGTTTTTCAGAAGTTCTTAAGTCTGTGGGCTTCACTATAAAAAGTCATAAATGACAATGCTGGATGTAGAACATGCCGTTCAAGTTGTACAAGCCTGAATACCAAGAAAGCTAGCTTGTACCTCTGTCCAACCGGTTTGATGTCTGTGACTGATTCAGTTTCACAATCATCATACTGTGAGTTTGCAGCCCTCCAGCCCACTAAGCCTGAGCAACAGCAGACGGGGACTCTAGTGCTCGGAAGCTCCAACATTAGGCAGTTTATTGAGCTATTTAGGGAAATGGCAAATAGGTCAGGGATGGAATCCAGTATTCTTTCATTTTGTATTCAGGGAGGTCTGATCCAAGATGTGTAACAAGTCATTCCAGTTGTCAATTAACTGACGTGATGTAGCCACTTGCGGATTGTAGTTCATGTCGGCACAAATGATGCTTGCTGCCTTGGGTTGGAGGTTATCTTCTATTCCTTCCGGTGACTTGTTGAAATGGTAAAATCTATGTTCTGTGGCAGCAAGATTTCGGCTGAGTTAACAGACAATCAAGGAAGGGAATGATTCCCCGTGGCATACACATGAAGTTAAAAGGTTTCTTAAAAAGCAAAGAAAGATATGTGCATGTGTTGTATAATATTTGCCATGTCGTGTTTTATAAAATTGCCAATGTTTTATTATATAAACTCCTTGTTTTATTTTAATAGGGAATGTTATGTCGTCATGAGTACAGAATCATTTTAAAGTCTTGTGGCAAATAATAATAATAATCTTTCTTATTATTCACTTGATATTTATTTTTGTGTTATTTCATTTATAAACAATCCGAAGAATTACCGATGTCCTTTGCTGACAATGTTATTTCAACACATCCAAACGCGAACTAACTTTATCTATCGTTCGCCAGAACTTCTGCTCTATTGTTTTCTTTTGGTCTCTATAGCTACAGATTTTCTTTCTCAAAATAATTATTATTCTTTTGTCTCTTCTCTGAGTAACTTGAATAACCCGTTATGCTATACATGCTCCAGAAGGATTATGTACCATAGCGATGTAGGAAAGTTAGATGAGTTAAGATTACATGTTAAAAATGTGATGTGCTTTAATGACTTTCATTGCAATTAACTTTCCAAGAACCTCGACAAAAAGCCTCAAACAAATTTTGGTCCTACTTAAAAAAAGGGTCCGAAAGTCAGTTGTAGCGACAAAAATATGCCAGTACCAATACGAGATGGTCATGAAGTATATGGCAGCTGCAACAGAGTTATAATGTCTAAAAGCAAATTTAACTATTCATTTGCAGACAAAACATATCTATTTTTCCATATCATGTGAAATTATTTTCTCATGATGTAATGAAAGCTAATGATGCAGGTTCACGAGTTGATTCAGTTTTGTAAGAGTCCTGTCTAAGTGACAGAACTGAAAGGGTAGCCGAGTGGTTGATTTGTGGACGTCTGATGTGGCGGGAATCTAGAGGAGAGTTTACTAACCTCGTGGCGATTGTGTAGCTGAAGAAATCTCTTGTATCTTGTTATGGAGCTCTTCTGTCCAGTCTAGTGGGCTACTAAAGATGATGTTAAGTCAGAATTAATTTGACACCAGCTGATTAATAGGTTCAGCAACCCAGAATAAGGAAGACTAGCTCGTGTTAAGTGGCTAGTTGAGAATCTATCCTGATAAATGATAACAGGCGGCTAACAGTTCACAGAATCCCATTTAATGACCAGTAAAGACTGTAGACAATACAGTTAATAATATGACCTGCAAGGATCTGTCCGGCTGCGCCTATGAATGATGCTTCTGCATGTAATTGAAGTTAGACTGGTTAAATGGACACTGAATGGCTAGATGGAATGCCTGGCCCTAGGATGTTACGAAGGCCTACATGGTGTACAGACTGAAGCTTAAGAGAGTTGGCCTAGCTGTTAGTTACCCATGATGATTCGATGAAAGCTACTCGCGGACTGAGGACGAGAAATATATCTTTACTTCGGAGGTAGACCCTATTGACGTCATTAACCAGTTCAAATCGGTGCTGATGATTGACTCAGCACATCAGCATCTTTTGTGAATAACAAGTCCACGCTGAGGTAGCGCTTACAACCTGGCTTGGCTGCCTCTAAATGCATCGAATATTACTTTTATTAAAATCTATGATTATTATAAAATAAATCCCTATGAATCAAATACAATACTTACAGTTTATTGTATTTTCAAAAAGCTTTTTAATCTGTCACACACAGCTGACTTTTAGCAAAAATTCAAGCATACGGTATATCAGGTCAGATTTGAGAATGGATACGAGATTTTCTAACTGGTCAGTCACAGTATGGTGGTGTTTACAGGGAAGCCTCTTCTAATTTAGTTGTAACTTCAGATGTTTCTCAAGGCAGTGTAATAGAACCACTTCTTTTCTTAATTTTTATAAATGATCTCAGTGACAATGTTGATAGCAGGTTGTGATTGTTCATGATGCAGTGTTTGCTCATGAGTAAAAAGTAAACAGCTCGGTTCTTGACAAAGTTGATTCTGTGAAGTATTTGGGCGTAATAGTACAAAGCAACATGAAATGGGACATGCACATAATGTCTGTTGTGGGTAAAGCTAATTCTAGGTCGTATTTTGAAGAACTGCAATGCTCATACAAAAGAAATAGCTTATAAAACCCTTCTGTGTCCACATTGGATTACTGTTGTGGAGTTTTGGATACTTATCATTGATTGATGTGTGAGAGAACGTACAGAGGAGAGAGACTATTCGTGACTGCTTGCTACAGCCAATACGAAAGTGTGACAGAAATGATTCATAGATTAGGTTGGGCTTGTGTGGCAGACAGACATCGGTTTCATCTGAATTTGTTGGTAAATCTCCAAAAATCGTCTTTCATTTACAAGTCCACCAACCTATTTAGGTAACAATGACAGAAGAAATATGATTAGATAAATAAGATGCTGTATTGATGCTTATATGTATTCTTTCTTTGCTCAGCCTATTTGAACTTGGAATGCCCAGAGTTGGTTTTAGTGCATTTGTGAATCGCAGAGTATGGATGTATATGTAGATGTAACTATTCTTAATGAACAATGAGTTAATATGGTTTGCTACTTCCAAAATATTCAAAAGATGAAAGTAATCCAAGAGAAGACTACAAAGAGTTATTACAACTCTCACTCCTATACCTGATGAGGTTGGTCTGAAAATGACTTCAGTATTAGGATCTTAGGGACTCAGCATCAAGCAAGGTGGATGGCAAAAGCAAAATATGCACTTAAAATTGTCTCCTTGACTAAACAGTTGAATATTCCTTAGCGAGAATTGAAAACAATGAAACATGTTGCCCATTTTGTCACCCACATATATTTTCGCTTTTGGCATGAGGCAATTGGAAGTCAGTAGGCTCCAAAGAATTATTTGAATATGCTACAGCTTCTGATCACTTGCCCTGGTGGAGACATAAAAAAAAGTTCTCCCACATTTGCCTTAGCAACACGTTTGGTATCTGTCAAACATTTGTTGGATTCGCTTTTTTGAACAAACGTATTACTCTGGCTGGGAAGGGAGTAATGACTAAAAATTTAAAAATCAAACCTGCAAAAAAAGGGGGGGAAATGAAATGATTAGAGGCTAAAAACCTAGTTTTTAATGGAAAAGAGCTAAGCCATTTTGTCACTAATAATTTAATAAAACTTTGTTTGGGATCCACAACATAACAGATGATTCTCAATGATTCTCTAAAAAGTCATGTGAACATTCTTAAGATGGTCAATGGTACTGCAGAAAGAGGAATGGCTCTGATAAAAAAGTTTGACGAATCTGTTAAGAGACAAACAACAAAAACAGTCATCACGAAGCAAACATAAGAAGAGATTGCATTGTTCAAAGTAGATTAATGTAACTCATTTCTTGCCTAATATTACGTATTGATCTTGGTGTCTAGATTTAGTATTATTTTATGTTTGAAATTTCTAGTTTTCCAAATAAAAGTAATTAACATTGAAGAAATGTTTTTTTCCCTACTTTTACTAAACTGATCAAAGTGTGCAACATCTAAATATTATCCAATCTTCTTAAAATTTGGCATAAAATCTTTTATACCACTGAGACCCAGGGTGTAAGCAATGTCTCAAAAAATTGTTCATTTTATTTTTTGCCTTACAAAATGAAACACACTAATTAAGGTGTTTTGTTTCTTTGTTTTGAGGCTTTAGTTCAAGGTGATTAGTCTTTGATTGGAGTAAATGAGCTTCAAAAGTTTCTATAAAATATATTCAAAATGTGACTTTAAAGTGATCATAGTAATTAAGTAATGTTTAAAGTCTAAATTAAAAGTCAATTACATTCTCTTCCCTCTCTGCCATCTGTGAAGTGGTTCACAAAAAAGTAAGACTTGGTTAAATGTAAAATATGGCCCATTACTTAAAAGGGAAAGATGTCTCATTTGAAGCATTCAGTTTCACCCAGCAACTGTTTAATAATTTTCATTCATAATCAATTGCCATTCCAGTTCAGTGTGTCTGGTTATTAGATAAGCTACTCCATAATCTTCCCAACCTCCAACGTTCCTCATTGATTGCATCCTCCCAAATGGCAGTATTACATTCAACTTCTTTGTTCACACTATCTTGTCAAATTTTATACAGTCTTCCTTTCAGGCACTTTCCTAAACTTTGCATCTCCAACTCTCCAGGCTGCATTCTTTCAGCTCTCCTTGATCACAGTATGTCTCTGATATACAGGATGCCTACCATGCACCTGACACATTTGAAATTGATGTATATTTCATACTGCTTAGGGTAAAAAGAAAATAATGCATGCATGGTCAAGAGTAACTCACCAAGTTTTATTTTTAAAAAATCAGCACTTTTCTACATGAGATCCTCTCATTGCACGAACAACATCTAGCCTGAATTCAAGTTCCTGGCAGGTTTTCTGTAGCATCTCTGGCGTGACGGAAGTGACAGCATCTTGTATGTGCCCGCGAATCTCTTAAAGATCACAAATTTTGCGGCCTGTATACACTTTATCCTTTACATATCTCCACAAGAAGAATTCTGGAGGGGTAATATCCAGTGATCGAGGCGGCCAACTTGTCGGTCCAGCACCTCCAATCCAGCAACCGGGAAATAAGGTGTCGATAAATTCTCCAACAATCGGGCTCCAATGCGGAGGGGCGCCATCTTGTTGAAAGATCATGTTCAGCTGCAGATGTATTAACTGAGGCACAACGAATTGTTCCAACATGTCGTGGTACGTACTGCCTCCAACTGTTTTTTTCTACAAAGAGAAAGGGTCCAATGATCAAATTGTGCATCAATTCGCACCACACATTTAATTTCAGGCTGTCACGAATATGGTCCCCAAATACGTGCATTGTGTGTGTTGACTTTACCCAATAAATGAAGTGTGGCCTCACCAGAGAAACCAATGACAGTTAAAAATGTTGGGTCTTCATAAATGTGATTTAACATGTCTATAGCAAATGCCTGCCGCATCATCTGTTTTCAGTTCATGAAGCAACTGCAATTTGTGTGTATGAAACCGAAGAAAGGGATGCAGTACCTTACGTACAGTGGACTTCGGTTTCTGCAATTCTTGTGCCGCTTTTCGAATGGACTTGCTTAGACTTTGTTCAAACGTCTGTCTTGCTGCTGCTACCTGCTCATCTGTTATGCACTCATTACTGCCACCATGCAATTTCTTCACACTTCCCTGTTGCCAAAAAGTGCTTTTTCGATTTCTTAATGGTGTTTTGTGATTGTGGGTCCTTTTTGAACATGCAGCGAAAGTTGTGTTGCACTTAAATCACTGAATTTGTTTCCGCATACCATCAAATAACGTGTGCTCGCTCTTGCGGTGATGCCATTTTCAGTTAAGCTACTGCAGCGCCATCTACAATGTCTTATGTGGATTTTCAAAAATAGTCAACTGAACTTCCACAGTTTCTCTACATATTGCAATGCAGGTTACCAACTTACTTCCATTCATTGATTTTTGGCATCCAAATGAAAGGTGACAGATTCTTGGTGGACACGTAAATATCCTATAGTAGGAGTACAACATCTTTTATATGCTATCATTTGGGCAATTTTAAGCCATACTTTTGTTTCTACATGTAGGAAACATCTAATAGTCTGTTGAAAATTTATTTTCTGTTTATAAAATTGCCACTCCCCTCCCCCTTCCTCCCATGTGGCTTTCATCCCAGGTTGGGTTAGTCTAGCAGTGTAGTAACAGTTTTTAATAGTGTCTTTCATCTGCAGTGTGGACACTGCGCTAGTGAGGGAAATTAGGTGTCACTTTCTCTCTTTGTTATATCCCATACATAAGGAGGATGATACTTCAGTCCACAAGGCCACAAAGGTGTGTTAATTTATTTATTTTTTTCCATTCTTCCATCAGAATTGCAGAAAAGTTTGAATATGAGAATGGACAATCATATGTGGCACTAGCATTTCACTCTCCTTCTTGCTTGTTCAATTGTTCTCAGCATTCTTGTACTTTATCACATCTTCCTAGGTCATCATATCTAAACTATTAACGTTGTTATTGTATTATAACCTCAAATTTTCATTTACTTCCTTGTAATTCTTAAGCGTTACTACATTGAATGACCTATTTGCTTGTTTTAAATGTCTCTTTATCTCAGTGCTTGTTACATCTGATCTTGTTAGTCTTGAATAAACTCTTCTCCCATTCATGTTGTGACAACCTTTCCAGTAAAAATTCCATTTATACACAGTCCAGTCACATTAATGAGACCAACACCTACTTTCGACGTCAACGTTAAATAACCAATCACAGAAGGCATGTGGCAGCACGTTACAGTGGAGTGTATATAAAGGATGTCCTAAGGCATCGGAAAGCATTTCAATCGTTGACGTAATTCAGAAACGTAGCATAGCTTAGGGCATGATTATTGGCTTTTGGGCCAAGGGTGGAAGCTTTTCGGAAACGGCTAATTTTGTGAACTGTTCACGTGCTGCCATGGTGAAAGTATACCGTTCATGGCAAAATGGCACTATTCAAAATCAGCGGCGTGGAACATGTGTACCAAGGGCTATAGACAACAGAGGCGAACGAAGGCTATGGAGATGCGTTTGGGCAAATAGACGTGCAACTGTTGAGCAACTGACCACCCAGATGAACCAAGGAGCAACTAAGAGTGTATCCTCAACAACGGTTCAGCGAAAGTTGCTGCACATGGGCCTCCGGAGCAGACGCCTGGTTAATGCACCTATGCTGACTGCTGTTCATCGGCAACGAAGGCTGGAATTTGCACGTCAGTACCGCAACTGGACGTCCACAGAGTGGTGACAGGTGACTTTTTCCGATGACTCACGTTTTATGCTCCATCAGACACATGGACGTTAGGGCATACGGCGTGAAACGTCTGAAAGCAAACACCCTGCCACAATTGCTGGAAGGATCCAGGGTGGAGGAGGGAACATTATGGTTTGGGGAATGTTTTCCTGGCATTCACTGGGTGAACTCATCATTGTGGAAGGCACGATGGATCAGCACAAGTACGTGTCTGTCCTTGCGGACCATGTCCATCCCTACATGCAAATAATTTTTCCTCAGAATGATGGCATCTACCAGCAGGACAATGCGAGGTGTCATACAGCTCGCAGTGTATGTGTGTGGTTTGAAGAGCACCAGGATGAGTTTACCTTACTCTCGTGGCCAGCAAACTCACCTGATTTAAACTCAATCGAGAATCTGTGGTGTCGCGAAATAATCGCGGGAACACTTAGTTATGTTAAGTGGTGCAAGAAGCAGCAAGACAACGTAAGAGTATAGGCGTAGGAAAACGTAGCGATACAAAACCGGAGAAACACGGGATGTTTGTAGGAGAGCAATATGTAGTCAACAAGAGGCAACGCGATAACATTAACAGTGGGGAAAGCAGAAGGTCGGAGCGAGGGTGATAGGGCTGCGTGTTGACAGCAGCGGAGGATTCCATTAACACGACCCGACCCGGTAGCCTACGTGACGGGAAACACGGAAGTTTCCAGAAGGGCAGATAGGACTGATGCAAGAACGTAAACAAGCGACCAACGCCACAGAATGTTCTAGAAGGTTAAGAGGACACAAATAATGTCATCATTAAGAAGTATGAAAGGAGGTGGCTGGGCCACCGAGAGCCAGAGTAGGACCGACCGCCAGAGTGTGGGGTCGGAGCTGACCAGTGCGGGGCATGGCAGCTACTAGAGAGTAGGGCGGAGCAGTAACAGAGCAGGACTGTCAGATTGAGGCAGCAGCAGAGAGTAGGACGGAGAGACAGACTAGTGCGGGGCACAGTAGTCGCCGTCGGTAGTTCAATGATCAGTAGCAATCTTCGATGCTGGTTTAGGACTTAGTGCCTCTGGAGTCCCATGGACGGTAGTCGTAGGGAAACTAAACTGGTTAATCCCTATGGGAGATACTTTTCATACCGAACTTATTTAAAGTTGATGCAGAGGATCCAGTTCCTGCTGAAGGAATTCCGCGAGTTGGAGATGTTAGAGGAATAGTACCTTGTAGCTATGCACCTCCCTGGGATTTAGGTTTAAAAGAGAAGTAGGCCGGGCTTCGTGAGCTGTAGGTTTGTTTCCTCACATCCTTGTTTTATTTCTCAAACCACTTTCCACACCGAGTTCCCAAGTTTGAAAATCATTACCCACTTGTATTCAGACTTCCAACAACAAAACGAAAGTCTAACTCCCAACTTCCGAACCGCTCGCGGAAGTAAATGAGCCAACCAGACGCAACAGTGGGACCAACTCGATCAGGTTGTTCGTGCCAAAGATCCTCAACCGCATAATCTAGTGCAGCTGGCCACGGCACTGAAGTCGGCATGGCTCAACATCCCATTGAAAACCTTCAGAAACCTAATTGACTCTCTTCCTGCATGCCTCGCAGCGGTCCGCTCTTCCAAAGGTGGTTATTCTGGTTTTTGAGAGGTGGTCACATTAATTGACTGGACTGTGTATATAGTTTCCCTGAGTGTGCCTCTCATTCAGTAACGACATCACAGTATTTCTGTATTCCCATTTCCTGCCTGCTAATATCAAATATGTCATACTTCTTTCTACCCTAAAATAGTGTTTCTGTGTCTCTGTGAGACCGTATCCTGCACCACCCTCCCTCCGTGATGGTCTTCTGTCAGTGAAGGGCCAAGTCCGGAAATATTCATTGTTTTCCCTGTTCTTGTGTTTTTTTATGTGTTTACCCCACAAAACCATCATCTAAGGTAAGCGGTGGTTCATTTCGCTATCCTTTTCACCAGACGGCGGTCTCTGTGTACACATCTGACTCCTCCTGGTATCTCACTTCTGCACGTCTGAGGCTGTATGCCGAAATATTGTTTTTCTCTTGTGTTTGTTGTTTTGTTTTATGTGTGTGTGTTCATCATCCCAATCGCTTCATCTGTGGTAAGTGTTGGGTCAATGTCCCTATCCTTCCTTAGTTTTATTGCCTTAAAGCATTTTCCTGCTCATTGTTATAAATATATATAGTTGGATTATGGAAACAAAGAAACTGCCGCAAGGCACTGAAAATAAGATAGGATAGGGGAAAATAAATAGATACCCGTCACTTACCACAGATAAAGGCAGGAGGGCGAGACGAACACGTAAAAACACAAAAACATAAACAAATTGCACAATATTTCGACATGAGTCTTAGTCATGTGAGAGGTGAGACATATGGCAGGGGGAAAGACAAATGAAGCATAGGTGGAAATCGCGCTGTGGTAGTTGAATTGCCAGGAGGGGTATAAGCTTGACTAGCGATAAAAGTGAAACAAAATAATCTTTGTTAAGCATAATTCAAAAAGTTATAATTTTATTTAGATCGCAGAAGGTGGGTGCAGCCGGAGATTGCCTCACAGAAAGACCCCCACCATTTTCTCGAACAGCGGTCTTTCTGTGAGGCAATTTCCGGCTGCACCCACTTTGCCTAATGTTCTCTCGTTGTCGAAGGGTTTTTTTCCCCGAAAATTTCATTATTATTTGTGTTTGTGTCTTTTTCTGTGTGTTCGCGCACCACATCCATCATCTAAAGGTAAGTGGTGGCTCATTTCCCTATCCTAATTTGATTCCTTTCCGCTACTTAGCATCTTTTTTTCATTGTATATATATACAGAGTAGTCAGAAATTCACTCATCGCCGGGTAAGGGCAGTGTTCGGGACGTTGCACTAACGAAATAAATACAAAAAAAATCTAGTAAAAGTCGTACCGTTTTTGAGTTATACGCAGCTAAAGTTGGCCAATAAGAGCGCTGTGCGGGCGAATTCAAACAGCCTTCCACAGGCGCTGTTGCCAAGCGTACTCGAGGCATGCGACCGCCAAAGAAAACAAAAAGAAAAACTCTCTTCGGAAGTGGGGATCGAACCCGCAACCTTCAGAGTGAGAGTTTGCCGTCTTACTGACTACGCTGCCAAGGCACTAGAATTTCCTCGTTTTTAGAAGCCATTAGGGTAGACTGTTTGTTCATAATTGGAATTGATCGGTAATCCGCGACAGTTTTCGGGAAGTCTGTGGTGGGGCTAGAGTATTCTTTTTTATGGGAATTGTTTTTTAATTAGTTGATCTGCTTGTTAGATTAATCTTTAATTTTTGTACAAAAATCGTTTAGTTACTGGCACAAAAAAAAAAAAAAACTGCAAACTTAATTTATTCGTTGCAAAGAAGCTTCTTTTATTCCATGTAATCGTATTTCACTAGATTTCGATCACAACATTTTTATTGATTAACGTGAATATCCTTGCTACTATAAAACAAAAAAACAATAAACTTTTGGAAAAAATGAACATTAAACCCATTCTATCATTTGTAACGTAACTTTCTCTGCTGCAAAAAGTCTGTTCTTATTCAAACAAGTTGTACATTTTGGTAACGTGCATCAACTCGCTAACGTGCGGCAAGCCGTAAAAGATAAACATGCTGTTACTCATTGAAAGCCCTTTTGTCACTGATACAAAAAAAAATTACTGTATAGTAGTTTCATTTCCAACTTGACGTTATCAGTCGCAACATTGAAAGCCAACACGGATTTACTTAGAATAAGCGTCAACCCGTAACAGTACCGTAGTAAAAATGTATCCCAATAAACAACAATAACAAAAAAATGCGGGTCCTTACATTTTACAGCAACTGCTCAAAATGTCCTCCCTCAACTGCAATACCAGCACGACAACGCTGAGTTACTGAATTTGCAAGTCTTCCAAAATTGTAACTTTCTCTAATTTTATCAAAAGCTAGAATTATCCTAGCCAAAAGTTTTTCCTCTGTTTCTACTTCAGTCTCATAAACAATGGCCTTGACAGCTCCCCAGAGATAAAAATCCAACAGGTTGTAGTCTGGTGACCGAGCTGGCCAGTGAATTGGGCCTCCTCGACCAATCCACCTATTAGGATACAATGCATCTAAGTGTTGACGTACCGGTACAGCAAAATACGGCGGCGCGCCGTCAAGTTGAAACCACATGTCATTACGAATTGACAAAGGAACATCTTCTAAGAACAACAGAAGGACGTTTTCATGAAATGCTAAATAAGAAGCGCTATTTAAACGTTGCGGAAGTAGAACAGGGCCTAGTATAAACTCGCCCAAAATACCCGCCCAAATGTTAACACTAAATTTGGGTTGGTATGACTTGACAAAAATTGCATGCGGATTTTCGACATCCCAGATGTGGTTGTTTCGGCTATTAAAACACTCCTCCTGGTAAAGCACGCCTCATCCGTCCACAGCATCTTCCTTTCAAAGTTTGGATAATCGTTACATTGCTGCAGGTACCACTGTGAAAACTGAACTCTAAGTGGAAAATCGTCTTCCTCCAAACCGCAAACCTTTTGAAAGTGAAAGGGATGTAACCCTTCGTCGTGAAGGATGTCTAAAACAGTGGAATGTGAGGCCTGGTAATTAAAAAATAACAAAAATGTCCCTATTGAAAGGCTGCATTTAAACGGAGAATTTGAGGGATCACTTAGACTGGACGTATCTGCAATGCGTTGGCAATGACCCTAGAGCTTGTCCTCGGATTATCAGCAATCATTTCCAGGACATTGCCTTCAAATCCTACACTCCGCCTGAACCGATTTCGTCCGGCGTCGGGCCTGTGGACAACAATACTTCCCGTCTCCCTCAACCTTCTGTCAACCAACACAAAAGTGTTGGCCGATGGAATCGCACAGTTAGGAAATCGAGTCGTGTAAATCTTAACTGCTTCGGCCCTGTTTTGTCCAGCAGTGCCATACGCCAAATGCATATCGGCTTACTCTTCAAACGAAAATTGATGATGTTGCATGATGACAGTGTCTTTATCAATAAGTTGCGTTCGACTGCGAGACTTCTTCTGGCATGGTCCTTTAGCCCCACCACCGACTTCCCGCCCAAGTGGCTTCTAAAAACAAGGACGTTCTAGTGCCTTGGCAGCGTAGTGGGTATGACGGCTAACTCTCAATCTGAAGGTTGCGGGTTCGATCCCCCATTCCAAATAAAATTTTTCTTTTCGTTTTCTGTGGCGGTCGTATGCCTCGAGTACGCATGGCAACACCGCCGGTGGAAGGCTGTTTGAATTCGCCCGCGCAGCGCTCTTATTGGCCAACTTTAGTTGTGAATAACTCAAAAATGGTACGACTTTTACTAGATTTTTTTTGTATTTATTTCGTTAGTGCAACGTCCCGAACACTGTCCTTACCCGCCGATGAGTGAATTTCTGACCACCCTGTATATATATATATATATATAATAACATACACATATATTGAACATTAGGATAGGATAAAAAACCACCGCTTACCAAAGAAGGGGATTCCTGTGGCGTTGCTACATGAAAATAACGATCACACAAAGAATAGAAATTTTCGAGCATGGCTCTTCCTCAGTAGAAGTGAGATGGCTGCACGCAAGTTGGCTGCTGTAGAGTTGGCTGCCGGCAGCACTTGCGTGCAGCCATCTCACTTCTACTGAGGAAGAGCCATGCTTGAAAATTCTATTCTTTGTGTGTTCGTGTTTTTTTCGTGTACCAACGCCGCTGGAATTCCCTTCTTTGGTAAGCGGTGGTTTTTTATCCTATCCAATGTTTAATCTATCTTATATATATATATATATATTTCTCCTGTTGACAAAGGGCTCGTCCCGAAAATTTCTTTATCATTTGTATTTTTGTCTTTTCTCTGTGGTCGTGACCACATCCATCATCTAAACATAAGTGGCTCATTTCCCTATCCTAATTTAATTCCTTATCACTTCTTAGTGCTTTTTATTTCATTGTTTACCACACATATATATGCAAGTTTTGGTCATCTATGACGTCATTTGTCATGCCATGATATCACTCTATGATGTCACACTTTACACCTTTGTTCTAGGCTATGCACATTATTTAATAACATTTCTAAGCATCCATTAATAAATTAACTGACAGAACACTGAAATAAAAGTATGTATTGCGTTAAAATCGACATATCAATCATTAGATGCTTGTAGTTACATATTCTTTTGATATATAGAAATATTACTTAAATTCTTTGTCCATTGATATGAAAGATAACAGCTTTAATTTTCAAGCATCAATGTTAGCCAAAGTTTTGACTAGATTTACTTAGCAAGGGTCAGAATTACAATTGGCATTTGACGTTACAGCAGAGGGCATAAATAATTCAGGTTATTTTTTCTTTCAAAATAATTGAAACTGTGTCCTATTATTGAAGTTATTAAATCGTTTGAACAGATCGTGATCTGTGCAGTCTACACTACAATTGAAACAAATATTATGTGGCATAATGTAAGTTCGTAAGATTTATTTTCATTTCCTTTGCTTTCACTGACTAATATTACTAAGGCTATTATTTCAGCAACATGTAACTGTGTCATCCATTCCAATATTGTAATATCGGTCTGAATCACGGATAACAAAAAAAAAAAAAGTTGTAAAAACGCTTGAAGATTTTTGATCAAATGTGTATTGCAATGCATTATTGCACTAAAATATGATACAGTACATGTATTAATATGCGTGAGATTGAAGTATTGTTTTTTGGGGGGCAAGTGTAGTGTAATATGTGGTTGTTGAAATGCAACCTGGATCCGGATGGAAATGGAAATTTTTTGCTAGAGTGCAAGGCATGAGGAATTACATTGAATTTCATTTTATAGCAATTCTATTTAGTTAAACAATTGCTAAGAAGTGAATTGTCAGAACACTGAAATGAAAAGTATGTATTTCGTTTAAATTGATATGTTAATTATCAGTTGTTGTTTTTTTTACTGAAATCATTACATGGTTTGAATGAAAGAAGCTCTAAATTGATTGCAATATATGTGGTATAAACCACAAATAAATATTACATGGCATATCTTAAGTTCTTAAGATTTATTTTTAGCATTATTTTGTTTTCACTGGGGTCATTATGTAAGCTGTGTCAGTCATTAAAATATGAACTTCATCACAGATAAGAAAGAAAGAAAGAAACCTACGAAGATTTGGGATCAAGTTTTTATCACGACGCATTATGACACTGACATGCAATGACGGGAACGTGTTATTTGACATATGATTGAAGCTTTGCTTTTCTAGCAGCAATATTAGTGGAGATTGTGGTTAGGCTGAAATGCAACCTGGACCAAGTTGACAATTGAAGGTTTTTGATACAGCATAAGGGACGATAAATTACAATGAGCTTTATTTTATACCAATTCTATTTAGTTAAGCAACTGCAGAGAAATAAATTACCATAACGCTCTGATAAAACCGAAATTTTTTACGGGCTCTGGGGTTAGTATATATATAGAAAGGAAGGATAGGGAAATATGACCCAACACTTATTACAGATGAGAGCGGTTGGGAACGATGAACAAAAAAAGAACAAACACAAGAAAAGCACAATACTTCGGCGTATAATCTTATTCTTGCAGAAGTGACACACCATGCGGAGCCAGACGTGTACCTGACGGCAGCCGTCTGGTGAATGGTATGGCCAGCAAAGATGATCGTATAGTAGAGAGTGGGGAGGGAGTGCAAATACTGGATCAATAATGCTGAAGGTATATTGTCATTGAAATTGGGTAGATCAACATAATATCTGAGTAACGAAATACTTATAAATCATATTTTGAAAAACTTTAAGTACGAAAAATACAATATAATGAATATAAAGAGTTGTGGTAATAAGTGCTGGATCTGGTGCGAGGGATTTATTGGAGATTGGGGTATATATAATAACAATCAGCAGGAAAATGCTTTACGGAAATAAAACTAATGAAGGATAGGGAAATATGACCCAACACTTACCACAGATGAAGGCAGCTGGGAACGATGAACACAAAAAAACCAAACAAGAGAAAAGCGCAATATTTCGGCATACAGCATTATTCGTGCAGAAGTGAGACACCAGGCAGAGTCGGACGTCTACACGGAGACGGCCATTATACATATATACACTAGTTACACTTGTGGTAATAAGTGCTGGATCTGGTGCGAGGGATTTATTGGAGATTGGGGTATATATAATAACAATGAGCAGGAAAATGCTTTACGGAAATAAAACTAATGAAGGATAGGGAAATATGACCCAACACTTACCACAGATGAAGGCAGCTGGGAACGATGAACACAAAAAAACCAAACAAGAGAAAAGCGCAATATTTCGGCATACAGCATTATTCGTGCAGAAGTGAGACACCAGGCAGAGTCGGACGTCTACACGGAGACGGCCATTATACATATATACACTAGTTGACCCAACAGACGTTGTCCTGTCCAAATTTAAATAAATTTGTGATCATTTTGTGAATTTGTGAAAAGCTGTTGAAAATGTGTAAATAAAGTAAAAATGATAAAATAAAAACACATTTCTGAGTGATCATTGTATTTATTAACGATTGTGTCCATGGTTTTTCAGTTTGAGAAGGAGTACATTTGGAAGTACATTGAGGGGAACTTTTACATGCGAGATGAATTCTGTTGGCAGTACACCACTGAAATGCTGCAAATGTGTGATGTGCCTGGAATGTGATCGATTTGAAACCATGCGGTTTTGTTCCAAAATTTGAGTCACAATTAAACTAAGTCAGAATTTCATATTAACCAAGTGATTTGTATACTTCTGTTAAATTTGTAAATCTTATGGTGTGGCATTTACATTTCGATCATCAAACCACCAAACTGGTTTTGATTTTTTCGTAGATCTTGCATCACTCTGTCTAATGCCTCAAAAAGACTTTTTATATGCCAGTGTACATTCATCCCAAATGATCAATTTGCAATTCTGCAGAACTTTGGCCATTGCATAGTTCTTTGAAAGGTTACATGTTGGCGTTTCATAGCAACCTGAATGCTGAATGAGCTGTTTGACCACCTTCCAATAAGGGATAAGTATTGTGAATAGAGGCTTTGTAAGTGGCGTGAGATCTCAACCCACCTCTTCCGTCATCAAATGTGCAACTTCCTTGACATCGGTCATACCACTGGCCTCTGCCATCGCTAATCCCACTTGTAAACCTGTCACAAACTAGCACTCAGTTTTCATATATATAACAAAGAAATCAAGACGCTAAGTAGCGGAAAGGAATCAGATTAGGATAGGGAAATGAGCCACCACTTACATTTAGATGATGGATGTGGGGCGCGAACACACAGAAAAGTAATTTTCGGGACAAACCCTTCGTCAATGGGAGAACATTATGAGGGGTGGGCACAGCTGGAGACTGCCTCACAGAAAGACCGCTGGTCAGGAAAATAGTGGGGGTAAATTCAAACATCGGAAAAGTAGAGGGGCAGTGAATCATAGCTAATATGTGAGCATAGATAAATATCCAAACTAATCTCTGGTTGGTGGGAAGATCAAAATATAATTAGAACTAAATACGAAAAAAAAAATATATAATTATATAAAATACAAATTTAAAAAATATATTAATAGTAAAATAATAATTTTTATGAAGTAAACATCACCTTAGGTTAGTGGTGGTTCAGTATAGGTAATGGAAAAGAGAGGATTAAAAAAGGTTAAACATATGTAATAATAATGATAATAATGACCGTGTATTATCTCAAGTTGAGACCAGGTGGTTGCCTTGTGCCAAGTTTGTACTGGTAGGCAAGTTCCCACCTTCTGTGTTCAGAGAAACTGCTGCTATTAGGGAGAACTCTGATAGCATGGACCGTGAAGCAAGAGTTGAAATTATTCAAGTCGTGTGTTATGGCATGGGCAGCAACTGGGTGCTTAGGGTTCTTTGTGAACACCGTCTGTCGGTGGCCATTCATTCTTATAGAGAGTGGATTTGTGGTCAAACCTATATATGAAGCCAAGCAGTGGTTGCATGTTAACTGGTATATATATGTAGTTACCAGGAAATAATAGGAGCTAATTAGCGTATGGATTTACAAAAAAAGGGATAGCGAAATGAACCACCACTTACCTTGGATAATGGTACCATGGGATGAACACATAAATAAACACAAAACGCAGGTAAAACAATGAATATTTCAGGACTTGGCCCTTCGTCAACAGGAGAACATCATGGTGGGGGGGGGGGGGAGGTATAAGAGACTGTTTCATAGAATGACCGTTAGTCAAGAACATGGTGGGAGTAAATTCAAACAGAGGACAGGGAGAGGGGGACAGTGAATTGGAACTAGTACCTGAACAATGCCAAAAGTGCAGAAAAATACATTAAAATCTTCATAACATAAATTTGAGAAAGTACACAAAATAAAATTGAAAAATATATTGATGATAATAATAAAAGAATCTATGTAGTTTAACATCACCTCTGGCATGTGGTGGTTCAATATACTGTAGACAAGAGGGAAGGAAAAGTACTGACTGCGTATTATATCAAATTGAGACCAGGAGGTTGTCTTGTGCCTAGTTTGTATTGGTAGACAAGTTCCCACCTTCTGAGTTCAGAGGAGCTGCTGCTGTTTGGGAGGACTCTGATAGCACAGACCATGAAACAAGAACGGAAATTATTAGTGTCATGGGAGATGGCATGGATAGCTACTGGATTCAGAGTGAAAACTGTCTGATAGTGGCCATTCATTCTAATGGCTAACGGATTGGTAGTATAACCTATGTAGGAAGCCAAGCAGTGTTTGCAGGTTAGCTGGTATATTAGGTGGGAGGTTTCATAGGTGTCCTATGAAAGGAAAGCTCTCGCCAATGATAGGATTGGTGAAAGTGGTGAAGGCATGGTGAATGTCGCACATCTTACAGCTGGGTCTATTGCATGGGAAGGATCCTTGGGGCTGTCTGATGGGACGAGGAAGACTGTGTTTGTGGACTAGTAGCTGGCTGAAGTTGGGAGGCCTGCTGAAACAAGTTATGGGAGGGCCAGGGAGGATGGATCTCATTTCTTAGCAGATTAGTAGGAGGTCATAACCCTAAGGATTTTATTGATGGAATCAAGGCCAGGGAAGTATTGTGTAACCAGGACTGGATTATGGTTGGTTTCCGGGGGTTTGGAGCAGTCAATAGGTAGAGCAGGTTGTAATGTGGCTCGTGAAAGTTGCTTGTGAACAAAAGCTGGAGGATAATTGCAGGATACCAATGCTTGTCAGATGTTGTTTGAATATTCCATAACAGATTTCTGACTGTAGCGTATACGACTGCTTCGAAAGCTAAGACTGTAGGGGAGGGAACGTTTGGTGTGATACGGATGGCAACGGTTAAAATGGAGGTACTGCTGTGAGTTGGTGGGTTTGGTGTGGACTGAGGAGCTGAGGTGGCCATAAGAAAAGGACAGGTTCACATCCAAGAATGTGGCCTGGGTGTGGGAGTAGGTCCATGTGAAATTCAGCGAGTTATTAAAGGTATTTAGATTATCCAGAACATTTAGAATGGTGTTTTCTCCATATGTCCAGATATAAAAATGTTATCTGTGAACCTAAGCCACAGGAGGGGTTTGAGGGGGAAGTACTACAAAAACATCTGTTCCAGGCGGTCCATGAAGAGATTAGCATAAGAGGGGGCCATGCAAGTGCCCATGGCAGTGCCACAGGTTTGGTGAAAGATATTGGCTTCAAAGGAGAAGTAGTTGTTGTTCAGTATCAGTTCAGCCAAGGTGGTGAGGAAAGGTGTGCTAGGGTGGCTGTTTAGAGGGTGTTTATCCAGAAAAATTCCATGGCGCTAAGGCCATTGCAATGTGGAATGTGTATGTACGGTGATGTGACATCAATGGTTACCAGGTTGGAATTTGAAGGAAGTGGTGTAGGTATGGTGGAAAGATGGAAAAGGAAGTGTTGCACGTCCTTGATGTGGGAGGGGAGCTGAGAGACTATAGGTTGTAGGTGCTGGTCCACCAAAGCAGAGATTCGTTCAGTAGGAGACCCATAAGCTGCGACAATGGGGCATCCGGATTGCCAGGCTCGTGGATTTTGGGTAAAGGGTAGGCGTGCGTGGATTTTGAAGAGTAAGGAGAGAGATTGACTGTGGGGTGAGACCTTGGAGGGGCCCTTTGAACCGTACATATTCCTGTGATTTTTTGGTGAAATCTGGTGTGGGATCTTCAGCAAGGCCGTGGTAAGTGGTAGCATCTGATAACTGACAAAAGGCTTCAGTCACTGCGATTAGTAACTACTATGGTTGAACCCTTGTCTGCGGGTAGAATGATAAGATCTGGGTTAATTGAAAGTTGTTTTCTAGCACCGGTTTCAGCTGGGCTGAGATTGCTGGTATTTGTCAAGGACTTCAGAAAACTAGGAGAAACCAAACTGGTAAATAAGCATTCCCCAGAACCATCCCATACAAATTTTTGAGGAAGAGGTGGTGGGTCTAGTGTAGATAGTGGTTGGAATTTTTTGAGACTGAGTTCCAGATAGTCTTGAGGTCCAGGTTCACTGACATGAGTAGAAAAGTGGTACCGCCAGCGGAGTGTTTGGTAGAATGAAAGAGAGTCCCGGATTTGGTTGGCATGGTCAAATGTAGGGGTAGGAGCGAAAGTAAGGCCTTTGGAGAATACAAAGAGTTGGGGTTCAGATAGTGATGAAGAGGACATGTTCACAACGCCTGTCGTTGCCATGCCATTTTTCAGACAACACGCTCAAGGCAGACTTCAACTGCACCTGAAGATGGCGACGGAGATTTATATCTCCGAAATATTGTGCATCAACGATAATATTAGTCGGTTTGTTTCTGGAGAAACATTTATAAATAAACAACTCCGAGAAAAATTGCATTCACAACTGACAGTTTAGGTTTTGGAAGCATGGCTGGAGTGCAGAGAGCGAGGTGTGGGTTTCAAAGAAGGAGGTTGAGCAGTTGGGCAATGGACGGTTTTGAGGAAATCAGGGGAGGCTGCAGTTTTGATTGGTGGATGAGTGGCTGGCAGGGAAGAGACTGTTCCGCTGCATGATGGGACTTCAATAATGTGGACAACTTGTGCAGATGGTTCTGGGCATGCCTACTACTGGAATTTACTGATTGTTGTAGAATCTGATTTATAAGTTGTATTACTTGCGGGGAAGAGAGCAGAAGTATTTTATTTATTTTTTTCTGTTATAGCAGAGCAAGATTATAGTTAAAAAAGCCGTTGACTGGTCATCACTGATTATTCTTTCCTACCTTTCTCTCTTGTTTCATCTCTGGTTCATTCTCGTGGTATGTCTTTCCTCCTACCATGTCTCGTCTCCTACACGAGTAAGGTTATTAACCAAAATATTGTATTGTGTGTTTGTAAGGTTTTTTGTGTTCATTTGGCTCTCCTGCCTCCTTCTGTGTTATCTATCTATCGTATTTATGACAAATGGATTAACATACGATTGCTAAGTTTAAATAACAATAAATTTTCATGGAGATCATCTGTAAGTTGAAGAGATGATGATAGAGAAGAAACAGAAAACAGAGGTGGCAACTAGAAAGAGATAATGAAGGTGAAAAGACAAATATGGAGAAATTTTGGACCCAGTAACTGGAACTAGACTGATTTGTATTTTTGTAACTAACCAATATAATATAGGATCAATATGAAAATTTTGTTAGTAAATACGATAAATAGCAAGCGAGCGTAGTGGTGTTTAGTTGGTTGAAAGAAGTGGCTCATTTGCACCTGAAGCTATCCCTTTCTGGATGCCAAAGTGTCAAAGGCCTCACCAGAATGTAAATAAGCTGGGGGGAAAAAAAGCATGTACTGAACATCAATTCCTCTGTGATATGTGGTTATACTATGCAGAAGTAACACAATTAATTGTTACGGATGCCAGCAGAGCCTAGTGGCTTGGCTTTGAACTGTCTTGTATACATGATAGTTAATACTTTTGCTCTTTACGGGTCGAATTTGGAAGAAGTCCTTGTTTAAAATGTGATCAAAGCTGTGACATTAATCTATAAAATGATACCTCACTTGTCGTTTGCGGTTAGGAAATAAATGGCTTATGACAAAAAATAGAAATAATATATATGGTGCTGTGAGAGAACTTAAATATTCAGAAACAGGTGGCAGAATGAAATTGGTGTTAATGATACTGTTTAAATACTAAATTCCAAAGATCACACATTTATTCATTAACACTATAAACGAATATTTAAAAATACGCCTAGTGGACATAGTTGATAATAGGAAAACGGATACTTTATGGTAAAATTATTTTTTAAGATCCCCCTTTTTTTACATTATCTGCGTATTTGTTATTACATTCATGCATCACATTTACATCAATGATGGAGATGCAAAGAAGATGTCATTTGTTAATTGAGCCTAATTAACTTATGAATATGTTTGGCTTTAGATTCTGGGTTTGAGCAATAACTGTCAGAATTTTCACTTCTTCCTTCCATATCTGTGACTACCAGGCAAGTTTCGTCGGTCTTATGACACCTACAGTTTGTGCCTCTAAGCTAGCCTTATTATCTTCTTGTATATAATCATGCCTGTTTGTATATTTACACTTCTTCTGCATTAATCATCATACATTAGATAATTTAATTACAGCCCACAGGTTCAATTTCCCATAGCCGTTGTAAATTAGTGGTCAAAAGTTAGTCTGTCAAGTCTTCTAAAATGGGGGGGTGCATTAATTTTTTTTAACAATTTCTTCCCATATTATGTGCCTCAGTAAACTTTCTGCTTTTGATTGAGGACATACTGTCCTTGCAGGCTGGTGGTGTTGCTGATGTGTTTCGTGCAATGGATTAACATCTGTGTAAACCAACAACCTTCACAGAGGATGGTAATAAGAAGACTTCATTCAGGTACCTGTTTATATGTGTACATTAACTTCAGTTTACATTTGAAACTGCAGTGCAGATGTGCACCTTGGCAGTAAAATGTTTTGGCTCTTTTTTTCCAGTATGTGCTGGTTGATCTGACGTAGTCGTTATTTAATACTCTATATACTTA
Source organism: Vandiemenella viatica (assembly GCA_031002005.1). NCBI lineage: Eukaryota > Metazoa > Arthropoda > Insecta > Orthoptera > Morabidae > Vandiemenella > Vandiemenella viatica. The sequence continues at coordinate 159,975,015 of JARYHS010011408.1, read as the reverse complement.
TCAGATTTGAACTGCAATTGAATAGGAGGAACACAGTGTTTCTGATAATTTCCTTAAAGCTCTTCTGATACGGTTATACTGTTGGAATTTTTTGGATTAGAATGGCATCACCAAATTTGATTTGTTAAGTGAATCCGAATACTTTTTCTTTGTAATCTGTTTCAATCAAGGTATGCTAAACTCTCATAACTTTTAAATGATTATTGTTGTGTGAAGTGGCACAATTTAAAAAAATCATCTTATAGCTGTTATCACTTATCAACAAGTGTCTTCGCAGCTCACTGTTAAAGCACTTTCTTTGAAAACTCAAGCTCTACTGTTCAAATACTGGTCTGTCCCAGATTAATTTTTACAGACACTTGACTTTAACTGGCAGTTCTTGCTTTATGTACATGCATTATGTTCTGAATGATCCATCAATCAGGTTTCCTTATAACTGTAGATTCAGCAATGACATGGGCAGAATGTACAGTTATTTAAAATTCTGTCATCTGGTTGTTAATACCACACAAATTAGCTTTATTTTATTGATTAACCATCAGGTAGCCATTATTCTCATGTCTTCTTGATGGCCTGTAGACATGAATATGAATGCACCATTACTTGAAAAATTGCAGTGTTTTAAGAACTGTCAGAAGCTGCATATTATATGCTATTCAACATGAATAATAAGAATGTGATACTGGATTTTCTTTCTCTCCAAGCAGCCTTTTATATATATATATATATAATCCATTACCCTTTACATCATTATTGACACTTAGTTCTGTCACATTAACATAGCCTATCAGTTTCATAAATATTCATTAGTGAAAGTAAATTAGAACGTTGCACCAACTATAATGAAAAGCAAACAGAGATTCAAAAAGGAAATAAAATAAGTACGAATTGAAAGTTTTTAAATTTAACAAATTGGTGATAATGTGTCATTTCCAGGTTATTAACACACATTGGTTTATTTTTATGGCCACATTTGTAGTATCAGAATTCATCTGTTGCTTAGTACATTTTACTACTGTGACAGGTGCTTTGGTGGCGGATATTTGGATGTAAAATGTTCAGATAAATATTTCATTATTGCATGTGCTTCTGTGATTGATGATACACATAACATAATAAACCACACTTCAAATGAGTGGACCTTTGGTTTTATATTCAATTCTTCATTGGTTTGCAAACGGACAGTGTTATAAAAATACGTTTTTACAACATGCTCTGTGGTCTTCATCAGTATGAATCTGATATTCGAAAGGTGCAAAGGTATGCTAATAGTCACTAGGGCAGATAAGTTTATTTAATGTGCTCAGTGTCTCTGTATATGTGGTCCACTACTAGCCAACCAATCGGCATTGTGTCTTTGCCATTCTATGCAGCTCTGCTCATGCTCACTTCATTTTCACTGCCAGGCTTAAACTTTTTGTGCTCCTGTCAAAAAGTGTCTATTTTCATGTGTGTCTCAGATAATCCTGTATTTTTATTAACTGTGTTGTCTTTAAGTTGTAAAACTACAATTTCTTTCACGATAGATTCTGAAAAGTAAAAGGCCTGGGCCAGCACCTTCACATTTTCAAAGCCAGTTGTTTGGCCACTGTCAGTGACATATTCTAGCACCGGGGAGTTCTTCATTTGTTATAGATGAAGGTTGCGCTTATGTTCACGCAGCAAGCATCAGTGGTTTGCCTGAGTTGAATTTTCCAGTCTCAGTGTATGCTATAAACCCCCAGAATTCTTAAACCTAAGTCACTTTTAACAAAACCTATCATAAATATTTGCAGTCAGGCAGAAGATACTCTTGAACCCATGACGAGCCAATATTCTAACTATCTTTACAAAACTCTTTTTTGCTCATGTTTCTGCTCCATTCGCTGTTTTCTTGCCTTTGTCCAAAGGGCCCTCTTTATTTGATTTTCAGGTTATTTTTTCTACCTGATTGTTTGTTAGAGATGTTGCAGTTCCTTCTGCATGCTTACTAAACCACAGGGCTCATCTTTGGGGGATGCATCCAAGTAGCAGTCAGCATATTTTGGTTTGCGGTATGTGCTATGTGCAAAAGTTCTGTCCAGCCTTTACAGAGCTGCACGGAACATCAATGTACCTCATACAGAGCCATGATACCCATTGGTCTGATAGCAGCAGACCATGTATGCAGCCACCCAGTGGTGACAGTGGGGACGTTAAATAAGTCCATCCACTAAATTGACAAATACTGTATCTGTGGACTTTTTGAACAGCAAGTACAACATACCTAACAAAGACGGCGGAGCACATTATTAAACAATGTCTTTTTATAAAACCCGGCTGCAAACCTGAGAAGACTAAACAGCATTGACAAGCTCTGAGAATCTCCATTCGTGTATATTAAAGCAGTCTCATACAGAGCCTTAATTGGGGTATTTAAACATTTTTTATAATGTAAGAACGAAGATTTTCCCGTCTTATGACTGCAATGTAGTCTTCACGGGTGTACCGCCGGGTTGTGTTGTGGAAACGTGATATTTCGACGGCTAGCTCCGCCGTCTTCTTCAGGTGTGGAGAAATCTGCACTGTTCGGCTGACCCACACATACTGAAATGGTTCGGGTGCCACTGTTCCTTATTCCGGCCCGAGCTAATATGGAGAGGCCTCCATATTAGGTCAGGCCAGAACAAGAACCATAGCACGCCCACTGTCAGACAGCCGTAGTGGGTTGCGGGCCTGGCTCATAGTAAGTCATCGTCGAGGCCACGCAGCCGCCGGATGCAGACGTGTATATAAGGAAGAGGGGCACCCAAACCATCTCAGTATCTGTGGGTCAGCCGGCCAGTGCAGATGTCTCCACACCTGAAGAAGACGGCGGAGCTAGCCGTCGAAATATCGTGTTTTCACAACACAATCCGGCGGTACACCTGTGAAGACTGCATTGCATTTTTTATAATAATAAAATAGGAAATAATATAAAATGTATTCAAACAAAGGTAGAGAAAGTTAACTCATTGCTTACCAAAGCTGAACATGGGAGGCCTACACCAGCACAAAATAAAATAAAACAAAACAAACAATACAGCCTGATCGTGCTTTGCAATATCTAAGAATTTCACCATGGGACATACGGCAGATCCCCATTGTGAATACTCTTTTAGGTGAGATCTCTCTAAAACAACTGGCACAGTTTACCCAATATGAATTAAAAAGGGGGTGTGCTGTGAAAGCGTCCCCTGCATGTGGCTGTGTTGACCGCGAGGCTTACACGAGCTCAGCCACATGTCTCTTTCTACTTGACAAAGGATTATCCCCGAAATATTGTGTTTTTGTGTTAGTATATTATTTCGTGTTACTGCTGCCTCCTCCCTTCAACTTTGGTGAGTGTTTGGTGTAATTTATCTTTCCTATCCACATAAATATCGCCTTGCCACAGTTCTTTCATTCCATTGTTATCGATAAATAGCTTTATTAATAACTATTATGTCCTCCTTTCTGTTGTACAAGTTGCTTTACATGATTTGCTATAAATTCTACAACCTTTGAGAATATATATATTTAAGTTTACTATTATCATGGAACCACACTATTAGACATTATTTGCACTTTTGTATAACAGTCAAATGGTTTAGGTCTCCTTTTGCATACGGCCCACATATTTTGTATGAGAGTAATGTGAAGGATATTCCCTGGGCACACTAAGGCATAAATATTATTATCACTGAATAATTTTTTTCACTTACTTTTAAATGTTACGAGGGGCAAACACTACAGAAAAAATTCAGTCAACACCTAAAAATCTTTCCTGCAACTCGGAAACAACCTTCCTTTCCAATATTTGGACGTACTGATCAATTTTCATTATACCACTGGCTGGTACTAAGGATCCCAGTCCTTCATGCATAAAACATCCCCGAACCATCTTCATAGGGTGTTTTACAGTGTGTTGCAATGTGCTCAAGTTGTTGGCTCATCCTTTATCTGGTGTACCCTCTGCCTCTGCACTTTGAAATGACTATCATCAGAGACAAGACCTTAGTTCTGTTGTCCAGTTATACTGTGCACACAACAGACATTTGCTGCACGTTTCGCCTGTTAGAAGTTTCTTTACAAGCTTGCAGGCTTTTCTTCCAGCTGCTAGAGGACTAGAACGAATATTAGAAACATGCAGTTTCACTTACTTTTCCCCAATTCGCTAGCCAAGTGTGTAGCAGTGAGCCTGGGGTTTAATTTGCTTTCTCTTATCTACATCTACATCCATACTCTGCAAATCACAAACATTGTGGTTGGCAGAGGGTGCTAAGCACCAATCCTAAACCCGCGCATTCCAATCCCGAATAGTGTGAGGAAAGAAGGAATACATAAAAGCACCAGTACGGCATCTTATTTATCTAATCTTATCCCTCCGGTCATTGCGACCTAAATAGGTTGACGGAAGAAGTATTTCATTGCACTCGAAATTTAAATTTTTTCGCAGATTCTCCAATAAATTCGAACACAAGCTACGTCGTCTGTCTTCCAAACTATCCCAGCTCAATCTATGTAGCAATTCTGTGACAGCTTTCATAAGAGCTGTAACAACAAGTCGCGAATCGAGCGGCTCTCCTCTGCACCCTCTCTACTGAGTCAATCAGAACCTCACAATACGGATCCCAAACCCCACAACAGTAATCCAGATGCGGACGCACTAGTGTTTTATACGCTATCTCCTTCATATGAGCATTGCAATTCCTTAAAATACGACCTATGAATCGTAATTTAGAATTAGCCTTGCCTATGACGGAAGTTATGTGCATGTCCCATTTCATGTTGCTTTGTACTATCACCCCCAGATACTTCACGAAATCAACCGTGTCAACAGCTGAATTGTTTATTTTGTACTCGTGAACAAACTGATTCTTCTTGTTACTTATCCACGTTTCCTTGCATTTTTTGCAATTAAGTGTAAGCTGCCATTTACGGCATAAATCGAAAAAAGTATCCAAATCACGCTGAATTTCTAAGCAATCGTCGCAGCACCTTATTTCCCTATAGATAACCGATCAGAAAGTAGTCATCAGTTGGCGTATTCTTTTTCTTTGGTGAAATCGAGCAGCTGAAAATTCTTAATATAGTCTACTCAGATGACTAGCTGAAGGTGTTTTCACACGATATTTCGACGATCGGAATCTCTGTCACCATCTTCTGGTGAAGCCATTTAACTTGAAGGTAGATTTCCTCCCCGTAGAGGTATGATACATAAGATCAAAGTTTCTCTGACCCGAGAGAAACTTCGATCTTATGTATCATATCTCTATGGGGAGGAAATCTACCTTCAAGTTAAACGGCTTCACCAGAAGATGGCGACAGATATTCTGATCGCCGAAATATTGTGTAAAAACAAACTGCTCACTCGGCTAGTCGCCTGAGAATTCTCAATGCCGAGAGAAACTTCGATCTTGAGCTGAAAATTCTGTTTATAGTGCCTACCCAGACACTGAATTTAGTAGCTAAATCTTTTTGTGTCGAATTATTTTGAGGTAGCTCTAGTCACCCATGCTTTCTGGGAGTCATATCCATTGAAGACATACAGTATAGTTCACCACACATCTCACAAAGAACCCTAAAAAATTCCTCAAAAGTAACACATAGATTTTTTTTAACCTAAAACAGATATCACACAGACTAATAACAAAAAGGGTGGGAGCTAATAATAAGCAACATGTAACAAATTGACACCAACCATTGCGAATATTATGTTTAAAAAAATCCTTGTTTCAGTTAATTTACACACTACAGTAGGTATAAAAGAATTGATTAAACCATATAACATTACTTAGTCAAACACTTTCAAAATCAGACGTATTAATACATTCAAAACAAAACGGCCCTGGCTGACAAGCAAGCACATTATAACAACATAAAACCAATTTTGACAGGTGACTTAGAATGCAACAAGCCTATGTGAGAAAGGCAGAAATCACCAGCTACAAATGCAAATAATTGGCAAATTGTAGAATTTTGAAATGTGTAAATTTTCTTTAAACGTAGATCCAAAACAATAATTTTAACACAGATTCACTGCTGACAATACCTCGATGAGAGACAAAATGTGGGCAACAATAAATCATCAAAAAACAGTTGAATCAGTGTTTTTCTTAAAGATCCAACTAAATAATTCAGGGAAAAAATTAATTAGCAACTTATAAATGTAGGTGTGCCATACAGTAGATCAGGACCATTCTAAATTTTATGTATCCAATGCAGCACTTTTCAGTTTCCAGAGTACAACAGGATATAATTTAAGATTGAATTACCTAAAATTTTATTTACAAGTGTTGAGCAAAGGTACTAAATAAACCATTTGCGAGCAGTCGTACCCACATTTTGCTGTGATGGTTATCAATATGTATACTGTTATTTAAAGAGAATGCTTCATATCATGTCATATTATTCCTACAGAAACAATAGTTGTAAAAATATGCCAAGTTTCATTCTTAGGTATTGACAAAAAGTTATGAGATCTTCTGAGCCAAGTCTGTACTTTGCAGTGCATATTCACTTCACTTTCTGGATCTAGTTTCTCTCTGTGTTATAGATATTTTATTTAGAATAAAAAAAATTGGTGGCTTGGCCATTAAGCATACGATGTTTTTGTAAACCTATAATATCATTAACCACTTCAATCATTTATTGATGTGGCCTCTTGAAGTCATGAATTCAGGTAAAACTTTAGCAGTCTTCTCCAGGACTCATGATCTTGGGCGATCTTCTGCCAGTTAACTACGACAAGCTTGCTAGTATCTTTGTCCAATCGGTCTGGTGGTCTTCCTATGTCTGTGGTGATCGCTTGGGCTCCACTGCTTTGTCCATCTTTGGTCTTTTCTCTATGCAATATGGCCGGCCCATTGCCAATTCAAGGATACTGTCGCTTCTAAGATGTCTGTGACCTTCGTAACTGACCTATGGCAGTTGCTCTTTTCGTGTCTTTTCTCATTAAGCCTAGCACTGACCGATCCATTGCTCTTTGGACAGTCCTTATTTTACCTTTTGTAGGGGGGCATTCATAAATTACGTGTGGTGAAATAGGGGGGGGGGGGTCTGGCGAAATCTCACCAAGGGGGAGTGGGGCGTCAACGGAATTCTCATGTGAGGAAAAGGTCTACAAAACAGGCGAAAGTCGATTGGGGCGGGGGGTATTTCGTCGAAAAGTGGGGGTGTAACCGGCTTCGGAAGGGTGAGACCTTAAAAAAATAAAAAGTCTCAGAAAGTTGCGAGAGTGATTTCTAGGGGAGATCTCATGGACCAGATCTCACCAGATGGGGGGGGGGGGGATCCTGGAAATCCGGAAAAACACCTCACGTAATTTATGGATGCCCCCTAAATTGATTTAGACTGCAGGCCTTGCAGACATTATGTCTCCACTGGAAGTATGCAATGGTCACAAATTATTTTCTTTAGATTTGTGGGCAAATTAGATTTGAGGATAATAGCATGCCTCCCAAATGCTTGCCGACATTATGCGATGGAAAATTTTGGGTCTTACATCATATCTCCTGTTTACGAGCTGAGCCAAGATAAATGTACTCATTGATATTTTCTAAAGATTTATTATCTAATTGTACAGTCCCCTCTGTGGCCGATTTGTTAGACTTTTTTTTGAAACATTCATTCTTAGGTCAACTGCTTTACACTCGAAGGTGAGGTTGGTAACCAGGGCTTGAAGTTCGTCAATGTCATTAGCCACACGTGCAAATTCATCAGCAAATCTCAAGTTGTTAAGTATTCTGCCATTGATTCTAATTCCTTTGTCTGTCCATTCTAGTTTTGACATTGCCATCTCCAAGACAGCTGAAAATAATTTTGGAGAGATGGGATCATCTTGCTTAATACCTCTTTCAATGCAGAACTCTGTAATTGGTTCTCTAAGGGTAAAAACATGCCGAGCAGGTCACGGTGAAGGGGAAGATCACGGTCACAATGAAGATCGATATCGCGGACAATGTGTAAAAACATGCTGCGCAGCTCACGATAAAGGGGAAGGTAGATGTCGAGGTATAGCTGCTAGCTTTCATCAGTGTTTTGAAAACCCTTGTGTCATTCGTTTAAAATTGTTTATGTTTTGTGTATAATTCGAGTATCATTTTACTTTATGTAACCTGCAATGATTTGTGGAAGTGATAAAGATAGGGATGATGATGGTTTGTGGCTACTTTCTACAGCTAGTAATGGAAACTTCAGTTAACACCGCAGGTGAATGCGGGGATGCTTCCTTCAAAAAGGCCATGGCCGAATTCCTTCCCGTTCCTTGCCCCAATGCCATCCCACCTCTAATGACCGCGCCATCGACATGGCGTAAAACCCAAGCAAAAAAAAAGTTAACACCAATAAATGAACAGAGACAAACACTTGGTGAATGTCACTATTTAAATCAGGAACTGAAAAATTATCCTGACTGATTCCATGCCTGCCTACGAATGACACCACAAACTTTTAAATACATTTACAGCAAAATCCTGGACAAACTGGAGAAGTCAAATGTTTGTAACAGGTACTGTGCCAGTCCAATACATGCTGAGGAAAAACTTGTTGTGGCCCTAAATTAATGATAATTATTGTAAATAAATTAATGTACACACTTTATCATTATTCTTGGCCGCCGCTGAAAAATTCTATCACTCTTATCTTGCACAATCCTACATCAATGTCATCCTAAAAGCAGTAACTCAATACTGGCTCGTCATTTTCAAGTCAAATTTACAATTTTTCAATCTAGGATTTTCCATTACCAATTCAGTCAACATTTTATTTTAAAGAATAATTAACATAAGAACTAAATTTTTACCTTCTTTAAATTTATAATGATGTTGTCGGACTGAATTATCCGTCTGATGTTTCTTTTCTGTCGGTACATGAGGTTCAGTCATTAACAGTAGATAATTATTTCAATTACCGTACAAAATTTATTGTAATTTATCTATCTCTGACTGTCTAATTGCTTGTAACATCAACTTTTCCGTAGTTGTCAAATTTATAAATATCTGTACAATAATTTATTTAAAACGGATGATAGCATTGTGTCAGTACGTTGTTAATTTATATCTGCAGCTGTGTAAAATAAAATGACACCCATTAAATAAATCAATATTTAGAACAATACAAAATCAAACAACACCACTCGGTAAAATATGAAAGCCGACCTGCGTAGTCAAGTGTTAAGCTGAATCGCATGTCCTTGGCACAGCCTAACCAATCAGAGCCAAGCAGACCCCCAGTAGCGTGCTAGGCAGCTAGGTAAAAACAAAATGTTTTGTTCTCTCATTGAGTGTAGAGAATACCAGCAAGGGTGGCGGCGGGTGCGACCGCCTCGGCGTGCACTGACTCATTATTAACAATGCTTTCGGTTCATGTGGATGAACCATCTACCACGACCTTCACCGCGGGCTGCTCGGCATGTTTTTACCCTTACGCTGACAAAGGCGGAGGAGGTAACATACATGTTATGGAGTAGTCTGATATCATCTGCATCCACGCCATGTTCAGCAAAGGCTTGTGGGGCAGCTTTGTGACTTATTGAATCAAATGCCTTTTCAGAATCAACAAATGCAACACATAGAGGCATCTGGTATTCGTTTGCAAGGCTAATTCGTTCTCGCAAGGTAAGAATGTGGTTCATCGTGTTAAAGCTGCTGTAGAATCCTGCTTGCTCAATGGGTTGGGCAGAATCAAGGGTGGAACTGATTCTGTTCAACAAGATCTTTGTAAAAACTTTATACAAAACAACCAGCAAGCAAATAGGTTGGTAGTTTTTTATCTTTTGTATACTTCCCTTTTTGTGAAGCAGAATGGTTTTAACTTTTTTTCCGTGATGAAGGGATTGATGCATTGTGTATGCAGTATGAGAAGACTTTAGCCAATTGATTGATAGTTTCTTGCCAACAAGCTTCAAAATACCAACGGATTGACCGTTATCGCCTACGACAGTTCCTTTTTTCATGGTATCTATAGCATAACTGACTTCGAATGGAATTATGTCTGGCACTCTGGATACATTGGAGAGGGCAGAGAATTTTGGAAATTCCTGTAAGCTGCCATATAGGTTACTATAAAAACCTCTAATTAATTTCAAAATTTCATCTTTGTCAGTAATTCTGCAATTGTTTCCATCTGTTGCTATTATCTGCTTCTTACTGAGTATAAACTTTAGCTTTGTTCTCTTTAAATCTATTTTCTTTTCTAAACTATCCCTTACAGTGTTTCATTGCACAAATTTTTTTTAGCATTTATGTTTTTCCTCAAAGTTTTACACAGCTCAGAATATTCTTATCATGTTATAGTCAGACCGAATCTTCATTTCCCTCCTCTTGTTCAGTAAATGTTTTGTTTTATTGCTGAATTTGTTCTTTTGGATGTTGTCACAACAGAAGCCGCCAACTTCTTGCACAGCCGTGACTAATACTGCTGGTAGGTCTTCTTCTTAGTTTATTGAAGCTTTCCCTGGAGCATCCATTGGAATTCTTTTTTGTTTTCCTCCAAGTTTTTAATATTGATAATTTTGGTCTTGTTTCTTATTATTTTATTTCTTTCCGCCCTTACCTTTATTTCAATCCTTGCTCTTACTAGTTGGTGGTCGGTGGTTGCTGTCAGTGTTGAATTTTTTCAGGACTGAGACATCTTTAAAAATGTGCAGAGTAATTGAAAGAACAAAATCTATCTCACTTTTAATGCTGAAGTTTGGGCTTTTCCATGTCCACTTTCTGGAAGGATGCTTATTGAAAAGGGTGTTCATGACGGGCATTTTTGAGTATTCGGCAAAATGTACCAATCTTTCACCTCTGTCATTTCTCTCATCAATCCCATAATTGCCCACCACAGAGTCACCCTGTTTCCATGGACCAACTGTGGCATTAAAGTCACCAATAACCAAGTTGAAATAACAGTCTCTTCCTTTCTCACAAGTTTCCTTTAGGTTCTCGTAAAAGACCTCAAACTCATGATAACCTCTATAAATACCGGTACCTTAAATGTGTTGCTTTATCAAAGTTACATAAAGTCCAGGACTTCTCTCACACGTTTCGGGTTTGACAAGTCTTAGACTAAATTGTATATATTATGCCTTCTATTTCAGTAAAAACCGTGGCCAAGTCACCCAAAATTTTTTTTAAAAAAAGTAGAAAATGTTTAACATCAAGAGAAACTATTCTGTTTCAGAACGTAAGTACACACTGCAAAGTATAGACTTGGCTTTCAACAAAATCTTATAACAGAAGTATGACACTCGCCCCTCTTTCTCATTGCTTATTCTGACTCATCGCACAACTGTAATGATTCCATTTGAAAATCTGTGTATAACATCATTTCAGGATTGAAGATATCAGTATACATTGCCAACAATACCCACTCTCTGTAAACAATGGGTGTGCGCTATTGCCAAGCAATGCCGATTGCCGATTATTTAAATAGTAACATAAGTAAATAACTAGTAACTTCTAAATTAAGCATAGCAACAAAGTAAAATTTAAGATGTTAGTTTAACTTGCTAATATCTATGCATTAAAGAAATCTTAGGCATATAGCTTTATCCAAAGCAAAGCAATTAATCTGCAAATATGTCTCAGAACTTTCCACATTTGGGATTTTAATTAAATAAATACAGGGGGAAACACCAATATTGATGATTTAGGGATGAAACTATATATTTTTACAAAGTTATATGTTTCTAGGCCTACTGGAAGTACAGTGAAATTTTGAAGTTGAGGTGTGGTAAAAATAATAATAATAATAAAATAAAAAAAAAAGAATTCCACTAACTTCCAAACTAAAAAGAGGAACAAAGTACAATGTAATACAGTAATTAAACTTGGTAAGCTTTGTGTATAATGAAAATCTGTGGCATATAAACTTATTAGGGTACAAAGCGATTTCACATTAGGGGTAGATCAGGGGTTGATATATGGAAATTTAAGAGTTTCAGATTTTTCCTATTATATGGAGGTAAAAATATTATCTGTGTACCAAATTTCAGCTTTTTATGACTATGGGAAGTAACGTAGAGTTTTGATGATCATCAGTCAGTCAGTGACAAAATCGGATAAATTTGCCCATGAATAACATCTGAACAAAGAACAGTAATGAAACAAAATTTAGTATGTTTTCTAGGAAATTTGAGATATATGACATCAATAAATTGATAATCAGTAATTAAAAAATTGAGGTACAAAAATGAGCCGAATCGCTTCGAGAAGAGCGTAGGCAGGGCTGCCAGTGACTCGATTTTGCGGATTCACTGCTTGCGCCCAGATCCTTTCCAGTTCAATATTATGAAACTGAAAATGTCCTACAAACACCAAAATAAAAGAATGACAATGGATTTTATCTTCCACTGCTTGTGGCATCTATAATTCTATAATTTTCCTTTTGCATACAACCTTTTAATAAATATGATCAATAGGGATCTTTATGAACAAAAACAATAAAAATGGAGAATGCAAATATGACCTTAAAAATGGGTATATGACCTAACATTTAAATTTACTACACATAAAATCATCAATTAGTTATCATTTATTTTATCTATTAGTGTCGCTTTCATGTAGACAGCGTAATTTGCATCCGTGCACACATTGCACCATAGGGAGATTATATATATATATATATATATATTTTAATATTGTTTTCCTCTTCCTGCATTAATAGACTTTTACTTTTAAAAATGTGAATTTATTATAAATTTGTTGTGGATTAAAGTACATACTACCGTTTATTCTTGTTTGATGCCAGCATTGCAGTATACCACAACATGCATCTTCAAGTTCTCCTTTATGAAGTTTATTCTTTAACAAACTGGTTGCACTGCCCCCTGCTTGACCTGTCTCAGTTTCTACACTTGCAGTTGTGATGCCTGCAAAATTTGACTTCGTGTACTGCAAATTACTGAAAAATTGCTGGGAAAAAACTCTTGGATAATTTTTATGGAAGATGTTTCACTGCTATCAATACTAGAAACTATGTTCTTTATGTAATCGTAGGCTTCTGTGGCCAGAATCAGTGGTATGTTGGCAGATACCACAATTTCATTTCTTCAGAAAAAATTGACAATTTGGAAGATGATGATGTATATATATAATAGTTGCTGTCTGCTTTGTCAAGCTGAATGCCATGATACATTATTCTAGCATCTTGCTGTATCGCAATGCTGCTGCACATGAAATCGCCACTTTAATTTCACATAGTATACAGAAAAGAACTTTTTTATATTTTCGGCATGGCAGTACTCACTGATATACTGCATATTTAACACTGACTGAGTATTATTTTCAAAAGTGTTGGCTGCAATGAGACATTGATTGACATGGGTCGACACAGGCATGCTGCTGCTGCATTCTCAAAATTGAAAGGTGGGCGGAACATTAAAGTTTCGAGAGTGACAATAATGTTAAATCTATAGCTTTAAGTTTTGACGGGTGACTTCTGACCAGTTCAGTTACAATTAGTTTCGATTTTTCCTCCAATGTATAATAGGAGTAAATTTCAGTGAATAATTTTCTTATCATCTATAACGTCTAGTGAATTCCCGTTACTGTTAAAAATTTACCAGATTTTTCCTCTAAATGTGATCATATGAGCCTAAATATTGTTATAATATTACCAAAACTAGGAATATGGCCTGAATATTCATTTATATGCTATATAAAATACACTTAAATACGATCTAAAACTTTCAATCATGTTTAATTCAGCATTACAGCTCAAAAAGTAGACAGGAAAAAATAAGTTGTCATAAAGATCCGAACCCTAATGATAAAGATCTAGAATGTTTTAAATTTAATATTCCTGAAGCTTTCTTCCTTAAACTCTTGAAGGTAATTGATCTCAGTTTATTGTTGTGGAGTACATTATTTTGGACCTTACTTTTTTAATGATTTTATTAATGTAATAAATAAGTTAATGGATCTTTATGTTTTGACATTATAAGTAACAATTTATTTTATTTTTGTGCGGTCTTCTATGGTCATATACTGTGTTTGAGTTTTAGATCCTTAATATAAACCTTTATTTTAAAAACAGCTGTTGTATAAACTACTTAATTTTTCAATATCTATAATAGATAGGTATATCATGTAGTTTTATAGCAGTAAGTCAAACAGTTTGTAAGGAAACAAATGGGGTTACTTGGGCTTTTAATTAATGTATGATGTTGCAGTTGTGGGACTATGTTAGATGACACAATGTTCAGTACTTTCATTTACAACTTATTACTCTTAATAAATGATTCGTCAGGTCGCCAGCCTAGTTAGCATTGCTATTTGGATAATCAATTAAATTACAGTCAACGGGCACGTGCAAGAATCAAATTAAAACACAAACACACGTGCCAGAATTCACAGTTCACAAAGCTTTATTACACTTATTTTACATCCAAAAGCAAGCCACCAGACACTAAAACTAACCTTCATCACCAAAGACTGCAGTTTCAAGTTCAAATAAGATTTGGATAAGTAGAATCCTCGTGATCATTCATTAAACAATTAGCATGGAGCAGTAGCATAGCAGTTCAACCAAATCAGTCTTCAGCAAACCATATTTCTTAGAACAACATACACAGTCTACAAAATACTTCTCCACTGTTCACATAATTGTCCATTGGGACATCGATGATATGGTGTACACACAAAACAGTGTTTGTTTTGGCCAAGAAACGCTAGTTTCCACCTACTGTACCGTACTCCACCGTACCTTACGTATCACTGCGCACTAGCCGACTGCCCAACACCAAAGACTTTATTAGCATATCTGCGATCACATTACAAACTTACAAAATGTATGTAATATTCACGATTTCGTCACAAGTTCCTTATTACATCTCACTTAGCCCCAACATTAAATATCTTATATATTGTTTTAAAACTAAGAATCAAATTATTAATTCTGTGCAAATATTAAATATCTCAGATTATGTGGGTGTACTCCTCATTTATCATAGTTTCCTTACTGTGAATTTACCTCTTAATCTAATAACATGCTGTTTGAAAGTTAGTGTTCGGTCTTAAGTGATGACCAGGGCACCATGGAAATTTGCTGGCTTGGATATATGTTGTCCTTTCCAAATAATGTGTAGTACTTGATTTGTGTCCTCTTCTTAAAGATAGTATAAGCTGAAGATAATCTCAGAGGTTATTATTTACATTGATGTAATCAGAGCTATTGTAGTTTGTATCCTTAATTTTCTTTAATTCTGAATGCCATGCTGCAATCACTAAATCATCCTCATAAATGGTAGTTCTGGTAGAGGGATTAGTCAGCTGGTGGTTAATGTAGAAGTTGAAAAACTTGGGTGCTAGGACACTTCCTGTGTAATCCATTTTTCTGTGTTCATCAATGGTTGCACTTTTATGCTATGAAATGTGATGCTCAGGAATGTAGATATGATTTAGACAAAGTTAATTCCTAGGTAGTTCCATAAATCTTCTGCAGTTGACTGGTAAACAACATAATCTGTGCTAATTCTTAGATGTTTTTCATAGTCTTTGGATATTTGAAAATTCCTTAGTTGGGGATTGTGGGTCATAAACCACACATGTTTACGGCAATTCTGTAGGGCTTTTGTACAGTCTAAACTTAATTGTCTGTGTACAGTGGAGGAAAATTATAGCAAGATCCTGGATTGTTTCCATCATGTAACAATCAGACTGGCTACGAAAGCATGATCTATAAGTCCCTTATCACCGAGCGTGGTGGTGTAACGGATAGCGTTCTGGCCTCGCATTCGGGAGGACGGCGGTTCGAATCCCCCGTCCGGGCATCCAGATTTGGGTTTTCCCATGGTTTCCCCAAATCACTCCAGGTGAATGCCGGGATGCTTCCTTCAAAAAGGCCATGGCCGAATTCCTTCCCATTCCTTGCCCCCATCCTTTCCCGTCTCTAAAGACCACGTTGTTAAAAAGGGACGTTAAACTGTTACAAAAAAAAAAAAAAAAAAAAAAAAAAGTCCCTTATCCAGACTGTGTGTTGAAGCGGCTGAACTTCCACTTACTATCCAGTGGATTTTTTCTTATGGTTTGGCACTTGGTCCATATTGTATTAACACTAGCTGGCTACATTTCCATTGTTGGCTCATATTCCTACTGTGGATATTTCTCAAAATGAATTAGCACCACTAAGCATTTTAGATTCCAGGTAAAGCCTGTGTTGGAAGATGTAAAACTGTGACCATATGTAATCTATAGTTCTCATCCATGGATGCTGTACGTCTCCACCTGTCTTGTAAACAAGACTAGAATTATTTTAGTCACGGTTCAGTACAAGACTTGCACTACTACCAATATTTTTATTTTTTACTTTCTGATTGTTTACACCATTGATTTGGTCTCTCTGGTACAAGTAATTCCATTGCCTTTTGACCTCACATTATAATTATTCATTCCATTGTAGTAAAAGGAGGTTTAGTGCATATATATATATATATATATATATATAAAAATAAGATAGGATAGGGAAAATAAACAGTTACCCGTCACTTACCACAGATGAAGGCAGGAGGGCGAAACACGTAAAAACACAAAAACAAAAGAATTACACAATATTTCGACTTTTCAGTCTTACTCATGTAGGAGGCGAGACATATGGCAGGGGGAAAGATGTGGTCACATCCGAGCCCGCCACATGATTCATGTGGCGGGCTCGGATGTGACCACATCTTTCCCCCTGCCATATGTCTCGCCTCCTACATGAGTAAGACTGAAAAGTCGAAATATTGTGTAATTCTTTTGTTTTTGTGTTTTTACGTGTTTCGCCCTCCTGCCTTCATCTGTGGTAAGTGACGGGTAACTGTTTATTTTCCCTATCCTATCTTATTTTCATTGCCTCGCGGCAGTTTCTTTGTTTCCTTTATCCATATATATATATATATATATATATATATATGGCCAACTGTCTTACTGTGAGACAGCCTCCAACATCACCCACCTCCCATGATGTACTCCTGTTGATAAGGGTCTTGTCCTGAAAATTTCTTTATCTGTTGTTTTATTGTCTTTTCTGTGATTTCGTGTCCCCACATGCATCATCTAAAGTTAAGTGGTGGCTCATTTCCCTATCCTAATTTAATTCATTTTCGCTGCTTAGTGCCTTCGATTTCATTATATATATTTATATTTAGTAACCAGGAAATAATATGAGCTAAGTAGGGAATAGATGTTTGCAGGTTAGCTGGTATATTAGGTGGGAGGTTTCATAGGTGTCCTATGAAAGGAAAGCTCTCGCCATTGATAGGATTGGTGAAAGTGGTGAAGGAGAAATAGTTATTGTTGACTATCAGTTCAGCAAAAGTGGTGAGGAAAGATGTGCTGGGGCAGCTATTCGGAGGGCGCCTATCCAGAAAATGTTCGGTGGCACTAAGGCCATGGCAATGTGGGATGGGTGTGTACAGTGATGTGACATCAATGGTTACCAGGATGGAGTTGGAAGGAAGTGGTGTGGGCATAGTGGAAAGACAGAAAAGGTAATGTTGTGTGTCCTTGTTGTGGGAGGGAAGCTGAGAGACTATAAGTTACAGGTACTGGTCCACCAATGCAGAGATTCGTTCTGTAGGAGATTCCTAAACCGCAACAATGGGGCGTCCCGGATTGCCAGGCTTATGGATTTTGGGAAGGTGGTAAATGGTAGGCATACATGGATTTTGAGGAGTTAGAAGAGAGATTGACTGTGGGGTGAGACCTTGGAGGGGCCCATTGAACTGTACATATTCCTGTATTTTTTTGTTGACAGCTGGTGTGGGATCTTCAGCGAGCCGGCAGTAAGTGTTAGCATCTGATAACTGATTACTGATAACGGCTTCAGCCACATAGTCACTGCGATTCATCAGCACTGTTGTTGAGCCATTCTCTGCAGGTAGAACGATAAGGTCTGGGTTAGTCGAAAGTTGTTTTCTGTCACGGGTTTCAGCTGGCCTGAGATTGCTGGTTTTCGTCAAGGACTTCGTAAAACTAGGAGAAACCAAACTGGTGGGTAAGAATTCCTCAAAAATTTGTATGGGTGGCAAAGTGGTATCGCCAGTGGACTGTTCAGAAAAATGAAAGAGAGTCACGGACAAGGTTGGCATGGTCAGAGGTAGGTGTAGGAGAAAAGGTAGACTTTTGGAGAGTACGGAGAGTTGGAGTTCAGATAGTGATGAAGAGGACAGGTTCACAACTGAAAATTTAGGTTTTGGAAGCATGTCTGGAGTGCAGAGAGCGAGGTGTGGGTTTCAAACGAGGAGGTTGAGGTAAGTTAAGCAGTTGGGTAATGGACAGTTTTGAGGAAATCAGGGGAGGCTGCAGTTTTGACTGGTGGATGAGTGGCTGGCAGGGAAGAGACTGCCCCACTGCAAGATGGGACTTCAATAATGTGGAAAACTTGTGCAGATGGTTCTGGTCATGCCTACTACTAGAATTCACTGATTGTTCCAGATTCTGATATATAAGTGGGATTACTTGTGGGGATGAGAGCAGGAGTATTTTGTGAAGGGATATGAGGTGTCCAGAGTGTTGGTTAGCCAGATTGGTGTACTCGTTCAGGACAAGGTTGGTGAGGGCCGAAGACTGTTCGTAGCAGAAGGCATGTAGGGCCAGGTGAATTGGCAGGGGGGGGGGGGGGAGGGGTGGATTTATTTCATTGTTTGCTATATATATATTATTTCTATAAGGTATTTTTTGGCCACAAGCCTTTATCTTTCTTCATACTTAACCGAAATCAATGAATGAGATGCCATTTTAAAGCTTATGGTCTCCACTTTGGATACATTATATTTTAAGAATTGAAGTTTTCGGAATTCGACCCTTAAAGGGCAAAAAATGTCAATATTTCTAAAATGCAGTTTTCTGTGTTAGGAGTGATTTATCTCCCTGGATACCTATCTGAAATCGTTAAATGAAGTAATATTTTAAAGGTTATGATCTCCGCTTTAGTGACGTCGTATATTAAGATAGAATTTTTTCGGAATTCAACCCTTAAAAGGACAAAATTATCAATATCTATGCAATGCATTTTTGTGTCACGAGCGATTTAACTCCCTTAATATCTAACCGATATAGATAAACGAGGTATCATATTAAAGAATAAGGTCTCCGCCGTGGTAACATTATATTTTAAGAAACGAATGTTTCGTAAGTCGACCCTTAAAGGGCAAAAAAGTCAATTTTTCTAAAATGCATTTTTTGTGTCTCGAGCCACTTATCTCCCTAGATATCTACCCAAAATCAATAAATCAAGTAAGATTATGAGGAATATGGTCTCAGCTTTGGTGTCATCATATTTTAGGAAAGAAGTTTTTGGAATTCAACCCTTAAAGGGAAAAAGTATTGAAGTGTTCCCTATGTTAGGAAAGCGACTTCTCGACCTTACTGTGGTCCTTCACTACCAATTATTAATTTCCAAATAATATTAAGTTTTAAAAAAAATAAGGCTGGCGCCAGAGATTGGAGTGTACCCTATTCTGAGGGAAGCGACATCCAGATCTCAAAGTATTGTTATTTAAACA
This sequence comes from Vandiemenella viatica, assembly GCA_031002005.1. Taxonomy (NCBI): domain Eukaryota; kingdom Metazoa; phylum Arthropoda; class Insecta; order Orthoptera; family Morabidae; genus Vandiemenella; species Vandiemenella viatica. The sequence continues at coordinate 159,955,562 of JARYHS010011408.1, read as the reverse complement.
TGAATTATTGAACAACTAGAATTATTAATAAAGTCAAATGACACATTACATGATTGAATGGGATCTATTGAAAACAAGGTTCACAATCTGACTTTACGTTTTACTCATGTATTTTAATTGTTTCCTTGACAAGATTTTACAAAGATTAATTTTCTTTTTGCAACACAAGGGTACATAGCTTTCTCGGTGGAGATAGAGAGTTTGTCTCAGGGCTGACTAGGGTGAAAACGACGATGATGCAAAAGTTCCTTTTTCTGAATGGTGGTTACCGTGCAGGCGAATCTACGTTGTGCAGTCGGTGGGTTGACCAGCTCTCCATCACGGCCAGCTGCCTCACTGCTGTCCCCAGTAGTCAGCTGGTCGGTCGATCTACAACACTTCATCGGTAGCCAACAAGTCCCCTTTCTCTTCTTGCGCTGCCTCGAAGAAGTGTCGTTTTCCGCCCCCTCTTCATGACGTCGGCCAATGCCTGTAGTTGGATGGAAGCTCTTCTTTCTGGTTGGCTCGGGACATGCAACAAAACCATCCTTTTTTTTGTAATTAAAATACAAATTGTTCCTATTGGCTGTATCCATCGTTCTTGGATACGAATTTACTTCTTATTTGATTTGTTTACTAAAACAGCCCAGGCTCCCACTCCATCTTGAGTCGCGGGCCTTGTCACCAGGCTGTTATGCCATAAGTCACATTTAATGGAAACACTCAGGAGCTGGCGTTCCCCAAACACTAGCAGAACCTCCCCTGGGACCGGGGACCGACACACACCCGACGAGAAAAGAAACACGCTCACCTCTGGCACTCTCGGATCATTAAAGTATAAATGGTTCTACAAAGCATATTTGTGCCAGGAGCTATTTATCTCCATTGATATCTAACCGATGTAGGTAAATTAGATATCATATTAGAGACTAAGGTCTCCGTCATGGTAACATTATATTTTAAGAAAAGAATTTTTCGTAATTCGAACCTTATAGGGCAAAAATTTCAATTTTTCTAAAATGCGTTTTTTGTATCTCCAGCCATTTATCTCCCTTGACAATTAAACAAAATTGATAAACGGGGTATCATTTAAAAGATTGAGGTCTTCGGTTCTGTTAGTACATTTTACGAAAGAAATTTTAAAAAATTCTAATATTAGAGGACAAACGTATTAATATTTTTACAAAGCATTTTCTGTCACCATTATTTATTTCACTGGATACCTAACTGAAATCAATAAATGAGGTATCGATTTAAATATTAAATTCTCCGCTACGGTCACATCATTTTTTAAGAAAAAACTTTCTCCACATTCAACCCTTAAGGGGTAAAAATATCATCATTTATCAAAACTTTTTTTTTTTTACGTCGCTTGATAACTAACGGAAATCGATAAAAGACCTATCATTTTAAAGATAAAGGTGGCTCCTTTGGTAGCACCTTATTTTATAAATGGAATTTTTAGGAATTCGACCCATAAAGGGCAAAAGTATCAATACTATTTATACAACGTGTTTTTTATTATATATATATATATATATATATATAATTTTTTTAACTGCTTTATGTCTCTCAACAGCGAGGTCTTTAGAGACTGGAAAGGATGGGGGCAGGGAATGGGAAGGAATTCGGCCATGGCCTTTTTAAGGAAGCATCCCGGCATTTGCCTGGAGTGATTTGGGAAATCATGGAAAACCCAAATCTGGATGCCCGGACGGGGATTTGAACCGCCGTCCTCCCGAATGCGAGGACAGAATGCTATCCGTTACACCACCACGCTCGGTTTATTTATTTATTTATTACAAGCCATTTATCTTCTTTGATACCTAGCCGAAATCGATAAATGACATATCGTTTTAAAAATTAAGGTCTCCAGCTAGGAAAAATCATAAATTAGGAAAGAATTTTTCGAAATTTGGTGCTTAAAGTGGTAGCGCGTATGAGACTGTTCAGAGCCAAGTCACTAGATTGGAGCAGCAGATATCACAGAGATGTCAATAAACATTTTTAATTCACTAAGTAGCTTTTCGGATATTTTTTTGATTTTTCTGTTACGGAAACACAGTTGTTTTACTATACAATTCCAATGTAAAAATTTTATTCGCACAGCAAAAAATATTTCAGAGATGTTGATATGTTGTGTGCATTTTGTTCAGGTTGGTTTTATTCTGTTACGGTCAGTGACAGTTTGTCATAAATACCGACTGTTTTAAATTTTCCTAATGGTTTCGTAATATGTTACGAGTATTTTAATGCGTACCTTTACATTAAAAAAAAATATTTGCTACATGGTTATGGTTCTACTTTTCATTATATTACAAGCATTCAGCCTCACTATTCATCGCATTTTATTCGTGAAATTTTCGCACAGGTCGTCTAGTACATATATATTAGGATAGGGAAATGAGCCACCACTTACCTTTAAATGATGGATGTGGGGCGTGAACACACAGAAAAGACACAAACAGAAAAAATAAAGTAATTTTCGGGATAAACCCTTCGTCAACGGGAGAACATTATGAGAGGTGAGCGCAGCTGGAGACTGCCTCACAGAAAGACCGCCGGTCGGGAAAATGGTGGGGGTAAATTCAAACATCTGTAAAGTAGAAGGACAGTGAATCAGAGTTAATACCCGGGCATAGATATATATCCAAACTAATCTCTGGTCGGTGGTAAGATCAAAATTTAATTAGAACTAAATATGAAAAATATATATATATAATAACAATGAAAAAAGACGCTAAGTAGCGGAAAGGAATCAAATTAGGATAGGGAAATGAGCCACCACTTACCTTTAGATGATGGATGTGGGACGCGAACACACAGAAATGACACAAACACAAATAATAAAGAAATTTTCCGGAAAAAACCCTTCGTCAACGAGAGAACATTATGAGAGGTGGGTGCAGCTGGAGATTGCCTCACAGAAAGACCGCCAGTCGAGAAAATGGTGGGGGTAAATTCAAAAATCGGAAAAGTAGAGGGGCAGTGAATCAGAGCTCATACCCGAGCAAAAATAAATATCCAAACTAATTTCTGGACGGTGGGAAGATCAAAATATAATTAGAAATAAATATACATTGAAAAAAAAATATATAAAATATTATACAAATTAAAAAAAATAATAACAATATTTATGAAGTAAACATCACCTCAAGTTAGTGGTGGTTCCATATAGGTAATGGAAAGGAGAGGAATAAAAAAGGTTAAACACATGTACTACTAATAATAATGACCGGGTATTATCTTAAGTTGAGACCAGGTGGTTGCCTTGTGCCAAGTTTATACTGGTAGGCAAGTTCCCACCTGCTGAGTTCGGAGAAACTGCTGCTATTAGGGAGAACTCTGATAGCACGGACTGTGTAACAAGAGTTGAAATTATTCAAGTCGTGTGTTATGGCATGGGCAGCAACTGGGTGCTTTGGGTTCTGTGTAAACACCGTCTGACGGTGGCCATTCATTCTTATGGAGAGTGCATTTGTGGTCAAACCAGTAGTTGCATGTTAACTGGTATATTACATGCGTGGTTTCACAGGTGGCGTGTCCTATGATAAGGAAGCTTTTCCCTGTGACAGGGTTGATGAAAGTGGTGGAAGCATGGTGTATGTCGCACATCTTGCAGCGGGGTCTATTACATGGGAAAGAGCCTTGTGGCTGACTGTTAGGAAGAGGAAGAAGTTCGCTGAGGTTAGGAGGTCTGCTGAAACAAGTTCTAGGAGGGGCAGGGAGGATTTTAGGAAGTATGGATCTCATTTCAGGGCATGTTTTTTAGAAATCATAGCCCTGCCGGAGGATTCTGTTGATGGATTCGAGGCCTGGGTAGTACTGTGTGACCAAGACAGGATCGTGGTTGGTTTTTGCGAGTTTTTGATGATTGATAGGCTGATTCAGTTGTGATGTTGCATGTGAAAGCGGTTTGTTCACCAAAGCTGGAGGGTAGTTGTGAGATATTAATGCTTCTAAAATACTGTTTGAATAATCCATGAGAGACTGTTGGTTGGAGCATATGCCTTGAATGCCAAGACTGTAGGGGAGAGAATGTTTGGTATGGTATGGGTGGCAACTGTCGAAATAGAGATACTGTTGAAGGTTGGTTGGTTTGATGTGGACTGAAGAATAGCCAGTGGATAGGGACAAATCCACATCCAAGAATGTGGCCTGGCTGTGGGAGTAGGACCAAGTGAATTTCAGCATGCTAAAGTTTTTGAGATGGTTCAGGAAATTTAGCAGTTCATTTTCTCCATGTGTCCAAATCAAAAATATTTCATCAATGAAATGAAGCCAAATGAGGGGTTTGAGAAGGACCTCCTCCAGAAATGTCTGTTCCAGACGCCCCATTAACAGATTAGCATAAGAGGAGGCCATGCGGGTGCCCATGGCAGTTCCGCAGGTTTGGAGAAGTAGTTGTTATTAAGGATAAGGTGGGCTAATTTGATGAGGAAGAATGTCATGGTAGGCTGTTGGGAGGGCACTGGTCCAGAAAATGTTCCATGGCCCTGAGGCCGTGCCAGTGTGGAATGTTTGTGTACAAGGACGTGACGTCAATGGTAACCATTATTGAGTTGGAAGGAAGAGGGGTGGGTATGGTAGAAAACCGGAAGAGAAAGTGTTGGGTGTCCTTTATATGAGAAGGAAGCTGATTAACTATGGGCTGTAGGTACTGGTCAGCCAAGGCAGAGATGCGCTCAGTTGGCGATCCGTAAGCTGCAACGATAGGGCGTCTTGGGTTGCCAGGTCTATGGATTTTGGGCAAGAGATAAATGGTGGGTGTACGTGGATGTTGGAGAGTAAGAAGCGAAATGGATTGTGGGGTGGGACTAAACTGTACATATTCTTGTATTTTTATGTTGAAAGCAGGAGTTGGATCTTCCGATAGGCGGCAGAAGAGCTTCAGTCACATAGTCATTCCGGTTCATGACTACAGTGGTTGAGCCCTTGTCAGCTGGAAGGATAATGAGATCTGAATTGCTGGAGAGTTGTTTTGTGGCACAGGTTACAGCTGGACTAAGATTACCGGTATTTGCTAAAGATTTAAGGAAAGTGGGAGAAGCCAAACTGGTGGAAAGGAAATCCTTAAAAATTTGGATAGGATGGTTCTGGGGAAGATTTTTTTTTTAACTGCTTTACGTCTCTTTTTAACATCGAGGTCTTTAGAGACGGGAAAGGATGGGCGGCAAGGATGGGGGCAAGGCATGGGAAGGAATTCGGCCATGGTCTTTTGAAGGAAGCATCCCGGCATTTGCCTGGAGTGATTTGGGGAAACCATGGAAAACCCAAATCTGGATGCCCGCCTGGACGGGGATTCGAACCGCCGTCCTCCCGAATGCGAGGCAAGAACGCTAACCGTTACACCACCCCACTCTGTTCTGGGGAAGAGGCGGAGGGTCAAGTATGGATGATGGTTTGAATTTCTCTAGCCTTCGTTCTAGGTTGTCCTGATACCCCTGTTCACTGCTGTGAGTGGCAAAGTGATACCGCCAGCGGAGTGTACGGCAGAACGATAGAGAGTCACGGACTAGTTTGGCATGGTCAAATGTGGGGGTGGGTCAGAAGGTGAGTCCTTTGGAGCGTACAGAGAGTTGGGATTCAGGTAATGGTGATGAGGATAGATTTATAACTAACAATTTAGGCTTGGGAGTAGGGCTTGAGTGCATAGAGCGAGGTGTAGGTTTTTAAGGGGGAGGTTGAGGTATGTTGAGGAGCTGGGAAATGGACGGTTTTGAGGAAATCAGAGGATGCTGTGATTTTGATTGGTAGACCATTGGCTGGTGTGGAAGAAACTACCCTAGTGCAAGATGGGACTTTAGCAATTTGGACAACTTCTTTAAATGTTTCTGGGCATGCATACTGCTGGAGTTAACTGCTTGCTGTAAAATATGATATAAAACTATAATTACTTCACAAAATACTCATGTAATTACTGTTTTACAGCATATTTTACGATGGAATACATGATACCACTACCGCACACAAACACCAATGATCTATGCTATGTAGTTGTGACATATACGGAGACACATGTCTTTGGCCGAAATACGAAAATATACTTGATCGACCACTTTCAACCACCATATCTCTAATGCTACCACAGTTACCAAAATTCGGCCAACGTTGTTATCGGTGGGTGACTCTGTGCTACTACCACTCACAAACACCAGTGATCTGCGCTAGATAGTTTTGGCTGAAAAGTGATACACCATGACACATACGTTTTTGGTAGAAATATGAAAGTGCTGCATGTTGACCACATTCAACCACCATATCTCCCACACCCCATACCTACCGACATCTAACCACCATAGTACACGATGCCACTACCAAACAGAAACACCAATGGTCTATCCTATGACCAAGCGTGGTGGTGTAACGGCTAGCGTTCTGGCCTCGCATTCGGGAGGACGGCGGTTCGAATCCCCATCTGGGCATCCAGATTTGGGTTTTCCATGGTTTCCCAAATCACTCCAGGCAAATGCCGGGATGCTTCCTTCAAAAGGCCATCGCCAAATTCTTTCCCATTCCTTGCCCCCCATCCTTTCCCGTCTCTAAAGACCTCGCTGTTAGAGAGACGTTAAGCAGATTAAAAAAAAGGGTCTATGCTATGTAACTGTGGCAGCAGAGTGGCACATGTCTTTGTCCGAAATACAAAAATATGCGAGGTTGGTCCCAGAAGTACCCGACCTAGCAATGAAAAAACAATAATTTTGGAAAAAAACTATATTTTTCAACTTAGTCTCCTTTCATCTCTATACATTTATTCCAGCGATTTTCAATGGCTTCGATACCACTTTTATAAAAAGAACTGTCTTGCTCCTCGAAATAGCCATTAACTGCCGACATCACTTCTTTGTTGGTCGAAAATCTTTGTCCACTGAGCCATTTTTTAAATTTGGAAACAGGAAGTAATCCGAGGACGCTAAATCTGGCGAATAGGGTGCATGAAGTAGCAATTCGAACTTTAATTCATTAATTTTGGCGATTGCAATAACGGATCTTTGAGCTGGAGCATTGTCGTGATGAAACAACACTTTCTTCTTAGCCAAATGTGGTCGTTTTATCTTGATTTCTTCGCTCGAACGTTGCAATAACTTCAAATAATAATCCCCGTTGATTGATTTTCCTTTTTCAAGATAGTCAATGAAAATTATCCCAAAAAACAGACGCCATGACCTTGCCTGAAGATGGAACGGTCTTTGCCTTCTTTGGAGCAGGTTCTCCCTTTTCAGTCCATTGTTTTGATTCTTCTTTTGTCTCCGGGGTGAAATGATGGACCCATGTTTCATCCATGGTTATGGAACTGCGCAAAAATTCAGCTTTGTTGCGGTGAAACCTCGCTAAACACTCAATTGAAACATCTTCACGACACTGTTTTTGCTCGAGTGTGAGCAAACGCAGCACCCATCTTGCACATAACTTTCTCATGTCCAATTTTTCAGTTAATATGCGATGTACCGCACTTTTTGAAATGCCTACTATGTCTGCTAGCTCGCACACTTTCAGTCGACGATCATCCAGTACCGTTTTGTGGATTTTCTTCACCATTTCTGGAGTCATTACCTCATTTGGTCGACCACTGCAATGTTCGTCTTGGCAGCTCATACGGCCTCGTTTAAACTCTGCCAACCAATATTTTACTGTTGTAAATGAAGGAGAAGACTCGCCCAGAGTAGAATCTAGCTCAGTTTTTATATCGGTTGGGCTGAGGCCTTTCAAATGAAAGTATTGTATCACATAACGATGACGAATTTTCACCATTTTCACAAATTTATTCACAACGTTCAAGTTTAATTGTTGCCAAACAAATACGAAACAACGTAGCGTCTTCAAACTTGAAACATGTGCTTCATAGACTATGTGCTTTGAAATAACTACTGCCATCTTTCGGTCAGGCCGGGTACTTCTGGGACCACCCTCGTACTTGCTCGGCCACTTTCAACCACCGTATCTGTAATGCTACCACAGTTACCGAAATTCTGCCAACGTTGTTATCGTCGGGTGATACTGTACTACTATCACACACAAACACCAGTGATCTGTGCTAGATAGTTTTGGCTGAAAAATGATACACCATGCCACATACGTTTTTGGTAGAAATATGAAAGTGCCGCAGGTTGACCATTTTCAGCCACCATATCTCCCACACCCCCATAGCTACCGACATCTAACCACCATAGTACATGATAGGAGACACGATACCACTACCACGCAGAAACACCAATGGTCTATGCTATGTAGTTGTGGCAGCAGAGTTACATATACGGAGACACATGTCTTTGGCCAAAATACAAAAATATCCTTGATCGGCCATTTTTACCACCATATCTCTAACGCTACCACTGTTACCAAAATTTGGCCAACGTTGTTATCAACGGGTGACTCTGTGCTACCACCACACACAAACACCAGTGATCTGCACTAGATAGTTTTGGCTGAATAGTGATACACCACAACACATAGGTTTTTGGTAGAAATATAAAAGTGCCTTAGGTCGACCACTTTCAACCACCATATCTCCCACACCCCCATACCTACCGACATCTAACCACCATAAGAAATACGATACTACTACCACACACAAACACCAGTGGTCTTTGCTATGTAGTTGTGGCAGCAGAGTGAGATATACGGAGACACATGTCTTTGGCCGAAATACGAAAATATACTTGATCGGCCACTTTCAACCACCATATCTCCCACATCCCCACAGCTATCGACAATCGGCCAACGTTGTGCACAACAGGAAACTCCATTGCTACTTGCATACACAAAGACCGGTGATCTGTGCTAGGTAGTGGTGGCTGAAAAGTGAAATATATTAAAACACACGTCTATTTATATATACATATATATATAAGATTAGGCTTAAACCATACAAAGCTCTTTGCAAGCTATCTTCATCCCCAACCAAATCTGCCTGGCCAGAAAGAAGTATGTACATTAAAATTCCAGAGTCCTATTTTAAATTTGGCTGTCATTCCTTAATGACACTGTCTATGTCCAGATTGAAAAAAGTGGGTGAAAGGGGATACTCTTGTATTACACATTGGTTTCGTTTTTTAACCAGGTATTGGTATTGTATAGTTATGTATTAGGGTTCATCACTGACCCGATGTATGGACCTTGAATTGTTTGTAGGTTCTGGTTTTGCTGTAATATAAGATTACTAGACGACCCGTGCGAAAATTTCGCGAATAAAATGCGATGAATAGTGAGGTTGAATATAATGTCACCAAGTTCAGTCATTACTATTCATACTCCTACTTCATTTATCGATTTTGGTTAGAAATCCAGGGAGATAAATGGCTCAAAACACAAAAAAACGTATTTTAGAAATATTGACATTTTTGCGCTTTATGGGTCGAATTACGAAAAATTCATTTCTTAGAATATAATGTTACCACGGCGGAAACCTTAGTCTTTAATACGATATGTTATTTATCTATATAGATTAGATATCAAGGGAAATATAAGGCTCGTGACACAAAAATACATTGTAGAACAATTTATACTTTTTTCCTTTAATAGTTGAATTCCAAACACTTCTTTCTTAAAATATTATGTCACAAAGCTGAGACACTACTCCTCATAATCCTACCTCATTTATCGATTTTGGTTATATATCCAGGGAGATAAATGGCTCGAGATACAAAAAACGCATTTTAGAAAAAGTGACATTTTTGCCCTATAAGGGTCGAATTACGAAAAAATCCTTTCTTAAAATATAATGTTACCATGGCGGAGACCTTATTATTTAATATGATACCTCATTTATCTATATCGGTTAGATATTAAGGGAGATAAATCGCTCGTGACACAAAAATGCGTTATAGAAAAAATTTATACTTTTTTCCTTTAAGGGTTGAATTCCAAAAAAAATCTTTCTTAAAACATGATGTCACAAAGCTGAGACATTACTCCTCATAATCCTACCTCATTTATCGATTTTGGTTATATGTCCAGGGAGATAAATGGATCGAATTACAAAAAACGCATTTTAGAAAAAGTGACATTTTTGCCCTATAAGGGTCGAATTACGAAAAAATCCTTTCTTAAAATATAATGTTACCATGGCGGAGACCTTATTCTTTAATATGATACCTCATTTATCTATATCGGTTAGATATTAAGGGAGATAAATCGCTCGTGACACAAAAATGCGTTATAGAAAAATTTATACTTTTTTCCTTTAAGGGTTGAATTCCAAAAACATTCTTTCTTAAAACATGATGTCACAAAGCTGAGACATTACTCCTCATAATCCTACCTCATTTATCGATTTTGGTTATATATCCAGGGAGATAAATGGCTCGAGATACAAAAAACGCATTTTAGAAAAAGTGACATTTTTGCCCTATAACGTTCGAATTACGAAAAAATCCTTTCTTAAAATATAATGTTACCATGGCGGAGACCTTATTATTTAATATGATACCTCATTTATCTATATCGGTTAGATATTAAGGGAGATAAATCGCTCGTGACACAAAAATGCGTTATAGAAAATTTTATACTTTTTTCATTTAAGGGTTGAATTCCAAAAAAAAATTCTTTCTTAAAATATGATATCACAAAGTTGAGACATTACTCCTCATAATCCTACCTCATTTATCGATTTTGGTTATATATCCAGGGAGATAAATGCCTTGAGATACAAAAAAACGCATTTTAGAAAAAGTGACATTTTTGCCCTATAAGGGTCGAATTACGAAAAAATCCTTTCTTAAAATATAATGTTACCATGGCGGAGACCTTATTCTTTAATATGATACCTCATTTATCTATATCGGTTAGATATTAAGGGAGATAAATCGCTCGTGACACAAAAATGCGTTATAGAAATATTTATACTTTTTTCCTTTAAGGGTTGAAATCCAAAAAAATTCTTTCTTAAAATATGATGTCACAAAGTTGAGACATTACTCCTCATAATCCTACCTCATTTATCGATTTTGGTTATATAGCCAGGGAGATAAATGGCTTGAGATACAAAAAACGCATTTTAGAAAAAGTGACATTTTTGCCCTATAAGGGTCGAATTACGAAAAAATCCTTTCTTAAAATATAATGTTACCATGGCGGAGACCTTATTCTTTAATATGATACCTCATTTATCTATATCGGTTAGATATTAAGGGAGATAAATCGCTCGTGACACAAAAATGCGTTATAGAAAAATTTATACTTTTTTCCTTTAAGGGTTGAATTCCAAAAACATTCTTTCTTAAAATATGATGTCACAAAGTTGAGACATTACTCCTCATAATCCTACCTCATTTATCGATTTTGGTTATATAGCCAGGGAGATAAATGGCTTGAGATACAAAAAACGCATTTTAGAAAAAGTGACATTTTTGCCCTATAAGGGTCGAATTACGAAAAAATCCTTTCTTAAAATATAATGTTACCATGGCGGAGACCTTATTCTTTAATATGATACCTCATTTATCTATATCGGTTAGATATTAAGGGAGATAAATCGGCTGTGACACAAAAACGCATTGCAAAAATATTGATATTTTTGCCCTTTAAGGGTTGAATTCCGAAAACTTTCTGGCTTAATATATGACGTCACTAAAGCGGAGATCTTAATCTTTAAAACGATACTTCATTAAACGATTTCAGATCGATATACAGGGAGATAAATGACTTGTAACACAGAAAACAGCATTTTAGAAATATTGACATTTTTGCCCTTTAAGGGTCGAATTCCGAAAATTCCTTTCTTATAATGTGATGTGCCCAAAGCGGGGACCATAAGCTTTAAAATGACACCTCATTCATTGATTTCGGTTAAGTATGAAGGAAGATACAGGCTTGTGACAAATAAATACCTTATAGAAATAATATATATGATACTTGGGATGAGTATTCTGTAATATATAGGAATTTATGAGCCAGCTAGAGAAAAGTTTTGTAGGTTGTCTCGGGTCATAGTGGCGAAATGATGGTGTCTGGTTCCTGTACATGGTTAGTTTGCTCAAGCTCCATTGGTGAAAGAGATTTTTGTCATCAGCAGTAGGCAAGCATTATAGGACAAGTGGTGGTGCAAAATTCTTAATTTGAGGATTGTGTTCCCAGATCCAGTGTTAAAACTCCTTCCTATTGATGCCACTTCATCCATCAGAAGCGTGTTTAAAAACAACATGCCAGAATGGGACAGCATCTGATTTCACCCTCTCTCTTCCTTCATCACTTATTCTCTCAACACCCACTACACCCACCTACAGACAACTATGCTTAATCAATAAGGATATTTTTTCTCTCCGTCTACAGCTTTTCTTTTGGTTCTGCAGCCTATGTTTGCTCCTCTCCACTAAGGCCTCAGATTTAATTGTGGAGCACAATTTATTTTAACATTTTGGGAAAACAACTTTGATATCTGCAATATGGACCTTGAAGCAGGGGCGTAGCTACTATGGGGCTAGGCGGTGCAGTGCACCGGGGCCCCTACACTCAGGGGGCCCCCAAGCATACCTCTAGGGGGCCCCAAAGCAAACCTCCGGGGGCTCCCAAGAATAGTTCAGAAGCCCCACAAGCCTTCATGGCAAAACTGGCGACCTTTTTTTAGCTCTACAGCCGTCTAAGGGAGCCCCTGAGACACAGGAAGTCCCTCACTAAGGGCCCTCTCACTGCTCAGGGGGGCCCCTAAGCACAACTCAAGGGCCCCATCCTCAGCTCAGGGGGCCCTTACCAGCAACACAAAGCAAAAAAAAGGTCGCCCATCTGGCCTGAGGGCCCAAAATATTTTTTCCACCAGGGCCCTTGTTGACCTAGCTATGCCACTGCCTTGAAGTACACAATATGTTTTAATTAACAGGCTATTTGATAGTATTAAAAATATATTATAAATTGTAGTCATTCTCGTAGCTTAATGCTTCAGGAAGATACTTTTTTGAATTTTGAAAAGAAAAGTGGATTATTTTTAATAAAAAAGCGAAATAAAAAATAGACTTTTCTCACCTCTGGCCACGTGACAGAAAACGCTCTAGGATCAGTGGATGCTTGAGTGTCGTCACATGTCTGTAAATGCTGCGGTTGCGAATGGAGCATTTAATATCATCCAAGTTTTTAACTCTTTTTTTTATTGTTTTTCATTTCTTGTTATTAATGAAATTTTATTTTGAATACAAAATCGAGAACAATTTGCAAAAGCCTACAGCGGAAAAATATCGAAAATAGATGCCTTATTTGTGGGGCTAGCGGTAGAAAAAACCCCTGAAAGTTGTATGGGTGTCGCAGACATGCACAAACAAATGAACGTACTTGTTGTGGCTAATAAGTAGCCCTTTCAGATAAATATGTTGAGGGATCGGTAAAATGTGGTATAATGGCTCCGGATTTTTTTTTATTTTTTTATTAAAATAATCTTGCTTAGTTTTAATGATGCTAATGATTAAGTTTAAAAATGTATTACGGAAAAATCGTGCGTAAACTTACCTTACGCCAAAACCAATAGCAACACACAAATCACTACTAGCACGCATAAACGCAGCGTAATCATCGACCAAGCTCAGTCGAATGGCACGGCCGACTTGAGCACTTGATCGGTGGATCACAGGAAGCCCATTGTTCAAACTATTTTTTCTATTGTTAGGCGCGAATTCGTGAAAAATAAACCTTTGTTCCAAGTAATATGGTTGATCTACTTTGAATGTAAATTGATCGTGTATTCATTTACCTAACTCGTTTCACTTCATCTCACATGAAGAAACTGTGAAAGTGATTACTATTAACATAACTAGAAGCAACTAAGAAGTAGTGTCCAGGTAGCTGGTGGAATGATGAGTGGTAATGGAATTCAGAATGTCCTACGTTCGAACCTTGGTTGGGATAATATTTTTTAGAAGTGAGATCACATGTAGAAATTTCACGCCAATCTTGCAACAGTTCTTGAACACTTTGTGTCCTTTTCTTTGGAATTTTTACGTGACGATACAACTACAGGTTACCTTCCTGACATAAATGCGTCTATTTAGACGGTATTTACTTTTAATTTGCAAGAAATTTTCATTAAAAAAAAAAAAAAAAAAAAAAAAAAAAAAAAAAAAAAAAACGTTTTTCGGTGTGCAAGCAATGTCGAATTTCCTTTCTGAAATCTTCTTTTGGTTGTTTCAAATGGTTGTAATTCGCTTATTATCTAAAGAGTTGTGAAGCCTTCAGAAAAAAGAAAGATTAAATTGATATTTTGGGGGAAAAAATGATAATGCGATGCAACCAACAGCAACTAGTATCCAAAGAAAACAAATTAAACATATTCCGAAGCAAGGGTCGAACCTGAGGACTCTAACCCTAATAATACTCGCCTTAAACATTATTACGTTTAACATGTATTACATTTAAATCTACAAAATTGCGGTGTAAATGAGCTTCACAGAAAATCGTAAGTGACTTTGTCGCAATATCAAATTGAAGTTGTTACATTTTTAAGCTCCACATAAAAAAACTCAGTGGTTGTTCCTAAGGCGTCTACGAACAATAAAAATAGTTGAAAACTTGGGTAATACGAAACGCTCCATTCACAGTCGCAGCTTTTACAGACGTGTGACGTCACTAGTGTCATTGCCCGCGCCTGGTAGCAAAGGAGTGTTTTGGCGGGCTTTTAAATTCTTTAAATTTTAACTTCGAATTTTATGCAAAATAAGACACTTTCGTCATAAAATCTCTGTACTCGGTGAATAAGGTGTACCAATAAACAATTTAAAATCATTTTGAAGAAGCAATCAAATACCCAGTTATGGGGAATTTTTCAGGTGAGGTAAAGAAGTCTTTGAAGTGGTGGTAAGGTGTAATTGGGAGAAACCAACAACAGTCATCATATTTCACATCTTGTAAACATCCTACTGTTTTTAAAGATTTTACATGATGTGTGGCAAAGCTTAAAATAATAAATTTTGTATTGAAATTAATGTTATTTTAATTGTTTCAAAGTAAGTTAAGACTAGCAAATTGTTAATTTCAATATTGTTATTGTCTAAATTCCTTTAGGTCAATGTCCCATTATTGTTCTTGAATGGCTTTCCATCACATAACTAACAAGCACAGACTTTCCACCTCATAATCTATATATTAATACGCTAAGCGAAAACTTTGGAAACATTTTTCAGAATATTGCGCCCACAGAGAAATGTGAGATTTGGCATAGTTAAAGTTTATATGGGGAAGAAGTGCATAAAGCCAAAATGTACATATAATATCTGTTAAAAATACAATAAATTAAATAAAATAAATCATTCGTTGTGTACATTCAATTGTTTTTAAGAGACAACGACACTTAGCGATGTCTGTGATCTTTGGTCAACAGTAAAAACAAAAAAAAAACAAAAAAAATTATAAGCATAGTTAAAACATGTTACAGATACATTATTAAATGAAAAATAAATTCGGGAACGTGTGTGTGAGTGAAATCAGATCGGAGCCAACTATGTGGGGTGTATTTCCAACATTGAGATACTCTGTGGTCTTTGGTGAAACCAAAGAGTCGAGCTTAATCTCTGAATTTACATAGAAGCAACATTTCGAAACGGAGTATATTCGGAATTCATTAAATCGTGATTTAGATATACGATGTTACAATGATGCAGTTCAAATTGATGTAGCTGTAATATGATGGTGAGCCACCATTTGAACGAAATCTGGCAGTTAAAAAAAAAGTGATTACATGAATGGCAGCAAAGTCTTTATATACTGAGTTTAGCATTAAGTCGGAACCTACAAATATTGTCCTGTCGGTCTGAAATTTGGTACACACATTCCTTAGGCGATAATATTTGATTTAAAGTGTATATCGTAAGCTTCGAATATGTTGAAATAAGGAAAAATGTGGGTAGATGCATACATGTTATTACGCAAGAAATACACGTTCATAGCTGTTGACATTTATTCCACATGTTTTTAAGTCTACAGTATTGAATAAAAACTGCTTTCCACATGCAAATAGAAAACCATGTAACAGTTACGATTTCTCTGTGCGGGCTGACATATTGTTTTTCAGTGCCAAGATATATGGCGTCTACCGTAACTAATAAGTAGTTGTGGTTAGGTTGAAATGCAGCCTGGACCAAAAATTAAGAGTAAGAAACACACAGAAATAATATCGACATGTAATAACGTGTATTTCTTGCTTAATAACATGGGTGCATCTACTCACATTTGAAGTGATTTTTCCTCATTTTCACGCATTCGAAGCTTACTTTGGAATGTATGTTCTAAACTTGATACCGATAGGACAATTTTTCAAACGCAATAGAACAAATTCAAGAAACTATTTGCAATAATTATTACTCTGTTACAATAAAAAATACTAATTAACTTAATGAATTATGTTCGAATTTTGACCACTGGGCGATCTCTAGTTTTAACTTAATCAGCATGTTATTTATGGAGAACCTTGTCCCTGGAATATTGAAGTAACTACGAGGGTGAGTCAAATGAAAACATTAAATATTTTTTTAAATATTATTACTTTGCAGAAGTGGTACAAAGCTGTATCACTTATCAACATAATCTCCCCCACACTCAATGCAAGTCCTCCAGAGCTTACAAAGTGCATAAATTCCTTTAGAAAAATATTCTTTTGGTAGTCCGCGCAACCACTCGTGCACCGCGTGGCATACCTCTTCATCAGAACGGAACTTCTTTCCTCCCATTGCTTCTTTGAGTGGTCCAAACATATGGAAATCACTTGGGGCAAGGTCTGGTGAGTATGGTGGACGAGGAAGACACTCAAAATACAGGGCTGTGATTGTTGCAACTGTTGTACGGGCAGTGTGGGGCCTTGCATTGTCTTGTTGCAAAAGGACACCTGATGACAGCAATCCACGTTGCTTTGATTTGATTGCAGGCCGAAGATGATTTTTAGGAGATCTGTGTATGATGCACTGGTGACAGTAGTCCCTCTAGGCATATAATGCTCCAAAATGACGCCTTTTTCATCCCAAAAGAGAGTCAGCATAACCTCCCTGCTGATGGTTCTGTTCGAAATTTCTTTGGTTTTGGTGATGAGGAATGGCGCCATTCCTTGCTCGCTCTCTTCGTTTCCGGTTGGTGGAAGTGAACCCAGGTTTCGTTCCCAGTAACGATTCTTGCAAGGAAGCCATCACCTTCTCATTCAAAGCGCCAAAGAAGTTCTTCACAAGCATCAACACGTCGTTCTCTCATTTCAGGAGTCAGCTGCCGTGACACCCATCTTGCAGACACTTTGTGAAACTGGAGCACATCATCCACAATGTGGTGTGCTGAACCATGACTTGTCTTTAAACATGCTGCAATGTCATTCAGTGTCACTCGGTGGTTTTCCATCACTATGGCTTCAACTGCTGCAATGTTCTGTGGAGTCACAACTCGTGCCTGATCTGGACGAGGAGCATCTTCCATTGAAGTCACACCATTTGCGAACTTCTTACTCCATTCGTAGACTTGCTGCTGTGACAAACATGCATCACCGTACTGAACCTTCATTCTTTCAATGAATTTAAATAGGTTTCACACCTTCACTACTCAAAAACCGAATTACAGAACGCTGTTCTTCCCTGGTGCAAGTCTCAAGTGGGGCAGCCAACTTTATACTGATACTGTGACGGTATTTGTGCATCTGCACTATGCTGCCACCTATAGGCCATTCTGCACACTGCTTGTAGCACACTTACCAACTTACAGGATAACGGTGCGAAATTTCGATTTTTTATTACAAATTTAAGGTTTTCATTTGACTCGGCCTCGTAAATGGTATATTCCGGTGGAAGTCAAAATAGTCTTCTGACCAATAATCTGCAAGCTTCATAACTCTGTTACCTCGTCACAAGTTTTCATATGCCTGCCAAGTTGAGTCAGTGGGCTGCACTGCTGTAATATTTTCTCGGAGTAACTCTGATTATTTTTATATCTAGATATCCATAATCTGGATGACGCTACTTGGCTGAAATTTTTATTATGCATAAATATCTTTAAACTTAGATAACACATTATGTTTTGCTTTGTTTCTGTCCTTAGTTTGGAAGTTATTGGTACACAAGTTTAACCAGTTTTGTTACTCTCTCATCATTAAAACTCTAGAATACCTCCCATAGTCACAAAAAGATGACATTTGTGCATGTATGGTTTTACCTCCAAAATTGGTGACTTTCCATGTATTTGCCCCCTTATTTACCCCAAATGTATGCCACAGATTTTCATTATAAATGGAACTCACTAAGGTAAACTAAAATATTAAACTTTACTTTATTCCAAAGAAAGTTAATGAAATTTAAAGTTTTTAAATGACTATCACACACTTACCATAACTCTACAGTACTTTACATGATCCTAGAAATAGGTGATTTGATAGACATATTAGGAGGGAGTACCCAAAAGAAACCATACTATTTTTTTTAATTAAAGAGTTTAATTTTTTGAAAAAATACAATAAATCCCCTTCAAAGTACTCTCTGTTGGAACTGATATACTTGTCCAATATTTTATTCCATTCTTAAAAACATTTTTTTATACTCCTCTTCAGTATCTCATTCATTTCTTTCCTCACCTCATCTATGTTGGAAAAACTTTTTCCTTTCATGTTTCTTTTCACTAGAGGGGCAAGGTCTGATGAATAGGGGGAGGACAAAGGGGTCACTTTTTTTGACAAAAATCTGCACACACAGAGGGCTGTGTGAATTGGGGCATTGTCCTGATGGAAAAACCACTCACCCAACTGCCACAAATTGTACCTTTTCCGTTGCACCTTGTTGCGCAATCTTTTCAATACATCCAATGAAAGATCTGATTAACTGGTTGACCCTGTGGAACAAACTATGAATGGACAACTCTTCATACATCGAAGATATCTGTGCAACCAGCAGTCAAGGCACAAATTTGACAGCAACCCTTCTCATACCCATATCTTCACTTAAAATGGGCTGAATTGAGCTCTAAGTCACTCTGGACAGCTCCATAATTTCTTCGATTGTATGGTATGTCATCGATATTTTAGGATGATTTTGTGACATTGTCATGCTGTTGAAGGCCGTCTAGAACAAGACTGGTTATTGACATTTCACCTCTTTTTAAATGGGAAAACCACTCAAATATTTTATGTTCCCCATAGCATCATTCTTGTACACCCACCGGTTTCAACATTCCAAGAGTTTATGTGCCAGTTTTTCCGAGCAGGAAGCAAAACTTCACGGATGTGTGCTGTGCACAAGAATCAGCCATCACAAAAATGACTAGCACACAAAACAGCAGTTGCAAAAAAATTAAACCAGCCAAACATGACCACCTCTTGTTATGAAAATTGGTATACTGACTAGAGCGGATGGACTACATGTTCCAATTAACAAAAACTGGTAATGCTAAAACTCAGCTCTCTACATCAGCCCTCGTATATGGTTTCACCCTCAAATCATATGAAAATACAAGAATTGTAATTTTCACAGTATTTATCCTATATCAGTGTCAAACTTGAGGTGTTTCAGTGCATATATGTACATTAAAATCTTTGCTCTGGATGATGCTACATGGCTCAGATTTCTGTTATACATAGAGATCGGCGAGCTGGACTAGCGTATTAAACTTTGTTGAACCTTTTTACTACACTCTCCACTCGGTTTTTACTTTCGATGGCAGGCGCATGCTACTGGCAATCGACATTTATTGCTCGGGGCGGATCAGACACATACTCGTTGGTCTGGAATGATTGTGCACTTATCTAACCACATCATTGGTATCTGACATTGTCGAGGACCCAATTTGTCTTTGGAAGTGCGGCATTTATCTAGCAGAAATATTGCCGATTTGAACACTTGCATTTATGAGAGTTACAAGAAAAAATAACACATATATTGATAATACTTGGATTCTGAAAGGTTCTTACCCACTAATTTTTAATCGGAATCATTTCATTTTAACAATAATACTGAGCTGCAGTACCACAAGTGAAAACACATGCTTCGACGTAGTTCTTGTCTATTTTACATGTTAATGTGCTCTGTTTATGATAAAACTAACCTCTTGTCAGCCTTCAGTGTCAGGTCTGACAATGTTTCATATAACCATTACTGTTGTGCAAAACTTGCAGCCAGAAAAGAAGCACTACAAAAAGGACTAAAATCCTACCAAAACAATTCTTGATCTCGTAAACAATTGTAAAACTTTGCCCCATTTTTACAAGAATTGTTTTCGTGGGTTTGATCTGAGTAAACGTAAGAAGACAATCTGAAAACTATTTTGGCTTTGACAATAGATTGTAATTATTCCATGGTGCAATAATAAATAAATCTAAAATAGGTTATAAATTTTTTTGTTCATATTGTATGATAAATTCTAAATTTTTATAAAGTTTCATGTTTAGTTAACACAGGTAGCTGAGAACTTTTCAGATCATACAAATGTGTGTGTTATAATGGTAGAATTAATTCTTAGTTTTGTTTAATGGATCTTTATATTTCTCTTAAATTCTGACAAAGGGGAAAAAACCATCATGTTCTAAAATTAAAGGCAAAAGTAATGCAAGGACAGCACAATGCCCATCAATCATTATTGTTTGGATTTCTCTCTTAAATAATGTGAAACGGCAAATAAAAAATGGAAGCCTCAAACAGGTGGCTGAGGCCAAATTCCCTGTATAAAGCAATAGACCGCATGTGTCTCATTGCAGATCCCATCTATTCTTGTACTTGACTAAGATGTCACTTTGTGTTTTGTGTTGCCTTCAGCTTAACTAAATGAATAATTTACTACTTTTGTTCATATTATGAAACAGCATTTTATTTTCCATTTTTATTCGCAAATCCATTTAATATTCTTTCTAATTCATGCAGTATTGCCCAGTAGTTATTTAACCTCAAATGGTGGGACTGGTACAATTCAAATCCTCCCATTGACATAGTGCTTCAGTTCTTTCTTTTTGGCTGTATCTTATAGTTATTTTAGTAATATTGTTCTGTTGAATTTGTGGGGAGGAGGGTAGTGGCAAAATAAATAAAACTTCAGAACAAAAAAAAAAAACTTGTAATTCATTGATTGAAAAACAATTGTTGAAAATTTCAAAGTAACTAAGTGCAATAGAGGACCTATAATCGGTAACATTTAACCCATCAGTTCTGACAGATTAAATCAAATATTGTCTGTCTTTATTATATAGGAAGAAAAATGTACTTTACAGGATGGTAAATTTAAGGATAGAGTGGAAGGTCAGCACTCAAAATAACAGAGGGCAAGGAAGCACAGACAAACAGCACAGTTGTACAAATACAAGTTATATTCAGGCAAAGCCCATCTCCAGCTAGAAGGATCATCGCAGGCCTCTATCACTGCAGTAACTGAAATTGGATGCAGGGGACTGGGTGGTTATGAGTACAAGGGTAGAGAGATTTGTCAGATAATTTAGGCAGTCAGTAATCAGGTGGAATGAGCAAACACATATACAGGGAGGGGGAAATAATAAGCCAAAGTTAATAAATTATATAGCTACAATAAAACAGTGGGCATTAAGTCGGAAAATGGAATTACAAATTAGGATGGGGAAGTGAACTACCACTTAGATGATGGCTGCATGTTGTAAACACACGTAACAGATACAAACATAAAAAAAGAAATTCAAATTTTTGGGTCCTAGCCCTTCCTCAGAGGGTAGGTGCTGTAGGAGACTATCTGTAGTGTTTGTTAAGCAAGGAACATAATCCACAGAGGACAGGGAGAGGGAATAGTGAGTTGAAGAGAATACCGGAGCATTGCAAAATATCAAAACTAATCATGGGCAGGCAAAAATAACACATAGCAAAACTATATTAAAAATGAAAATAAAGAAGGATACGGAAAATGACCGGTCACCACAGACAAAGGCAAGTGGGCCAGATGAACACACTTTCCAATATTTCTGGGAATAACATTATTCATGTTGGAGGTGAGACATATAGCAATTGTACACATTCAGATTCATGTAGTAGGTCTGGGTATATCCACGTCTTTCCTTTTGCCACCTCCAACATGCGTAAGATTATTCACTGAAACAAAGTAACATATGTTTGTGGGTTTTGTGTTTGCCGGACCTCCTGTCGTCGTCTGTGGTAAGATGTGGGTTATTTTCCTATCCTTCTGTATTTTCTTGTCACTGTATCCAATATAAATAAGAAAAACATTTAAACAAAATCAATGGTTCAAGTTAGGTAGTGGCAATAGAAGAAAGAAGAGGGCAGAAATGAGGAAAAGCTAAAGGAATTACTAGGTATTATCTTAAGTTGAGGTCAAGTTGTTTGCTTGGTGCCCAATTTGTACAGGTAGGGAAGCTCACACTTTTTGAGTGCAGAGGGGCTGTTTGGGAGGACTGCGATAGCACAGGCAGTGAAGCTAGAATTAAAATTATTGATGTCATGGGAGATTGTCTTGACAGCTACTGGGTAGTTTGGATTCCAGATGAATACTTTCTTTCAGTAGCCATTCATTCTTATGGGTAGTGGATTGATGATCAAACCCTTTTCGGTAAACAACAGTGGTTGCAAGTTAACTGATTTATTACATAAAAGATTTCATAGATGGCTTGGCCTATGGTGTGACAACGTTGGTGAAGCATGGTTTGTTTGTTTGCATATCTTGCAGTGGGGTCTATGGAAGAAGCCTTGAGATTGTCTGGTGGAATGGGAAAGACTGTTAGTGGATTATGAGTTGGCTGAGCTTAGGAGTTCGGCAGTAGCAAGTTCTGGGGGGAGGGGGTGGTAAGGAAGATTTTGTCATTTCCAGACAGGCTTGAAGGGAATAATAACAACAACGAAGGATTCAAGTGATTGATTCAAAGCCTGGGAAGTAATTTGGGGCTGGGCTGATTAAGTTTTTTGGAGGGGAGGGGTAAGGGTGATTAGGGTGGCAAGGGGCTGAGAAGGTTGGTTTGTAATCTTAAACCAGTGAATACTGTGGGATATCAGTGCTTGAAAGATGTTGTTTGATTATGTCGTAAGGGACTACTTGTTAGAGCACCTAAGACTTCTCTGTATGCCAAGATATTGGGGTAGGAGCATTTGATATGACATAGATGGCAACTGTAAAAATAGAGATATTGTTATTGGTTGGTGGGTTTCATGCGAACCAAGGAGCTAAGGTAACCAATGACAAGGGTCATCCAGGAAGGTGGTCTGAGTGAGAGAAGGCTCACGTGAAGTTAAAGGTGTTAATGGCATTGTGATTGATCAGAATATTTAGAAGGGGAGTAGATCAAGAAAATATAATCTGTGAATCTGAGCTACATGAGGGATTTCAGAGAGACTTTTTGCAAAAATTCCTTTCCAGGTAGCCCATGAAGAGGTTAGCATATGAGGGAGCGCTAGTGGTTCCACTGGTATTTTGTTCAGTACAGGTGGCCAGTATGTTGAAGAAACATGCGTTGGGAAGGCCTTTGTGAGTGTGCCAACCTAGAAATTGATGTCATTTTCTCAATCAGTGTCCTCCCAACAGCTTGCCCAGTACATCTTTCCTCGTCAGACATGCCTATCTGACACTGAACAATAACTACGAGGGTGGTCTGAAAACTTTCTGACCTCAACGTTAAGATGGTAGCACTCGTAAATAAAAGTGTGTGAATTTCGTTTTTTATCTGTTGACAGTTACTCACCAGAGTTTCAGCCATTTTGGAGGCGCAGTTGTTATGTAACAGTCTTTTGAGTCAGTTGATGTGAGTGTTTTTGTGAAAATGGACAAAATCGAGTATCAAGCTGTAATTAAATATTTGTTTTTGAAAGGACGCCTATGCAAATCAAAGATGAGTTGGATTCTGTGTATGGCGACTCTGCACCATCACTTACCACAGTGAAATTTTGGGCAGCTGAATTTAAACATGGCCGTAAGAGCTTAGGAGACGATGAACGTTTGGGACGTCAAAAAACTGCAACTACCGATGAAAACTTCGCCAAAGTTCACCAATTGGTGCTAGACGACCGCCAAATTAAAGTGAGAGAGATAGCAGAGGTTATGAACATTTCAAAAGAACGTGTTTGTTACATATTAAATCAACATTTAGGTATGAGAAAGCTGTCCACGCGTTGGGTGCCGCATTTGCTCACATTAGACAAAAAACGTGTTCGAATGGGCATTTCCAACGCTCTGTTGGCGCATTTTAGGCGCAATAAATCCAAGTTTTGGCACCGATTAATTAATGTAGATGAAACTTGGATACACCATTATATGCTCGAAACAAAAATACAGTCCAAACAGTGGACTGCAAAGGGGGAACCGGCTCCAAAAAAAGCAAAAACTGGTTTTTTTTTGGCTGGGAAAGTGCTGGTGACTGTTTTTTGGGATAGTCGTGGAGTTATTTTAATCGATTACCTTCAAAAAGGAAAAACCATTACAGGAGCATACTACGCATCATTACCTGACAAGCTGAAGGCAGAACATGCGGAAAAAACGGCCACATTTGCAGAAAAATAAAATCCTGTTTCACCAAGACAACGCACCATCTCGCACCTCAGTGGTTGCCATGGCGAAAATTCATGAGTTACGGTTTGAACTGCTTGACCATCCAACTTACTCACCAGATCTAGCCCCAAGTGACTTCTTTTTGTTCCCTCATCTAAAAATTGCACTCGGAGGACAGAGATTTTCGTAAAATGAAGAGGCAATCACCTTTGTGAATGATTATTTTGCAGAGAAAAACTCTGAGTACTATTTGGACAGGTTACAGTGATGGGAGCATTGCTGGAAGAAGTGTGTAGAGTTACAAGGAGACTGTTGAAAAATAAAATTTTCAGAAACAATGTCTTGTATCTTTGTTAGGTCAGAAACTTTTCAGACCACCCTCGTAATTCTCCTTTGAAGACAATATCTACTACTTGGCATTATCTGGCCCCTCTTGTGCTAACCACTTCATGGGCTACCTAGAACAACATTTTTTGGAGAAAGTCCGTATGAAACTACTCGTGTGACTCAGGTTCATAGATGATATTTTCATAATCTGTATGCATTGGGAAAACAACCTTCTAAATTTTCTGCACAATCTCAATGCCCTTCAACACACTGAACTTCACATGGGCCTACTCTCACTCCCAGGCCACTTTCCTGGATGCAGGTTTGTCCCCTCCATTGGCTATCTCAGCTCCTTGATCCACACCAAACCCACCAAACTATAATAGTGTCTTCATTTTGATAGTTGCCATCCATATTATACCAAATGCTCACTCTCCTATAGTCAAAAGTAGTTGTATAAGCTATAACCAGCAATCCATCACATGTTATTCAAACATCTCCCATGCACTGATGTACTGCAACTACACACTGTGTTTAGTTTGCAAACCATCCAGTCTTGGTTATCAATTGCTTCTAAGACCTTGACACCATCAACCTAATTCTTTGGCAAGTCTATGATTTCTTTCAAGCCTGTCAGAAAATGAGATTCATTCTTCTCAAAAAGAACCTGCTTCAGCAGATCTCCTAGCCTCTGCCATCTCGTAGTCCCTCTGAATTCTGAAGGTAGGAGCTTTCCTACGAATGTAAACTGGGACCCAGGCAACCATCTTATCTCAACTTAAAATAATACCTAGTCAATGCTTTAACTTTTCCTTGTCTCAATCCTTTCCTTCCTTAACTTGAACCACTGCTAACCAGAGCTGATATTTAATATTCCTGTTTATTTATTTTTATGTATTTGTTTTATATTATTTTACTATGTCCTGCCTGATGCCCTGATTAGTTTTGATATTTTGCAATACTCTGGTATTTCCTTTGGTGCCCAGCCATCAACCAAGGTAAAAGCGGTGATTCATTTCCCTATCTTAATTTATAAGGGGGTGTGTGTGTGTGATAGAGAGAAACTGGCTAAAAAATTTGAGTGCCATTAGTCATGGACTCTGGCGGAATGTGGGTAGATACAGAAACAGGAGAAATGAAGGGTGCAGAAGGAAGATAAAGAGAGAAAAGTGATTACGATGGCTAGATATAGACAGAAGAAAATGAAAATAGATCCAGGAAGAGAAGTAAAAAGTCTTTCTGAGGTCAGGTCTTGAGGTATTTCTAGTACCCAAGATATGGTATGCCAGTGATCAGTGGCAGTTCTGAAGAGTTAGTGTATTCTGGCAAAATTCTGATGACAGTTTGTAATAGCTGTTGTTATAGTTGGCGTTACATACGATGGCATGAGCTGCTCCTGGGTTGTCCAGTCTTTGAATGTGCATTGTGGCTATTTATCCTTGTGGACAAGAATATTGTATTGAGGCCAGTGTATTAAGCAGGACTTTGGAGGTCTCAAATCTGTATGCCCTCTGACGGTAAATATTTTGTCAGTAGCGGAGTTGGTTTTGGTGGTTGTGGCAGAGTTTATGTTGCAATTTTTGTGTAGTTGTCTATTGTAGGAAAAAGAACCTACTGTAAGTTTACTGGGTACATTAATTTTGTGCACTAGGAGCTTGTTGATGTTTGTGGGCCTACTGAAGCTAACTTCAGAAAAAGCATGTAAAATTTTAGAAGCCTCATTCTAGGGCAGATGCAGAGAAATTTATAGCCTGTTATAGACCATTCCTCCTGCTGAATGACTTTGCCCGTCTGTTTTCATTTTTATAATAACCTTTTTTTCCCCTCATGTCTCATCTGCTGGAGGTCATATCCAAACAACTTTATCAAGAAATCAGGTAGTCATAGAAAACAAACTTTTATTAAAAGTATTAAAAAAATCTTTTTGCAGGTTTTTGCATATGTATGTAAAATTTGTCAGCATGTTATTGTTATCGAAACAATAGTTAAGGCTCATCAGTGGTAAGTTGTAAAATTGTTTTAACTTTGTAAGCTTTTCAGTTTGTTTATAAAAGCAAAATTGCGCCCAGCATGGTTCCAAGAAAATCACCCTTGATATGTTGACTCCTCTTAAGATGGGTGAGGAGTACTTCAAGTATTCTTTTAACTACTCAAAACTTATGAGATTTCTTACAGTTATTTTGTACTTTCAGCTAAGATGTGGAGATGTGGTAATTACGATATTACTTTCCTGGAAATTATTATGATTGGCACTTTCGAGATTTGTTGGACTTTTAATGTTCTCTTCAGAAGACAAAATATTGTGTGCCCATCAAACTAAGGAGTCGTTACTAGACAGCCTCTTCTTAATAGTCTACACTTGGTATAAGTTAAATTCTCAGTTCATAACTTAATTTCTATTGATAACAGTCTTCAAAATCTCAGCATTACTGGCAGCTGCTATGCACTTGTTAGATTGTAAAATAAAAAAAAAAAGTGGTAATAAAAGAAAAGATATGTAGCATTGATATTGGAACATATACATAGTTGGTTGTGAAATGGATATTTAGGAAGGTACTATCCAGATGTAATTCTTTGATCTTTGTGCAAGTAATTGTATGTGCCATTTATTCAAATTCCTGTCATAATATCATATTTTATGCAAATCATTCCATATTGGCTTTGTGTAACAGAATATCCATAACTTTTTGTCCTTTTTGCAGATGGAAGGTGATCATCATTCTAGTAAGAGGAATTCCTGACGCAGTAGATCATGTATATAAGCTAATTGTCATCCATAGTATTTTGTGGAATTTTTTCCAAGTGAGAGTGTGAATGTGTAATGAAATTTCAAAATGCTGTATATTTTATGCTAAATTTCAGTGACTGCATTAGTAAACTGGTTTTTATTAGTACACATTTTTACTGTGTATGTGAACTGTGTTGAAATATTTTATGTAATTGTACATAGTATGTTAAGACAGAATTTATGGAGACAGTTCCATTAGGCTTTTGCATTTTTATAATAAAAATTTATTATTTTTCTATATGAAAAAAATGCTGAATAACCTTCGAAATATAACAGCAGCAAGAGCCTTATTTGCTGAGTCCATTAATTTTGGCTTAACATAGAACTATTGTCAAGTGTAGTATAAAATTATTAAATGTTTTATAAATAATTTATCTGTGATCACTGTTATGAAATATAATTTTCTCATTCCTTTTGTAATTAAATGATTTATTTGTAAAAACTATAGTAAATCATGAATGGCAGTGTTAATTTCTAGTCCTCCAAAGAACTTGGCAGTTGTATCATCCTTGGTATACTTACATCTGTGCCCTAAAAGTCATCCTAAAATATCGGCAGTTAACAAAATTTAAATAGTTGCCATCTGGATGGCTTGTTTTACATACTGTGAAACCTCTCGAACTAATTATGCTTTATGAATTATACTTGAAGAATTGGAAGTTACTCAGTTTTCACAGGTTTGCTGCTGGATAATCTCTGGAAACGATGACAACTTTCGACAACGTCCTCTGTTGTCTTCATCAGTTCTCTTGCTAACGATAATCTAAAGATCGCAGTGACTTTTAAATGATAAAGATGTCTTTCTTACATTTTATTTTAACAGAAAAATACAACTGATACAGACACTGAGCTACAGCATGTCCCTCAACTGCTATCATCATAACATTACATATATAGAACTGAAAGCTCTAGACACACTCAAAAGTTCCAACAAATTGAAACAAACGATAAAGACCACCCAAACAATTAAAACTAAATGTAATCATTTTAAAATTAAGTTTCACAGCGTTTTAAAACAAATCAGAATACCACATATTCCTAAATTAATGCTACATATTAAAAAAAAAAAAAAAACTCTGTTTGACAATACTGACAATTAAAATGCTATTTGTCAATGATTATGAGGGAGTACAGGGAAAAGTAAACCCATCGCTCACCACTGATAATGACTTCCATATTTCAGTTTCCCATTGTTTCTTAAAATCACTCTAGATAAATTCCATGTTGTTCCTTCAAAAAGACCATGGCAGAATTGCTTCCAATTCCTTGCCCCTAGTTCTTTCTTGTTTTCGCGATCTTGATGCTGACAAGGTGTAAAGCCATAAGAAAAAAATGCAATGATCAAGGGGTGAGCTGACCAACAATAATTGCAGTAAAGTATATTCTCTGTAACGACCACCCACAGTAAAATAAAATGAGGTTAAACAAAATTTTATTGTTCGATAAAAATACAAAAAATATTTTTGATCAGGTAAAAAAAAATAATCTGTATTTAGAATAACATATATAACAGGTTTAAAAATAGGTTGAGGCCAACTATATGCCTATGTTGGTAGGCAAATTCCTAATAACAGAGTACCGAAGGAATAATAGTTTCAGTAAAAACTGTTGGCAGCTC
This sequence comes from Vandiemenella viatica, assembly GCA_031002005.1. Classification (NCBI taxonomy): domain Eukaryota; kingdom Metazoa; phylum Arthropoda; class Insecta; order Orthoptera; family Morabidae; genus Vandiemenella; species Vandiemenella viatica. Next base: position 159,926,475 of record JARYHS010011408.1, on the reverse strand, counting down.
TCGTGCACTGGGGCCCCTGCCAGCAAACCTCACAATCACAAAGACTTGGTGAGCTAAAAATAAAAAAAAATAAAAAAAAAAAATAGGCCATCTTGCCTGAGGGGTCCCAATTTTTTTGTCACCGGGCCCTTGTTAACCTAGCTATGCCACTAAATGAGAGCTGGCATGGACTGCCACCGGATGGTCTAGAGTGGCATTAATAAAGGCCACTGACAAATAGTTTACCCTGCCAAGTAGTTACAAAACTGTACCTTCTTCCATAGGTACATTTTTTTAGAGGATTATTTAAATAAAACATTGCTGAGCTTTTCAAAATTACTTGGAGATCTGAAGACTGGGATAGACTGGCTAATTTTTTAGTATCCAAAACAATTTCCCTCCATATTCTTTATTCCTTCCTTGAATAAAAGACCATTTCCAAGAAAGCAAAATTATTAAATGGCTGCAACTCAAGCTTCCTTGAAAAACAAACATTTATTATAAAATTTTATTTAGTTTAAAGTTTAACTCTCATCCTGAAACAAAAGTTATGAATAAAAAAAATATTAATTCAAACATGGATAGGGAAAGTAAACCCATAAATCACTACAGGCTGTAAATATAAGATGAACACAACTAAACAAATATCAGATGACTCCTCAACCTTTGATCGAGTCTGATCAGTAAAAACTAATGCTCTAGCTTCGCAGTTGGAAGGATGTGGGTTTGAATCGCCATCTGGGCATCTGGATTTCAGTTATTTATGGTTTACACAAATTCCAGGATGGCTCCTTCATGAGGTATAAGTTGATAAATAAAATAAATAAAAATAAGCCTTATCTTGGAGATTAATATTATGCCATGCAAGATTAACATATCACTAGAAATACAGTGTGTTTGAATTCATCATTACAACCCTCCTTTTCCTTAGTTTTGGTAAGTAATCAGTTCAGTTTCTCCATTATTGCTTAAGTACATAGTGCATATTTCACTTATTAGTCACATTGAAGTATGCATGAAACAAACATTTCTGATTACTTTTATATTGACAAACAGTTGCTGTTTTGTAGAAGAAAATGTAACAGATCCTAAATGAAAGAAAAGATTTCTTAACTAAAGCCCTGTGTTCACCTAAATGATGCCTAAACAATAGTTATGGCTAACTTTAAATTAGAATATCAGGTCTCTTACACACTTGAATGACAGCTCTGTCATAATTGTAGCATTGCAGTTTGATGATAGTTGCTTGTGTAACTTGACGAGACAACCCTCATTTTACGTATCAAATACAGGAGTTGGAGAGGGTGCAAAAAAGGGCTGCTAGATTTGTTTTTGGAAATTATCGCAGAATGCAATCAGTGACGGATATGATAAAGGAGCTGGAATGGGATTCATTGCAAGACAGGAGGAGAATGAGGAGGGTCATGGGAGTGTACAGGGCATATACTGGCGATGAGGCATGGAAAGATATTGCAATAGGTATGAAAAGTAGTGCATGGAAGGGAAAAGATGACCATGACCACAAGCTGGCACTCGATTTCAGGCACAAGGGTGTAGGAAGATTCTCTTTTTTAGGTAAGGGTGTCAGGGATTGGAATGAGTTACCAAGAGAAATTATGAATAATTTACCGAAAACTTTGAAAGAATTTAAAGATAAAATTTGTAGAGGGCAAATGTAGGTAGGTGCAGGATAGGGGAAAGATGGGTGTGTAGGGAAATTCCCACCGGAGCGTGTGCTCCATTGCAATTAAGTTAAATTAAATAAGTGAAGAATAATTTTTTTTGAAATTTCAGCTGTCCACATATCGGCAGTTCTATCATTACTGTGGCGCCATAATCTGATGATTAATTCTTATAGAACTCGACGAAACCAATCGAAAATAAAGAATAAAATTTTTCAATATCTCGCTTGGTTTTCGACATTATAGCATGTTAAAAATCAGTTACAGGTTTAGTTTCCTTGTGTTTTTAGTGACCTTTCTTCTGGTCCAGGCCATATTTCAACCTATCAACAACCACTAGGAAGAAAAATAAAAACACCTGTAGTGCATTTCCACCATGTAGATATATTGGTTTTGGTTGATAAAAAAAATAATCTGGTCCAGGCCGGATCTCACCCTAACCTCCTCTCTTTTGAGATACAATATCTCGAGAACTAAGCGAGATATCGAAAAATGTATTGTTTATTTTTTTTTATTTGTCTTGTCGAATTACATATGAATTCATCATCAAATTTGGCCATGTAGAAATTTTTCTTCTGATCCAGGCCGCATCTCAACCTAACGACGTCAATTTCAATTCGAGAACTAAGCGAGAAATCAAAAAATGTATTCTTTACTTTCAGTTTGTCTCGTCGAGTTACATAAGAATCCATCATCAAATTGCGGTGCCACGGTTACCGTAGAATCCCCCAAATATCTACTGTCGAAAAGTATTTATAGGTGTAGCTCCTTATGACTGTGGCAGCTGTTTTCTTCTGGTCCTACCCACATTTCAAACTAACCACAACCACTAGGAAGAAATTTAACACCCCATTCTGAATATCTAGTGTATAGTTAATTAAGGGCTTTGACCAAATAATTTTGGTTCAAGTGAATTTCAAACTAACCCACTCCATTTTGGAAAGTATATATCTCAGGAAGTACGGTATCAAAAAAAAAAATTATTAATTAAATATCTATCATAAAATTGCAGTATCAAGAATTACATTTTTTTAAAAATGCCCGTTAATATGTCGGAACCGACAAAAATTGTCCTATCGGTCTGAAATTTGATACACACATTCCTTAGGTGATAATATTTCATTAAAAGTGTATAATGTAAGCTTCAAAAATGTGGCGTTAACGTAAAATCACTCGGAATGTGTATTAACGTGTTACCCAAAAAAAAATTATAAACAATCAACTTTACATACACCAATGAAACTGAAATTGATTCCGTTATTGATCGCATATGCTAAAGTTTTGATTTTAAAGTAGCAATTTTGGCACAGACTGTCGTTATGTTACATGCATCCTGGACCAGAAAACAGCGAGGTCTTTAGAGACGGGAAAGGCTGGGGGAGAAGGAATTTGGCATGGCCTTTTCGAAGGAAGCATCCCGGCATTTGCCTGGAGTGATTTGGGAAACCATGGAAAACCCAAATCTGGATACCCCGACGGGGATTCGAACCGCCGTCCTCCCGAATGCGAGGCCAGAACGCTAACCGTTAAACCACCACGCTCGGTCAGATATACAAACACTATTCTATAGTACCTACATAATATATTTTATTTCTGGTTTACTTTTAAAGTAGGGATATCACGATATTGACGTCTTTACATCATGCCAATTGTAGAAATTTCATACACACTGCGAAATATGCAGCTTCTACCTGCTTCCGTTGGCATAGCATAAAATCCTAAATTTTCATTTTTAGTTTGCTTTTATGAGTATCGCATTTCCAACTATATTGCTATTTGTTTTTGTGCTGACTTTCATATATGACACATAACGTTTTAATTGACAGGAAAAGTTTTTTACAGCACATTTTATCTCTATGTAATTTACGCTTCCGAATAAAATTCACCAAACAAACTAAACGTCTTTACGAGTTCAGCATACACCAGAAATATACGAGACCTCACAAACCAGAGATTTTATTTAATGCGGATCAACATGTGGCCCGGTAAATGTATTCATTTTGAACTGGTTGTTATTAGATTGTAATACACGTTGTACCAGAATTAAAGCTGATATTCCTTGCAAAAGCCCCCTACAGATGACCTGATTTGGGTGGCCTGACCATATCATCGATAAAATCAGGTCTCTCATCTAAACGGGACCTGATGATCAGTCTGCTTTAATCCTTCCGTACGACGCACGGTGATCGTGCAGTCTGTTATATCGAAACAACAAACGATTGCACTTATGGCTTTAAGTGTTAATTTAGAAAAACAAAAGAACAGTATCGGCTGAAGAATGAATTAGAATATGAAATTAATTAAAGAATTTTACAGTGGTTATCTAGATCATTTGAAAGTTTCTCCGAGCAGTTAAATTTAGTAGAACCTGTGATCACATAGCAGGATACCACCATGAGAGAATATGTTACTACAGCAGAACAACGGGTGCTAGAGTAAGCTGATATCAGGTTCAGTGCCGTAATATCTGCACAATAATTATAACAAAAATACCAGAAATATGTAAATCCACTTCTAAGGGTTTAAAAAAACTGTACGGGTAATAAAAATTCCATTCTTTTAATCAGAATCATTTAATTAAACAAATATGACAAGAATAACTTATAATAACAGTTAATTTTTACAAGAAGCATTTTTAATTTTATTAAACACAATATTTATCTGAATATATTTTAATGATTAAAAATTCTTTTAAAACTGTCCCGTCACGTTCAGATACAGTATTTGGTCGTTGGGAAATTTTGTTTGTTTAATAGATGATGTAATGTATTGCTAGGTAAATTGCGGTTAGGAATTAATATGGGTAAAATACTTTGTGGTGACGAGACTGAACGGTAATCATTTGAGCAGCATGAATAACGATTCTGAGGATGATATGTAAGGAACAAAATTCTGTCTGTGACTTTGTGAATGACTGGAATGGAATGATGATATTACTGAACGATAGTCAGTTGTATTATTGTTGACACTTATCGCAGAGTGCAAAGATGAAGCTTACCATAAAACAACTTCCGAAATTTCCTTTCAGCTATACATCTTTCAAATTTTGTCATCTCTTTCAACTATAAAAGAAGTAGAAGTAAAAATGGGTGTGCCACAGGGTAGCGTATTGGGCATGGGCGCCGGGAGGCAGGTGCACTTGCACCCCCCTGACATCCCGGGTTGCCGTCTGGGCAGTAGTAAAGCTAAAAAAAAAAAGGTCGCCCGGAAATTTTTGAACCGATAGGGGGGGGGGGGGGCACCAATGCAGCCCTGATGCACCCCCCTAGAAGCAATCCTGCCGGAGCCCATGGTATTGGGACTATTGCTATTCATTATTCTAATGAATAATTGTGTTGATTGTTTACAATCTGAAAATAAATTGTTTGCAGATGACATAATGCTGTATAAAAGAATCAAAAGGATAGAGGATTGTAAACAGTTGCAGGGTGATCTGGACAGGATATCTAGTTGGGTTGGTAAACATGGGATGAAGATAAATGCAAAGAAGAGTCAGCTTATTAGTTACACAAATAAAAAACAAAAGGTTAATTATGAATATAAGGTGGGGAAAGAATTGCTTGCTGAACACTTGAAATGTAAATATCTTGGCATTACTTTTGATAACAAGCTTAACTTGGCTGGACACATTGAACAGGTGGTAGGAAAAGGTTTCAAAGTTCTGCACTTGTTGGAGAGAGTGATGGGGGGATGTAGGGGAGAAGTAAAGGAATTGGATTACAAAACTTTGGCGAGACCATTGCTCGAATATGGTAGTGTAGTATGGGACCCTCATTTTACTCATCAAATACAGGAGTTGGAGAGGGTGCAAAGAAGGGCTGCTAGATTTGTTTCTGGAAATTATCGCAGAATGCAATCAGTGACGGATATGATAAAGGAGCTGGAATGGGATTCATTGCAAGACAGGAGGAGAATGAGGAGGGTCATGGGAGTGTACAGGGCATATACTGGCGATGAGGCATGGAAAGATATTGCAATAGGTATGAAAAGTAGTGCATGGAAGGGAAAAAATGACCATAACCACAAGCTGGCACTTGATTTCAGGCACAAGGGTGTGGGAAGATTCTCTTTTTTAGGTAAGGGTGTCAGGGATTGGAATGAGTTACCAAGAGAAATGATGAATAATTTACCGAAAACTTTGAAAGAATTTAAAGATAAAATTTGTAGAGGTCAAATGTAGGTGAGTGCAGGATAAGGGGAAGTTGGGTGTGTAGGGAAATTTCCACCGGAGCCTGTGCTCCATTGCAATTAAATTAAATATAGTTGTCTACTTTCCTCCAAACATTTAACAAGATTTACTTGGATTGCTGCCAAGCATCTCTATTTTTGTTTAATTTCCGTTAACTATCCCACAATCACGGAAAATCTTTGAACACTTCAAATATTTCTATTAACACCCTCCCTTCAATTACAACTTCCCCCATTGTGGCGTCGCACACAAGTGTTTACTGCGCGCGAGTCTCGTTGAAACCGGGGTGAAATCGTCCTGAAGAAATTTTGTAAAGTTCTATACGATCTAATGCAGTCAGACTCTGACAAGATCGATCGACTCTGCCACCCGGCAAAGATTTATCAGGTGATAAGCCATAGATCATGTGACATCGTTCCTGATCAGATCATAACAGGCATCAGATCATGTCGTCTGTGGGAAGTTTAAAGGCATAAAACACGAGGCACGTTATGTGATATGATTCATTTTATATCATCACTAGCTGTTACACGCGACTTCGTTCGCTTGAACTTTTGTTATAATATAAGAGTTTTTGTTTCAGTTCAGAGTACGTTCAGCAAAAGAATTTCTCCTGTGAAAATATGCTTAACTTTTTCCTTGTATTTTACTCTTTTTAAAAAATAAAAAAACCATGCCTCAAAGCCAGGAAATAGATAACAAAGGCGTAACGACGCCTAAAGATACTATTACGCACATTTCTCACTTAGCGACAATGTATGTCTCGAGCCGATTCTGACGATTCTGACCATGGAGGAAGGAAATTTATGGAAACGACGCAAGACACCTTCACCACGCATTGAAGTGAAGCAGGGTGAGGAGGAGTGGGGGGGCATGGCCGGTGTGGAGGGGGCATGGCCGCTTCCACACAGACACGGGGAATATGTACAAAAACCTCAAGGGGACTCTAGGATAAAGGTGACGCCGCAATCTGGTCATGGATTATTATGTAACTCGATATGACAAATAAAAAATGAAGAATAAAATTTTTTGATATCCTGCTTAGTTTTCGAGATATTCCGTCCCAAATGTGAAATGGTTTTGGTTGAAATTCAGAAGAAAACATTGGTCAAAGTCAAATGTGATGATGGATTCTTATTTAAAAAGACGAGGCAAATGAAAAATAAAGAATAAAAATTTTCGATATCTCACCTAGTTCTAGAGATATACTGTATCAAAAGTGAGGTTGAAATGGAGAAGAAAAATTTCGCAAAAGTCAAATTTAATGATCGATTATTATGTAACACGACGAGACAAATCGAAAATAAAGAATAAAATTTTTCGATATCTTGCTTAGTTTTCGGGATATACTGGGAACATCGCAATTGTTTGGAAGCGCAATATCGCCGCTGCCGCCACTGCGCATGCGCGAGCCTGCTTCACCAATTTAACGTCACTTCTCCTCCATATATTTCCTTCCTCCATGATTCTGACATCATTGTAGTCAGAATTCAGCATGGCAGCCACTATCTTCATTCCATATCCACTGTGCACCAGTAGTCATTCTGGTCCAGGCTGCATCTCAATGTAACCACACAGTACAGCTCCTTAAAAATCAGCATTTTGATTTCTCACAAATATTATAACTGTTGAGTTTCCATTCATACTGAAAATAAAAACCGTTTACGTTTCACATAGTTTATTATAATTGAACATACTGTTACACTTTAGACTTTAGCACACATACATCTATACAGACGGACGAACAGGAAACGACTGACCAGTACCATGGAGGAAGGAAAGATATGGAGGAGAAGTGACGTTAAATCTGTGAAGCAGGCTCTAAACTCTCGCGCATGCACAGTGGTGGTAGCGGCGATATTGCGCTTCTAAAAAAATGCGATGTTCACATGCTGTGATAATTTCATTTTGTAATGTGTATAAGTGTTTTATAATGCAATCTTGTGTTGCGTACGGTTGCACAAATAGGCAAGAGAGGAAAGAAACTGGAATATCATTTCATAAGTAAGTTGAATTCTAATTATCGTTGTTGAAGTGGGCGGTAGGAATTGCAAACTTCGCTGCCTGTCTATAAATATTTAGTCATAGCTCTCAATGGGATGACTTTGTTCTCAAATTTTTGTTGGTGTAATATAGAAAATCAGCAGACCTTGCTATTTCGCACATAATAGACTAGCATTATTTTTTAACGAGTGTTGGAAATGAGATTTAAAGGGGTGTGTTTTACATCGCGATTCAGTGAATTTAGTATTGCGCTTTCTTTCGTCACGTTGCAGTTTATACTGACAATTTATGATGAAATTAAATATGTTAAATTATGCTATGCAATCTAGGAATCTTGATGAAGCAAACAATGTTGTTACTGCAAATACAGTTTGCGATTAAAATACGCGTGTGTGGGTATGTCTACACAGTTTGATTCTGTATCGGCAATTTAATGGAGATTGTGGTTAGGTCTAAATGCAGTCTGTACCAGAATGGTTTTGTTGTTCCATAAGGGACAAAGAATTTATCTATTACTGTTAGTAATTTCATGAGAACCAAGTTAGTGACAAAACGTGTATCGCGATGGAAACTACTTCCACTTCCAGCTATTCGCAATTAAGCTTACGATGTAGGGTAACAAAATAACTATTTTTATTCTGGCCTAAGCCTCATTTCAACCTAACCACAAGTGGTAGTAAAAACAACTGAAATATCCATTCTGCATGTCCACCATGTAATTCATTATGGCTTTGGCAGATTTAATTTTTAGTCCAGGCCGCATATCAACACAATCCCAGTATATCCCGAAAACTAAGCAAGATATCGAAAAATTTTATTCTTTATTTTCGATTTGTCGTGTTTCATAAGAATCGATCATTAAATTTGATTTTTGCGAAATTTTTGTTCTGTATTTCAACTCAAGACACCTCAGTTTTGATACAGTATATCTCGAAAACTAGGCGAGATCGAAATTTTTTTTTTATTTGTCTCGTCTTTTTAAATAAGAATCCGTCATCAAATTTGACTTTGACCAATTTTTTCTTCTGAATTTCAACCAAAAACATTTCACGTTTGAGACAGAATATCTCGAAAACTAAGCAGGATATCAAAAAAAAATATTTTTCATTTTTTATTTGTCTCATCGAGTTACATAATAATCTATCACCAGATTGCGGCGTCACGTTTATCCTTGAGGTTTTTGTACATATTCCCCGTGTCGGTATGGAAGCGGCCATGCTCCCACAATCCTCCTCCGCACGCCTTCACTTCAATGCGTGGTGAAGGTCTCTTGCGTCGTCTCCATATATTTCCTTCCTCCATGACCAGTACAGCATGTATGTACAAAGATCTCAGAACACTCAAAGAAAACACTCACATATATCGATATCATTTAACATGTTTTGACCAACTCAACACCCCCACTTCGAAACATTTGAATGATTTCCTTAAATAATACCTAAACCCAGACATCTCAGAAAGTCATACTGTTTCTCTTTTCCCAATCCTTTAGTCATGATATCTGCAGGCATATCAGCAATTTTAGTTCCCTCTTCACTTAGATAATCAAGTTTAGTTTCAACAGGAGTCTGTACAGTTTTACAGTCTGTAATATTGAACCTTTTCAATAATTGATCAATATAGTTCTCTTGACTTACAGCTAGCACTTCATTAGCCTTATCATATTTGATTTCCATTCCCAAACAATGTTTTAGCCATTCCTAAATCTTCACTTCAAACTCTCAAAAAAATTCAGTCTCACTTGAGTCATTGCAAAAAATCATCAACATACAACGCTACCATAGTAACTAAGCCTTCATCTTTATGTTTTGTGAACAAACAAGGTTCCAAATCAGATTTTTTGTAACCTATACAGCTTAAAACATCATTTACCCTTTGATTCCACACTCTGGATGATTGCTTTCAGCCATACATAGCGTTTTTTAACTTTAAAACTTTTCTTTTATCACTACAAAGATTTAAACCTTCAGGTTGTTGGCAGGAAAATATCCTCTTTAAGAATACCATTTAAAAAAGCAGTCTTAACATCAAGATGGGTAATGTTCAAATCTAGTTCAACATACAAAGCCATTAAAAGTCTAAGTGTTGAATGTCTTACCACAGGAGATAAGGTTTCACCATAATCAACTCCAGGTTTCTGAGTGGATCCTCTTGCTACTAATCTAGCACGATGTTGCACTTTACCTTCACTGTTGACTTTTATCTTGAACACCCACTTACACTGCACAGCACTTGCACCTTCTGGAAGATTTACCACTTCCCAAGCATCGTTGTCTTCAAAAGCTTGTTTCCATTGTTCTGCATCAGGTCTATCAAGGGCCTCCTACATGGTTGTCGGGTCCTCGAGTTGATCCAAAGTTCCAGCAAAAAAAAACAAGTATCATGCAATGAACTCTTCACAGGTTTGCTGCCGGATAGCGTTTGTGAACGACGAGCTTTCGGCGACCAACTCCGTCGCCATCTTCGGGTCTGATGTTAGCGCTGCGGCGACCAGAGCAGCTCTGGTCGCCGCAGCGCTAACATCAGACCCGAAGATGGCGACGGAGTTGGTCGCCGAAAGCTCGTCGTTCACAAACGCTCTCCGGCAGCAAACCTGTGAAGAGTTAATTGCATCGACACGCCGGGAAAGTCTTCGTTCGCACAACAAGTATCATAATCATCAAATCTTGTATTAGGTTTGGGTTGCCTTTGTGATCTTCTAGTTTTCTTTACTTCATCTTCTTGCGTAACACATTTTTTATCATCATCAGTTTCTTTCTCTGGTGTAACTACTTCTTTTGAGGCATCATGTAAGTCCTCTCTTAATGCAGTATCAGACTTCTTGTTTTCTTCATCATCCCCCACTGAAGTGATGATTTCTTCATGATTCCTTATTTCAGTTTCTGCATCATTAATATTTTCCATTATTGTCACATCTCGGCTTATCACTACATCATTTGTTTCAGGATCATAGAGTCTATAGCCTTTTGTAGTGTTGCTGTAGCCCACTAAGATCATTTCTTTTGCCTTTTTATCCCATTTCTTTCTCTTAACTTTGGGAATATGTACCATGACCTTGCTTCCAATTATTCTAAGATGACTAATGTTGGGTTTCTTGCCAGTCCATAGCTCATAGGGCGTTTTATTCCCTAAACTTAAAGTCACTGACTTATTTCTGAAATATACTGCACTATTAACAGTTTCAGCCCAAAATCTTTTTTCAAGTTTACCATCAAATAGTAAACATCTTGCCTTCTCTACAACAGTTCTATTCAACCTTTCTGCCATACCGTTTTGTTCTGGTGTATAGCTGTTGAATAACTGATGTATAATACCTTGTTTCTTCAACAAACTGTCGAAATTCACACCACAGAATTCTTTCCCGTTATCTGTTCTTACTATTTTGATTTTTCTTTCTTTTTGAGTCTCCACCATTTTCCGAAATTCTTGGAATTTTTCTGCAGTCTCATCTTTTGTCTTCAGAAAATACACAAATCCCATTCGGGTGTAATCATCTTCTAAAATGAGAAAATACTTTGCACCTCCTAGTGACATAACTTCTATTGGTCCACACAGGTCAGCATGAATTACTTCCAGTGGTTTAGAAGTTCTAGTGCCTCCATGTGGAAAAGGCTGCCTTGTTTGCTTGCCTTCATTACATACTACACAGTGTTGCTTGCTAATGTTAATGTCTTCACACACCATTCCCTCTACTGCACCATCTTTCATTTTAATAAGGTCCTTTGCATTTAGGTGACCTAATCTTCTATGCCAATCCTATGCGGTAATCATTCCCAAAAACTGATTTCTGTCGATATTTAGCTTGTACACACCATCAGTAAGATCTGCAGTTGCAACTCGTTCATTATGCCTGTTAAAAATATTGCATTGATCCCTATTAAATTCATCAGAATTTCCTTGTTCAATCAACTTACTCACAAAGAGCAAATTTGTAGTTAGTTCTGGAGCACACACAACATTTTTCACAGTAATATCAAAAGCGTCCTTTCCAACTACAGTTGTTAAATTAACTTCAGAGCACAACACTGGAATTTGTGTCTGATTCGCAGCCATTAGTTTATACACTTTAACATCATTTACTTTGTTTCTTATCCAGTCTTCATTTGCTGTGAGATGCACAATAGCCCCTGAATCAACATACCAGTCACTCTTGTTAAAAGAGCTACTTATAAACACTGCACTGAAAACGTTTGAAGTTTTTCTTTGTCTTGTATCATAGTCACTGTTAGGACACTCTCTTTTAAAATGTCCTGGTTTCTTGCAATTATAGCAGACAACGTCCTTCTTATTTTGGTTTCCCACTACATTTCCATTTCGGTGAGAAAACTTCGGCTTACCTTGCCAACTTTGACCTTAAAAGCACTTCTGGCACTAGTAACATCTTCTTCCATATCCAGAAGCTTACTTTTTATTGCGTCCGTTGTGATTTGAATTCCTGAATGCTCAATTGCCATTATCGTAGGAGAATATTTTTCGGCAATCCTTCTAACAATAACGAACCAATCCACTCATCACTAATACCAAAACCAGTTCCACGTAATTTCTGACCATTATCTACTACCTGGTTCACATAGCTCATCATTGCATTACAATTTTCTAGACGTGTTCTCAATAAATTAATTCTTCTTGCAAAACCAGAATCGTCGAACATTGACTTCAGCTTCTGCCACAAGTCCACTGTTGTTTTTGCTTCTTTTACATGCACATACAAAGATGGATCAATCGTTATAACTATCTTCGCTTTGGCCTTAGAATCTTCCACTGTAACTACTTCTGAGATACAATTCGCTAATCCTTCGAGAATAAGCTCATTTTCGATAGCGAACGCCCAATCTCCGTAGTTCTCGCGACGTTTCAGCTTCGGCACATTTACTAGATTTTTCGTCGCAATATTTATCATTTCTTCTCCGTGAACAACAACACACAAGGGACTTCAATGACACGTGGGTTTTATTCAGCGATTCCTGATACTTTTGATAATCTGAATCGTTTCCTGCACTGGGTACCTCGGCCCATAACATGTTGAGTTTCCATTGATACTGAAAATAAAGCCGTGTACGTTTCACATAGTTTATTATAATTGAACATACTGATACACTTTATACGTTAGCACACATACATCTATACAGACAGACGAACAGGAAACGACTGACCAGTACAGCATGTAGGTACAAAGATCTCAGAACACTCAAAGATAACACACACATATATCGATATCATTTAACTTGTTTTGACCATGGAGGAAGGAATATATGGAGACGAGATAACGCGAAATCCGTGAAACCTCGTGAAAAAAGTGTGCCTGCGCGGTGGACATCGTAGGAGTACCAAAACATTGGGCTGTTTGCACTGTGTCAGCTGCTGAGAATATTTCATTTTCTAATATTCTAAAGTTTTCTATAATGCCAAGTTGTGATGCATATGGTTGCTCAAACAGACGAGATAGGAAAAAACCTGGAATAGCGTTTCATAAGTAAGTCACATTGTAATTATCGTTCTTGAAGTATCTGACAGGCAACCGCAACATTAGTGCCATTCGCTATAAATTTATTCATTGCTCTCAATAGGATCATATTATTCTCAAATTTTTGTTGGTGTAGTGTAGACAATTAGTATATGTTACTATTTTGCACCTGAAAAGCTAACCTTATTGTAGACAAATGTTGTAAATTTAATTTTAAACGTGATGTAATAAACTTTGCTGACGGAAATGTAGTTCGCGATGCATTTCTTGTGTTTAGATGTGTCTACATAGTTTGGTTTTGTAGCGGCAATATTAATGGAAATATTAGCAGGTTGAAATGCGGTGTATACCAGAAGAGAACAAACAATTTATTTGTTATTAGCTGTTAGCTTCTGATTTTTGAATGTACTGATTTTTCTAGCAAAATTATATAGGCCACTACCAGTACAATATCTTCTAAGTAAGCTCAGAAACTATGAGGTTTTATGAAGTATTAATTTTTTTTAGGCTCTAAACATGCTTATGCTTATGCTTTTTTTTAAAATTTCAGATATGACTTGTTTCTGTTTGTAAATATGTCTACAAGTATATTTCTAGATTTTGAAATCTTCCTTGTCAATTACTGAAATAGAATGTGAAAATATAACCTATTTGAACATCAACTAAAATTTAAGGACTGTAGAAATAAACAGTTTGTTATTCAAGTTAAAAAAATTACCTGCTCATTAAGTTACGTACGAATTCATCATCAAATATGGATATGGCGATAGTTTTTTTTCTGGTCCAGGCCCCATTTCAACCTAACCACGTCAATTTTAAGGTACAATATCTCGAGAACTAAGCGAGATATCAAAAAATTTTATTCTTTACTTTCAGTTTCCCTCATCGAGTTATATAAGAATTCGTCATCAAATTGCGGCGCCACGGTTATCGTTGAATCCCCTCATAACCTAACAACCTCACCTTTGAGACAGTATATATCGCGAACTAAGCGAGATATCGAAAAATTTTATTCTTTATTTTCTATTTGTATTGTCGTGTTACATAAGAATCTATCACCAAATTTGACTTTGGGGACACGTTTCTTCTGAATTTCAACCAGAAACTCCACTCTTTTGAGACAGTATATCTCGAGAACTAAGCACGATATCAAAAAATTTTATTATTCATTTTTGATGTGTCTCGTCGAGTTACACAATAATCCATCATCAAATTGCGGTGCCACGGTTGTCTTATTATTCCCTTGAGGTTTTTGTGCATATTTCCGTGTTTCTCTGGTCAAGCAATATGGCGGCCTCCCCTCCCCACTTGTCTCCACCCGGTTTCACTCCAGTATGTGGCGAAGGTCCCTTGCGTCGTCTCCATATATTCCTTCCTCCATGGTTTTGACCAACTCAACAATAACATAGGCCTATATTATGAACGAAATGACGATGTGGTAGATCAGATGTCATAATATTTAATGCCCATAAGTGAAAACTTCTGCTTGTTATCTTACCGACAGTATGGATTTAAAAAAATTAACGCTAAGTACGATTTATATTACCTTCTCCTGAACTATTATTATGGATGTTTTGAAACAAATTTGGTATACTGTGATATATGATGTCACTAAATTGGCATTTATTAAAGCAGTTATCATTCTGATCCAGGTTGCATTACGACCAAGCCACAAACTCCACTAATATTGTTGCTAGAAATTGAAAGCTTCTATCTCTCACGCATTAATACATTCACTGTATTGCATGTTACTGACGTCGTGAATGGCTATATAAACTTGACCCACAGTTTCAGATTGTAATACCAAAGCAAACGCTAAAAGCCTGAATAATGATTCTAGCATTATGGCTTTCGTAAAATACGGAAAAAATGTCGAAATACGTTTACTACGGCGTCAGCATCATGAAGATTATTAAAGCAACCTAATTTTAAAATGTATACTAAAATTCTTGTAACTTGCTAAGTCCAGTATTCATTACAATCCTTAACAGAACTTACGCTAATATTGCGGGTCAAGTTTACATAGCGATACAGTGATTGTGTTATCGTGTGTGATTTATTTAATAATGAAGGTGTATACGAAATAATGAAATTACTTGTCGTAATTTACGTTGTGCTAATTAGGAATCCAGATATAGAAAATGTTGCTATTATTTGAAATACAGTTGCATTTTGTAATGCACTTAATGTGCTAAGTAGTGTCCGTATCGTTTGATTTTGTAGCGACAACATTAACGGTGATTAGGTTGAAATAATACCTGGACCAGAATGTTCTTGTTGCAGCTTAAGGCAGGAGGAATTTAGCTACTATTAGCAATAGATAAGCTGATTTCATAAGTGCCATCTTAGTGATGACGATATAAACTACTCCCAATATTGTTTCTTCAAACGA
Organism: Vandiemenella viatica; assembly: GCA_031002005.1. Classification (NCBI taxonomy): domain Eukaryota; kingdom Metazoa; phylum Arthropoda; class Insecta; order Orthoptera; family Morabidae; genus Vandiemenella; species Vandiemenella viatica. Next base: position 159,910,765 of record JARYHS010011408.1, on the reverse strand, counting down.
AAAGTTTCTACCTTACGCCATTGGGTATATTCGTTTTAAGTGGTATCTGCAGAATATTAAACAATAAGTAAAAAGTGCTGTTTTGATAGTCATAGGCTACTGTTTGTATTGATTACTACAAAAATTTTGAAGAAAAAATTTAAAAAAAAGGGATAGCTATCTTTGGGTAAGTATTAAATTTTGGCAAACATAATTTGATTTGTTACAGAGAATGTATGGCAGCAAACAAGAAGACACTTAGGAAATAAATTGAACCAAGGTAGAATCAAAATCATTACACATTTGTCATGAATATACAAATAGTCTACAATGACATTTTGCGCACGACCATTTTACGCCTTTTAGTGAACTAAGTTTGGTGTTGGTATACTCTTAGTGTTTTACAATTTTTTTGAAAGCTTTGATTTTTCACGTATATTATGAAACACATATTACGATGTGATACCTTAAACGCCATACAATTTCATGTATGAAAATGAAGACATATTTTTGTGAATATACGATTTAAATTAAAAAAAAAAAAAAATAGGTTAAGTACAGATTTACATTTCCTGCTCTGTCTACGAAGTAGGAAACTCTTTGTTGTTTGAGAATTAACGGCAATTTCTAAAAGAACGTTTTTGCGGGTTAAAAACTATCCTATGTCACTTCGCAGACAATTAACTACCTTCATGCCGAATTTCATTTAAATATTTAATTTAATTGCAATGGAGCACAGGCTCCGGTGGCAATTTCCCTACACACCCATCTTCCCCCTATCCTGCACCTACCTACATTTGCCCTCTACAAATTTTATCTTTAAATTCTTTCTAAGTTTTCGGTAAATTATTCATCATTTCTCTTGGTAACATCATTCCAATCCCTGACACCCCTACCTAAAAAAGAGAATCTTCCTACACCCTTGTGCCTGAAATCGAGTGCCAGCTTGTGGTCATGGTCATCTTTTCCCTTCCATGCACTACTTTTCATACCTATTGCAATATCTTTCCATGCCTCATCGCCAGTATATGCCCTGTACACTCCCATGACCCTCCTCATTCTCCTCCTGTCTTGCAATGAATCCCATTCCAGCTCCTTTATCATATCCGTCACTGATTGTATTCTGCGATAATTTCCAGAAACAAATCTAGCAGCCCTTTTTTGCACCCTCTCCAACTCCTGTATTTGATACGTAAAATGAGGGTCCCATACTACACTACCATATTCGAGCAATGGTCTCGCCAAAGTTTTGTAACCCAATTCCTTGACTTCTCTCGTACATCCCCTCATCACTCTCTCCAACAAGTGCAGAACTTTGAAACCTTTTCCTACCACCTGTCCTATGTGTCCTGCCCAGTTAAGTTTGTTATCAAAAGTAATTCCAAGATATTTATATTTCAAGTCTTCAGCAAGCAATTCTTTCCCCAACTTATATTCATAATTAACCTTTTGTTTTTTATTTGTGTATCTAATAAGCTGACTTTTCTTTGCATTTATCTTCATTCCATGTTTACCAACCCAATTAGATATCCTGTCCAGATCACCCTGCAACTGTTTACAATGCTCTCTCGTTTTGATTCTTTTATACAGCATTATGTCATCTGAAAACAATCTAATTTCAGATAGTAAACACAATTTTTCATTAGAATAATGAATAGCAATGGTCCCAATACGCTACCCTGTGGCACACCCATTTTTACTTCAACTTCTTTTGATACTACATTTCCTACCCTAACTTTCTGTTTTCTACCTTTTAAAAATTCTTATCCATTCCAATGGTTTTTACCTTATTTACTACCATTTATATGTTGAGTTATTAAGGCGTGATTGATACAAGGAGTATATCCAAACATACATCCCAACTTTCTCATTTATAGGGTTATAGATATTATATGTATTTCCAGAAATATTTGATTAGCTGTTATTGAATACCTCTCAAATAATTGAAGATGGTTCAACTGGCACGCAAAACCAAAATTATGTGAGGGGGGTTAATTCTTACTTTCATGATGGTAGAAGGATTGGCGGCTGTCTTTGGCAAGCGTTTCCCAAGGGATTCCTCGAATATTTTCCCCCAAGGATGTTTAGGGCATCTGTCCTCTTGATTTTGTTGATATTCTCTTCAACTGGGAACGCTTGCAACATTGAGGATCTCCAGCAAGCTCCTGAAGCAGGCCTTCCGAGCCTCTCCCCCGTGCAACATGTCGCATGCCTCTGATGACCAAAAGTTGGTGTGGACATAGCTAAAGTCTTCATCATGGAATAAAGCTAAAATCATTTTGCTACAAAAGACGGAAATATACATAACATCAAAAACTACCGACTAATATGCTTGCTGGCTATTATATACAATGTTTTTACAAAGGTCTTGAACCGAATCTCTTCCACCCTTGATTCTGTCTAACCCATTGAGCAAGCAGGGTTCCGCAGCATCTTTAGCACAATCAACCACATTCTTACCCTGCGAGAACTAATTAACCGCACTAACGAATACCAGATGCCACTTTGTGTAGCCTTTGTTGATTTCGAAAAAGCATTTGATTCAGTAAGTCACAAGGCTGTCCAGCAAGGCTTAGCTGAACATGGCGTGAATACAACTTATATCAGAGTGTTCGATTACATCTACGTCACCTACTCAAACTTTATCAACGTTAGAGCACCAACTACTGAATTCCGAGTTGAAAGAGATATTAAGCAAGGTGATCCCATCTCTCCAAAATTATTTTCAGCTGTCTTGGTGATGGAAATGTCAAAACTAGAATGGACGGACAGAGGAATTAGAATCAATAGCAGAAGACTTAACAACTTGAGATTTGCTGATGACATAGCGCTTGTGGCTAACGACATTGATGAACTCCAAATCTTGATTACTGACTTCGCCTCCGAGTGTAAGGTACTTGGCCTAAGAATGAATCTATGTCTAATAAATGGATAACAGGGGGGAATGTGCAACTATATAATAAATCTTTAGAACTTATTAATGAGTACATTAATCTCGGCCAGTTTGTAAACATGAAAGGTGATATAATGCCTGAAATTTTCCGTCGCATCTAGCTGGTATGCCAAGCTTTTAGGAGGCAGTCTATTGTTCTCTACACTAATATGCCCACAAATCTAAAGGAAATAGGTTTATGACCCTTCCTGAGCTGGCATAAGGCTGTGAGATCTGGACACTAAGCGAATTTACAAAAGGTAAACTAAGAACTGCCCAAAAAGTTTTTCAAAGGTCAATGTTAGGTTTAACATGAAAAGAGGAACCGAGATTATTTCAGTTACAAAAGTCACAGTCATCTTAGAGAAAACAGCATCCTGGAAGTCTTAATGGGCCGGCCATATTGCGCGGATAAAACCCAAATAGTGGATCCCAAAAGATCAACATAGACCAAGAGGAAGACCACCAGACCGATGAGAAAAGGGACAAACGCAGGGTTACCGGCATTAACTGACAGAGGATCGCCCAACATGTAACTAGAGAAGAATGCTGAAGTTCTCCCTGAATTCATGACTTTAAGAGGCCACATCAGTAAATGATTGATCTGGCTGATTACTGAAAAAATTGATTAGCCTGTTTTGAAAATCTTGAATTAATTTCAAAACTCTTATCAGGCATTACATTTTACCATATCTCGAAGATATTCTAACATGTGACAATAAATATATAAAAAATAAAGAAAAACATATTTTTTTCTATTCTTTCTTCCAATAATGTCTGGCCTATATGTGAATCATTCAGTTTTTATGGACACATTCAAGTGGAGCTACACAGCAAGGATGAAGGTATTATAGAGTTTCTAATCACGGAGCCTAAGCACTGAAGACGAGATTCAATCATTCTTTTTGAATTGGTAGAGATTGTTGACTCTGACTAAACTTTGATTTCCACATTAATATTTTATTAAAAATAAACATATTATAACAAAGAATAAAGGGATTTATATAAAAAAATTGCTTTTATTAAGCCTATGGTTTGCACGAATTAACTTGAATTACATATTCGTATTTTCTATTAAAGGCATTTGTCATCTGAACAATTATTTAGAAGTTTAGCATTTTGTTTTCATTTAACAGTTGGAACAGTCTTAAAAATTGTAAGAGAAAAAAATAATGGTATATGGTAAATACTTTAACACACAAGCATCAATCGGTGTATAAACATGGACGCTATAATAACTAAACGAGGCATTATAAAAGCCTGGAATGTAATTCGACGAAAGTTACTCGAGCATAAGCCTAGTCAGAATGACTGAAAACATTTTCAATAATTTGTTAAGACCTGTGAAGGAAAATATTGAAAAAGGTGTTCTTACCTCAGCTACATATACAGCAACTTCTGGCCTGGTCAAAGATTTCTTGAAGTCACTAAAGAGAAATTAGTGAAATTATGATTCTCTGTATGGTGTTCGAAATAAGAATGATTCACTCGTGACTGGAAACACCTATTACTATTGATGAAGATGTTATTCCAATAGATGGTAATCAATATGAAAGAAAAAAATCGTTAATGGAACTATTGTTTTTTAAGAAATTACTGCCTAGTACTTTGAAAGCTAATTTGAAATAGTAAGCGACACATCTGCTCACAGAGTAATTTGCAATCCATCCATGTTCTGAAATCTCCTTAGAGTTTTAAGTCTGGATCTGATCTTCGCCACATGAAGGAATATGTGTATTGGAACGATCTAAATGACTTTTTTGAAAGACTGAAGTTTCTCACAGCGTCGACATCAGCAGCACATATAGTGCACTCCAAGGAATTTTTGTTAGTGATTAAAGAACTTCGTGTAAGAGAGACTAAGTTGCAGAACTATATAGACCAACAAGAAGGCGTCGTGTATTAATCAAAGGACGATCTGTGGCCAGCTGAAATTGTGGAAATGATCCCATATGCTCGTTAAAACAGCGGCTACAAGTACATACTGATGATGATTGATAATAGCTACTTATTTAAACTTTGCATGGGCAGTACCTCTCAAGACCATTATAGGCAGTGTGATTCCTGATGCTATGAAGAGAATACTAAGTGGTATTCATGTTCCTAAAAACTCACAGACTTACAACTGGAAAGAGTTTTACAATTCATTTATATTACTCACTACTCAACATATACTCATCTGAAAACAACTGAACTATTAAGCATTCAATGTGGCAATATTCAGCAGCCGTGGTTCACATTGACGGATTTAACTTCTTTCTCAGTTAATTTTCAAATTATAACAAGTTTCATAATACTAACAAAAAGAGCCCTCTGATGCTAACGACAATCCTTCACTTTTAATATTGGGCTTCCTTGTTAATACTACCACACCAGCAAAATTCAGTATGGTGTGATCCTGTCATAATCAGTAGATTTAAAGAGCAGTTTAAGAAAGGCTATCAACCAAACTAGTCAACTGAAATGTTTGCCATCAGAAAAGTGAAATTAACAAATCCTATAACGTCATTGCTTAAAGATTATCAGTGTAAAATATTACAGGAAGAATTACAATTAACAAAACACCCAAGCTTTTTTTTTTTTTTTTTTTTTTTTTTTTTTTTTTTTTTTTTTTTTTTTTTTTTTTTTTTTCCCTTGCTGAACGAATGATGAGGGAAAGGAAGAAAATGAAACTAGCTAGGTTCGATAGCTCACATAACACATTGATAAATATAAAATATTTTGTCAGAGTCGTATTTGAACCATAAGGATTTATTTTAAAATAAACATAGATTTTAATAAAGTAGTATTCGATGCAGTTGGAGGCAGCCAAGCCAGGTAGTAAGCGCTATCTCAGCGAAGTTTATTCACAAAACCTGCTGATAAACTGAGTCAATCATCAGAGCCGACTTGAACTGCCTAAATGAAGTCAATGGAGTCGACCTCCTAAGTAATGACATATTTCTTGCTCTCAGTCCGCGATTAGCTTTTATCGAGTCGTTATGAGTAACTAACAGCTGGGCCAACTCTCTTAAGCTTTAGTCTTTACACCATGTAGGCCTTCGCAACATCATGGGGCCGGGTATTCCATCTAGCCATTCAGTGACCATTCAACCAACCCTTAATTCTTCAGTCTATCTTCAATTATATGCAGAAGTATCGATCATAGGCGTAGCAGGACAAATCCTTGCAGGTCATATTATCAGCTGTATTGTCTACAGTCTTCACTGATCATTGAATGGGATTCTGTAAACTGTTAGCCGTCTGTTATCATTTATCAGGATAGATTCACAACTAACCACTTAACACGAGCTAGTCTTCCTTATCCTGGGTTGCTGAACCTATTAATCAGCTGCTGTAAAAATAATCCTGACTTTAGTAATCCGCTAGACTGGATAAAAGAGCTTCATATCAAGATACAAGAGATTTCTTCAGCTACATAAACGTCACGAAGTTAGAAAACTCTCCCCTAGATTCCCATGACATCACTCGGCTACCCCTTTCAGTGCTGTCAATTAGAGAGTAAAAATTTATTTAAACTTGAATCTTTTATTTTTCCCATACATTAGTATATATAAAACTATGGCAAATACATCGTATAGATAAACGAGTTTAGCACTAAATATTTGACTTTTTTTTTACAGTGAATGGACAAAAAAAAAAAATCATACGACATATTTTCATAACTCATGGGTAATTGGTTTATTTTTCCATTCATTTACAGTGTGTGGATAAAAGATTAAACACTAATATATTTGACTTTTTACAGTTCAGGGATAAAGAATTTTTGGCAACGTACTTGACTGCTCAGTGCACTGTATAACGCGTGATAACATTAAACTTTTTACAGTGCATCATCCGCAATTTACCGAGAACTGACATTTAATACTTATTACTAAATTATATTCCACTGAAAAAATCCCACAGCATATAACACTATCAACTACTCACTATCACTCATGTTATCACTAATCACAACAGATGATCATATATATTACTAGCAGTTACCCACGACTTCGTTCGCGTGGAAAATATTGTAATATAAGATTTTCTTGAGAGGTCTGGTCGCTCAGTCGTTAGGGCGTCCAACTGGAGATGGAAAAGTCCCCATCTTGAATCCCAGTCTCGGCGAGGATTTTCAAAGGTCCTTAGCTCGACCTTCACCTCTGGCATAGGTTGTTGTGTGATGTGAATTACGCCAGAATGCTCACTTAGTTCTGATTCCGTGTTGAACTGTGAGTCCTCTATGTCCGGTAGGATTACTGGGTTACGTTAAGAGGCTATGAAAGGGGCTGACTGCGGAGACGTAAAGATGCCTTGTCACCAGGTCAATACGACCATAAAATTATTTTAGAGCTATTTTATTAGTAATAGTAGTAATAAATGTTGCAATAAAATAACAAAAAATTATTTATGTTCCACAACTACTTCACTGAATTTTTAAAACAATAAAAATATTCTGTTTGTTAGGAGTATTTTCAGTTTAATATATCCGTATATACAATATTGGGGATTTGTCTCCTAGGTTTTGGCTATTTTCAAAGCCCTAGTTTTCTTACATTTCTTTGAAATATTTGAATTTCGTTTACCCAGCATCTCTTAAAATTACTAATTTCATCTCGCGAATAAAAGTGAATATAGTTTTAACTAATGGAAGCTCAAAACGTCAAAATATTAGCAATACATTGATGGAATCGACTAAATATAAACAACAAAAAATACTATTATCCAAACAGCAAATAAATACATAAGTGGCCCAAGAACGTTCATTACCGTTAAAAAAATTGCAATACTAAAAATGAATATTTTGATTTTCATTGAATATCTGAAAAAAATCTTTTTAAAAAATAGAACTTAACTCTTAGAATATTGATTTTGTTTTGTGGATATATTGGTTCCAACAATAGAAATTTAGATATTATAGTAGTAATTGATCCTTTTATCCATAATGATAAGTGGTATTGTAGTAAAGGTTTCTCTATCTATGGAAACAGATGAATTGCCTGTAGACCAGTTTATTATAGTTCATTCGGTTCAAGTTTACGTCCCGATACACATCAATAACTTAAGATAAAATTATTGTATCAATGCGCCTGTGATTGAGGCTTTGATTTTGTAGCGACAATATTAACGGAGATTGTGGTTAGATTGAAATTCTGCCTGGAGCAGAATGAAAACAAAACCTTCTTGTCACAGCAAAAGGCAAGAGAAATTTAGTTATCAGTTATTTAAGAAACGTTAATAAGCACTACGTCACGGTGTGACGTGATGTATCGCGACGTAAACTACTCCCCAAAAAAGAAACAGGAAATAAATTAAACCGAGATAGAACTACGACATTTTTCACTTTAGTGATCCGACTTTCGAGCTGGTATACTCATAGCATTATACCATTTTTTAAAATTATGGTGTATTATTTGATATGTCATACTATTTTATGTACGCAAATGAAAACATCTCTTTGCGAACTTGACAACAGTACCTACCTTTTTTTTTTTTTTTATTTAAGGTTAAGTACAGATTTGTATTTCCTGTTTCCAAACTATTATTTGTCAAGTGCGTCGGTTTTATGGCTTTTAAACTAAACACAAACTTGCATATGTAAGAAGGTTTATGCTTTTATTTCTGAAAAGTAGCGTTTGTGATTTACGTAAAAAGCAAAGAATAAACATGGAACGGCTATCTACGAAGTAGGAAACTCTTTGTTGTTTCCGAATTGATATTAATGGCAATTTCTAAAAGAACTATGCGTTTTTGCGGAATAAAATCTATCCTATGTCACTTCGCACGCAATTAACTAACTTCATGCCAAATTTCATTTAAGTATGTTGATTTATTAAGGTGTTATTGATTCCAGAAGTACATCCAAATACACATCCGAACTTTCTCGTTTCTCATTTATAGATATATAGATTATCAATTATATAGTAATATTGACATTATTAATAAGTGTATGTACTGTTCCAATCCCCGCGATTATTCTCACATG
>JARYHS010011408.1:159610949-159900886 GCA_031002005.1 Vandiemenella viatica | reverse complement strand
TTCACGCATTAATACATTCACTGTATTGCATGTTACTGACGTCGTGAATGGCTATATAAACTTGACCCACAGTTTCAGATTGTAATACCAAAGCAAACGCTAAAAGCCTGAATAATGATTCTAGCATTATGGCTTTCGTAAAATACGGAAAAAATGTCGAAATACGTTTACTACGGCGTCAGCATCATGAAGATTATTAAAGCAACCTAATTTTAAAATGTATACTAAAATTCTTGTAACTTGCTAAGTCCAGTATTCATTACAATCCTTAACAGAACTTACGCTAATATTGCGGGTCAAGTTTACATAGCGATACAGTGATTGTGTTATCGTGTGTGATTTATTTAATAATGAAGGTGTATACGAAATAATGAAATTACTTGTCGTAATTTACGTTGTGCTAATTAGGAATCCAGATATAGAAAATGTTGCTATTATTTGAAATACAGTTGCATTTTGTAATGCACTTAATGTGCTAAGTAGTGTCCGTATCGTTTGATTTTGTAGCGACAACATTAACGGTGATTAGGTTGAAATAATACCTGGACCAGAATGTTCTTGTTGCAGCTTAAGGCAGGAGGAATTTAGCTACTATTAGCAATAGATAAGCTGATTTCATAAGTGCCATCTTAGTGATGACGATATAAACTACTCCCAATATTGTTTCTTCAAACGAAAAGTTTCTACCTTACGCCATTGGGTATATTCGTTTTAAGTGGTATCTGCAGAATATTAAACAATAAGTAAAAAGTGCTGTTTTGATAGTCATAGGCTACTGTTTGTATTGATTACTACAAAAATTTTGAAGAAAAAATTTAAAAAAAAGGGATAGCTATCTTTGGGTAAGTATTAAATTTTGGCAAACATAATTTGATTTGTTACAGAGAATGTATGGCAGCAAACAAGAAGACACTTAGGAAATAAATTGAACCAAGGTAGAATCAAAATCATTACACATTTGTCATGAATATACAAATAGTCTACAATGACATTTTGCACACGACCATTTTACGCCTTTTAGTGAACTAAGTTTGGTGTTGGTATACTCTTAGTGTTTTACAATTTTTTTGAAAGCTTTGATTTTTCACGTATATTATGAAACACATATTACGATGTGATACCTTAAACGCCATACAATTTCATGTATGAAAATGAAGACATATTTTTGTGAATATACGATTTAAACAATAAAAAAAAAAAAAATAGGTTAAGTACAGATTTACATTTCCTGCTCTGTCTACGAAGTAGGAAACTCTTTGTTGTTTGAGAATTAACGGCAATTTCTAAAAGAACGTTTTTGCGGGTTAAAAACTATCCTATGTCACTTCGCAGACAATTAACTACCTTCATGCCGAATTTCATTTAAATATTTAATTTAATTGCAATGGAGCACAGGCTCCGGTGGCAATTTCCCTACACACCCATCTTCCCCCTATCCTGCACCTACCTACATTTGCCCTCTACAAATTTTATCTTTAAATTCTTTCTAAGTTTTCGGTAAATTATTCATCATTTCTCTTGGTAACACATTCCAATCCCTGACACCCCTACCTAAAAAAGAGAATCTTCCTACACCCTTGTGCCTGAAATCGAGTGCCAGCTTGTGGTCATGGTCATCTTTTCCCTTCCATGCACTACTTTTCATACCTATTGCAATATCTTTCCATGCCTCATCGCCAGTATATGCCCTGTACACTCCCATGACCCTCCTCATTCTCCTCCTGTCTTGCAATGAATCCCATTCCAGCTCCTTTATCATATCCGTCACTGATTGTATTCTGCGATAATTTCCAGAAACAAATCTAGCAGCCCTTTTTTGCACCCTCTCCAACTCCTGTATTTGATACGTAAAATGAGGGTCCCATACTACACTACCATATTCGAGCAATGGTCTCGCCAAAGTTTTGTAACCCAATTCCTTGACTTCTCTCGTACATCCCCTCATCACTCTCTCCAACAAGTGCAGAACTTTGAAACCTTTTCCTACCACCTGTCCTATGTGTCCTGCCCAGTTAAGTTTGTTATCAAAAGTAATTCCAAGATATTTATATTTCAAGTCTTCAGCAAGCAATTCATTCCCCAACTTATATTCATAATTAACCTTTTGTTTTTTATTTGTGTATCTAATAAGCTGACTTTTCTTTGCATTTATCTTCATTCCATGTTTACTAACCCAATTAGATATCCTGTCCAGATCACCCTGCAACTGTTTACAATGCTCTCTCGTTTTGATTCTTTTATACAGCATTATGTCATCTGAAAACAATCTAATTTCAGATAGTAAACACAATTTTTCATTAGAATAATGAATAGCAATGGTCCCAATACGCTACCCTGTGGCACACCCATTTTTACTTCAACTTCTTTTGATACTACATTTCCTACCCTAACTTTCTGTTTTCTACCTTTTAAAAATTCTTATCCATTCCAATGGTTTTTACCTTATTTACTACCATTTATATGTTGAGTTATTAAGGCGTGATTGATACAAGGAGTATATCCAAACATACATCCCTAACTTTCTCATTTATAGGGTTATAGATATTATATGTATTTCCAGAAATATTTGATTAGCTGTTATTGAATACCTCTCAAATAATTGAAGATGTTTCAACTGGCACGCAAAACCAAAATTATGTGAGGGGGGTTAATTCTTACTTTCATGATGGTAGAAGGATTGGCGGCTGTCTTTGGCAAGCGTTTCCCAAGGGATTCCTCGAATATTTTCCCCCAAGGATGTTTAGGGCATCTGTCCTCTTGATTTTGTTGATATTCTCTTCAACTGGGAACGCTTGCAACATTGAGGATCTCCAGCAAGCTCCTGAAGCAGGCCTTCCGAGCCTCTCCCCCGTGCAACATGTCGCATGCCTCTGATGACCAAAAGTTGGTGTGGACATAGCTAAAGTCTTCATCATGGAATAAAGCTAAAATCATTTTGCTACAAAAGACGGAAATATACATAACATCAAAAACTACCGACTAATATGCTTGCTGGCTATTATATACAATGTTTTTACAAAGGTCTTGAACCGAATCTCTTCCACCCTTGATTCTGTCTAACCCATTGAGCAAGCAGGGTTCCGCAGCATCTTTAGCACAATCAACCACATTCTTACCCTGCGAGAACTAATTAACCGCACTAACGAATACCAGATGCCACTTTGTGTAGCCTTTGTTGATTTCGAAAAAGCATTTGATTCAGTAAGTCACAAGGCTGTCCAGCAAGGCCTTAGCTGAACATGGCGTGAATACAACTTATATCAGAGTGTTCGATTACATCTACGTCACCTACTCAAACTTTATCAACGTTAGAGCACCAACTACTGAATTCCGAGTTGAAAGAGATATTAAGCAAGGTGATCCCATCTCTCCAAAATTATTTTCAGCTGTCTTGGTGATGGAAATGTCAAAACTAGAATGGACGGACAGAGGAATTAGAATCAATAGCAGAAGACTTAACAACTTGAGATTTGCTGATGACATAGCGCTTAGTGGCTAACGACATTGATGAACTCCAAATCTTGATTACTGACTTCGCCTCCGAGTGTAAGGTACTTGGCCTAAGAATGAATCTATGTCTAATAAATGGATAACAGAGGGGAATGTGCAACTATATAATAAATCTTTAGAACTTATTAATGAGTACATTAATCTCGGCCAGTTTGTAAACATGAAAGGTGATATAATGCCTGAAATTTTCCGTCGCATCTAGCTGGTATGCCAAGCTTTTAGGAGGCAGTCTATTGTTCTCTACACTAATATGCCCACAAATCTAAAGGAAATAGTTTATGACCCTTCCTGAGCTGGCATATGGCTGTGAGATCTGGACACTAAGCGAATTTACAAAAGGTAAACTAAGAACTGCCCAAAAAGTTTTTCAAAGGTCAATGTTAGGTTTAACATGAAAAGAGGAACCGAGATTATTTCAGTTACAAAAGTCACAGTCATCTTAGAGAAAACAGCATCCTGGAAGTGTTAATGGGCCGGCCATATTGCGCGGATAAAACCCAAATAGTGGATCCCAAAAGATCAACATAGACCAAGAGGAAGACCACCAGACCGATGAGAAAAGGACAAACGCAGGGTTACCGGCATTAACTGACAGAGGATCGTCCAACATGTAACTAGAGAAGAATGCTGAAGTTCTCCCTGAATTCATGACTTTAAGAGGCCACATCAGTAAATGATTGATCTGGCTGATTACTGAAAAAATTGATTAGCCTGTTTTTGAAAATCTTGAATTAATTTCAAAACTCTTATCAGGCATTACATTTTACCATATCTCGAAGATATTCTAACATGTGACAATAAATATATAAAAAATAAAGAAAAACATATTTTTCTATTCTTTTCTTCCAATAATGTCTGGCCTATATGTGAATCATTCAGTTTTTATGGACACATTCAAGTGGAGCTACACAGCAAGGATGAAGGTATTATAGAGTTTCTAATCACGGAGCCTAAGCACTGAAGACGAGATTCAATCATTCTTTTTGAATTGGTAGAGATTGTTGACTCTGACTAAACTTTGATTTCCACATTAATATTTTATTAAAAATAAACGTATTATAAACAAAGAATAAAGGGATTTATATAAAAAAATTGCTTTTATTAAGCCTATGGTTGCACGAATTAACTTGAATTACATATTCGTATTTTCTATTAAAGGCATTTGTCATCTGAACAATTATTTAGAAGTTTAGCATTTTGTTTTCATTTAACAGTTGGAACAGTCTTAAAAATTGTAAGAGAAAAAAATAATGGTATATGGTAAATACTTTAACACACAAGCATCAATCGGTGTATAAACATGGACGCTATAATAACTAAACGAGGCATTATAAAAGCCTGGAATGTAATTCGACGAAAGTTACTCGAGCATAAGCCTAGTCAGAATGACTGAAAACATTTTCAATAATTTGTTAAGACCTGTGAAGGAAAATATTGAAAAGGTGTTCTTACCTCAGCTACATATACAGCAACTTCTGGCCTGGTCAAAGATTTCTTGAAGTCACTAAAGAGAAATGAGTGAAATTATGATTCTCTGTATGGTGTTCGAAATAAGAATGATTCACTCGTGACTGGAAACACCTATTACTATTGATGAAGATGTTATTCCAATAGATGGTAATCAATATGAAAGAAAAAAATCGTTAATGGAACTATTGTTTTTTAAAGAAATTACTGCCTAGTACTTTGAAAGCTAATTTGAAATAGTAAGCGACACATCTGCTCACAGAGTAATTTGCAATCCATCCATGTTCTGAAATCTCCTTAGAGTTTTAAGTCTGGATCTGATCTTCGCCACATGAAGGAATATGTGTATTGGAACGATCTAAATGACTTTTTTGAAAGACTGAAGTTTCTCACAGCGTCGACATCAGCAGCACATATAGTGCACTCCAAGGAATTTTTGTTAGTGATTAAAGAACTTCGTGTAAGAGACACTAAGTTGCAGAACTATATAGACCAACAAGAAGGCGTCGTGTATTAATCAAAGGACGATCTGTGGCCAGCTGAAATTGTGGAAATGATCCCATATGCCCGTTAAAACAGCGGCTACAAGTACATACTGATGATGATTGATAATAGCTACTTATTTAAACTTTGCATGGGCAGTACCTCTCAAGACCATTATAGGCAGTGTGATTCCTGATGCTATGAAGAGAATACTAAGTGGTATTCATGTTCCTAAAAACTCACAGACTTACAACTGGAAAGAGTTTTACAATTCATTTATATTACTCACTACTCAACATATACTCATCTGAAAACAACTGAACTATTAAGCATTCAATGTGGCAATATTCAGCAGCCGTGGTTCACATTGACGGATTTAACTTCTTTCTCAGTTAATTTTCAAATTATAACAAGTTTCATAATACTAACAAAAAGAAGCCCTCTGATGCTAACGACAATCCTTCACTTTTTCCTTGTTAATACTACCACACCAGCAAAATTCAGTATGGTGTGATCCTGTCATAATCAGTAGATTTAAAGAGCAGTTTAAGAAAGGCTATCAACCAAACTAGTCAACTGAAATGTTTGCCATCAGAAAAGTGAAATTAACAAATCCTATAACGTCATTGCTTAAAGATTATCAGTGTAAAATATTACAGGAAGAATTACAATTAACAAAACACCCAAGCTTTTTTTTTTTTTTTTTTTTCCTTGCTGAACGAATGATGAGGGAAAGGAAGAAAATGAAATTAGCTAGGTTCGATAGCTCACATAACACATTGATAAATATAAAATATTTTGTCAGAGTCGTATTTGAACCATAAGGATTTATTTTAAAATAAACATAGATTTTAATAAAGTAGTATTCGATGCAGTTGGAGGCAGCCAAGCCAGGTTGTAAGCGCTATCTCAGCGAAGTTTATTCACAAAACCTGCTGATAAACTGAGTCAATCATCAGAGCCGACTTGAACTGCCTAAATGAAGTCAATGGAGTCGACCTCCGAAGTAATGACATATTTCTTGCTCTCAGTCCGCGATTAGCTTTTATCGAGTCGTTATGAGTAACTAACAGCTGGGCCAACTCTCTTAAGCTTTAGTCTTTACACCATGTAGGCCTTCGCAACATCATGGGGCCGGGTATTCCATCTAGCCATTCAGTGACCATTCAACCAACCCTTAATTCTTCAGTCTATCTTCAATTATATGCAGAAGTATCGATCATAGGCGTAGCAGGACAAATCCTTGCAGGTCATATTATCAGCTGTATTGTCTACAGTCTTCACTGATCATTGAATGGGATTCTGTAAACTGTTAGCCGTCTGTTATCATTTATCAGGATAGATTCACAACTAACCACTTAACACGAGCTAGTCTTCCTTATCCTGGGTTGCTGAACCTATTAATCAGCTGCTGTAAAAATAATCCTGACTTTAGTAATCCGCTAGACTGGATAAAAGAGCTTCGTATCAAGATACAAGAGATTTCTTCAGCTACATAAACGTCACGAAGTTAGAAAACTCTCCCCTAGATTCCCATGACATCACTCGGCTACCCCTTTCAGTGCTGTCAATTAGAGAGTAAAAATTTATTTAAACTTGAATCTTTTATTTTTCCCATACATTAGTATATATAAAACTATGGCAAATACATCGTATAGATAAACAAGTTTAGCACTAAAATATTTGACTTTTTTTTACAGTGAATGGACAAAAAAAAAATCATACGACATATTTTCATAACTCATGGGTAATTGGTTTATTTTTTCCATTCATTTACAGTGTGTGGATAAAAGATTAAACACTAATATATTTGACTTTTTACAGTTCAGGGATAAAGAATTTTTTGGCAACGTACTTGACTGCTCAGTGCACTGTATAACGCGTGGATAACATTAAACTTTTTACAGTGCATCATCCGCAATTTACCGAGAACTGACATTTAATACTTATTACTAAATTATATTCCACTGAAAAAATCCCACAGCATATAACACTATCAACTACTCACTATCACTCATGTTATCACTAATGACAACAGATGATCATATATATTACTAGCAGTTACCCACGACTTCGTTCGCGTGGAAAATATTGTAATATAAGATTTTCTTGAGAGGTCTGGTCGCTCAGTCGTTAGGGCGTCCAACTGGAGATGGAAAAGTCCCCATCTTGAATCCCAGTCTCGGCGAGGATTTTCAAAGGTCCTTAGCTCGACCTTCACCTCTGGCATAGGTTGTTGTGTGATGTGAATTACGCCAGAATGCTCACTTAGTTCTGATTCCGTGTTGAACTGTGAGTCCTCCATGTCCGGTAGGATTACTGGGTTACGTTAAGAGGCTATGAAAGGGGCTGACTGCGGAGACGTAAAGAAGCCTTGTCACCAGGTCAATACGACCATAAAATTTATTTTAGAGCTATTTTTATTAGTAATAGTAGTAATAAATGTTGCAATAAAATAACAAAAAATTATTTATGTTCCACAACTACTTCACTGAATTTTTAAAACAATAAAAATATTCTGTTTGTTAGGAGTATTTTCAGTTTAATATATCCGTATATACAATATTGGGGATTTGTCTCCTAGGTTTTGGCTATTTTCAAAGCCCTAGTTTTCTTACATTTCTTTGAAATATTTGAATTTCGTTTACCCAGCATCTCTTAAAATTACTAATTTCATCTCGCGAATAAAAGTGAATATAGTTTTAACTAATGGAAGCTCAAAACGTCAAAATATTAGCAATACATTGATGGAATCGACTAAATATAAACAACAAAAAATACTATTATCCAAACAGCAAATAAATACATAAGTGGCCCAAGAACGTTCATTACCGTTAAAAAAATTGCAATACTAAAAATGAATATTTTGATTTTCATTGAATATCTGAAAAAAATCTTTTTAAAAAATAGAACTTAACTCTTAGAATATTGATTTTGTTTTGTGGATATATTGGTTCCAACAATAGAAATTTAGATATTATAGTAGTAATTGATCCTTTTATCCAAAATGATAAGTGGTATTGTAGTAAAGGTTTCTCTATCTATGGAAACAGATGAATTGCCTGTAGACCAGTTTATTATAGTTCATTCGGTTCAAGTTTACGTCCCGATACACATCAATAACTTAAGATAAAATTATTGTATCAATGCGCCTGTGATTGAGGCTTTGATTTTGTAGCGACAATATTAACGGAGATTGTGGTTAGATTGAAATTCTGCCTGGAGCAGAATGAAAATAAAACCTTCTTGTCACAGCAAAAGGCAAGAGAAATTTAGTTATCAGTTATTTAAGAAACGTTAATAAGCACTACGTCACGGTGTGACGTGATGTATCGCGACGTAAACAAAAAAAGAAACAGGAAATAAATTAAACCGAGATAGAACTACGACATTTTTCACTTTTAGTGATCCGACTTTCGAGCTGGTATACTCATAGCATTATACATTTTTTTAAATTATGGTGTATTATTTGATATGTCATACTATTTTATGTACGCAAATGAAAACATCTCTTTGCGAACTTGACAACAGTACCTACCTTTTTTTTTTTTTTATTTAAGGTTAAGTACAGATTTGTATTTCCTGTTTCCAAACTATTATTTGTCAAGTGCGTCGGTTTTATGGCTTTTAAACTAAACACAAACTTGCATATGTAAGAAGGTTTATGCTTTTATTTCTGAAAAGTAGCGTTTGTGATTTACGTAAAAAGCAAAGAATAAACATGGAACGGCTATCTACGAAGTAGGAAACTCTTTGTTGTTTCCGAATTGATATTAATGGCAATTTCTAAAAGAACTATGCGTTTTTGCGGAATAAAATCTATCCTATGTCACTTCGCACGCAATTAACTAACTTCATGCCAAATTTCATTTAAGTATGTTGATTTATTAAGGTGTTATTGATTCCAGAAGTACATCCAAATACACATCCGAACTTTCTCGTTTTCTCATTTATAGATATATAGATTATCAATTATATAGTAATATTGACATTATTAATAAGTGTATGTACTGTTCCAAATCCCCGCGATTATTCTCACATGGGATCAAAGTGAACATTTCTGTCTTGGGCGACGACAGCTAACTGAACACTTGGTGTCGGGACGATCTGCCAAGACACCGGGAAAAACGCGAGCTCGGTGCAAAGAGCAAGCGGAATGGCAATCGATCATAAGAGCTGCTGAAACACCGAAGCAAACAAAAAGACGGCAGTAACAATACGCCGCATATTTGGCATTACGAGTTGATGAGACACTTGAACAAACGTGAGCTCAATGCTGTTTTCTCGAGCATTCAACTAAATATCAATGACGAAAACTG
This sequence comes from Vandiemenella viatica, assembly GCA_031002005.1. NCBI lineage: Eukaryota > Metazoa > Arthropoda > Insecta > Orthoptera > Morabidae > Vandiemenella > Vandiemenella viatica. Next base: position 159,891,107 of record JARYHS010011408.1, on the reverse strand, counting down.
GTTATGTGAGAGGGCAATACTTGCCCCAAAAAATGATTCTGGAGCTAAAATAAAAATATTAGAGGAAATAGTCGGGGAAGTGACAACATACTCTTCCATCGAAACAGTAATGTCAACTGACGATGCTGCTAACTACCCCGTCGAGTTTTTAAACTCTTTCGAGTTATCTGTAGTACCGTCCCACAAACTTGAGCTTAAGGCTGTCGCTCCAGTTCTCAACTCTCCAAGATTATGCAATGGCACCAGACTACGCATCGCAGAACTAGGAAGAAACATTATGAAGGCGACAATTCTTACCGGTGCATCTAAAGGGGAAGCCGTTATAATTCCGTGTATGCCAATTATTCCCAGTAATAATGTATCACTTTATACTGATATTGTATCAAAAGATCTATAATAAGATTGGATGATTTAGCAGAACACGTGGCATTGCCCGAAGTAAATTTTTTATTTAGACAGTGGAGTGTCAGACAAGCAGAGTGGTAATTTGCCGGTAGACACTCAGTTCTGTTTGCAAATTGAGAAACCGATTATGAAGAAAGAAGCAATTGCTACTTTAACATTGAAATTTATATTTTAGAGCAGACTTAATGGATGGAAACGAAAGAACTATAGCAAGCTGGTCCATAGGCAGTCAACTGTTTCAACAGATAGAGAAACTAACATTAATACTGATCATTATGAATAAAAGAATCAATTACTACTATAACGCGTACATTTCTGTTTTAAAGCAGAATTAATTGATGGAACCCATATATCTTCGAAACAAAATCAATATTCAAATAGCAAATTAAGTTTAATAAAAAAAATCAGTAATTCATCACAAATCAAAATATTCATTTTTAGTTTCATAATTTTTTTCACGCAAATGAACGTCCTTGGGCCACTTGGGTATTTATTTGCTCTTTGAATGTTAGTTTTTTTTTATGTTTAGTCGATTCCATCAATGTATTCCTAATATTTTGTCGTTTTGAGTTTCTTTTAATTAAAACTATATTCATTTCGCAAGACTTGAAATTAGTAATTTTAAGAGATGCCGGGCAAACGAAAGACAAATCTTTCAAAGAAAGGTAAGAAAACTACAGCTATGAAAATAGCCAAAACCTATGAACTAATAATGTATACATAAAGACGGAACACGGAGGAGTGGCCACACGGTACAGGTAAGCTTGCGCAAACCGAGCGTGTCGACAGCCGTGAGTCTGTGACGATGTGGCCAACAGAAGAGTTTTTTTTAATGGAATCATTATTTTATTGTTTGCTTATAAAGAAACAACAGACAAGTAAGCGACGCCGTAGGAGTAAATGGAGTAAAAAGTGGTTTTTATGGAGAGACATACATTCTCAACTTAATTGAAGATTTGAGAGAAGATCCGGATGACTGGCGTGGTTATCTTAAGATGGATGAAGCAGCCTATGAAGAGTTACTGCGGCTGGTGATACCGATAATTAAAAGAAAAGATTCTGTTATGCGGCAGTCTATATCTCCTCATGAAAGACTAACTTGTACTTTAAGGTTTCTAGCAACTAGCAGGACTTACAGTGACCTCAGATTCTAAGCAGCGATTTCTCATCATCATCCATGTTTTTCGATTCAAACAACCCAAGAAAAATAAAGAATTATGAGCTCTGTGGCAGTAGCATCGGGCATCGCCTATTAAAGCACTAAAATCCTGTCACTAACACAGTAACTATTTACCTCGGATTCCAGGATTTGTTGAAAATTAGATATCGGGGTCCAAGCAGCTTTGTGGTTATCTAAAAATTCTAACGTCATAATACCATAAGTACTGGTGGTAAATGTTGTCTGTACCGACTTGAGAGAGTTCTTAACTTTGATCATTTCTTTCCGACGAAAACTTCTCAAGGATGTTTTTTTTTTTTTTTTGTTACCATGTTCCTTGTTGCATTTGGTTTAGAGGTGGGCAAAGTGACTCACTAAAAAGAGCGGTGAACTAGTTCTTTTGAACGGTTCACTAGCTCAGTTTTATTTGGGACCTGAATCCGGTTACACCCCCATATACCCCCACTTTTCGATGAAATATCCCCCTTAAATCGACTTCCATACAATTAGTAGACTTTTTTATTTTATTTTTTAGCTCTACAGTCCACAAAACCCACCTCAACTAGCTCTTCTTGATCTTCGGAATTAGCCGACTTATGACCGACTCACCTAGAAGAACTACCGCGTTCACTTTTTTAGTAAGCGACTGCTCACTCGCTCTTTTAAAAGAACTGATTCACTCGCGAACGACCCATCTCTATTTGGTTCCATCTGAATTACAATAAATATATTATTTTTGAAAAACGATAAAAGTATTAATAATACATAAAAATGTAAACATTGTTATAAATCTGAATTAAATGTACTTACTCGTTCAAAAATAGTTTTATTTGAATTACAATGAAGGTACTTACCCATAATTAACTATACATACTATACATACTTCTTTTAATTTTTCAGTCATTAAATGATAAGCTTCATTTTTTTTTCCTGTCAGAATATCCATTTGATTTAATCTTCCACAATGCTGGCAATGATTTGTACAATTCTATAAACTGAGTTACAAATTCCTTTGAATACATTCGTACTTCACACATTTCACTGTTGAAAAAAAACTGTGCAAACCCAAAAACCGTGCAGTCAAATCTTTAGCAAGTCAACGATTGCAGAAACCGCTCTTTCGAGTTTGCACCATGGAGGAAGGAAATATATGGAGGAGAAGTGACGTTAAATCAACGAAGCAGGCTCTAAACTCTCGCGCATGCGCAGTAGCGGCAGCAGCGGTATTGTGAACCCAAACAAATGCCGAGTTCACACTGTGTCTGATGTTCTGATTATTTCATTTTGTAATGTGTATAAGTGTTTAATAATGCCATGTTGTGTTGCATACGGTTGCACAAATAGGCAAGAGAGGAAAGAACCTGGAATATCATTTCATAAGTAAGTTGCATTGAAATTATTGTTGTTGAAGTGGGCAGTGGGAAATGTAAACTTTGGCGCATGTCTATAAATATTTAGTCATAGCTCTCAATGGGATGACATTGTTCTCAAATTTTTGAAGGTGTAGTGTAGAAAATCAGCATACCTTGCTATTTTGCACATAATAGACTAGCATTATTTTTTAGCGAGTGTTGAAAATGAGATTAAAAGGGGTGTGTTTTACATCGCGATTCAGTGAATTTAGTATTGCGCTTTCTTTTGTCATGTTTATACTGACAGATTATGATGAAATTAAATGTGTTAAATTATGCTATGAACTCTATGAATCTTCATGAAGCAAACGATGTTGTTACCACAAATACAGTTTGCGATTCAAATACGCGTGTGTGGTGTGTCTACATAGTTTGATTCTATAGCGGCAATTTAATTTAATGGAGATTTTGGTTATGTCTAAACGCAATCTGTACCAGAATGGTTTCGTTGTTGCATAAGGGACAAAGAATTTATCTATAATTGTTAGTAATATCATGAGAACCATGTTAGTGATAAATGTGTATAACGATGTAAACTACTTTCATCTACTCCGAATTAAGCTTATGATGTATGGTAATAAGATAACTATTTTTATCCTGGTCTAGGTCACATTTCAACCTAACCACAAGTGGTAGTAAAAAAACTGAAATATCCATTCTGCATGTCCACAATGTAATTCATTGTGGCTTTGTCAGAATTAATTTTTAGTCCAGGCCGCATATCAACCCAATCCCAGTATATCCCGAAAACTAAGCAAGATATCGAAAAATTTTATTCTTTATTTTCTATTTGTCTCGTCGTGTTATATAAGAATCGATCATTAAATTTTTCTTCTGCATTTCAACTCAAGACACCTCACATTTGAGACAGTATATCTCGAGAAATAGGCGAGATATCGAAAATTGTTATTCTTCATTTTTTTATTTGTCTCGTATTTTTAAATAAGAATCCGTCATCAAATTTGAATTTGACCAATTTTGTCTTCTGAATTTCAATCAAAACCATTTCACGTTTGAGACAGAATATCGCGAAAACTAAGCATGATTTCAAAATATTTTATTCTTCATTTTTTATTTGACGGAGCTCAAGACGGAGCGTGTAGCCGGGGCATAAGAGAGAGTTAACTTGATTCACCTACAGCCATATCCGGGGCCCATGCACTACATATCTGGACATGGTCCATACAACAGTTTCCTAGAACAGAGAGGGGTTAAAGAAACAAACAGGTGCGACTATGGCGAAGTAAGTACTCCCGAGCACGTGGTTTGTGATTGCAAACAAACCGAAGAATCAAGAGCACACCTTCAAATACAACTTCAGAATAGAAGAATATACGACAAACTGCGTGACACCGATATCTGGTGCTTGCTGTATAAAGCCACTAATCTAGCATCGCTACGCGAGAAGGCAGGATATGGTGAACTGAAATTAGCAGAGCACAGAAGACGCTAGAGCAAGTGGCAACAGAAACAGAAAGAAGGGCAGGAAGGAAGAAATTCAAGAGGAATGAACTACATAACTGTAATGAACTCTTCACATAATTGTGATTACAAGCACTGCCCATGACTAGGGCGGTTCTTGAACCAGGAAGACAGCAAAGATTCTATTCACCGTAGTGCTTCTGGAAATCAGACACGTTCTCCACAGTTCAGGGAATCACCTGATGTGGGATTAGGTGGTTCCAAGGACAAACTGGAGTAGAGCGAGACCTGGAACGTGAAGCTGGCTGGCGAAACTTGGTGGTCAGCATGTCAGCAGTTGCCCTGCAGCATCAGCAGAGACAGCCGGCGGCCTGGACGTAGGCGCAGGCCATCAATGGTGCAGGAAGATCACTCGGGTATATACAGTTTATTGATTACAAATACATACACATTTGCTGATTTTGGTATGAATTAGTATAGATGGTTGATTAATTAGTAGAATAATTTGGATCCTATAAATCTTTTAAAGTAATTATCCAGATCTATAAAAAAATGCTAACAGAAAAGTAAATTAAAAAAAAATTATAACTGAAAAAATTAAGGCAACAAGATAGTAGACTATGTAAAATCAGGAAATAAAAAAAAAAAATAACAGTACGTTAAGACCAAAAAGATGACGGTTCAGGGTGCATGCAAAGTTTTAACTGCTTGCTATGACGTGCGCGACGAGTGGTGGTAAATGCTTTTTTGTATTTTATTCCAAAGATTTCGAATTTATTTTAGAAAAATTAATTCAGCTTCAGGATTAACTGATAACAAAATTTTAGCAAACATGTATTTTCACAATTATTTACTGAAGGATAAAATTTCATGCCATGTACAAAGTGAATCACAGGATGAACAAGAGGAACCCTTTTTGATATACAAATACTCTTTGTTTGGGTGCTAATGCCCGTAAAGAAGCTTTCGATTCAAAATAAATTCAATATATTTTTTAATCCGGAAGTAGGATCTGTATCTTGGCAGTACGAAAACATGTAATAATATTTGAATTTATATTAAATTTTGCCAACTTTATAATAATCAGAAACAAATTATTTTTTATTTATTACCTTTTTTATTGCTTACGAGCAGAGGTTTTCGGTCGCTCATCGTACATGATGATCTGATCTGATATGACTGTTGCACATTCTCACTAGCTCATTTTTTGACCGTTGTTGATCGGTGGTGTCGCGATATTCAGTTTGAGTGTCTTGCCCTGATCTGAGCGAACCGCGTAATGTGAATGCTCCTATTGGATTACTTGTATAACGATTTTTAACCTGAGCTGACCACTAATGTCAATAGGACTTTAACAGTGTGCCAACTGTGGCCGGTCATCCCTGCTTATGAAATACATGAGCCAAACTCTGGCGTGCTGCACCTAGGGTTGCCACATACAGGATTATAATTTCTGGGACATTTCTGGGGCTTTAGTGGTACAGGATTATAATTTCCAGGACATTTCTGGAATTAAAAGAAATTTTAGTGGTATGTTTAAAGAGTGAACAAAAATTCAAATTAATAACAAAAGTTGTATTTTAAGTTAAAATTATGTTGCATAACATATATATATATATATTTATATAAGATTATTAATTCAACTATGGTTGAAAATCCATTTCAAGTAATACCTTTTAAATACCTTCCAACAAAAATTAAGCACCTCTTTCGTAGAAAGTCAACATTTGGTATTATCAATCAATACGAAAAATACTAAACTTAAAACAAAAACTGAATATTTATTTTAGGGTTATTAATCAATCGTCGTTAGAAAATCAACATCAGGTATTACAAACAACAGACAAAAATTGACCATGTCTCTTTTCTTAAATCGAAATCGAAATCAATCAAAATGAATCTTAATTAGCTACTTTTTTAAAAATATTTATCACTACATTTTGACATTTTTACAAGCTTTTCTCCTTCACTGCTTTGTAAAACTGATAAAATTTCTGATCAAGACTCTTCAAAATTGATTTGAGTTTGCAGTTCAGCCTTGATTAAGTCCATGGACATTCTGTTTAGCTCTTTAGTCCGAAAATTGTTCAACAGGCTAAAAATTCTCTCGCAAAAGGCGTTGCTTGCTGCAAGGACCTCAGAGACAGCTTTCAGACATGTGAACGCATGGAGGAATATTTCCTTCCTCCATGTGTGAACTCTGTATAAAGGGAATCAGTGTTAACTGCATCTACAGTTTTCAATATCGCAGGAATTCAATTCCAATTCATCTGATTTAAGAGACAAAAGCTCAAACTTTTTGTAAATTCCATTAATCCCAAAATCATACCTTTCCTCCAAATATTTTATTGCCCTTTGTAGGAAAATGTGTGTCTGTGATTTAAATTTACTTTTCTGGTCTTCGGTGAGGTTTCTGAAAACTCCTCTGACTTTACTTTCAAAAAATTATCAGGCAAATTGCTTTTTAATTGGACAAAAAGACTTCGCATTGCACGATCAATGTCCAAAATTGTGAAGCTATCACTTTCCTTCCTCCATGAGTTGAGCAGTCTATATAATAATGTCTCTAGTGATCGGCAAGGTGGAGTGCGTAGTGCTGACGCCCGAACTTCTCTACCTCCTGCTGCGAGCGCGGCATGCTTGGCTTGGTCCCGTGGCCCCCGTAATATCATAAGTTAGGGGGAAAAAACCTAGTATACGTGAATTCCGGACAGTAAAGCTTAATTCCTGGGCACGGGATCAGACACAAAATTCCTACCCTAGCTGCGCTACACCACCTTCCTCTGGTGACTCTCTATATTATATCTCGCGTTTCATCAGTACTACCGCTACAAAGTGAACCTAAATCTTCTATTACCTGACATAATGTTTCACTAAGTTTGAAAAGAATTGTCATATTCTAGTCTGATTCAATAAAAGAGATCGTAAATCTCTCCCTCCAGTATCGCATAGCAGCAGAACGCTTTTCTTGTATTTTCTTAATTTATTTTTTTAGCATGCCTTTGCTCCTACAGGCATACGGCTTATGGTAAAACTTATTTCTCCCCACAATTTCTGGCAGGTAAATAAGATTGAAAATGTTAGAACGATTGGATCGACCTTATTGGTATACAAGTTGTTCGAAGAATGATATACAACGAGATCAGAACAGTCTGTGGGGAAAAGAATTGGTTGTTAAATCAGAAACGTGCACTTAAAAGTTATTAGTGTTGCAGCCAGTTGATAATGAAAAAGTACAAGTTACACGCTGAGGATTCTGTGCCCAGATTGAGGATTAAACTGAATTACTAAAAGAACTGTTTTGTAAGAACTTGCTAATAAATATATGAATTCATTAATGAGTGTTTTTTTTAAATATTTAATTAATTTTCTTTCAAAAAATATTATTAACCATAACATAAGACAATTCAATTGAAAAACCTGTTATAGGTCTTAGAATATTTACATAAAACATATCTTCAATAAATATTTACTTTCGGATTCATAAAATTCTCAAATTTCTCTGTCGAATCATGTAGAAAAAATATCAACCTGAAGAGTAAAATTTGCTCGCACCTAGTTTTCTTAATGAAAAACGCAATTTCCAAATATCAAAACAGTTTTCCTTAATCTTTACGTGACTATATTTCACTGTTAACTTATTGTGAAAGAGTTTTCGCTTTAATAGCGGTAAATACTGAGCACGATGGTTCCCACTAAACATTTCATCAAGGGGATGCCTAAGTTGTAATGAGATTAGAGAATCCTTTAGGATTGTACTGCAAAACTGTAATTGGTTAATATAAGGTTTTATTTCTACATAACGTATTGTATTATGATAAATGCTATGCTTTGCTTAGGTTTCCAATTTGTTTAAAAAATAATTTGTAGCTGGAAAAAGTTGTTTAAGTGTGAATAAATGTTTTATAGAAACCGACAGAATGCCAATAACGATTTGCGTGAACTGGTAAAAATCTTCTACATCCCGCCTATTCTTTCTTGGACCCTTTCAACGTAATATCCTGAAATCGAAACCTTAAATAACAATTGTTTCCCACTTACATGCGAAGAAATGGTAAGCGATCTCTGTGTGTTCTTCCACGGTTCTACTACAAGCAGATTTTATGTTTTGCAGCACGGTATAACTGATTATATTTCAAACAATTTTTGAGAAACTTGATTGTAATGATGTCGTGCAGAGTGAAACGGCTTTATTTCTGACGGTATGTGCTTGACATGTCATTGCTATTATAATTTTCGCAATATACAATTCAACAACATTACTTTGGAAATGGATCATTTGATTAAACATTCATTCAAATTATTCATAAATATGATGGGGTAAGAAGGCTTACTTATAAAATTCCTAAATGCATGGTAAAAAAATAGTATTTTGGGCAATTTTTATTTTTCGGGAAAAATTCAGTACGATCTCTGTTTAATTTACTTAAATAACTAGTAGAATTACATAATTTACATTTAGACAACACTATGAAAATAAAAACTGTTATTAGAAAGTAACTATAACAATTAGTCGTTTGTGTTAGCCAGAATCTAAGAACTTTAATAATAACTACAGGGTTTAATTTACTGCTATATGTAATCATGAGGCTTTTCATAACCGCCACCAAGAGCATGAGTTATGATAATATTATAACAGAGATTTTTCCACCATTTTGGTGTTGCACTCTAGCGGCAGATAAAGATACTAAACCAAACAGTTTGTCCAATTAGGTTGCGAGCTCTCGACCTATCAGCCGGAGCTCACGTCTCCGAATGTGACATGGCGCCTGAGAAGGAAGTTTGTAGTTAAATAAACGTTCATGTTATTTTTATGACAGCAAATCAACAAGAGGGCTGCAATTGGAGCCAGACATATTTCATAGATACTTGCATTGATGGTAATGCATGCAAGGAAACCTCAGAGGATTTCCGATGGGTACGCACCAACCTGTCAATATAAATCTGAATTCGCCTGACACAACCTCTTCGCCATATTCAGTAATTCGGATATGGAGGTCGAGAAAAATTTGTATTTATTGATGCTTAGATCTAAAGTTCTACATACTGATAATAATTTTTATTTTGTTTTAGGTACTTTGAAAAACACCAAACCCATCCCTATCAGGTAAACAAAGTTTTGGTTATCAGTAACTGAACGATTGAGTGTGGAGTTTGGAACAGGTGACAGTCGTAGACAAGTATATTATAGTTGTGTGTTTTAAGTAAATTTATGCTCTACAACAGCTAAAGTATTATCAATATTTATCCGGGACCAGCCGCAGTAAATACTGCATTTTCGTCAAAGGCTTATGGCCGTAGTAGCAATTTCATTGTCATTTCTTCGTTAGTATCATGTTTTTTTCCTCGTCTTCTCAGAAAACCTAATAAACAAATGTAGGTTTTAACAGTCGAAAAGATCGTTCCATTAAAGTAATTAAAAGTTGCCAAAGAAAAACTCTTTAACCTGCAACTTTTTAGTTTACCGACGAGTGTAAAAAAATAAACAAATAAATGTTTAATAGCCTACTTAGTAGTTCATGCATTATGTGACGTGTATGTTTTTGTTTAATAAATTATTGTTACAGAATTCGAAGTATAGCAGTTCTAAAGGAAATTACGATGGACGATATAATCACGAAAGAATGCGAGATTCCCCCAATGGCAATTCCTATCGTTCAGACAGCCCAGATTCCCAAAGTCCAAGGGACAGGAATTATCAAACAAAAAATTCTTACATGCCGAAAATCCGCGAGAAGGAGAGAGAAAACAGAGACTACAAATCGAGAGAGAAGTATTCTGGTAAGAATGTTAAGTATTTGTACAATTAAATACTTATGAAACTAAGTATAATTATAGCATTGTTGTATTGTTATGGAGTGGTTTGTAGTAATTCTGTGTCCTTTTTGAAATTATTATTTTGGTGTATCTCAGTGAAGAAAAAATTGTTGGATGAGTGAAGATTGTTTACAATTGCATAAATCAGTAAGGATTGTTGGCCAGAACAGTTTTTGGTTTTGGAGTATATTTGCTTGATGCACTGTTTATTTAAAGTTTTCCAAGCAAAGCGAAATTGAGCCAATATTATAGCTAGTCTCCAAAAAATGTGAATGGCATATAGTGTAGAATTAGCTATGATTGTATGCATATGGAATGGATTAAAAGTGTGATCGGAAAATGTTAATAAATTTTGCTAGCTGGTAAGAAAATAATAGATTTGTAAGTCAGATAATTGTTTTGTTTTGAAGTGATTTGACATGGGGGCTGCAGTCAGCTTTATTTACCAACAAAGTATAAAGAACAGCTTTTTTTTTATTACAAAGTGAATATTAAAAAAAAATATATTTTAGAGTTGTTAAACGGAGCTTTATTACGATTATTGGGGGAAATTATACCCTAAAGTGCTTTGTGATGATATGACTGTACCATACAACAAAAACTAGTTTCTTCAACACTATTTGTCTAAGATATTTCTGTTATTTCACGTACAACCAATTTCATATACACACATGATATTCTTCACTTTTCACTGTATGCATTTTCTAGCACAAACCCCCTTCCTCTTTACAGTTACATGGTGCAGCTTTCCTTATATATTTTTTGTGTGTGCTTTGGTTGGAATTTCTTTTTTATACCTGTTAAATCAGCATGTACATTGAGGGAAGTACTATCAGTAATGTTATGAGCCTTTAAAAATCGTTGTGGTAGTTGTTACCAAGGAATACTGTTAGGATAAAAATATTATTTGAAAAGCTTTGTGGTCACTTGAACTATATTTGACAAACAAGAAAGGCCTTTAGTAGCTGTTTGGTAATTTACTCTTGTTTCTCTAATTTATCAGGATTTAGGGGGAAAATATAAATTTGTTAAATGCAGTTACTGTGGCTACATGAATACACATATCTAGCAAGTTTGGGTGTGTTTGAGTTTCATACCTTCATGTAATTGGAATTGAGCAAATGGAAGTTCTTACTATGTATTTGGTATCAATGGAAGAGAGTGGTAGAACGTTGTACATGCATCTGCCTTATTAAATTAAATTAAATAAGGCAGATGCATGTACAAAGTTCTACCACTTTCTTCCATTTGTTCAACTCCAATTACATGAAGGTATGAAACTCAAACACACCTAAACTTGCTAGAGATGTGTATTCATGTAGCCACTGCTTTTGTGTTGCCTAGAAATAAATGGGCTTGAAAAAAAATAAAAATAAAGAATAATCTACCTCAGTATGGGATATTGATGTTTACAGCTTGTCAAGTTGAGAACTAATATATTTTTCATTTTTATTTCTCCCCCTCTCCCCAACTGGAAAATAGACATGAGTGGCCATCAAGATGTTAGTGCCAGTTACAAAAATGATCCTACTATCTCAAAAAGTGCTATTATCTAGGAACTTGGAATTTGTATCCAATGTAGACCTTTGGTTCCTAACACTTTTGGCCTACTGCTCAATTTTGATGGAATAAATTACTTATAGCCTTCATTTCCCAGACAGCGTTCCTGTAATCAATAATATAACCCATATTACTTCAACCATACTGAGTTTTGCATGACCCACTCTTTTGTATATGAAGTATATTATGCATTGGAACGACAGATTTTTAAAATTACTTTATTAAAAAGATACTAACAATATTGGTGCTTTTTTTTTCTTTTTCAAAATTTATCATCAAATATATTTAATTAAGAAAATTAATATAATGTTATTGGTAGGAGAGCTCTCTGAAATGACATTAATTTTCTGCATTTGACATCAGAAATCATAAATTGCCTTATTCCACTGACAAGTAAATCCATGTCAGTTATGCTCTGAATGTGACTTGTAGATAACATAACAAAATTTAAGGCTCACACTTGCTGTGAAGACACTTTGAAACAGTGATCGTGCTGGAACATAAACACACTATGTGCACTGCACATGTTGCTAATCATTGATATACTTGTTAAACAGGTATTAGGAACAAAGCTATAATGTACCAGTGGCTGATTTCAGTAAGGGTCTGATCTTGTTTAAAAGAAATTTATTATTATTTTTTGAAATGTACTTGATGTTTTTTTATTCTACTTCAAAATTTTAGTACATTCTTGTGAGTATTGCTCAGGGAAGTAGCAGCTGGTTCTCAATGCCCTGATTTTGCCTTGGACCAAAAATACCCCCTACAATCTCTTCAGCCACTGATCAGGGGCATAGCTATCGAAGGGCTAGGTGGTGCCATGCACCTGGGCCCCCCAAGCCAAGAGGGCCCCTAACCGCAGCTCAGGCAGGACTTTGTAGAACTTGCTAGAGCGCGTATCTGTCCTGAGGGCCCAAACATTTTTTTTGCACCACTCTAACCTATATTTAAGCAGAGAATACTAATAAAATGTATAATTGTAAAGTTGTGAGCAAACTAAGCAGTTTTTATTTTGAGATTACTTTGCTCCAGTGAACCTAATTTTATTTGAAACCCTAAATTCAAAGTGTGTTACATTGTAAAGATGCCTATAGTAAATTTAATTACAACTGAACAATGGCATTAGCAGTTAACTCAGCAATATGGCACAGCGTTGATGAGCCGTCAAGTTGAGTCCGCTACTTAATCTACCAGCTGATTGTAGTCTGACATACCATATCCAGTATACGTGTGTAGATAATTAGAGTAAGGAACCTTAAATGTGTGTTGCTCAGTTTGTATTTGTTGCATTTTTAAATAATTAATTTTTTTCTTGTTTCTGTGTTGCCGTGCCACCTGTTATGGTGGTCGTCTTCCTCTCTATCTTTAATCCCATATCAGTTATACACAATCTGTGGTTACATCCATGTTTTGTAACTTCAGTTCTTGATGTTACTTTTTAAATAGCTTGTTAAGAAATTGATAAATATTTTAACAGCAACATATTTTATACTACCAATAAAAAATTGATGTCAAATGCTAAATTCTGATCTTCAGTTGAATTCTGCCTCAGTGTATTGCCTTCTTTTGTATGCTGGACGTTCGACAACTACAAGCGTTTTTAATGCTTTTATGAAGTGACTTAACAGTGGTCGTGTTTTACTTTAGTTTTCTAAACAACTTAATAGGTAATGGATTGTGGATTTTGCTATTGGTTTGAAATTCCTTTGGCCATAGGATTTAGGTGAAATTTTAAATTCTCCCTTTTTTGTTGCATTCACTTTGTAGAAGTTTCTTTGAGAAGTATAGGTTTTGTGTTCTTCCAGATTTCAATAGCAATTGATCTTGCCAGTTTGTGATGAGTTATATTTTAATAACTTACTATCCCCTCTCTGAGAGTGACTCTCGTTTCAATCGGATGCAGCTGTCAATTGTTATTTTTCACATTTCTAAAAGGGATTAATAACTTCAGGCTTCCTGCAATTATTTGAAATTGCAGTATGAAAGAGATGTTATTATATTGCTGCAAACTTTCACTTTTCTGCATTTTGTTATTTTCCTGCTTGTTTTTCCATGAAATGGCAAATCCAAGTTTGCAAAGGTTAGTGCCTCACTCTTTTATTTTACCTAGACTGAAGTTTCATATTGATCACATAATGGAAGGAAGGTATGGTTCTATTATCAAGTCTATTATCAAATAAAGTTGTCATACTGCAATAACGGTTCGAATGTTTCTTTCATCTCCTCTTATGTAGTTAGTATTATTGCTTCTACCAATTCTTTCTGTAACTAATTGCTGTTCTAGCTGACACACCATCAAAATTGGAGTTGATATTATTCCATAGGAAGAAGTGCAGCATGATAATGCCCTTTGAATGTAATGGCTATGGAGGCTTATCATCCTGTTTTAATATTCATTTGGAAAAATATTAATGTTCTCCTGCATAAACACTTTTCTCTCAATGTTTCAGTCCTACTTGCAGGGGGAACTGGTGGTCTGCTAAATGTACAGGAGATTCATGATATATGGGAAGGCTTCTCAGTTTATGGGGGTGCTTAAATCAACCATTCCTTCAGCAGGAAATGTATAGCATTATAAAAAGATAGTATGAATGATTTGTGCCCTCTGGTCGTAACAAATTTATTTTATTCCTACATTTTTTCTGTAATTATCACTAAACGCGCATTTCTTTGCTTAATATCTATTAGGTAAATTTTTGGGGTGTTTGAAAATTTCAATAGATTCCTTAGTCTTATTCTTAAAAGCTTTTTAGTTCTCCGATTATATCTGATGATCATATCCTAAATAATGTTCCACTATTACTGATTTTGTGATGCATTTGAATTCAAATGTCAAAAAATGTTCTCTTGATTTATCACGACACTGTAATATACCCTTTGTGGCCTAGAAGGAAAAATAAAATTATAATGCTGATAAATTTAATCATGACATATCTTACTATAGGATCAATTGATATTTTTAAAGAATGTAAAAATTTGAATGAAACTTTAAAAAAAATTGCAAGCACAGTGTGTAAGTTAAATAAAAAAAATCACTCAGACATAGTGCACAGTTTATTCATACTTCTTTTGGAATAGCAAATGCTCTCTCCTAAATTAGTTGCTTATAAGTTGAGAAAAGTTCCCATAATAAGACTTGTGTAGATGTGCAGGTGGCTAGTTCTCCCTAATGATGGCCACATTTTAATTATATGAGTTTGTTGATTGGAAAATGCATGTCATTTTATTTTAACTAGAGTTTTTGGTTTGCTATCAAGGGAGTGGAGTTCTACTGAATTAATAGTCATTCCAGTTTATAGCTTTCCAGCTGAGGCACAATCAACAATTACAGCATGTAATGGCACATAATGCTGCTTGTATTTAGTTTGGTAGTGAAAAAGAAGTTATAATTTCATTGCGATAAAATGGTATCTAACATTGGCTTATGAATTTCCTTCATAGTCTTGAATAAAGTTATCAAATTGTTTAAACCAGTTTTGAATCTCACTTCATTGTATCATAGGAGTTATGAAATGTTGGCAAGTTGTTAAATTGTGCCTTTTATAATAATGTGTGGTGTGTAGTACATATATTTGTAATTTGCCAAAAGAGGTTTTTCGAGCGATGAAAAGCCTCAACCAACTGTTATACCAGTTGCTGGTCAGTTTACATTAAGATGGCCACTGGATTTATTGTCAGACCATTGTGGGAGGCTGGGCAATAGGTAAATGGTGGTTCATTACCTATTACATATATATATTCTGTAAATATATATATTTACAAAAAGAGGGATAGCGAAATGAACCACCACTTTACCTTAGATGATGGTATCATGGGGTGAACACACAAATAAGCACAAAACACAATAAAAACAATGAATATTTCAGGATTTGGCCCTTCGTCAACAGGAAAACACCATGGAGGAAGGGTGGTGCAAGATACGGTCTCACTATCCCCCCTCTCTCTATCCTCTGTTTGAATTTGCCCCCATCACGTTCCTGACTAATGGTCATTCTGTGAGACCATATCCTGCACCACCCTCCCTCCGTGATGTTCTCCTGTTGATGAAGGGCCAAGTCCCGAAATATTCATTGTTTTGCTGTGTTTTGTGCTTATTTTTTTATTCACCCCTAGATACCAGTGGTGGTTCATTTTGCAATCTGTTTTTCTGTAAATCCATTCACCAATTAGCTCCTATTATTTCCTGGTAAATATATACATACTAGCTGTTACTTGCGACTTCGTACATGTGGATTTAGAATTTGATTGTTAGAATTGGATACACAAACCTGAAAGTTACCTAAGATATGTCTGCATAATATGACGGGAATGCTATTGATATACCATTTTACCATCTAACCTATCTCATTTATTCATATCGGAAAAAAGTATCCTATTTCATTCCTAATGTTACAAAGTATTTCAGTATATGGGTATACACATAAAGTCATGAAAATGTACTTACTTTTGTATATATAATATTATTAGTTCAGGTCACACAAAAACTGCCTGTGGAATCAGTATACCCTGAATAAAGTAAACACTTAGGGCACTATTCTATTGACAAAGATTTGCCACAACATGGTATCCTTACTACAAAATCCTGGGCTTGGCTCAAACTATGAAAAACAATTCATAAAAATTTTTGCTCCCAGTGGGGTTTGAACCCAAAGCCACACGGGAGTTTTCTTAAGAAGCAAGCACTTTACCTCTGCACTACGCTGCCATTGCTCTCTAATGTTACGCATTATAAAGATGTAGATATTATGCATTTGTCTTTCACAGTTCAGATAGTTTTCATAATTTAATGACAATATATGTTCTTTTCTATACAGAATACGGTATCCCATGTCCATCCTAATGTCAAATTTCAGCACGATTGGAGTAGCCGTTTAGTCCAAGAAACGTAACAAACAGGCAGAGTTACTTTCACGTTTATAATATTAATATAGATCTTGAGCACTGTTTCTGGTTGTTTTATCCCAGTAATGTGCCAGATATTCCTTTGGGCTCAACTGGTTTCTTGTTCTAGTTTATATTTAAGTTTACGCCAAAGATATGAAATAGACAAGCCTTCTTATTTTGATTAGAATATTACGAACAAGCCTTGTGGGCAAACTGCCGCAGATTTAAATAATAATAATAATAACCTCAAGAAAATTGGATCAGTCGGAGTGTTTTTCTCTTCTGCAATGATGTCAAAGCAAGTTATAAATTTTTAAAATAGTCTTCTTCATGGCATAGCTTACCATGGTAACTGATAGTCCCAGCAGCAATTACTGTGATTTACAATTGACTGCTATGCAAATGAATCGATTCTTAATTTGACAGATACGTTGATTTAATGACTAGTGGTACAATTGGTTACAGATTTCGATTTTGTGTATTAACAGTGTCAGTGGTATGGA
The DNA here is from genome assembly GCA_031002005.1 of Vandiemenella viatica. NCBI lineage: Eukaryota > Metazoa > Arthropoda > Insecta > Orthoptera > Morabidae > Vandiemenella > Vandiemenella viatica. Next base: position 159,873,945 of record JARYHS010011408.1, on the reverse strand, counting down.
GTGGTCATTATTGGAGAAAAGTATCTCATGAATTATGATGGTGACCACAAATTAATTAATTTATCATGTTTTTTTGGTGTTTATTTCTAGAAGTAGCCTCACTAAAATAAGACAGGTACAGTAAGCAAACGTATAGTGAATGTTAGTTAGCAGAAGTGACAGCTGTAGACCACATCATTAATAATTTAAAGTTGATGATAAGAGAAAAATAGATATTTTGCATGTTTGGTGAAATGCAGTGTATAGGTTGACATGCTGCCTTGACCATTCACTTCTACAGTGAGCTTTATTACAGTTAGCAGTGCCACTTTTGAAAATTAATAACTTTACTCAAGATAGCTGAAATGTTCAAACACACTTGAAGAACTCATCAATACACTTCGATTGATGAAAACTTCTTTAACTGATGGCATTGTGAATTGCGTTAACAGGATCCTGACAAAATATATAAACATGTAGCTTGGTCAAGTAACATGGAAAATTACAACTTACTGAAAGTTTAATGTTGAGTCCACAGGCTAAGTCAGGAAATGCTTCTGGAAAGAGGTATTTTTTGAACCAGTCAAGCAGAGGGACAGATGATCTTTGTGCTGGGGACTCTTACGCCCCAGCTACACGCTCCATCTTGACTCTTACCTGCACAAACTAGTTTGCACTTGCAAGACGGAGTGTGTGGACAGCAACATGGTAGCGCGTGCAAACTCGAAAGAGTGGCTTGTGCAATCGTTGACTTGCTAAAGGTTTGACTGCACGGTTTTACCTGCACATGCAAGACGGAGCGTGTAGTCAGAGCTTTACGATATCCTTCAATTTCATATCAATGGAATGTCATGTTTAGAAGTCAAAGTCCTTTACTGTTTGAAGAGAGGTGGTTGTATCTTTTGGTCCACACATCAGCTACTTGTCTGTTTGTGTGTATTCGTCAATAACACAGGTTACACGAAAAGTGTAGACTGGAAAACCTGTGGTCATGAATTATATATTTGTTCGACAACTTCTGATACTCAAATATGATAATTTATTATAAATGACAAAGGTAAGGGAAGATGAATCATCTCTCACCAGAGTAGAAGGCCTTATTCAAGCGCTAGGAAACAAGTCATGTGGTTCGGGAGGTGTGGTGTAAAACTGAAATATTGTATATATATTTTTGTTCGTTATATTTGTGTTTCACTCGTCGCTGCCTTCAACTTTGGTGAGTGATGAGTCATTTTCACCTTTCATTTGTCATTTATATTGCCTAAAAACCATTTCTTTAGTATCATTACAATTTATAATAACTGTTCACAGATCTGCTGATTAAACTGATATAAACTTATAATATAGCCGGCAGTGTAGGTCCAGGCAACTATCATAAAAATTATGGCAGTCTGCTTAGTGTTCTTGGTTCAAGACCAAAGGTCGTACAGAAATTTAAAACTCTATCCTTGTTGATATTGTTGTTTAGGGTAACAGCTATATTGTCAATTTTCCCATGGCTGCTCTCAGGATAGACTAGCATATACTAGAAGTTAAAATGTGATGTACTGTTGAAGGTATTCCTGAAGCAACACGTTCGAATAAGTCCTCTCAGAACATAAGGTAACCAAGAGTCGTAGGACACTGACCTATGTGGAGGTGAATAAGTAATTCAACATAACACCCAGCCAGATGGAAGGAGCTGTTCATGACTCTTTTACCAGCCAGGAGTTATATCACTTGTTCTCCAGCCACTTCCTCTGCCAAGCATTACAGATTTTTTTCTGTACTGAAGTGAGGTACGATTTTAGGTCAAAAACAGAATCCTTTCTGCCCTTTTGTGGACTAACTTCGCAGGGTCATATGATTGTTTGCTCCCCCTGATTCCTACATGATCAGGTACTTAAAAGAATATAACCTCATTCCCATAGACAGTCTGTTGATTACATATTTGCAGTTGTTGATATGCACCTGATGGAATCACAGTCTAGGGTGCAGTTGGGGGCTAGAATATTCCATATGCTGGAGTGACAAGTTCAGCATAATATTACACTGCATAAGCAGTAAATTGGATGTTTAGAGCAGCGGTTCCCAATTTCTTTTTGGCGACGGAACCATAATTGATCATACTTTTTTTTTGGTGGATCCCCATTTTTACAAGTGTAAGCTGAAAAACCAGTCTCACATTAGTAAGTCATCACAAACGGAAGCAGAACCATGATATCCTTCTCACGATGCGGTTATGAATCTTTTCAACGAACGTTTTAATTCTCGGTCGGAACACGTAACCCTTGTGACCCTTCCACAGAACCCCAGAGTTCCATGGACCACCATTTAAGAACCACTGGTTTAGAAGAAACTATCAGTTGCTCGATGGAACACTGAAGTATTTGTGGCTTTGTCAGCCATAAAATACCAGGAAGTAGTTGTCACTTTTTTAAGTTGTTGTATAAATTAATAAAAACTATGTCCACAGCACAAGGCGTTTTTGTACTACTGCATGTCTCTAGTACGTCAATGTTTATTTTAAAGTGTGGATGAAGTCTTAGACCATTCATGGTTCAAAACTGTGGGTATAAAACAGCCATGTTCATTTTAAGCGACCTAGGTATAGTAGCTAAAAATCTTGGTGGCTCTGTAGGACTTCGATTAGAACCATGTTTTATATGGAAACTTTCAGACTAGCAGATGTTGGGCCAGTACACAGAAAGCACCACAGCAAAAGAATATCCAGTCTTGATTGGTAGTTCACTGTACCAAGCACAAAGGCTGGGTATAGAATAAAACAATATGCTCCTGTTGCCAGTCTAGTTCCTCCATGACAGACACAGTCCAGTATCTACAGGTGATTATCCCATTCTGTATCATAAACAACGCAATCATGATCAGGCCTGGACCATATCGTGGTTAGAGATGATTATAGCTGGTCAGGTGATATTTAGTTCAGGGTGAAAGAATTCACGTGTTTGTCATTACTTAGAGACTGTTGAAGAAGATTAAGGAAATTATTTTCGAGCTTGATGCTTCACTGTGAAGACTTCTGAAAGTTTGTAGGATTTGGAACTTAAGTCTGTTTTAGCTGACATGCTGAGTTAGAAAGGAGAGGATCTATTGTAAATACTGTATATTTGATGTTGGTCTCAATTAAAGAGGGATCCATGTGTCTAATCAGTCGTAATAAAATCAGTGTATTTACTATTGTGGTATACTGGTACTCTCCATTCATTCTCCAGTTTCTTTAATTATTGTGTTGTGAATTTAGTTTCATCACTTTGATTTGATGCTTCCATTCTGCTCTATAGATACTTCAATATTTGGCCTATTTTTGCTTGAACTGATGTGGGCAGCACTTGTTGAGACTTTATTTCAGTCAGCTAAAGCATTAGCGTAAGGTCTCATTGATTACTTTAAGCATAAATTTGTAATCTTATGCTTTTGTTCCAGATTGTGCCAGGTCTCCAAAAGATAAACGAAGCCGAGAAAGCCGTGATTCAGAACACAGAACAAATCACGACAGGAATAGCACCGAGGTAGATGTCATATTTTGTTTTAATTTATTTTGTGGTCAAGAATGACAATTTGATTTTAATTTTTTTCTGTTATGAAAACTTGATCTTTACATTAAATTCAGATGTGCTGTGTGCTAAATAATATAAATACTTGTGTGAAAATGATAACAACATTGATTTATTTATTTTTTGATGAAATGTGTGTAATTTTCTGTCCATTATTTGCCAGCTATGCTCTTCCACCTTTAATGGGCCTGCTGTTGAGCTTTAAGGTTCTAGAGAAAGAATCAGTCACAACTGTGGTCCGTTTAGACTTAAGTAAATACAGATGTTGTGTCTTTTTATTGGAATATAAGGTAGGCTGGGGAAAATGTCCCTCATTTACCACAGGCAAAGTCAGGAGGGCCAGACGAACACAAGAAAAAAACCTAACAGTATTTTGATTCACAACCTTAATCATGCAAGAGGCAAGACATATGGCAACGGAAAGGTCCCGTTGTGTACACATCTCCCCTCTACCATGATTAAGGTTGCGAACCGAAATTTTGTGAAGTGTTTGTTTTTTGTGTTTTCTTGTGGTTCATATGACTTTCCTGCCTTCATCTGTTGTAAGTGACTGGTTATTTTTCCCTATCCTATCTTATTTTCAGTGCTTATCGGCAGTTTCATTGTCACCATTATCCTTTTTAATAGAATACTTACTTAAAATGCTAGAGTGTCCTCCAATTTCTGCTGGATCAAGGAGGATGTTGCCTGTGTAAATATTCATGTCCTCTTTCAGAGTCCTTCCACCTCTCAACTCCTAGCCTACTTTCCATTGCCATGTGAATCTCTTTAATTCCTTTTTCAGAAGGCCCGTAACACTTTGATGGCAATAAAGGAAAGACTTAATTTTTTCTAAAAAAGAATAATTATCTTTTAACACAATTCAAACAAATGGAACCATGCTTGCAAATAGCGTAGTGTTTAAAATGTGTATTGCCTTTCTTCCAAAGATAACAACGCTAAGATTCAATCATTGAGCACGAGTCAAAATAATCTGGCTGTTTGATAAGGTCGTCCAACAAGGATAATGTCGGAGATGTACTGAAAAAAATAATAATTTCTTTAATCATACCCATTCTACAACATTATTTCTTATATTTTATTTTTCACTTATAGTTTTTCAAAATTTGATTTATATATGTATCCTCGCTCAGTTATTATGTTGGTCTACCACTTTCAATGATAATCATCTACAGTATCGATTCATTATTTGAGCTTCCCCCTCCCCTCCCTCCCTCTTACACCACGATCTGCACCAGTTGCGCCATTCTCCAGACAGTCGTCTCTATGTGCACTCTAGACGCCGCCTGGTGTCTGCACAAATAATACTGTATGCCGAAATATTGTGCTTTTTTTCCCTTGCGTTTGGTTTTTTTTGTGTTCATCATTCCCACCTGCCCTCATCTGTGGTAAGTGTTGGGTCATATTTCCCTATCCTTCCTTAGTTTTATTGCCTTAAAGCATTTTCCTGCTCATTGTTATTATATGTATAGCTCATTCTGTGAGACTGTATTCTGCACCACCCTCCCTCCATGACATTCTCCTGTTGACAAAGGGCCAAGTCCCGAAATGTTAATTTTTTCCCTGTGTTTTATGCTTATTTATTTGTTCACCCCATGATACCATCATCTAAGGTTAGTAACAATGAAATCAAGACGCTAAGTAGCGGAAAGGAATAGGGAAATGAGCCACCACTTACCTTTAGATCATGGATGTGGGGCGCGAACACACAGGAAGGACACAAATAACAACGTAATTTTTGGGATAAACACTTCGTCAACCCAGTGGCATCAACCAGACTCTTTCAGAAACCTAGGCCAGACTTGATCATTCTACCGGCAGACAAGGGCTCAACTACGGTGGTCATGAACCATTGTGACTACATTAGTGAAGCACTGCGTCAGATGTCTGACACCAACACTTATCGCCCCCTCAACCATGATCCCACACCTGCAGTCAATGAAACAATAAAAAATTATATACAGTTTAGTGGACCACTCTAGTGCCTCATTCCCCATTCTGTCTCACTTCTCACTCCAAAAAAGCCGTGCCCAACTTCCCTATACCTACTTCCTAAAATTCATAAGCTTGGCAACCCAGGATGTCCCATAGTTGCTGCATATGGCTCACCGACCGAGCGCATCTCTGCCCTGGTGGACCAGCATCTACAGCCTACTGTCGGCCAGCTACCCTCCCATATCAAAGACACCCGACACTTCCTCTCTCAACTGGCCACGGTACACGCACTTCTTCCCCTGGCCCCTTCCTAGTGACAGTTGATGTGATCTCTCTCTATATACAAATTTTCCCCACTGTCATGGGCTCAGTGCCGTGGAATACTTTCTAGACCAGCCCCCCCTCCCCCCTATAGCCTCCCCACTAGATCCTTCTTGGTTACCCTGGCCTAGCTAAAACTGAATAACAATTTTTTTTTCATTTGATATGGCAAAATTTGCCACCAAGTTAGTGCCACTGCCATGGGCATTAGTATAGCTCCCTCATACGCTAACCACTACTTAGGCCTCCTGGAACAGTCATTCTTAGCAGGATCCCATCTCAAACCCCTTTTGTCGGTCAGATTCATTGATGACATAATTTGGACCCACGGGGAAGACAACCTAATCAGTTTCCTCAATAAACTCAATACTGCCAGCACTCTGAAATTCACGTGGACTTACTCCCACACACATGCCACTTTCCTAGATGTCGACCTATCCCTCACGAATGGATACATCAACTCATCTCTGTCCATATCAAACCTACCAACTTACAACAGTACCTTCATTACAATAGCTGCCACCCTCATCACATCAAACGCTCCCTCCCTTATAGTCTTGTCATTCGGGTGAGTCACAATGAACAGGCCCTCCAACAGTATGCTAGCAATCCCTCTGAATCTCCGATTTCCCACAGTTACCCACCAGATTTAGTTCTCAAACAAGTTTCACAGGCCACATCACAATTCGCTGAACCTATCAACAGCCCACAACCCTCTAAAACCAACCATAGCCCCGTCATGATAACCCAATACTTCCCGGGTTTGAAATCCATCAACCGAGTCCTGCGAAAAGCTTACAACTTCCTTCGAGCCTGCCCTGAGATGAGAAACTTTCTTCCAAAAATCCTCCCTCACCCACCCAGAACCTGCTTTAACAGACCTCCAAACCTCAACCAACTCTTGACCCAAAAACACGGGACCCCCCAGCCTGTAAGACAGTCCCAAGGTTCGTTTCTTTGCAACAGATTGTCAGGGCGTAGCCGATAGTGGGGGTTGGCTATCGGATACTTCACCTGATCCAGTTGTCTTCCAAAAATATTCTAAGTCCAAAAAGTTCTGTTACCGTGTTGAAATATTTATGCTAACTGTTAAAATTGACCACAGTCGCCATTTACAGTTTTAAACCTCCTGTAAGAAAGGTACTATTGTACAAATGAAAGTCACAAGTTGAATCACTGGATTATATTCTCAAAATTTTTCACGTAAATATTACAAGTCACAGTTAGCAAGGCAATCGGATATAAACGTTTACCAAAGATCACAGGTTGAGAAACAAGAGCAAGAACCGCAAGAAAGAACCCCCAAAACTGAATTGAAATTTACATCACTTGGCTAGAACTGTTCGTCTGAATGTTCCAACATGGCTGCCGTAAAGCGTGCGCCCGTCCATATAGACTCGTTTCCCGCCTAGCTTGCCATGACGTCAGAGTTTCCCACCATCCACCGCTCTCCAAACAGCGCCCAGCACGAACGTGCTCTCGCCACCGAGTTGTAACTAAGACTGAAAACCAAGCGCATTAATGTCCCTGGCCACTTCACTTATATAGGCTTGCCTCACGTGAGGCCGTGTTACTACAGTGTGCATCCGAGCGACTACACATAACCTTACGTTTAACCTAATAACTTTTCTTCTATATGTTTAATCTCAGTGAGGAAATGGCAAAGTTATGGGCGTTACGAGTTGAAGTGTTTAGTGTCCAAATATCGCGTCAATTGTGTCTCTCAGAAGAATTGTCAAAATGGTGATTTTCTGAAGTCTTACGGCGTTAGTCAACGTTTTGTTACCCTTTTAAATTGGCTTTAATTATTAACTCGAAATTAGGCTTAAAATATTATTCCCGATTTTAGTATCTCCCAAAATATCAACTTTGTTTAAATCCGTTGAGTTATGGTAAAACCAGTAATTTCTAACAATCAGTTGTAATTATTATTAATGTTTTATGGTATAACTCTGAAGTTTTATGGATTATCAAGCCGGAAAAATTATCAATGTGTAGCCTAAATTAAACTGCGTATTTTAAAGTTTATTTCATCTTTGTAAGTGCCATATCTGAGACACAATAAATTGTTTAGTTATTTACACGTGGGTTTGATGTCGAGTGAATTTGGAAAACCTATAACGTCGGTTCTACTGCTCTGAATAACATGGAATTAATGTGTAGGAAGCTGAAAGAATGGATTTTTAAGATTATCTACTTTTTAACCCGGAATTAAAGTAGGCTTTTGAATAATAAAATGTTGAAGTTGGGTGTTCTATTTTACGTGTTCAGATTATGTTTAAAAAATACTTAGGGTGTTGGAAACTATCAGATTTACTTGAATTTACTTCTCTTTATGGCTGTTTTAATTTATTAGCTACTTTATACTGTGTGACTGTGTTTAAAATCAGTGTAGAAGCATATAATGTGTGCAGTGTCTGTAGAAAGTTACTTCAAAATTGGATTACCAGACAGAAGGTCAGTAAAATGTCTTTAAATGGTTTTAGGAAATTAATTATGTGTGTTTACTATCATTTACATGCTCTTAGCGCTTTTGAAATGGTTTATCAGTGTTAGAATTAATTCCGAAAAGTTGAACAATTCTATCGGTTTACCGGTGTCTATTTCTTCACTGATATTTCATATTCTATGGATTGAAACTGCTTAAAACCTATTAAAACTGAAAGATTAGTTTATTTCCTTTATATTTGTCTACTTTTGAAATCCTGAAATTACTTACAAGACCAAAAATTGTTTATGTGAACTGTTTAGGAAAATGTGTGTCCAAACTTCTTCATAATTACTTCTTGTGATTATTAAATGCTTGAAAACTATTAGAAACCTGTTAATTATCCTACTAAACCGTCTCAGGCATTATTCTCTTTACTTTTAGAGCTTTAAAATGGTCAAATTCCATCACAATGAGCTATCTTCATACTGCTTCAGTTTACTATTCAATCATTCAGTTTATTTCTTTAAAATACTTGCTAAACTATATTTAATTGTGAAGTTATGGTTATTGTGAGTCTAGGCCTGACTATTATTAGTTCTTCACACTCTTTACTGTATGAAAATCACATTAGAGATACCAAAACTGGTATATTCCAAAATTAATGGTTAGGTTTGATTAATGTTGAAATTCACTGTTTATCTCAGGAATAACGCTTATTAGTCATGATGAAAGGTTTATTTAGGCAATATATTTACTATTCTATACCATTTGCTTCTTTTAAATCCGTTTAGAATATCTTTCTGATTAATGTTAGGATCTGTTGTGGAAAGTTTACTTTTATATGAAATAACCTATTTCCTGCTGGAATATCAAGGCTTTATGACAGTTTATAGTTTATTTATGTTAGTTATGTGTTATTTATTCACTTTACTATCCTAGAAGTGTTGCTAACTCGATTTAAACTGTGGTATCGTGTACTGAAGTTAACCTTAAACTTGACCGGATCTAATTGAAATATTAAAAATATAACGAGGGATACCTTACAAGATCCTGTTTCAAATTATGCATTATGCACCCGCCTTCCACCACCTTTACCTACCCCGTAACTGGGGAAAGCTTCCCCATCACAGGACTTGTCATGAGTGTATCCTCCCACCTTATATATCAACTCGTCTGCAACCATTGCCCAGCCTCCTAAATTGGTCTGACAACAAATCCACTGGCCATCAGAACGAATGGACACAGACAATCTGTTTTTGCCCAGAACCCTGAACACCCTATATCTTATCATGCCACCAATCATGGTACCAACAATCTTAACAAGTTTTGTGGTCAGCGCCATCAGAGTCCTCTCAGACAAAAGCAGCATTTCGGAACTCAGAATGTGGGAACAGGGCTTATCAGTACCAACTGGGTACCAGACAACCACCAGGACTAAATTTAAGATAGTATCTTACCCATCCCCCTCACCTCCTACCTTTTCCCACAGAACCATCGCTCACCAGAGACAATCTTTTTGTATTTTGTAACTTCGAATTTTGATTAAATTTAAATTTTTAATTTTTTTTTTACTTTTATTTCACATATTTCTTGGTTTTTTGCACATGCGTCCATTAACCCCTTAACATACGATTTAGATACGAAGATGTTGGGCCGAAATTGTATACAAGCTCGCACAGCGTTCGGGACGTTCGCACGACTTATGTAACACGCTAATCCAGGCAATCGTAAACGTGGCAGACATTGCCCGTGGTAGAGCGGTCGCGGTACCAGAATGCTTTGAAATATATCATACCGTATAGATTACTAATTTTATATTTTGGAGTTTTGTATAAATAAACATTTTGTAATACTTGAATCTACCACAATTATTGCATCAGACTGTAATTGCGTATCAAATATTCCACGTAATATTCACATCTGGCCCGATCACCGTACGCGGGCTATGCCCGTAATATTTACTTCTGGCCCGATCACTGTACGCGGGCTATGCCCATAATATTTACTTCTGGCCCGATCATCGTACGCGGGCTATGCCCGTAATATTTACGTTTGGCCCAACCATCGTACGCGGGCTATGCCCGTCATTGTAGATTAAGGGGTTAATTAATAGGAAATCTAGGACCACCAGCTGATATCTACCGCGCTTCCTAGACGGGTCCGCGGACAGGTTTACTATCTATTTATTAGTATTTTCTAGTTTATGCCTTTCTACTTCCACCCTCACTTCCCACCATGTTGTTTCTCCCCCCCCCCCCCACCATGAGCTACTGACCATGCGGGCTTACTCAGTTGGCTGCCAGCCTCCAACATGCAGCCATCTCACTGCTACTGAAGAAGGGCTACAGGCTCGAAAATTTTATTTTATGTGTGTACTTGTTAAAATAGCAGGCGAATGAAACGGACCATTATGAAATGGCACCAAATAGACTGTGTAAGACAAATTTTGAAAAAATATAATTGGATAAAGACTAAGTGAAAGATCAGAGGATAGTTGTGTGAAGCAACTACAGAAAAATCTGGCTAGTCACAGTACAAGGTGGAGTAGATTCTTGAAGAGTAGTGGTGACGAGAAAGGATACTACGGAAGACACTTGCTCTACTGGAGTGAAAAATTGATAATAAATGAAACAAATAAATCAAAATATCATTTATTTTGTTACTATCAAAAATTGTAGTGATATTTCATATCAATGTAAATCTTAGAAACAGCTTTTGGTATCATTAATTTGTGTGTAATTAACTTTAAATATATTACGAGTCCATTATTTTCCAGTCATCACATTGTGGAACATTTGTTGAGTGACCTACTTTGTGCTAAAGAGTTTAATATAAGATTCTATGCAGAATCATTGACTGTTTTCTGGCATGTTATGTATTATTTGCATAAGAGTTCATAATTGCTTCACTGCAAATGTAATAATAATTACTAATCCAGCAGGGGAGAAAAACCTTGGCAACTACCTTTCCCCTTTATGCTAAGAAATACTACTAGCTATAACTGTTGAATTCCAGACACCAATGAGTAAAAAACAAAAATGGTGTATCCAGTTGTACTGCTTTGCAGGAGTCAGGTTTTTGGAAAACAATTAACATCTGTTAAATACCCGTTTGACACACTCCTTGTAAGTGCTGCCGTACTGGTCTTGGGGACAAGTAGGCCAAGCATCCCAATTGTTTTAGGCAGTTTTCTATAATTACCTAGATGAATATTATAGTGGCCATCACTTTGAACCTCAAAGCTGTCAATTAGACAGATGTGAGCTCCCTATTGAGAACTAATAAACATTAAGCTGAACTAAATTAATGCGTACACATATTGGTTTCTAATTAAAGCATCATTTTCACTCGGTTACTACTTTCCATCAATAAATTTTTTTTTGGAGAGGGTGGGAATGGGAGGTGGAACATTGCTTGCATTATGCTCAAAACATGTTTTTCTTTATTGTCTGGATATAGAGGAAATGTTAGGATATATTTCAATTGCAGACTTTAGAGGTCGTTAAAGTTAATTCTGTCTACACCACAAATAATGTGCTTGGAAGCATTTATCATTATTTTTATGTACAGTTGGATTAAGTTTGAATAAACATTTGTGTGAATTGAATTGAGTGGATTAAGTATAAAGTAAAAGGATAAAAATTATTTTCAGAACATGTTGCTATCTTAAGCATTTTGTCAGACTGAGAGCAGAGATGTATAAGTTCTGCCTTGTCTGTTGCACATGAAAACATTGAGTCGAAATTTTGCCAAAGGTTCAGTCTACTGTTACACTTGTGCAGTTTATTAAACGATGTCCCAACAGTTTGAGATACAGGCATATTATAAACAATGCAGGACGCTAATAACCTAGTTGTTGACCTGCCCAAAAGCAACAACATCATATAAACAGTGCTTTGTATTCTGTGTTAACAAAGTAATTGACTTTGTATTTTTTCTGTAATTTTGGTGTAGACATTAGTGCGTACTTTGTGTACTCAGGAATTTGGAGAGTTAATTATTAGGTAATTTTTATGAATGGTTAAACTGATCCAATTTTCTTTCTACACGTGTGACCTCTTTCCGAACCATTTAAACATTTTGTTTCTGATTCAATATATCCCATTTTACTCAGGTTTATTACAACTTTCCTCATTTATAATTGTTGCTTTATTTGCTATTTTCTTGTTGTCTTTTGAGTTGCTTCAATTATCTACTATACAGACTAATGTCTTTCATTATTTCATTCCATTAATCCATTAGTCAGTTATTCAACTCATTCTAACACATTATTCTTCTTTTCTTTTTAATACTCCTTTCTTTACCTACTGTTTCTAACTTTCTCATTTTTTACGCTCTATTTTCCTTTTTTTCCAGGCCTTCCCACTGCCCAAGTAAGTTTCAGTGTTCTCAATATAGCTCTAAAAATGCTACCCTTCATAGATAACTGTTTCATACTGAATGAATTCTAATTTCAGTGCATTGGATCTCAATTCGCCCTCCCCCTGCCCTGTCTCCCTGAATTTTCCTGCTTCTGATGTACTCAGTTTTTTTTTTTTAAAAAAAAAATCATGGTTTGCTGTATAATCCATGTTTTACTTATACAGTATAGTATCGATAATCCAAACGCCAATTATCCGAACAACCTTTTTAATTTTATTTTTTTTAACAGATTGTGCTGTATTTTACAGAAGTATCAACTATATTTCTATTTATAGTACAGTACATCTTTGCACACGTTTTGTTTGGAAATTCCCCTGACAAAAAACGAGGTGCAATGAATTTTACGCCTTGCGACCGACCAGACATTTGCTTTGATGCTGAATGTTTGTTGAAACAGCAATGCGACAACAGTAATTCTTTCCATATGCCGGTAGTTTTTAGTTTCTCTAAGAAATCTGAACCCTGCCATGTTTCTCCTGTGCCTTTGTTATTGATTTGTTGTATTGGTGAGGTCTGTTGACTTTAGTATCTTGTACCAACATTATAAGCCATCATGTTTATCTTCTAAAAAGAAGCATAAGTGTTTCCAAAAGCAAAAGAAAATAAAAGACTTCTTTTGCTTGGGGTATATTAAATTATAATGTACCTAATGTAATTTTAAAGGCAAAATAAAAACTGTATAAACCAAAACTATACAAATCGAAAATCCGAACAAATTGATGATCCGAACCACCCTCGGTCCCAACTAGTTTGGATTATCAATCCTCTACTGTAATACGTCTAATTTATTTTTGATATTTAGTTTCTCATAACTGCTGAAATCTCTCTTCGTAACTCCTATTTACTTATATCACTATGAGATTACTCAAAATTTTGTTTAATGTTGTTGCAGTCTTCCTGCCTTCAGTTTGCGTACTTTGTTTCTTTGTTTTAGTTTGTTTTTAAGGCCGTACTAGCCACAGTATACATTTATTTATTTTTTAAATAAAATGCTGTAGTTTCTATTTAATCTCAAAGAGCACATATTGTTTGACAACTTTGCTCCAAGAGTGAATAGAAGTGTTACTTTTTTGTAGTTTGTACAGAGATGCAACTTAGTGTCGTCAGTCAATGATTTATCGCAGAGTTTATCTCAGGAATTATTTGCGAGGATTTTAAAATAAACATAAGATTTTACATAATTCCACAAAAGAGTGGTGCACTATTAAACTGACCTATCTTAATGACAAGCTGTAGAAATTCTTGTTGCCACAAACCACTTGTTTCTTTTGGTACTGGGAGTTAAACAATCTTGCTTGAACCACAAGTATGGAAATTCACAACAATTAAGGTGTTGTAGTGCACTAATTAGTGGAATTCATATTTATTGAATTGCTGGGACCAATTTGGTAAAGCATGACCTCGTCTGCTTTAAACCAGCACATATGTTGAGTTGATGCAGTTAATTATTTTTTCTTGGATTTGTCTAATATTTTCTGTGCATGAAGCTTTGTTTATTGACACAACCATGTTGATAGTGTGCATTATCGCTGAGCATAAGTCCATATTGGTTCTCCAGTCCACAGCACTTAAACTGTGCCAGAATAATGACTTTTAGCCAAAAAACTTGGTGGGGGTAAATTTAAACAGAGGACAAGTAAAAGGGTAGTGATTTATAGCCAATACCTTAGCATTACTAAATTTCTAAACTTGTCTCTAGTGGCCAAAAAGAGCAAAATATTGTAGTAAAATATCTTCAATGTAAATATAACTAAGCACAAATAAATAAAAAAATTTAAACAAAGAATATATTAAATTAAAAATTACCTTTGTGTAAGTGGTGGTTCTAGCTAGTTAGTGGGGATGGAGTCAAGGAGAGGATGCAGATGGAGAGAGGGGGCTCCTCTGAACTCGGAGGGTGTTAACTTGCCTACCAGTATGAGCTGGGCACATGACAACTACCTGCTCTTACTTATGGCTTTACGCCTTGTCGAGATCATTAGAGGTGGGATGGGACTGGAGCAAGGAACTTGAAGGAGTTCAGCCTTGGCGTTTTGAAGGAAGCATCCCTGTTGCCTGGAGTGATTTGGGGAAACCATGGAATACCCAATTCTGGTTGCCCGGACAGGGATTCGAACCGGTGTCCGCCCAAATGCGAGGCCAGAATGTTAACTGCTCACCCTACCACAGTCGGTACCTGGTCTCAATTTAAGATAATACTGAGTCATTGTACAGGTTGTACCTAAATGAATATCGGAGTTTTAACGCATTGTAGTATTTATTACGTAAAACGTAAAATTATAATTAATGCATGAAATGAAAGAACAACTCAAACAGTTCTGTTTGTTTGTAGCTGTGCGCGCAATGTTTCCTCCGTCATCCGTTAGAAAGTGCTAGTAGCAAAAATGGCAACTAGTGAACAGAAAGCTTTTTGTGTTCTGCAGTTTGCAAAGACGAAATCTGTCGTTACTGTGCAACGTGCGTTCCGAATTAATTTCTGATGTGATGCTCCAAGCGATAATAACATCCGTAGATGGTATCATCAGTTTGAAAATACCTGTTGCCTTTGCAAAGGAAAGAGTACGGGACGACCAAGGGTTAGTGAAGAGTGTGTTGAGCGAGTGAGAAAATCTTTCACGCGTAGCCCGAAGAATCCGTTCAGAAGGCTAGTCGTGAATTAGCAATTCCGGTGATGACTGGAAAGTTTTACGGAAATGCTTACAACTATGTCCTTATTGTTTGCAGTTGTTGCAGGCTCTAAAGCCTGCAGACCATGGTTTATGTGCCAAATTTGCACATGAAATGTTGCTGGACGACGATGAAGATTTTCTGGATCATGTTGTTTTCAGCGATGAATCGACATTTCACCTTAGCGGACATGTGAACACTCATAATTTGCACATCTGGGGCTCAGAAAATCCTCACGAGATGGTGCAATAGCACCGATACTCTCCTAAACAGAATGTTTTTTGCACCATATCTCGGCGTAAAATTTATGGACCTTTTTTCTTTCGAGAAACAAATGTAACTGGTACTTCCTACCTTAATGCTCTACAACTAAGGCTATTTGGTAGAAGACAAACTAAATAACTTCATTTGGCAGCAAGATGGTGCACCGCCTGAAAGGGCCCAAAGACAGACCTTGTTTCGCATGGCCTCCACCCTCTCCTGATCTGACGCCACGTGATTTCTACCTGTGGGGGTTCTTAAAGGATCGTGTGTATGTGCCTCCACTACCAGCTGACGTACCCGACCTAAGAAACAGGATTGAGGCAGCTGTTACAACAATTACACCACAAACGCGAATCAACGTTTGGGAAGAAATGGGCTATTGACTTGATGTGTGCCGGGTGACAAGAAGTGGTCACATTTAACACTTGTAAGCTTGTAGGTATAACTGTTTGAATTGCTCTTTCATTACATGCATTAATTATAATTTTATGGTTTAAGTAATAAATACTACAAAGCGTTAAAACCCCGATATTCATTTAGGTACACCCTGTATATTTTTCCCCTCTCCCCCTCCCTCTCAATCCTCTCCTTGCCTCCATCTCCACTTCCTGCATTGTACCACCACTTAATCAGAGGTGATTTTTAACTTCATAGATTCTTTGGTTTAAATTTATTGTATTTATTTTTACTTGGTTATATTTATGTTGATAAGATTTTATTATATTATTTTACTCTTTTCACCCATCTACCTGTCTGTATTTACCCCCGTCATGTTTCTGTCTAACAGTCATTCTGTAAGCCATTCTTCCACAACACCCACTCTCCACAGTGTTCTCTTGTTAACAATGAACTAAAACCCAAAAATTCCTATGCAATGTTTGCTTTTTCCTTTTTTATGTGTTTGTGCCCTGCAACCATGATCTATGGAAAGTGGTACTTCATGCCTATTATTTCATTATTCCAATATGTAAATTGCAGTATTGGGAACTCCATAATATTGAGTTGGCAGTTGTCCCTAATAGTATATTCCATTCTTAAATCAAAGTTTAATATTAGTTCTTTTTTCCATTTTATTCACAAGTAAACATTAGCCGAGGACACCTAAACATATGTAAATACTTCAAGAGCCAACAACAGCCTAAGCGTCCAATATAGCTAACTATGTCAGCGTACATTGCGGACAAATGTACCAATTCAACCACAAACAGTTGGACTTACACTACCAAGGAAATTTAAAAATTCCATATATTTTTTGAACAGACTTCGTACAGCTCTGTCTGATTGCTGATACCGTTAAGTAATTCTTATTCACCTGTTTAATAAACCCATCAAGTCTGCAAATGTACACTTCAAAACAAAAATAGTATTTACTGTTTTCTCATAATTTATTTAGTTCATACTTAAAATCCTAGTGCTGGCTAATGGTATGTTGCTACTTGGTGAGACTTCTGATGTCTTATTTGGTTAAGGTGTCTGACTAGGGATTGAAAAGTACCCAGTCAGAATGTTGTTACTGCACATAGAAGGGCAAACTTACCTCTAGGGTCACCTGGCCAAAGATCATATTTTATTTACTAAATCAGTTCAAATAGTAGACATTTACTTCTAATATTCTTTTAAATCAGCAGGCAGTTAAATAGATATAGCTTTCATAATTGTTTTGCAGTGAAGCTTATTCTTAGAATATTGAGCTAGGGTTGGGAGAAGAGCTGTGTCTGAGGGTTTGAAGAAGCATCACACAAAAACTACACATCCATTTGAATGGAGTTTTCAGATTTGGAATGCTTATGGTTTAGCTTAAAATCTTCTGTTTATCGTATGGCCTACATGACCAGGGAATGAAACATGAAATGATAAGCCATATGAGATAGGGCAGATAGCTGCTACAGATCTTACTGCTTTAGAGATGGTCTGTTTTTAATAGATCCTCTCGAAAGATCATACTGTTAGTATATGGATTCTGTTAACATTGTTTTTTGATTTTGGTTATATATTCCTTCATTGTTCTAAAATATAGTGTGTTTAATACATCAATTAAAACACTGCAACTTAGGTTAATACTTCAGTAAGCCTCACAAAATTGTGGTATTTAGTTTATTATATATAAATCTTTGTGCTTAACGTTGATACTGAAACTTGATAGTGTGTTGTGTTTTTATTCATGGGTTGTTCCGTATCTACATATAAAAATGTTTTTTTTTTTTTTACTTACATTAACTGTAATGGAAATGATATATTTCATTATGACCTCAGATGTAATCGTAGAAATAACAGTTGGTACAGTATGGAATTTTTTTTTTCTTTTGGGTGGTCATCATATGGCATTGTTGGCCTGGAGATTCTGGAGGATTGTTTGGCCATAAAGTGACAGATTCACCATGCAATGCCCTTCTTATTATGGCTAACCAATCAATCCCAAGCATCCTATTACCAGGCTTAGGGGACCTGGATTTTGAATCAAGGATGCATTCTGGCATATTTCACTTTACACACCAAGGTGGAAGGTCAGGATTCGAACTGGGGACCATTTGATATCCAGTCAGACGCCTTAACCACCGAGTCACCAGACCGTTAGAGTTAGTGCAAATAATGTTTTATTTTGATTGAATGTTCACACTATTTTAAATTTTCGGTTTGACATAAAATATGGTTCGTTAATTCCTTACGTTAGTGTTTGTCCATCTATGCTGATCAAAACTTTTTCTGCAAACACCTGTGTCTATACAGGAGAAGCTGCTGGCAAATGCTGTATACTTACTCAACGTTATTAAGATTTAATATAATGAAATATTATAAAGTGTGTTCGTGCTTTTGTGTTCGTCTGTCTTAATCTGCGATGAGTGAAAGATTTACTTTCCGTATCTTTTATTTTAGTCGAAGAAAACAGTAAATAGTTTGAAGTTATTACTCTGAAAGTTAAATGAAATGTTTCAAAAATGATTGCCTAGTCACATCGGAATTTAATCTCAACATTTATCAGAATTCGATTGTATATCCTTGGTTGTGATGTCTTGAATTGGAACAGTTCACAACAGCAGTGTTTAATAGTCACTCACTCATGTTCAAATTTAAAGTAAAAAAAAATGAATTAACTTGAAGAAATTCCAAACTCAAAATTATCTCGTTGGGTTAGTGTTTAAATGGTTGCAGAGGAGTGGTTAGACATTAGGTAGTCTTAGTGATGAAAATTTTCCTCAGTTTTTTTAAATAAAAATTTAAAATAGTCCAAATTTCACAAGGCTAGTTTTTAAATGTTCAGAATCACAAAAGAGACGATATAAAACTCTTGAAAGTTGTTCCAGAAACTTTTGCACTGATCCTATTGACCGAAATTTCATTATTTTTTAAAATTAAAATCGTACTAGTCCAATTTATGCAAGACTAATTCAGAAAAGTTCACACAGGCTAAATAAAACTGATTATGGAACTTTTAGACTAATTAGACTGGTGAAGTCTGCTTGTTGAATAGTTATTTAACTTGAAAAAATTACATTGTTAGAATGTTGTTGTAGTGACATCTGGTTATCTTAGAAATACTCATGGAGATGAAAAGGAACAAATACAAGAACTTTAGAGAAATTTCAGTGTAATTGTTACTGCTAATGGACTGTGTTACTTACTCTTGCAGACACGTGTGATTACTACAATAACTACAGGCCGATTGTCCGATTACAGGGCCACAAGCATGCACGAGGGCTCTTGGGAAATGTAGGCCAGTTTTTTAATTAACTATGAATTGAAATAAATTAGTAAACATTTTTCTAAACAGTTCAAAGGTTACCTAAATGGAAAAAAATACCATTAATAGAGAACAAAATTTATATGTGAAATACCGAATAAATTGGTTTAATGGAATAAGAAAATTTAGATAATGGGTTCGAATACTTAATGGGAAAGTTTTAATATTGGTCCATGGAATATGTCATCAAAGCGTCTCAAACACTTATCAAAATCAAATTAAAAAATTTAATTAATTGCTGAAATATATTAAAAAATGAATTAAACAAAATTATTATGGGTAACCTATATTCTGTTATACCACAACCACCAGAAATGGGGTCATGGATTCCTAGCAGACACCAATGGACATGGAGTAGTGGTAAGGTAAATCTCTTAAATACTGTTAAGAAATTTCATCTTGAAGTTCTCAAACTGTTGTTTTGTAGTTGTATAATAGAAATGTGGTGTTAATGTTTAGTTTTTCGCTGTGGTTTTGGGGTTAGTAAAAGATTAATAATAATCTTATTGCAGATATTTATTAATTTTTCCTCCAGAGGTAATATGGATTTACTTCAATATAGACTTTGTATTTGTTGAGAGCTTTTTTGTACTTTCCCGTTAAAATATTTTAGTGGCAACGTAACTACATAAAAAATTAAATCAAGAAATTTAGAATAATTAATACCTATCACAGTATATATTTGTTTCAAGAGATGATCTAATAAAAATCTGTTTCATGATTTACTACACTCTTTCTTCCTTTATTCCTCCAGAATTGTTGGAAAGATTCACATGTGCTTCCAGTATTTCTGACCATATGTGTGCATGTGCCAGAAATTTGCTTCATTTATTTATTCATTCAATATTACAAAAATTTCTTTGTTTGATTTTTTGGGCCTGTATGATAAATGTTTTATGATACAAATATTTGCTAATCAGCCAGGAAGCCAAGTCGAGAGATTTTCAACATGTATATGCGGTATTTTATGGCCCCCTTGTTTCCAGCAGTCCTTTGATGGAATATTCCACCCTTCAATGTAGTAGTTTTGAGCGGGTGGTACATAGGCTTCTGTTTTCTTTGTAAAGGTACAAAAAAAAATTGAAACAAGGTTAGTTTTGAAAGATTACAATCTTTCCATTTTATCTTGAATATTTCTGGCTCATTTAGAAAAATTTAGGGAGTCATGAGGTATTAAAAATATGTTGATTACTGCATATTATATGAAATAAAATTAATAATAAAAAAATAATTTCTACACAGAAATGCAAACATGGTCACCATTTATTACTTCTTCATTCTGACTTTAACTATTTAATTTTAACTCTACATGAGTTAAACTTTGAGTACCTTGAGGTTGATTTTGTTGATAAAGCTTGAGAGATGAACCTTACCATTGCTTTATAGTATTACCTTTGGGGTATGCTGAATCCCCATAAAATTCGAGAAAAATCTGTGACTTACAACTTGTGATAGTCTGTTAGTAGAGAAGGAAACAAATTGGCTGAACCATTTGTTGAGTATCATACATCAAGAAGCATTTTCATTATAAGTCTTGTGAATTGGGATTTTTTTAATAATGTTGTGTCTACTCTGAGCACAAAATTGATATCAAAAGTAACCGAGTTCATCTACTATCATTTTGCTTATTTTTGTATATCTTATTGAAAACTAAAACAATATTGGCTGTTAACATTGATCTATTAATTGATACATTTTGAATATAGATGTTGTGTGGATTCTTAACATCAATTTACAAGGGTTGGAACTTAAATAGTGGCAACACTGCTGTAGAGACACTATGCAATGGAATCTACTATTGTCACTGATAGCACACATTGTTGACATACCTACCTTACCTCCTCGCCCGTCCCACGTCCCCGGCTTGCGCACAATCGAGGGAAATGCAGTCACTTGTGAGCGAGCGGTCTAACGTAACGGTGTCACTATGTTTTCGAAACAGGAACAACGGAGTTGGATCAAGATTGAATGTGCCAGAGGTCGTACAGCACGACAGTGTCATCAAGGTCTTCAAGAGGTGTGTGAGGAATTGGCATTGCTATACAGAACAGTGGTACATAGGGTAAAAGCCT
Source organism: Vandiemenella viatica (assembly GCA_031002005.1). NCBI lineage: Eukaryota > Metazoa > Arthropoda > Insecta > Orthoptera > Morabidae > Vandiemenella > Vandiemenella viatica. The sequence continues at coordinate 159,852,561 of JARYHS010011408.1, read as the reverse complement.
TCAACGAAGGTCGGCAGACTGTGGCAGACATGCATTGGGCAGGTCGTCCTAGCGTGTCTGAAGAAGTAGTGCATACTGTTGCCGCATTAGTGGACAGTGATCGACGCCAGATGATTCATGAGCTCGCCTACGAAACCAGATTAGCGCATATGACTGTGTTTCGCATCCTGAAGGAATGACTGGGCATGCGAAAAATTGAATCATTATGGGTTCCGCATGAATTGACGGAAATGCAGAAATGGATGCACTTGGAGCGCTATGAGCGTGAAGGAGAGGCTTTCTTCCGCCATATTGTAACAAGGTCGAATGGCATCATTATGGGTTGCCACGAAAGTCGAAAGTGTGACAGAGCCCCAGTATGGGGAAAGTTATGGTGATTCTCATGTATGACTATGATGGTCTTATCCTAACGCATTACGTTGCTCCACGGCAGACCGTCAATGCACATTATTACTTTTTGTTTTTGGAGCATCACCTGCGACCAGCTTTGCGAAAGAAGCGGCAACACTTTCTGCGCAACCCACCCACCATTTTGCACGACAATGTGCGGGTGCATACAACGCAAGCTGTGGCTGCTCTGTTCGGTCAGTGGGACTGGGAAGTACTGTACCATCCACCATGCTCCCCGTACTTAAGTCCTTGTGACTTTTGATTCCGAAGATGAAGGAACCACTTCGTGGCATTCGCTTCAGAACTTTTCCAGAGTTTTGACAGGCAGTAGACCGCTCCATTCGCACCATCAGCAGAACAGGCTCTGCTAACGGTATAATACGCCTCCTACATCGCTGGCAATGGATTCTACACAACGCTGGTGACTACTTTGAAGGACAGTAACAGGTGCAAACATGTAACGCTTTTGTATCGGTTGCCACTATTTAAGTTCCAACCCTCGTACTTAACAGTCCATTAGTTTGTTTTTGTTTATAGCATGAATCAATTTGCATCATACTTTAGTGTTTGTGAAATTTGTGGTACCCAGAAGAATAGTCTGAACCACTCCAAAATTGAAGGATTTGTGTAACAGAGGAATCATAATACGTGATTAAGATTGTAAAGAAATGGCGTTCACATAGGCCCAGCAGTGCCCTCTTTTTTATGTGTTATGCCATGCTGAGTCAGTGCAGAGCCATCAGACAAAGTGGAAATGTGGAACTGAAGTGCAGGTATGCCTCATTGATTAAAAAAGGTGCAATATCAGTTTAAACGTGAAAAAATGGTTGGTCTCCATAAAATGGGTTTGTTGTAACAATGACATTGCAGTTTGTACAGGGTATAATGCTATGACACACAGATTTGTGTTTCCACCTCCATTTCTAGGCTTCACATTGCACTGTAATTCTAATCATTTGTGTGTTGTTATGTTTCTAATATTGTGGAATAAATTTCATTGTAATAACGAGTCTCTTTGATATTACAATTTTCACAAAAAGCCATGTTATTTATCTTCTGGTATTTTTGTCTGTGATGTAACCTATAGATTACCACACAACTATTAAAACTGATAACAGAGAATTTAAATAAAAGTATCATTTTCAATCTCCTGAAGCAACTGTCATTTTGCATGTTTGACATCACACACCTCAGAACTACTAACTAGGATAAAATGCAGAAGAAAAGAAAGAAAAATGTGAAGAGATGTTAGACAAAAGTCAGTACTGTAATTAAGATCAGTATTGTAAAGATGGATCAAGAAAATTGAGAAAATTTGAGGACCTATAAAAAGAGAGCTGAGAGAAGATGTTAAAATGTTTAGAATAGTCTGGTGTGAAATATGTAGACAAGAATAATTTAAAATCTATACAAGTTTCAGTTAACTTCAATAAAACATAGACATGGAGCTTGTTTTTAGATGAAGCAGTCAAGGAGGTGAAAGAAAATTTTAATAGAGAGTGAGGATTAAAGTAGATGTAATTGATATTCTGCAAATTCTGCTGTAATTCTCCTGTTAATGGACAGAAGTGAGTATATTAGGCAATTACTGAATAGTGTGAAGAAAATATTGGGAAAATAATTTGAACTATATAAAAATCGAAGGGTGATTAGTATGAAGTGTAGCAGAAATAGCTAGACTGAAGGTAAAAATAGTTTTAGATGAATTAATCAAGTAAACTTACAGACAGTCGAAGTGATAAGCCTTAATAGCCTGGTGTAAAGACCCTTCTTCGAGGATATAAATCTTTTAGCTTCAAACGTCCTAGAAAGAAATATTTAAAACTGTATGTATGGAGAATAGTGCTTTATGAAAGTTATAAGATTTTTATTGTATTAATAAATTTAATATTCATCAACAGTGTTTATTTTTCATATCTTAATACTTAATACATTTATCAGCCTCCAATAATAATACAACACACTTCTCTTTTCTGCTTTTAGCATCTTTCTTCTTTATGCCATGAAAACTTCTTAACAACCCACCAACATCCACATTCAGAGCTGCTATAACATTCTTCTCGAACTAAAGTTATATCGCGGACACAGATGACATTTCAAAGGATTCTAAATATACATACAAGTAGGGAAACCTCGTTTCCTTACAGAGTGAAGTTTGGGCTTCAGGACTAACAGAAAATAGTAAAATTGAAGTAATTGAAATGTGGTGCTACAGAAGGCTGTTGAAAACTAAGTGAATATACAGTAGAAACTCACTTATACGACACAAACGGACTGCGGGAATGTCGGATTACCTGGAATTTTGGTTAATAGGGAAAGAAGAAATAACAATATCGTAAATGGTTGCTGGTGTCTTATCTTATATCTTTAAACGAGCAATTCTTGTGTGTATATATATACATACCTGCCAACTTTTACGGTTTTTCCGTAAAATTTACGGAAAAGGACTGTATTTTACGGTTTTACGGATATGCTGTGTTATTTTACGGATTTCGATCGCTTAGGTCTGATCTTAATTGGAACAATGTTATTGCGGTTTTTATGGACAATTGTGGCAGGTTATTTATTTCATTGTTTTAAGTGCTCTTAGATGTGCGTTAAGGCTTCTTTCATTTGACTCTTAAATTAAACCACGATATGCTAATTTTATTGTTGTCAATAATTAATCGATCTCTCTCTCTGATTTTATATCGATACTTTTTTGAAAGTCGAATCAGCAATCGTTTGAATATCGTTTTCGTATACTTTCGAGTTCCCAACAGTCCCGCGTGCGTTGTTTGGTTGGTTGATAGTTTGTGACTTTGTGTAAACGGTGTAATCATGAGTAACGCTAAGAAGCAATATTTCCAGACATTCAGGGAAGCGTATTCCATAGAGTTTCCGTGTATAATGAAGTCAAGAAAAGGTGTAAAATTTGCGTTTTGTACAGTGTGTGGTTGTGATATAAATATAGCACATAGTGGAAGAAATGATTTGGCATATCACATTAAGTGTAGTAAACACATTTCGTGTTTAAAATCAAAAGAAAAGAATCACAAAATCAATACGTTTTTCGAAAAATCAGGAAATTACGATTTGGATGTGATTAAAGTGGAGTGTTTGTTCACTTCATTTTTGGTGGAACACAATATTCCACTAAGTGCAACTGACCATGCAGGTGCCTTATTCAGGAAGATGTTTCCTTCGTCAGAAGTAGCGAAAAAATATGGATGTGGTCGCACTAAAACAACTTACATTTTAAAAGAAATGTCTCAAAATGCAATAGCAGAAGTTGTGAAGAGTCTTCAGAATGGTCCATTTTCAATGGCAACAGATGGAAGCAATGATACCAATACAAAATTATATCCCATTGTTGTTACATTTTATGACGATAAACAAAAAAAAATTGTAAGTACTGTGCTATGCATACCAGCATTGGAAGGGAACTCAACAGGGTGCAATATAGGTAACCTCATGTTATCGCAGTTGGAACATCACCGAATACCAATTGGAAACTGTGTAGCATTCTGTTCCGATAATGCACCTGTAATGATGGGGCACAAGAATGAAGTTTCAGTAGTTTTGAAAGAAGCTCATCCAAATATTGTGATTGTTGGATGTATGTGTCACTTCATTAATTTAGCTGCTGAAAAAGCTGCTGCAAGATTACCACTTAAAATAGAGGAGATTCTTGTCGATATTTTTTATTATTTAGAGAAGAGCGCCAAACGAAAAGAAAGTCTTAAGAAGTTTCAAAACTTGCACAATCAAGATTGCAAGAAAATACTGAAGCATATATGTACAAGATGGTTGTCTTTAGGCAAGTGTTTGGACAGAATACTAAAGCAGTGGGATCCACTTCTTTCTTTTTTTAAGGATGAGGTGCTAATGTGTGCTTCAAATATTTCAGCTAGCTTGACATCGTTCACAATACCAAAAGTTGAACACATGGGATCCAAGGGGCAGCAGAAGAAGAGAGTTATTGATTCTACATCCTCGTCGACTCCTAAAAGAATAGCTTATTCTTTTGAATGCAACTCGTCTGTTCTGAAAAGCAAAAATTTGACTACAACTCGTGAGGAAAAGCTGTTTATGTTTCTCTCTTCTGACTTTAACAAGACTTATTGTATTTTCCTGCACATCATTATACCATTATTTGATAAACTCAATACTGTTCTTCAGAGTGTTTCCCCACAAGTACATGTTTTGTTAGATCTTTTGATAGAATTGTTAAAGCAAACGCTCAGTAAATTTGTAAAGCCAAAGGTAATTAAAAGTTCTGCGTTGCTTGAAGTAAAGTACCACCTAATTCAAAATCAGAAAGAAGATGATAAATTAGTTATTGGCATTCAAACTGTGAACATGGTTAAGAAACTTAATAATGAAGATAAAACTCTGTTCTTTTCATCAGTCCGAAATTACTTTTCTACAGCCTGCGATTACATCATAAACAAGTTTCCACTAAAAAGTGATGTGCTGCAACATGCACAAGTAGCCACATTTGACAAAATTGAAGATGCACGATTTTATTCAGTCAATTTCTTCTTAGAAAAGTTTCCTGTTATCTTACATAAGATTGAAAATGAAACGAGGGATGATGCTGTAAATACAATCCACACACAGTTCGCAGCTCTTCAATTAGACGACATTTCAACTGTTGCAGATATAGATGCTCCAAATGATGTCAAATGGTCACGATTATCAAATATCCGTGGTGCTAATGGAATTCTTAAATATAATAGGATTTCCAGAGTAATGTTGTCCATACTCTCCATACCCCACAGCAATGCCGAATGTGAACGTGTTTTCAGTATGGTTAAGAAGAATAGAACACAGTTCAGATCATCCCTCTCAATGAAATCCTAGAGACTGTTTCCATACTGAAGACCACCAATTCTGGTCCTTGTTATACAAACAGTTTTTCTCCAGACTTTCTTAAGAAAGCCAAGAAAGCCACTGCTTCATATTTGAAGTCTGAAAGTATGCATATTATGTATATCATACAGTGTAAATAGGTTCAGTGCTAAGTGAAACAGGATATATATTGTCTCATCTGAGTTTTAGTTTAAAGTTTTTTTTTTTTAAAAAAAAAAAGAAGAAGAAGACTTCAAAGATTGTCTTGTAATTAGTGTTTGCCAACAATTAATATGAAGTAAGTAGACATGGTTTCAGTTTAATATGACATTACTTTGGTTTAATATGCTGGTTATACAAATTTCTGGATGTTTAGTTAATTGTCGATAAAAAAAATTTGTGGTCGACATTCTTTACGGAAACACTGTATTGGGGACCAGGGTTTTTACGGAAACCCGATTTTGGAAGTTGGCAGGTATGTATATATATATTTCGGATCTCGGAAACGGCTATGACGATTTGGATGAAATTTGATATTTAGATAATTTTTTGACTTTTAAGATTACCTAAATAGTTGTCTTCCGTACAAAAAAGCGAGTTTGCAAAATACAAACAATTTTTTCACTTGATATCTCGAAAACGGCACTAACGCCATCTCGTAGACAATTCAGGTACCAGAAAGCCTACAAATAGATTCTCTCTGATTTCAAAGAATATTTAAACGAACAGTTCTTGTATACTGGCTGAGGCGTGGAAATAGTAACATTGCAAGTTTAATTGTAAAACATTTAAAAAGGAAGATAATTAAAAATTTATGATTGGTTTTGTCAGAGGTGATAAACTTCTTTGAAAATAATATTACCGGTACCAGTTATAAACTAATCACCGTTTACTTTTTGACCGTAAAAAGTGGTTGTTAGTTTGTCATTAAATACTACCACGTGAGGTATGAGCATAGTTTTAGCGGAGTGAATTGATTTAGCACTGATGATGTTCTATCATTACCGTGACGTCACAATCTGATGATGAATTCTTATAGAATGCGACGAAACATATCGAAAATAAAGAATAAATGTTCTTGATATCTCGCTTGGTTTACGAGATATAGCATGTCAAAAATCAGGTATAGGTATAGTTCCTTGTGCTTTTGGCGACGTTTCTTCTGGTCCATGCTGTATTTCATCCTAACAACAACCATTTGGAACAAAATTAAAACATGAAAAGTACATTTCCACCGTATCGACATAGTGCTTGCTTTTCGTGGATTCTTTTTCTGGTCCAGGTCGGATCTAATCCTAACCTCTTCACTTGAGGTATCAGAAAAATAAATTCTTTATTTTCGATTTTTCTCGACGAGTTTCATACGAATTCATCATCAAACTTGGCCATGACGAAATTTATCTTCTGGTCCAGGTCGCATTTCAACCAACCACGTCAATTTTGCGATATGATATCTCGAGAGCTAAGCGAGAGATATAAATTTAAAAATATTTTGTACTTTAAATTTTTCTCGTCGAGGTACATAAGAATCCATCATCAAGGGTTTTCGTAGAATGCCCTGAATTAACACAAATCTCGCAGCGTTAATCAATCCCTGACTGGCATTAAGATTACTGTTTAACATAATAATAGCATTTTTCTTTGAAATCAATTTATGAGGCGGTCTCGCAAATGGATCTAACGATTTGGATGAAATTTCATCTGTAGATAACGTTTTGCTATTCAAGTTTTTAACACGATTTAAAAAAAAAAAAAAAAAAAAAAAAAAGTTGCAATTTTTGTATTTGGTTTCTTGAAAACGGCTCTAACCTCATTACATAGAAGGTTCAGGTACCAGTAAGCCTAATGATGTTAGTGAAGTTTCTCTTTGGTTAACTGTGCACCTCAAAACGCCTAGGAAGTCTTCGAGCCTTTTACTTTAATCAAACTTTACTCGAAATCTTGGATATTAAATAGAAATCGAAAGATGCCGAGCGAAGATCGGTCACCCAGGTACTTATTGATAAAGCTGATACGGTACAGTAATTACTTTCATTGTGCAGTACAATAAAAAAGCATAGAAACAGGTTGATATATATTCAATTTTGTTTAAAAAGTTTGTAATAGACTTTTGCTTGTCTGCCAAGTGTCTTTTTCTCCCCGCCATGTCACGCATTCTCGGTAGAAGTAATACTTAGTGCTGGAGGTTTCTTCTTGTTGCTCCATGTATTTCAGTGCTGTTTCAAGGGCTTTGAATCCTTCATTGTGTGTTATTTTGGCACCACCTTTATCAGCTATGTTTTCTTCTTCTGTTTCGTTTTCACTTTTGTAAAAATGCTGGCAATGTCTTCGTCGTTGACTTCATACAGATCATCAAGGGCAAGCCACTCATTAAGGTGCTGATCACTTGCATCTACACATTCAGGGATTTGTTTCAGCAAAGGCAACATACTGTCCATGTTTTCTGTACTAATTTCCTCATTGCCAGAATATCTCTCTGTCTCCTCACGTAACAGACTTTTCCACAATTTTGTAATTGTACCTGTCCCAACATTTTTCCAACACTGTGCCAAAATGTAAGCACAGAATTAATTGATACAATCATATCTTCTCCTTGGTCAATAGTGTCAATCAAAGATGACAAAAGCCCTCTTATGGCTTTTCTCAGGAAGTGCTTTTCCTTTAAAAAACTGTTCAACTTTTGGTACAAATTCACTAAAAAACCATTCTTTAAAAATTTCTGAGCTCATCCAATCACTTTTTTGGTTATAATATTTGGCTGGCAAAGCATGTTTTGAAACGTTTTTGAAAGCTCTTGGGTTCTTTGATTTCCCGATCATAGAAAGTTTAAAACTTTTTTTTTCCGTAGCATTACTGCAAGCAAGAATTGTTATTCTTTCCTTACTTCGCATGTACCCTGGAGCTGCTGCTTCAGTCTGAGCTGCGAGTGTTTTGCTTGGCAGCATTTCATAATTTAGGCCGGTTTCATCACAGTTAAACAGCTGTTCTCCAGTAACACGTTCACAATCAATTAAATCATGGAACTTTTCTCTAAAAATGTGTAATGATTCATTATTAGCTGAGAGTTTTTCTCCACAAATATTGAGTTGTCGAATTCCATACCTCTTCTTCCAGCGGTCCAGCCAGCCAATGCTAGCTGTAAAGTCAGGCTCACCTTCATTTAACTCCTTACGGAATTGCAGGGCTTTTTGATTCAATATTGGCACACCCCTTTATCCCTTATTACAGGTGAACCAAAGATACAAAGCCTCACTAACTTTTTGGTACTCACATGATTTCATGGTTTTCCTTTCTTCTAAGGCTTTGGATGTCCCTCTTTCTAAACACCATTTTTCTATTACCACTCTGATTTTCTGCCAATCGCCTATACTTACACGTCCAACACTACAATCTTGGGTCAACTTTGTCGAGACTCTTAATTGCCTTCAGTTTACCTTCCATAGACACCAACACTTTCTTCCTTTTCAAAGCCATCACAAAAAAAAAAAAAAAAAAAAAATATGGCACAGGAAAGAATCACCACACAGATACGCAAGCATGGTGCGGCCTAAGGCACTAGCAATAATGTATGCAGTCAGACCTTTGCTGCAACGATTGGGTCGCAGCAGAAAGCTGTATTCACAAGGCACGACTCATTGTTGTTTGACCCGCTAGAGTACAGCATGGTGTAAATATAAATGGTACGCTGGGAAGGAAAACAGATTTACAATGTGTGTGTGTGTGTGTGTGTGTGTGTCTTACGAGTCGGATAACATGGACTGTCGGATAAGCGAAGGTCGGTTAAGCGAAGGTCGGTTAAGCGAGACTCTACTGTATAGGGTATGAATTGAAAATTAGTGTTTGGGGAAGCAGTTCTTGGAAGGGTCTTGTAAAGAAGAAACAAGATTTTGGATCACATTTTAAGACCTACAGTTCATTAATTTATTAGGGAAAAGAACCTGTTAGAGGTAAGGACTGTATTGGGAAACAAAAATTAGAAAATATGAAGCAGTTAAGTGGAGGATTGAGATACAAGGATATTTTGGAGTTAGCTTAGCATAAAAAGAGATGGTGTATTGCATCAAATTAGCTGAGAGAATAATGACGAGGATCAAAACTATACAAACATAAATTGTAAAGATTTGTGGTTACAATTTTTTTAAAGATATTTAATTGAATTGATAAAATCACCGTTGTGAATATTCAGGTAGTCAAAATGACTGTACTGGGCAAGATTTGTTTTATGCTATATACCTCATCTTAGTGACTTGTTTTACATGAAATATTCTGAATTCTGTTAATCTGTTCTTGGTCATTGCAATCTTTGTGCTTTCAATTTTGGTAGGTGACTTTCCTTTCTCTGTCCTCTAGTTAGACAATAAGGGAGATGTACTAGACAAGTTCCCATTCGATGGGGATTATAATTTGAGTGTGGCTGGCATTATTAAACAGTGTTTTTATATAAAGTTCCATAGTACTTTGTTACTTCATATAAGATGCAAATACATATTCTCAGTTGGAATAGCTACACTGAGAAATGCCAAGAAGGTTTTTAGTTTGTTGTTCAATTTAATGAATTAACTGCTAAATTTCCCAGCCACTACCAGTAATTAAAAGTTTAATTTGACTGTGAAAACAATGTTAAATCAAGAATACTTCTTAAAAGATTGCTGATGATTTTTAACATACACTGATTCATTCTGACAGCCAGACACTACCAGTCCACAATAAAAAAAAAACTCGATCATGCAAATAACTCCTAGAAATGAGATTCTTCTCTATACTTTCTGAATACTTTGTTACCTTTATCACAATTTGACAAAATCTTCTGCCAAACCAAGAATTAAACTGAAGCAGACAACAACAGATAGCTGTGCGCTAGTTTTTTTTTTTTTTTTTACCAAAATGGAGAGTTTGTATTAGCTCCTCAGCCATTTATGTCACAACTTGCCTATGTTTTACAAAGTACGGTTACTTCTAGCTATACCAGACAATTAATTTTATCTAAAACTAACTCTCCAACCTTTTAAAACTAATTAAGTTATGCATAATAATTCCCTTTAATTTCTTGAGCCTACTAATAATGTCTATTTATTAAATAATGTCTATTTATTAAATAATCAATTCTTTATTTCTCGCAGTACTATATTATTTGAACTACCCAATCAACTCGTTTTTTCTCCAACTTGCTGTTCATGCATATTTTATAAATATTCCTCCATCCTCTGAAACTATTTACAAGTTGTTTGAAACCATGCTTTCAAAATTTCTGTTTAATACTTATAGTATGTTATAATTATGAAATTGCCAAAAATCCCCAAAACTATCAGAAATCACCCTCAGACATACCAAACTTAATAAAGTATCTATGTATGTTCATTTGGCCCAACTAGGACCATGTTGAACCTTTTTTTATTTTGCTTGAATTTTGCTGTGTATGTGAACACATCAGTGTTGCAACTATGGTTATTAGCCCTACAGGGGATCTACAGTTTTGCATGGAATCCGAACCATGTAAGTGTCCTTCAAATTACACAGTAATCTGTGCCAGAGCTGAAGGTGGGGATAAGGGCTTATGAAAATTCCCGGCAAGACAGGAATTTGAAACAGGGACCTTTCAATCTCCAGTCAGATGCCTTAACCACTTAGCCACCAGGACGCTCTACCAAACTTAAAGATTTTAACTATGCTAAGAAGAATATTCAAATGTTACCATAGTTAAAAACCAAAGTTAAAAATAATAACTATGCTAATGTTTGAATATTCTCTTTTCTGTGAAAAATGTCCACTAATTACTGTCTAGTCAAACTTCATTGTTCTGATGTTTCCATTCCTATTATTGACAGTGTTCAGTGTGATATATTTAAGACATTAACAAATTCAGCCAGTAACTCGGTAGCAAGACATTATATTAGCAGTAAGAAGGTTCCAAGTTGGAATCTCATCCTGCCTAGAATTTTTACTGAGTTTAACATGAATTTTACTTTGCAAAATTTGCATTAGCCTTTGATACTCATTGACAGTGTTTTTAAACTGGGAGGTGTGTTTTAGTGCAAAAAGAGGATAAAAATTTTTGACAGAAATATAATTTTTGTGAGATAACGTATACGAATAATCTTATTTTATGTTACTGCCCTTCTCCCTTCAGCTTTGGTGAATGGTGGATAAAATTTATCTTTCCTTTCAAACAAACAAAACAACTTTCATAACATTGAACTCTATAAACCATAAATTTATATAAACATTAAACATAACACATTTTGAAAATGTGTCTGTATTTTGAAGTTTTATAATTTTATGAAATGAAGGAAGTGGTGCCAAGATCAGATTTTTTTAAAGGTAGGAGTAGTAACACAAAATATGGGAACTTTTGCTCTATGGTCTGAATTTCACATTAACCCTGCAGTGGTCGCTTGGATTACATATGTAGTCCACTCAAGCCATTTCTAATGGGACTTTTCAGAGCGCGACTACTGCAGGGTTAAACTGAAAGTCTAATAGGATATTCAAATGCTGCCCGATCACTGGCAGACCTTGACTTCTTGGCTACTGTGTGAGGATTCAACAAACTGTGTTTTGGACTAATTTAAGTTTTTAACTATGAAGTAATTAAAGGAGAACTGCTAAAATTGTACATAGTTTACATACTTAGAAGAAATCTTTATCTAGGGAATATTTACAAACATTCAAATTTTTTTATACAGCAATTACTTTGAATTTTTTCCCTTTGTTTTGTTGTTTGTGATTCTGGTTGGCTCCTTTTACAAATTTTCTAACTTACTAATTAATCTACTCAAAATTAAAAAAAAAAAAATCTTGAGGAAAGTCTGATTGATGAGATTCACACTCTTCCAGAAATTTGCCCTACAGCTGTGGAATTCCTAGAGTTAGGCTTTTTATGTTCGACAAGACTTCTCACACATAATGTGACTTATAGTGATTTCCTTCTTTGCTATTGTTTGTAAAGTGTAAGGTGCCTTAAAATATCTGATATTATATGTAGTGATTATTTAATAAAACCCCAAGATTATAATATTTCAATGCTAATTTAGATTTGAAGAGAAGCAAGCAAAACTAAAAGCTAAAACAGATCTGAAAACACACATTTTCCTTATCTTTGGGAGAATTTCAATAAATCTCTCATCTTGCCTATTTCAGCACAACATTTTGTTAGCAGTGTAATTTGTTTGTAGTAACAAACAATGATAATTGTTTACTCTCATTTAATAGACCTTTTTTTGATTTAAGAATGAAATAATTAAAAATGTTGCTCGATTTGGAGATGTCTTAGGAGGTTGTGGGTGTATAAGATTTCTTTAAAATCAATAATCTGGACTTTGGTATGCTGTTTACATACGTAATGCTATGGTATTAAGATAACTGTAATTACATTGTCATTTGAATTAATTATTTATGATCAATTAGGTTTGTTCATTTTTTTTATTATTTGATATTAGCAATGTTACTCTTTGGAAAAAGTGGTAGCTTAACTTTTCTGAGTATTCTAAATATTTAGACTGACAGTCTTAATTTACCCAATTTTGTACGTTTGCTCTACTTTTCTGAAGACCATTAACGCCCAGACACATTTCTTCTATTGACAGTATCCACTGCTGTTAATAGGCTATTTGACAGTATTAAAAATATATTATAAATTGTAGTCATTCTCGTAGATTAATGCTTCAGGAAGCTAATTTTTTGAATTTTGAAAGGAAAAGTGGATTATTTTTAACAAAAAATCAAAATAAAAAAATATACCTTTCTCACCTCTGGCCATGTGACAGAAAACGCTCTAGGGTTGGTGGACACTTACGTGACGTCACACGTCTGTAAACGCTGCAGTTGCGAATGGAGCGTTTAATATTATCCAAGTTTTCAACTATTTTTTAATTGTTTGTTTCGGGTCATTTCTTGTTATTAAAGAAATTTCATTTTGAATTCAAAATCAAGAACAATTTGTAACAGCCTATAACAGAAAATATCGAAAATAGATGCCTTATTTGGGGGGCTAGCTATTGTTTTAACCCCTGACTTTTATTTTGCTGAGCTTAAAAATGTAACAGTCTGGTGGTTTTTAATTAATATACTGATTAATTAAAATATAATCCATTAGAAGGTTATGTTGAAGATGTTTGTTTATTTTTCAAAATAACAAGTCAGCAATATTTGTCACAAGCAAAGATACAATCCAGAGATACTGGCGCAGTCTTTGTCAGGGACAAAGTGACTCTCAACTGCGAACTAACTGAAAAACTAAACTGTAAACTATATACTGTAAACTAACTAACTGTATACTAACTCTGTCCTTCTGCCGATCTGTTTATATAGTCTCTATCGAAATTTCTGGAATTCTTCAAAGGTATCCGCCCAATATTTCTCGAACATTAACAATTACTCAAACAATTAAACATATTAAAAACAATTGGAATTAACACAAAATCACTTAACATCATTACAAAATGATCAGAAATGGTAATTAGAGATACTTAAATACAAAATTATCTACAGAAATCATTTTAAACTGTACAAACATGTCCTGTAGACATCATAACTTGCATTAATACATGGAATTACAAACCTTTAAGAAATTCTCTTGCACAATTCGGTTCTTAAACATATTAAATGGACTTTAAATAATTTTCTTTCATAAAACAGTCTATATACAATGATTTACAAGAGATTCAAAATAAACATACCAGATCACATTCAAGCAAACTTCAGCTCACTACAAATACTTCATACAGTACAATACTATTCAAAATTCAGGTATGAGGGCTGTTACAAGCTTCAGTTCGAGAATCATTTAAATTGAAAGTTAGATATTGATTGTTTTGCGTTAGCAAACCACACACACACACGTCGAAAAATTCTGTACGTGAAATTTGTGCAGTCATGCTGGAAATGAAGGAAAGTTGTATGGGTGTCGCAAACATGTGCAAACAAATGAAGGTATTTCTTGTAGCTGATAAGTAGCCCTTTCAAATAAATATAGTAAGGGATTGGTATAATGAACTAATTAAAATAATCTCGCTCTGTTTTAATGATGCTAATGATTAAGTTTGAAAATATATTACAGAAAAAAATCATAAATATAGTAAGGGATTGGTATAATGAACTAATTAAAATAATCTCGCTCTGTTTTAATGATGCTAATGATTAAGTTTGAAAATATATTACAGAAAAAAATCATGCGTGAACTTACCTTGAGACTTGCCAAAACCAATAGCAACACACAAATCTCTACTTGCACGCAGAAACATAGCGTAATCATCGACCAAGCTCAGTCGAATGGCACTTCCAACTGAAGCACTTGATCGGTGGATCACAGGAAGCCCATTGTTCAAACTATTTTTTCTATTGTTAGGCGCGAATTCGTGGAAAATAAACCTTTATTCCGAGTAATATGGTTTATCTACTTTGAATGTAAATTGTTTGTTTATTCATTTAACTACCTCGTTTCACTTCATCTCACATGAAGAAACTGTGAAAGTGTTTACTGTTAACATAACGAGAAGCAACTAAGAAGTAGTGTCCAGGTAGCTGCAGGAATGAAGAGTGGTATTGGAATTCAAAATGTCCTACGTTCAAACCTTGTTTGGGATAATATTTTTTTGTGTACATTTTGTCCCGTTTGTGTTTGCTATTTTTTGCCCTACAGAACCATGTTTTTATTCAAAGAATTCATAATGGTTGTTAAGAGTCATGCAAGCATTTGAAATAAATTGCTACCATATAAGAAAACTTAATTTTTAAACTTACCAGAGATAGAATATCATGCAAAAAATACAGGTGCACAGCGGTGAATAATGGAATTTATTTTAGAAGTGAGATCACAGGTAGAAATTTTACGCTAATCTTGCAACAGTTCCGGAACGCTTTTTGTCCTTTTTTTTTTTGAATTTTTACGTGACAGTACAACTACAGGTTACCTTCCTGACATAAATGCGTCTATTTAAGCTATATTTACTTTTAATGTGCAAGTAATTTTCATTTTTTTTAATAACCCTGTTTTTCGGTGTGCAAGTAACGTCCAATTTCCTTTTTTAAATCTTCTTTGGTTGTTTCAAATGGTTGTAATTCGCTTGTTATCCAAAAATTTGTGAAGCCTTCAGAAAAAGAAAAATTAAATTGATGTTTTGGTGGATTTTTGGAAAAAAATGATTATGCGATGCAACCAACAGCAGCTAGTATCCAAAGAAAACAACAAAAGAAAACAAATTAACATATACCGAAGCGAGGATCAAACCTGAGAACCCTAACACTAGTAATATTCGCCTTAAACAATGTATTACATTTAACTCTGCGAAATTGCAGTGTAAAATCGTAAGTGACTAAGTGAGTTGTTACATTTTTAAGCTCTGCAGAATAAAACTCGGTGGTTGTTTCAATAGCTAGCCCCACAATTAAGGAATCTACTTTCAATATTTTTCCGCTGTAGGCTTTTACAAATTGTTCTCAATTTTATATTTGAAATGAACTTTCATTAATAACAAGAAATAACCAGCAACAAACAATAAAAATAGTTGAAAACTTGGGTAATAGTAAACGCTCCATTCGCAGCCGCAGCTTTTACAGATGTGTTATGAGTGTCGTTGCCCTAGTCAGGCAGCAAAGGAGTGTTTTGGTGGGTTTTTAAATTCTTTAAATTTTAACTTTGAATTTTACGCAAAATAATACACTTTCGTCAAAAAATCTCTGTACTCGGTGAATAAGGTGTACCAATAAATACTTTAAAACCTTTTTCAAGAAATATTCAAATGCCCAATTCTGGCAATACAACACTAACATTTCTGTTACTAAATACTCTTTTTTTTTGTTCTCTATTCTAAAAATATCATTTTGCAGATTGTTCACTGTCCTCTGTATTGCAGAAGACTAGTTTCTTCTTTTCAGCCTCCCATTGACACTTTCACATACAATGATATTGCTCTTGTCAGTGGAGTCAGAGTCCCACAAATGAAGCTGGGTGGAAAATTAAACATTTGAAGTATTCCCCTATAATTCAAAGGACACTAGTGCTGTGTGAATTATGTCTGGTAAGTCTTTGACTGGAATTATCTTCTTGGAATTATTGTTACCATTTACTGAGTGTGTTGTTTTGTGGATTCTGTTTCTTCCTCGTGTGATTTTCTATGGAATTCTTCCAGTGTAGAATCATTTATACTGAAGTTTGTGTTAGTCCTCTTTATATTCGCTGCCATAAAGTTGCCAGTTAATTGCCCTTCCCTCCCCTAACATAACCGTTTCGAGTTCATAACAATTTTTTTCTTTTTATGCAATGGAGATTTACCATTCACTGTATTCACAAATCTGTAACATACTTGTACAATTCTTCTATTATTGAAATTTTAATCTAAGTTCCATGAGTATTCTGCAGTTTTAATGAATTAGGCATTCGATTTGGAAATTTGAATTACATAATTCATATATTTTTGTTGTTATTTCTTTGTTAGCTCTGATGCAGTGTTCATAAAAAAATTAAAATTTGATGCAAGTTTTGCTCAAAATTTTATGTGTGTGAGTAATATAGCAAATTGTTTGCTTATGTGATTCAAGCTATTTTTGATAGATAATGGAGGAGGATTGATGGTGCCTCCAAATAGAAGTTGTAAACTTACACTTTTGGGAGCTTGTTAAATGTTGACAAGAACATTGAATTTTATTCCTTTAAGTGGCATTCTGGGACCACACTGTATCATATTAAGTTCTTGGATTTTTCTGCATTGTGTCGGTAAGCCAAGTAACTGCTCTTATTGATAGCTATACTTAATCAGAAAAAGAAAATTACTGATTTAAATGTATGCTGGTTAGCAATACAGTAGTTTGTTTTTCACATAAAATTCTTTCATTAAATAGGAAGTACATATAATTTGAAGTTCTTCTCTGTGTACATAATGTGGTGAACCATTGTGTCTGCAGTTTTTTTAATTTTTTGCTGCCTTTGCATTCATTTCTCATAAGTGTAGAGATACACATAATCACCTTCTTTTATTGGCAATCACTACCTAATTGAACTTCAGTTGAGTTGACTGGAATATGTATCAGGTCTACTGTAATTTTGATTGGTAATCAGAAACTGAACTTTCTGCCCCTATATCTTAACTTTTTGGCAACAAATGCAAAGTGAATGTGGCTGTTGTGGCACATAGGATGAGATTAGAAAGCTTGGAGTTGAGAAAACCCAATACAAAAATGGCATATAGCCAATGAAAAATTGCGTGAAATATGTTTACATTTTATAAGTTATGTAAAAAGCTCTGGAATTGTTAAGGTTCTTGTGTTCATTAAATTGGAAGTACATATAATTTCTTTGCTCATAGTGTCAAATATAAATTTTTCAAAGCAGCTTGGAATTGTAATTTACATTTGCTGTACCTACACATTTTTAACTGATGTAATTTTCAGTGGACTGTTTCATTTCTGAAATACTATACTTGCATTTTTTGCTACTGACCTAAAAGTGTATCAATTTTTTTTAGAAAGTGGTATCATCTCAGCTGCTGTTTTTATTGGCGTAGTACTAACTGTATGAAGAGATTTCTGTCAGTAAAGATATAATAGTCCTCCACTTGTTTTGCTTTCATTTAATCAGCTAGATTGCTATTACTAAATCTGCTCAGACAGAGGAAGTTGCGAGGATGCATTATAGTCTTCGTTGGTGTAAATATATAGTGATTTTACACTTATAAATCCCCCATCCCATAGCACATCACCTGTCTATTGAAATATAGCAACTATTTACTGTAATTTCATTTAGAATAGATAATATGTATGCAGACATTGTTCTTTAATTACTACACAAACTGTTGTGTGCACAACATTCACTTGATTAATGTATTGATTAATGATAATTGCTATATTAGTATCTTAGATATCCTCATTTAGGAATCCGAATTGTTTTTGATAGTTCTGTGAAATTCTTCTTCAATTGTTACGCCCAACTGAGGAGTGCGAATGAACTTATTTAGCAGGTGTGTTTTTCTTCTTTTTTTCATCCTCTTGCTGAGCTCTTTCCTGGGTTCTTCAGTCCACGTGTTCCTTCTTCTAATACACTGTTTGTTGGCAAATTGGTGATTATTGACTAGGCTACTAAATCTGCATCTGTACTGCATGATATCATGTCCGATTCCGATTTCTTGCAGATCCTTTTCAATTTCAATCAGCCAATTGGTTTTCATTTTCACTGAAATGGCCAGGTTGATAATTCCTTTGGTTAGTCTGTTATTCATTCTGGTAATATGGTCGAAGAATTTAGTTAATCTTTTCCTGTATGTGTCTAAAACAATTTCCGAATGCTGATAATAGTTCATGTGATTTCCTTTTCATCTAAATTCCTCCTGTACAAACTGACCAAAAATTTTCCTTAAAATTTTCCTTTCTTGCTTTTCAATATCTGTAATCAATTACCTACCCCAATAATCAAAGTTTCCGATGCATTTAAAGCCTCTGGTTTGATTGCAGTGTTATAATGTCTTGGGATTTTGGGTTACTGGCTTGCATCTATTCCAGGAGGCTTTTTGTGATTTAGATATTCTCTCCTTGTTTGCTCCATGATCTAGTCCTGCAGGTTGAATAATATCACCTAGATATCTGAATTTAGATACTTGAGAGATACTCCCAAATAGTGTTTTCAAGGGGTGGTCCATCTTGGTATCGCAAAGATCCTTCCATATAGTGGGTTTTAGCATATGAGATTTGGAGACCACAATAACTGAAATTTTGAGTAGTTTTTTCAAGGGAGTATATTGAATTGCTAAGTCATCTGCAAAGGCCAAACACTGCAGGCTATACTTCTTTCTCCCAGGATTTTAATGCTTTGTCCAGAACAAGATTGAACAAATGGGGTTCTGTGAGATTATTTTTATATTATTATACTATTTATAATACAAAAATGAGCTGGTTGGTAAATATTAAGATAAGTAGTGAAACAGAGAGAAACATTGCTTACCACATTTGACAGCAGGATGCTTAGAAACAGATAGAAAACCAAGGACACAGAATTTTAATGTAGTATTCATGATTAAACCTTTCTTCAGTAGTAGAATATGGAATAAATAGTACTGTACTCAAAGAGCTGCAGTTTTACTTCCCATCTGGAGGGGGAGGGGGGGTTAAGTGCAGGAAACTGTGTTCCATGTTCTTGTTTTCTTTTCCATTTCTGTGCTGCCCTGCCATCATTTTGTGGTGAGCAATGGTTCCTCTATCTTTACTTAATTATATTACACTTCTGTGGCAATTTTCCTCATCATTTTTAGATGTTTCCTCTTCTGTGAGTCATCAGGCACATGTTCTTCCATGCCTGACAGTCAATTTAATATTTTTTTCCACTGCCATTTGTTTCTAATCGACTCCCGTTGCCTCTACACCTTTCTTCACTTGGTCTATCCATCTTGTCCTTGGTGTTTCGATTGACATCCTTTCCATCCTCCATCTTCATGACATGCCTCAACCACTGCAATCGTTTCTTTGTTAATGTTTCTTCCAGTGCTTCAATTTACATTTTTAATTTTGCATCATGCCATTTTAGTTATATCTATAAAACACAACATGTGTATACTGGAAATACTAAGAAACTACACAACTGATTTAGATGGGATTTTCGCCATTTTGATGCTTGGGATTAGGGTTAAAATAGGTTGCATGTAATTTTCTACGTTACACGTGCAGTTAATGAGATTGTGAACATATTGTCAAATGAGATGCTATCGCTAGATGTTACATACTTCACATTGCTACAAAACTTGCACATTTCATCAAAATATTACAGCCTGTACCAGTTCTGACCTTAAATTTCAGCTATTCAGACTTGGTGGCCGTGTTGAATTTGAATGGTACACAAGGAAATCATGTAAATTAATTTAAATTAATTTATTTTGTGTCCAAAACATACATTGTTTCTTTACACATATCTTGAAAATATTTACATGATGAATGCTTTACTTTTTGTATTAATTGCTACACATTTGTTGTTTCTGATTTGATGGTTAAAATATAGAGTTAAGTGAATCCCAACCTGTATCACCTTCAGGGTACACCAGAAGCGATTTGTTTAAATTAAATGTATGTAGCAAATGGACTAATTGATATGAAATTCGATTAACATGTGTAGAAAATTAAAATCTTTTATGAACTACTTCTTTTTTTATGAATAATCTGGCACAACTTGAAAACTGTTACAACGATTTTGATGGAATTTTCACAGTAACAAACTTTATAATCTGGCTAAGGTATGTCTCATTACACTTTGTCACCTTGTCACACCACTAAGTAATCAAGTAATTTGTCCTGTCGTCAGTTAATGATAATCGCCTTTAATTGCTTCATCTTCCGATTCACAGGTTACTGTCGTTGGTTGCCAGGTGGTTTTACCTACCGTCACAGGTTAACTGACTACTGCTTTGAATGGATTAAATAGTTCTTTAAACTGACAGCAGTGACAAATCACTTTTCACCTCAGTTTTTTGCGTCGAAAGCTTCAAACATTACACGCGGATAAGACACTAGACTTGCCCAAAGGTACTAAAGCACAAATACATTTTGATGGCAACTGAATACTTGAAACTGGAACTAAAAGGCAATCACCTCTGCCATTCATTTAAATAGTCACTAGAGAAACATCCAGAACATATCAAAGAAGGCCGAGCAATCTTTCTCGAACCTTGACAATGTGGCCAACAAAAAAAAAACATGCTAAAACAGTTAGAACTAGTGTAAAATTATGTACAATCATTATGCAAATTAAAGATATTGATATGGCATTTACACACGCAAATTGTCAACATAAACCAGTCCAAACAGTTGAGAACTGTCCTCCAAACATCATGACACATCAGTAACTTCTAATTAATGTTTTATTCACAATATGGTCCTTAATTATAATACATATCATTTACACATTTTCTCTCTATAAAAATATGTTAATTTATATGATGAATATGTACAAATTCACACGAAAAATATACAAATTCACAATTAATCAACTCTCATCTTGCTATACATAATTCTTAAAATAAAAGGGCTGGGTCTGAGGAATGTTAGAACCTGACACCATAGCTCAAAATTGAAATTTATTTTAATATTAAGGTTTTGCACCTGTAATATGCAATAATGCAGGTGGTCTTGGCCTTTGTAGATTGTTCCTGGAACCCCATGAATTAATCTGTTTTAGTTTGAAATACTGTTCAATTCTTTATCTCATTGGGATGAATTCCAACTTTTTTCAAATCTTTTCTTGTTTCCTCAACTCATTTTGTTGTCACCTGTAATTTGATGATGTTTTTGAAAATTCTATTTGTCAAACTACTCTCACTCATTCTCACAAGATGCCCATATAAATTTTCAGATTTCTCTTGTACTTTGTCAGCATATCTATATAGATATTCATTTTTCTTTGTTCACGAAGTACCATCTTTTCCCTTTATTGGTCCTAAGATTTTCCTATTCCCCCTCCCCCTCCCCCCTCTAACTCCTTAATCTCCATTTTCTTATTCTTTACCAGGCATTCTGAACAAAACATTGCTTGTCTTGGCAACTTTGTTTAATGTCTAATCTTTCCTTTGTAGGAGATTGCTTTCTTGTAGTATCTGTTTTGTGTTAGTCTATATGCCAGTTCCATATTTCTAGCTCTTGCTTTATTTACTTTCTTATCTAGCCCATTAGGTTGGAACTATTCACCCAGAAATTTAAATTTGTCAACTCTCTAATTTTTCTAAATTTAGTTTTCAGATGTTTCTCATCATTGAGTTTGTATTCTATACACTGTTTTTTCATATATATCATGAGTCCTGCTTTTTCTGCAGTTTCATGCAAATTTTCAACCATTTTTTGAGCTGCTCCTTTATTTTCTGCTAGTAAAGCCACATTGTCGGCAAAAGCAAGACAGTACTTATTTAGACCCTGCTTGCTTTTGCCTAAACATAACCCTTCTATTCATTCTTCACACTCCGTATCAAGAAAGGGTCTGAAACTTAACTTTAGAAACAGTTCCAGTCAGTGTTTGCTGAATAATTGCGCTAACCTTCCTATCTATTTGAAATTCTTCCAAAACTTTGAAAAACATTTTCCGTTCAATTGAATCTTTTTTTTTTTAAAAAAAATCAATGAGAACTACTACCTTATTTTAACCTCATATAGCTCTTAATTTCAAAATACTTTTAATATTAAAGATTTGTACCACACAAGATCTTCTCTTTTGGAAACCTCCTTGGTATTCTCCTATTTGTGGTCTGCCTAGTTTCCCACTATTTGTAGCAGAGCCTATAACTGGACTGTGTTTGCTCCAGCAACACACAAAAAAAAAAAACAAAAAAAACTGTACTGTGGTTTTCACAATTAGAACCCTTGCAGGCATGATTTAAAATCTGATGTCTTTCTTAAGGTGCTAAATAACCTGACACTGGTGCAGAAAATTAAAATCTGTTCTGAACTTAAACATTTATTAACGAATGATGTGATATAATTTGAAAACTGTCGAATGTTTTGACAGGGTTTTTATGCTAGCAGACCCTATGTTCTGACTCAAAATCTGTGGTATGTCTCATTTCATTACATCATCTGGAGCTTGAGCTCAAAATTAAAATCTATTCTTCAAAATAAAGCTTTTTATCGACAATTTGGCATAACTTTAAAACTACTTACGCATTTTGAAAGCCTTTTTAGTCTAAAATAATGAGCTGCATTTAAATTAGGGTCTTCCCCTGTATTAACTAGTCAAGGAGAAAAAAAATTAGTCTGGTACAACTTTAACAATCAAATAGTATCATGCTTTCAGTTATTACCATACATAGTGGGAATTCACTGATTAAACCACAAAGAAACACTTATTGAATAATAAAGGGAATCAATTAATACTGGACCCCATTTTGATAATCAAAAATTCCTTTAATTGGATTTTTTCGAAAAAGGGTCTATTTTAATTAATTACTATATGTTTGTTTAAAATGGGAGAAAAACTATTTTTAAAGAAAAAGAGCTTTTAATTAATTAAATTAAAAGGCAACACTTTTACATGTTAAGCATACTTACAGGTGCTGTATATTAGTACAGTATGTATATGCCATAATGTAAATAAAAGTCATTGCTTGCTGAACATCTCGGTCAAAGTAAGCTGTTTGACTGTATTAATCCGTTTTTCGGCAGCCAAGTTGTACTACCGCTTGACAGTGAGAAGTTGCATGTGGTCACACTCATGCTAACGTTCCATTCATTTTAATGCATTTTCAAGGCCAGAAAATGTTTGACTAGCTGATGGTTCAACTTCGACATTGTCATCTTCTTCCTCGACACTTTCTTCTCTCACTCCTTCGATAAGTTCATCATCATTTAGAATTTCATACCCAGGGTCGGATGAATCGCACACCACTTATTCTCCTATATCTTTATCACTAACTTCTGAACATCCAGGAATTTTAAAAACAGTGTTTCTGAATTCCTCAAATGACAAGTCATCTTCTCCTGTCTCTTCCCTTTTTTTAGCTTCCTTTTCCATTTTCTCATTTTCCTTCTCTTCTTCATTTGGTATGCCTTTCAACTTATTCCATGCACGTCTTAAAGTGACTGCCTTAACCAAGCTCCAAGCTTCCGCCACCATGTAAGCACAATGTTTCAATATTTTTTTTATTTTTTTTTAATTGGTTAACCAACACACCTTCTTTCTTTTTGCCCTCCACCAAAAGTTTCCATAAAAGTTGCCTTCTATAATGGTACAGTTTTTGCCCCAGCTTGGAAAATTCCTAGATCCGCCACTGGGAAGGCGCATAGGTAGAATAATTATTTTGCGAATCACAGTACGTTTCCGTCTTAATTAGAAAAGAAATTCAGAAATTCAGAGATTCGGATAGTCGGAGTTTAGATAATTGGAGTTCTACTGTAAAGGATTGATGATAAATTTACTGTTCTGTTACTCATTGAGGCTTCTTTGCTTGGGTGTTATGTCAGTCTGCACAGCTATAATCTAAGATGTTTGAAAGAGAAATTACATTCTCTGTGTACACTATATTGCTTATGTGTTCAATAATTAATGAATGTTTAGTGGGTTTTTGATATCATTATGGAATTGAACTGTTTATTAAGTCTTTAACATCTACATTCATAAAGTGAACTTGCATACATTCTAGTATCACAAATTACGATAGGGTTTAATCAGTTTGAAAACTTAAAATCTGATGTATATCTTAAGAAGCTATGTGACCTGCCACGAGAGCAGGAAATGAAATTCTGTTTGTAATCTCAAAGTTTTCGTGTGTCATGTTCCATTTGTTTCTGAAAGATCACAATGAAATATCTTAAGTTGGGACCTCAGGTTTCTCATCCTAATGGCCTGCATCACGCTAGATTTTTTTTTTTTTTAATAGGATAATAAGTTCTCTAACCTTTCTCTCGGAAAGATAACTATCCCATCACACCCAGCAAGTTGGAATTTCTATTGAACTTTGTTAAATTTTGTTTGTTAATTTCCGAAAAGATGAAGAATTTGATATACATTTTTCAAATTGTATGACTGAACTTGCTGCAGGGGTAGTTCAACCAAACTAGACAATTTGATGATGACAATGAAACTGCTGTTAATAAGGACAGAATAATAATGCATCATTTACCATACATTAAGGAAAAGGTGCCAGGACGAACGTGAAAACACAAACACGCATTACAATATTTTGGTGAAAAACCTTAGTCGTGTAGAAGGTGAGACATATGGCAGGAGGAAAAATGTGTGTACATCCAGACCTGTCTTCATCTATGGTAACTGACTGGTTATTTTCCCTAGCCGTCTTTGTTTTAACTGCAAATTCTTATTTTAAATTTTTCATGCTGTTATGATGAAGTTTCCAGAATCTTCCTTGACAATTTATTTCAGTTTTTGATTGCCATTTTACAAATGAAAACATATCTATTTTCTTTATGCTAAAAATCAAGTGCTAGATTTTAGTCCTGCTAGCCTCTTTTCTTTCCTTCACAGTCTTTCTCCCAATATGCATTCAGGACTCGTCATTAGTGTATGTGTTACAGACACCTAGCAGTTTTGTACCTACCTCCTGTCCTCAAGTAACTCTCAAATGTTCTTATGTTATTTCTATTGCTGTGTTCTGCGGTACTTCCTGCAAACAAGTCTCGCTGCAATCTTTTGCACACCCCCAGTGTTGTTTTTGATGTACATTATGTGGATATTATCTTCTATCATACTAGAGCAAGGATGTGACTCAGTTTTTGTATCCTAATTCCCTCACTTCCCTGGTACAACCCTCGTCACACACTCCAGTTGAAGCTACTTTTGAAATTTCTCCCTATCAGTTTCTCAATTTGCACTGTTGGATCGAGTTTACTATGAAATAATATGCCTCCTACACGGACTCTTCGCTGTATAGCAATACAATACTTTATTCTTCTATCTGTGTACCTAATAAGCTAAATCTTTTTGGGATTTACCTAGTTAGTTGGATATTTTATCCATATTGCTCAGTATCTCTTCAGAATCTTCTCTACATCATCATTTTAGTAATGTCCTGTGGCTTGCAGGTTTGTGCATCAAATTTCTATTGATGTGAAAAAATTTTAAACAATTTCTGTATCCTGGTTCCTATCTCAGTGGGTTCACCCTCTGTTCTCCTAATTTTTTGCACTTCATGCTCACACATTTTTGTTAACGATTTCAGTGTAAGCCATGCTTTTATCTGTAATACCTGGGCATCTTGTCTTTTTCTTATAAGACCTGGTAAAGTCTGTTATAAACTTCAGAATGCTTGGGTTTAGAATTTGGGATGATAAGGGATTGATTTCCACTATAGACATCCAGATTTTGGTATTCCATCATTTCCTAAAATCATTCAATTTGTGATGTATTTATCAAAAGTCTGTGCTGTAATTCTTTCCTGATTGTTGCCTGTAGTTACTTTCCAGTTTAGAAGAATCCACAAAGCCTTAAAAACCAACAAAGTAGTTATAGTTTACTATCTTCTTAACCAAATCTTACTCATTATTAGGTACAAACCGTGTAAAATATGGAGTATATTATTTTGGTTTCAGGAGAAACGAGAAGAACGGGAGAGGATTTCACGGGTTGGTGACTGGTCAGAGCATATCAGCTCATCAGGGAAGAAGTACTATTATAATTGTAAAACGGAGGTTTCTCAGTGGGAGAAACCTCGTGAATGGATTGAAAGAGAACGAAGTCGTGAGAAGGCCAGGGAGGTTGACCGCAGTTATACCAGTACTAGCAGAACCTGTAAGTACATTTTCACAATTTGTGTGCATTGAATGATTGGCATTCGTTTTTCATTTTCATTAATAGTTACAATGAAAAAGCTGCAAGGAACATCGGGACTCAGTGATTACACTTCTGACCATTTTTCAGTTTAAAAATCATCAAAATATTTTTTCTTTAGATTTTTTAATTATTATTATTAAAGAAAAAGGTTCTTGTTTTGTTGGGAAAATGATTTGCAGTAATATTGCATCATGATAGTCATGTGAATTTAATTACATTTTTTTGATACATGCAAAAACCTGAGGCAAATGGAAGATATCATACCTTATTCAATTAAATCCTAATGCACCACTGTCAGACTTGCTGGATTAAAAAAATTGCTGAGCATTTCTTCTTAATTTTTTTGGCCTTATGATTTTCAAAATTGTAAAAACACAAATGGAGTGCGTTAAGCTCCAGTTACCATAGGTCTCAAGAATTTATTACTGTAACTAGTGTAAGCCAGCGACTGTTTTTTGTGTATCGTCACGGGTCTAGAACAGTTCCAGTTTTTAGGGTCAAAGGTTATGACAGGTTAATCTGATCAGACCAAATACGATCGTGGCCTGTGTTTCTCCCTTAGGGAGAATAAAATCTCTTGAGTTTGAAGAACTTGGAAGTATTAATAGACTTGTAAACACGGACAAGGACGATTGTGCTATCGTATAATTGTTTTGAAGTTTGTAGATGCGAACTGCTGAAACTTCATTTCCGTCACTAATGCCCTCGTCGTTGACACAGCGTGAAGCTCAAATAAAAAGAGGGTTAAAAGTTCACTCTAAAAACTTTGAAGAATTCCTGTTTGCTTCGATAGCATTCATAATGTAATCTTTGGTCATAATGTCTATAGCACTAGAGAACTTAATACAGATTCCAGATTATTAAACAGTTGAGCAACTCGGAAGAAATGAATTGCCAGAATACTTGATTCGGTAACATATTTGGTACGATGTCCATTTTAAATAACCTAATAACTAATTTACAATGAACATGAACAAATACCATTAACTAAAGTGGTCCGTAAAATGCGTCAAAATCAAATAAACCTCAATTTGTAAACTCTGGTCAAGCAGCAACATTAACGAAAGTTTTAATGAAATTGAAATTTAGCCTAGGCCGGAATGACAATTGGCATTCGTGGTTACAGCAGAGGCCTTGAGTAATTTAAGCTGTATATATTTTTTATGTTGCTTTCATTAACATGTTACCAAATAGAAGTTCCACATTTTTTCAGCCATAAAGTTTAACATGTTACCAAATAGAAGTTCCACATTTTTTCAGCCATAAAGTTTATCAATATTTTTTTAATTATGAAATGCTACGAAAAGTAAACTAATGAATGTATTATGGCAATTAATTTAGTAGCAGTTGCTTAGCTATTAAATTGTGGACATAACTTCAAATTTATTCTTATGATATCTCTGTTCGCTGTTAATTTATGAGCGAAGGTTGACACGCGTCACTTTCTTCCAGCCAATAGCTATTGACATGAGTGAGTTAGCTTAGGATGTTATATGAGACATTAAAATAAGATAGGTTAGGGAAGATAACCGGTCACTTACGACAGATAAAGGCACTAGGACCAGATGAACATCTGGACCTCCTGCTTTCATCTGTTATAGGTTAGGGAAGATAACCAGTCACTTACCACAGATAAAGGCACTAGGACCAGATGAACATCTGGACCTCCTGCTTTCATCTGTGCTAAGTGAAGTTCATTTTCCACATCCTATTTTATTTTCATTGCTTAGTTGCAGTTACATTTTTAACACTATCCAATTACTGTAACATTAATAATGAAAAGGAAAAAGCTTTTGGTCAATGAAAATAACAAAAAATTGTGAAAGTAGACCCATCACTTACTGTAGATGGTAGTTTTGAGGGTGAGAGGTAAACCCACAGAAGAACAAGATGAAACACATTTAAAAAAGATAAAAAAAAATATTTTCATTTATAACTTTATTCATGCAAAGAGAGATGAGCCATTTAACATGGGAAATGTGCACACATCAGGACTTATCTGATTGGTTTGACCTTAGAGAACAGATTGCATGTTGAAGGAGTGCAATATGAAGTATTAATAACTTTCGGGGCGGAGGGGGGGGGGGGGATACCACAGTGGTCGAACACAGAAAAAGATATCAGTAAATGCAAATATATAAAATTTAATCATAATAATCGATAAATAAGAAGCAATAATATAAAAAATAAACAGTGGGGTGTTTGCTGATAGAGTTTTATTGGAGGGCAAAGCCAGATGGATTCTATTATCCAGGACAAAGTGCAAGAGGGTGCCACAGTCCACTCCCTCCTCTTCCGCCCTCCTTTTGGAGGCCATTGGCGTGCTTCCATCTTCCTTTTTTTATATTCGTGATTCAGATAGATAATACACTCTTTGAATGGCTGACACAGTTACATGCAGCTGAAATATGGCATCAGTAAAGTAAAGGAATTAAGGGGACTGCATCACCATTTCCGTGATGGATGCCATATAGCAAAAATTTCGTGAAACTTTTTCATTTGGTCCAGGCTGTACTTAAACCTAATCACGATTTCTATGATGAAACGAAACTGTTTAGATTGAAATGATCCCTTTACCGATGATTTTTATGTTACTTTTGCAGTTGCTCAGCCTTTCATATTTCAGCATTTTAAAAGTTCTAACGACTTTTCCACAAAGTATGAATGCAAAACGTGAAGAGGACATATTGACGAAGTGACTGATGTAAATTTCAACAGGTTAATATCAGTTTCGCGAAGGTTCCGAAAGTGGTGCAGTTCCCGGAATCAAAAATAAATTGTAATAACTTGCGTCATTCCATGTAATATTAGATTGTAGTCTATGCTGTCTGGTCGCGATCAGTGTGAAACTACTTTTGTCAAAACAAAGTAATGATTTCTGTAACAGAACACTCATGAAAACTATTTTTATTTTAAAAATTAAATTAGTCATACCCTCTGCTGTAACGTCCAGTTCTATTAAGAATCGAACAAAACTGCAGGTAATATTGCGAAAATTAAAGCTTTTATCGTACATATCTGTGGCCAAAGATTTTAACGAATACTTTTACATAAAATGAATATTATGTAAATATAAGCATAATGATTGATATGTCTATTTAAACGCAAAACATGCTTTTATTTCAGTGTTATGTCAGTTAATTTATTCACGGATGCTTAGAAATATTATTAAACTAGCATTTACCTGTAGCTTTGCACGCGCAGATCGTGAAGTGTGTAGTAATGTGGGTAGTCTGCCTCTTTCTCCTCCAAACTTTTTGAAACCTTTTGAAATTTGAAGTATCTGCCTTCACAAAATGTCCTCTTCACGTTTTACACTCTCCTTCGGTAAAATTGGCACATGTTACATTAAAAATGCCGAAATATGAGACTTCGCAACTGCGTAATGTTGCCAGCACTGTAAAAGTGACACAAAAATTATCGGCACAGGGATCATATCAACCTAAACAGTCTTGGTTACGAAGGCTTCCGCGGTCACTGTATGTAATATCTTGGTTCTCTGGGTGGAGCCGCGTCGATTTGTTAAAACCTAACGTTTCTGCCATCTTGCTGTGGCTTTCATTAGAGGACTCTGATGAAAGCCACAGCAAGATGGCAGAAACGTTAGGTTTTAACAAATCGACGCGGCTCCACCCGGAGAACCAAGATATTACTAAACAGTCTTGTTTTGTCATAGATGTTGTGATTAGGTTGAAATTTGGTCTAGACCAAAAAAAAATAATGTTTGGAAAATCATTCTGCGACATCCATCTAAAACATTGGGTATTTGTTTACAACGGAAGCAATGCATTGTCTCCGATCATTTGTATCGATTCTAAGATGGCAGTCGTTTTTGTAGAGCCTGCTACATCTCGGACAAATATTTTTATTTGTTAATTTCGTGGGACTTTTTACAATGGAGAGAAGCATAAACGGCAAAAAAACATTACAATAAAGGACTTAACCAACATTTCAATAGATTTTCATTAAATTTGCAGTGCCATCTAATAGCTGGGCGTATCTCTCATATTTTGGCATTTTTAATTTAATTTGTGGTAACTTTTCCGAAAAAAGAGAGTGCAAAACCTGAAGAGAATATTATAGTAATTAATAGTTAATCCAAATTTCAAATGGTTAGTACTAGTAGTAGGCAGCCCCCCCCCCCCCAAAAAAAAAATGTTTTTCCCTTTTTATTTTAGTGTCAAATATTAATGCAGAGAAGCAAAATATATAGATTTCATTTAAAAAATGGTAATGGCCATTAATTCTAAATTATCTACACCACTAATGATAACATTGCAGCAATGAATTTTATAAGGCAGTTCTATCATTAGCGTGGTGCCACAATTTGATGGATTCTTTTACAACTCTGCAAAACAAATCAAAAATAGAGAAATTTTTTAAAAATAAATCTCGCTTGCTTTTCGAGATATAGCATGTCAAAAATCAGTTATAGGTATAGTTCCTTCTGCTTTTGGTGGTCCAGACTGTATTTCAACCTAACAACAACCACTAGGAAGAAAATAAAACACCTATAGAGCATTTTCACTGTGTAGATATAGTGGTTTCGGTGAATTTTTTCCATGCCGGATTTCACTCTAATCTCCTCACTTTTGAGATACAATATCTCAAGAACTAAGCGAGATACCAAAATTTTTTATTCTTTACTTTCAATTTGTCTCGCCGAGTTACGTAAGAATCCATCATCAAATTGCGGCGCAACGGTAATCGTAGAATCCTTTTTTTAAATACATTCCTAATCCATGAGTAATAACATGTAATTTTTTCCTAACGGCTTTTATACAACTACCCACATTTCGAGCCATTTGTCTTCACGGTATTTGAGAACTGAAGTAGTTAGATTGAGATGTAGATAAGTATAAACTTTGGTAATGAAAAATATTAACTTATTTATATTAATTTAACTTAGCTAGAAAATAGAGGACTGCACGATAACTGTGATGCCACAAATTTATATAATTATATAATAGTTAACATAGCTGAAATTATAAGCACTAAGTGTAAACTTTTGCTGGGATTTTATGTGTAAATTCGGATATGGAGAATTTCACGATAATGGTGGTGCCGTAAATTTATTTAGAGCAGTTTTCTTTATTAATAATAATAACAGAATCTTTTTTTCTGGTTATATTGGTTTTATTTTGACGATATGTTGATTCAATCAATTATTTCTGTTTTAAAATAACGCATACTAAAACTAAAAACGTGTAGTTACAAATTATTTTTAATTTCCTTCGTTTTCAGTGACACCAAATTACTAATGTCGTTATTTCACCCGCATGTAAGTAATTCCAAAATTTCAAGATTCAATAACAGTGAATGTATTAATGCGATTGTGACAGAAGCTATGATTTACGAAAAGAATCAATTGCCAGATGTGGTTAGGTTAAAATGTAGCTTGGAACAGAATGATAATTGACTCGCTTTGTTAGATCATAAGGTATGATGGATTTAGTTTTATTGTTATTTACGCGGTGTGGCATAACGTTTTAAGATGCTTAATTGATTTTTAATTTCACTAGTTCCATGTTGCTGTCGTCACTAACCCAAAGCATGTATGGTGATAAACATTGCAAAATCTGGGTTATGAGACTTATTTAATAGAAATAACATTTTATTTTACTGGCCATGGTTTGAACAGCAGCCAAAATTTGTACACACGTTCCTTGGGCAATATTAGTGACGAATATTTGCACAAAATCTATATTAATCGAGTAACGTACCTAGAAATATGGAAAGTTCCGCACAAGTCATTGTGGGGGAAATGTATTGTTACCAGTTGATAATTATGGTAGCTGTTTTACATACATCTTTCTTCTACGGGGGGGAAAAAACTAATTTTCTTAACCATAATGATATGTAAAGAAGAAATATTGGCTTATTAATGTACAAAGTTTAGTGACATATTGTGCTAGAGATAAACTGTTAATTGTCTACCAGAGATAATATATGTCTACCACCATAGTAATTAATCTAACACATTTCGCATATTAACTTACCTATTGCGATGCAAGTCAATCCTTATTACGTTTAATTCGCGTATTCGGTTTATTTTAAGCACTGCGGTCCAGAAAACTGAGTAACAAAAGAAAAAAAATATAACTGAATCAAAAGTTTTGTGAGATTATTGCGAAAGGAGTGTGCATCTGAAGTGCACTATGATCGGCAGCCCACAATTTTCCAACTATAAAGGTTTTTAATTGTTTGCTCCTTCCCATGGCACATATAAGTCATTAGCTATTTTCCCATATTTTGACATACACCATTAGCTCCAAAAAACGTGAAAATCACATCCAAATTGCTGCGGTACTTATTGCGCGATACCTGTTAACAGTAAAAAGACGAACGCAGCTTGCTTACAGATATATAATACATACCTGCCAACTTTTACGGTTTTTCCGTAAAATTTACGGAAAAGGACTGTATTTTACGGTTTTACGGATATGCTGTGTTATTTTACGGATTTCGATCGCTTAGGTCTGATCTTAATTGGAACAATGTTATTGCGGTTTTTATGGACAATTGCGGCAGGTTTTACTATTTATTTCATTGTTTTAAGTGCTCTTAGATGTGCGTTAAGGCTTATTTCATTTTACTCTTAAATTAAACCACGATATGCTAATTTTATTGTAGTCAACAATTAATCGATCTCTCTCTCTCTCTCTCTGTCTCTCTGATTTTACATCGATACTTTTTTGAAAGTCGAATCAGCAATCGTTTTAATATCGTTTTCGTTACTTTCGAGTTCCCAACAGTCCCGCGTGCGTTGTTTGGTTGGTTGATAGTTTGTGACTTTGTGTAAACGGTTTAATCATGAGGAACGCTAAGAAGCAATATTTCCAGACATTCAGGGAAGCGTATTCCATAGAGTTTCCGTGTATAATAAAGTCAAGAAAAGGTGTAAAATTTGCGTTTTGTACAGTGTGTGGTTGTGATATAAATATAGCACATAGTGGAAGAAATGATTTGGCACATCACATTAAGTGTAGTAAACACATTGCGTGTTTAAAATCAAAAGAAAAGAATCACAAAATATATACGTTTTTCGAAAAATCAGGAAATTATGATTTGGATGTGATTAAAACGGAGTGTTTGTTCACTTCATTTTTGGTGGAACACAATATTCCACCAAGTGCAGCTGACCATGCCTTATTCAGGAAGATGTTTCCGTCGTCAGAAGTAGCGAAAAAATATGGATGTGGTCGCACTAAAACAACTTACATTTTAAAATAAATGTCTGAAAATGCAATAGCAGAAGTTGTGAAGAGTCTTCAGAACGGTCCATTTTCAATGGCAACAGATGGAAGCAATGATACCAATACAAAATTATATCCCATTGTTGTTACATTTTATGACGATAAACAAGAAAAAATTGTAAGTACTGTGCTATGCATACCAGCATTGGAAGGGAACTCAACAGGGCGCAATATAGGTAACCTCATGTTATCGCAGTTGGAACATCACTGAATACCAATTGGAAACTGTGTAGCATTCTGTTCCGATAATGCACCTGTAATGATGGGGCACAAGAATGGAGTTTCAGTAGTTTTGAAAGAAGCTCATCCAAATATTGTGATTGTTGGATGTATGTGTCACTTAATTAATCTAGCTGCTGAAAAAGATGCTGCAAGATTACCACTTAAAATAGACGAGATTCTTTTCGATATTTTTTATTATTTAGAGAAGAGCGCCAAAAGAAAAAGTCTTAAGAAGTTTCAAAACTTGCACAATCAAGATTGCAAGAAAATACTGAAGCATATATGTACAAGGTGGTTGTCTTTAGGCAAGTGTTTGGACAGAATACTATAGCAGTGGGATCCACTTCTTTCTTTTTTTAAGGATGAGGTGCTAATATGTGCTTCAAATATTTCAGCTAGCTTGACATCGTTCACAATACCAAAAGTTGAACACATGGGATCCAAGGGGCAGCAGAAGAAGAGAGTTACTGATTCTCCATCCTCGTCGACTCTTAAAAGAATAGCTTATTCTTTTGAATGCAACTCGTCTGTTCTGAAAAGCAAAAGTTTGACTACAACTTGTGAGGAAAAGCTGTTTATGTTTCTCTCTTCTGACTTGAACAAGACTGATTGTATTTTCCTGCACACCATTATACCACTATTTGATAAACTCAATACTGTTCTTCAGAGTGTTTCCCCACAAGTACATGTTTTGTTAGATCTTTTGATAGAATTGTTAAAGCAGATACTCAGTAAATTTGTAAAGCCAAAGGTAATTAAAAGTTCTGCGTTGCTTGAAGTGAAGTACCACCTAATTCAAAATCAGAAAGATGATGATGAATTAGTCATTGGCATTCAAACTATGAACATGGTTAAGAAACTTAATAATGAAGATAAAACTCTGTTCTTTTCATCAGTCCGAAATTACTTTTCTACAGCCTGCGATTATTCATAAACAAGTTTCCACTAAAAAGTGATGTGCTGCAACATGCACAAGTAGCCACATTTGACAAATTAGATGACATTTCAACTGTTGCAAATGTAGATGCTCCAAATGATGTCAAATGGGCACGGTTATCAAATATCCGTGGTGCTGATGGAATTCTTAAATATAATAGGATTTCCAGAGTAATGTTGTCCATACTCTCCATACCTCACAGCAATGCTGAGTGTGAACGTGTTTTCAGTATGATTTAGAAGAATAGAACACAGTTCAGATCATCCCTCTCAAACGAAATCCTAGAGACTGTTTCCATACTGAAGGCCACCAATTCTGGTCCTTGTTATACAAACAGTTTTTCTCCAGACTTTCTTAAGAAAGCCACTGCTTCATATTTGAAGTCTGATTGATCAAACAGTGTAAATAGGTTCAGTGCTAAGTGAAACAGGATATATATTGTCTCATCTGAGTTTTAGTTTAAAGTTTGTTGTTGTTGTTGTGTTTTTTTTAAAAAAAACTTCAAAGATTGTCTTGTAATTAGTGTTTGCCAACAATTAATATGAAGTAAGTAGACATGATTTCAGTTTAATATGACATTATTTTGGTTTAATATGACATTATTTTGGTTTAATATGACATTATTTTGGTTTAATATGCTGTTTATACAAATTTCTGGATGTTTAGTTAATTGTCGATAAAAAAAATTGTGGTCCACATTCTTTACGGAAACACTGTATTGGGGAACCAGGGTTTTTACGGAAACCCGATTTTGGAAGTTGGCAGGTATGATAATAGTATAGATGATGCGCATAACCAAGAAAAAGGCATAAAGCGTGACGTAATAGTGCGACGTCATAGATTGATGTCATGACACTTGCTTATTATATTATTTTTGATAAGGAAAAGTAAATTTAGTTGTTTCTTACCTTTAGTCTTCTGATAGAAAAGGCTCTGATTGTTTCTTGTTGAATGTATGTATATGCAGTCACTTCATTTCAATACCACACTAGAATTTGCCTGCAGTTTCATATGCACATGCACCCTTGTGTGTGTAGAAATGCTTTATCGTTTTTATTCTAGTACCAAATATTGACGTGTAGAAGCAAAAATGTAAATTTCATCTAAAAACTTTCCCATCTTTTCGTTGTTACCTCAAATATTCATACTCGGGTCTAAAAGTTTCTTCATCTTTCTTTCATTCATTTATATTTGTATGCAATATAATATATGAAATTAAAGCTATGTGAAAATTATGTATATTAATATATAGAGGTGATTGTTGTATATGTTATCCTAATCTGCGACGAATGATACACAAAAATATCATTTCTGCAACAGTTAATTAATTTTTTTTTAAATGCTCATTGAAATAAAACGAAAAAATGCTATCAGGGCTAATATCAATATTTTGTACAAAAATGTTTACAGTAATTTAAAAACCAAATTTAGTTATGCTTAAGGAAGTGTTAATGTATGATGTGGTATGCCTATCAACAATACGCTATCAGTTTTTACTATCGATACTTAAGGCACAAAGTTACGTAC
The DNA here is from genome assembly GCA_031002005.1 of Vandiemenella viatica. Classification (NCBI taxonomy): domain Eukaryota; kingdom Metazoa; phylum Arthropoda; class Insecta; order Orthoptera; family Morabidae; genus Vandiemenella; species Vandiemenella viatica. Next base: position 159,816,155 of record JARYHS010011408.1, on the reverse strand, counting down.
TGTAAATTAAATATCACAATTCTGTTACGCTTATTGAAATATTAATTTATGATTTAATGGTTTGTTCCATTTATTTTAATTTACTACATTTTAGAAAACTGAAGAATAAAGAAACATACATAAAACAATATAAATACAATCTAAAGGGTAGTAATCTTAGGTCATTATCTCTTCAGACACAAAGGTGTTTGTAGTAAATTAAATATTACTCATGTTTATTACATTTGATTCCACATATTCCACTCATTTTAGTCTACTAGATTTCAGAGAATGTAGGAATAAAAAACCAAAGTGAAGAAGTAAAACAGAATTCAAAGAGTAGTAGCATTATGATTTTTTGTCCGTACTTCTTGAAAGGAGTGCTCATCTCAAATGCAGAATGATCAGTGTTGTTTATTTGTCCCATCTCTAAATAATAGTAGTAATAAATTGTTGCTCTGTTCTTCAGTCATAAGGTATTTAAGCCATAAGTTCTCAAAATTTGAAAACACCATCCAGATTGCTGTGGTAGGTTTTGTGTGACTTCAAATCCTTAGATACATGCTGCTCTCTAACAGATTTATAATAGTACTAGCCTCAAACCCCGCCATTTTTGACGGGTTTTAACGGAGTGTTGTGGTAATTAATTTCTTTGCAGTTTGCTTAAATAAATATAATTGTTATAAAATAAAGTTCAATCTAATTTCTCGTCACTTGTGATGTAGCAAAAAGTTTCAGTTGTCAACTTGGTCCAGGTTGCATTTCAGCCTAACAACAATCTCCGCTAATATTGGCGCTAGAAAATCAAGGCTTCAGTACATACAATTTAATGTATTGCATGCCAATGTCATCATGCATCATGGTAAAAACTTGATCCAAAATCTTCACAGCTGAAATAATAACAGCAGTGAAAATGGAGGATGCTAAAAATAAATCTTAACATCTTATGTTATGCAACATAATATCGATTGTAATTGTGGTTTAGGCCGTATAGATCGCGATCAAGTTAGAACTTCTTTCATTCAAACCAAGTAACGATAACAGTAAAAAAACTGATGATTAATATCCCAATTTAAACGTAATACACCCTTTTCTTTCAGTGTTTTGACAATTCATTTCTTAGCAAAGGGAAAAGATGATCATGACCACAAGCTGGCACTCAATTTCAGGCACAAGGGTGTAGGAAGATTCTCTTTTTTAGGTGAGGGGGTCAGGGATTGGAATAAGTTACCAAGAGAAATGATGAGTAAGTTACCTTTAATGTTGAAAGAATTTAAAGTTGAAATTAGTAGAGAGCAAGTGTCGGTGGGTGAAGGAAAGGGGGAAAGTGGGTGTGTAGGGAAATTGTCACTGGAGTGTGCGCTCCATTGCAATTAAATTAAACTAAATAGAATTGTTATAAAATAAAGCTCCATATAATTCCTCGTGCCTTGAGCTGTAGCAAAAGGTTTCCGTTGCCATCCTGGTCCAGGTTGTATTTCAACCTAACCACATACTGCGCTAAACTTGCTGCGAGTGAAACAGTACTTCAATCACATGCATATTAATACATGTACTGTATCGCATTTTAGAGGCAATAATGCATCATGATATAAACCTCATGGGTTCTTACTTCATCCTTTTTTTTTTTTTTACCCGTGGTTGAGATCGATATTACAATGTTTGAATGGCTAATGCAGCTACAGATGGCTGAAATAGGTCGTCATTGAAATTTTTTTAAAAATCCTAACTTGTCATGCCATGCAATATTAGATTTAATTGTAGTCATACAAAGTAATGGTTTAAGTAACAGGACACTCACAAAAACAATTTAAATTATTTTTTGAAAAAATTACTAATGCCCTTTGCTCTTTGAGTTATAATAAGAATCTAATCAAAATTTCCATTAAAACATTGATAATCGAAAATTAAAGGTTTTATCTTACATATCTATTGCCAAATATTTTAACGAATACTTCTACTTCAAATGAATATTAAATAAATATAAGTAACTAATAATTATTATGTCGATATAAACAGAATACTTAATTTTCTGTCAGTGTTATGACAATTAATTTATTCACAGATGCTTAGCTGTATAGAACATTTATTAAATAACTTGCATAATCTAGAACACCATCCCTGATCCTAAATTTGGCAACGAAGGCAAAAATTGTGATGTCATAGCACGACATCATAGTGTGACGTCGCCGTGTGACAGAACATCATGACCAAGAGCTGTGTTTTATTAGAATATATAGATTTTACACAACAAAATTGTGTTATAAATGATGTACCCAGTAAAAGATATTTCAATTAGTCACTGTGACATCTGGGTTTTTACAAACGAGCTGCTGCCACTTGTTTTGTCAGCAGTTGTTGGAACACTTGCACTTTTTTGGCAGTTTTTATTCTTGTTTGTACATTAGGCCATAAATGACATTTTAAATGATTTGTACATTAATTCAGAAAAACAAACTATATAGTTTCTGTCTGTTTACTGGTGTTTGGTATCACAAATGCCAGTAACCTATGCCACGTCACAGACATTTTGGTGGGATTTTTAGATTTCAAAATTGTATTTTCTTTGAAATACAGCAGTTGTTCAAAAAATAAATATTGGGTCACTAAAGTGTGTTAAACAATTTCGTAATTGCAGTCAAATATCCTATTATGCTAGTGGGTAAGGTGTAAAGAGGGGTATGTGAATTTGGAGGTGGGGGAGACAGTCTTGAAATAATGAGGTTGTGGCTGCAATGTTTCTTTTTAATACAATTCTCTTAGACACAGATTCAAAAGTTTATTTTTGTGATAGAGGATTGTAGTCATGAATGTTATAAATTGTGGCCAAGAGAACCTGCTGTTACATCATAGCTACAGCTTGTTTGGCACTTCAAATTCCATTGATTGTTTTATCTTGAAAGCAATTTTCCCTTGTTCTTTCTCTGTTTTAAAATTTACTCTGATAGCTTCATTTTTTATTTTATTATTTTTTTCCCAGCTCATGACAAACATTCCAACTCGCGGGGCACATCAGTAAGTAATTCACGGGAAAGCAGTACAAAGCGACAAACTGAGAAGCGTGATTCCTACTGGGGTGGTCAGCAGCAGCCACAACAGCAACAGGCCATACCAACTGTCGTTCTTGATGGGGATGACCGTGGGTCGAGGAAGCAGGTCACAGTGCAGACTCAACCTTTGACTCACTTGCAACAGCAGCAGTCACAACAGCAACAACAGACTCTTCAAGATGGAGATAGTCAACAAGCAGCTCAGGATATGGACATATCCCCAGGTGACAGCACGCCCACGTCAGAGGCTTCATATGGACATGCACCTGATGCACAGGGTCCTGTGCTGCTTGCAGCTGCTCTTCCACGGCTAGCCTCGCAACCCCCAGCCGCAGTACCTCCTCCACAGACCCCTGCGCCCACCTGCAATGTGCCTGGACCACCTTCTGCTGGATTGGCCAATCTTCCTCGGATTCTCTCTCAGATTGCAGCTGGTAAGAGCCTGGAGCAGGCAGATGCCCTGCAGCAAAAGGCTCTTCAAAGTCTGCAGAGTGCACTGCTTGTTGGAAATTCCAGAGGTACTTCTGAACCTCTTAAAGTTGATACGGGTGGTCCTCCCAGCTTAGGAGAGGGACCTCCAACACCAACTCATTCTGAGAGCCAGGACTGTGTTGATGCAAGAAAGTGTAAGTAAATGATCTTGCTTATTACTGTAACATATGAAATTTATTTAGGCTGGTATTTGATACAAGTGTTACAGCATGATACTATTAAGTGACTAAAAGTATAAGAGAAGATAAGGCTTAACAGTTGCAGGCAAAAAAGAAATACCGGTAACAAGGAAGATTACTCAGGTGTTCCATTATTGATTTTAATATTTTTTTGATATGTTAATAATGGAATATATGGTTGACTTATTTTGAGGTAAATAAATTCTTCTTGGGATTCCAGTCGCGAAAAAATGTCACAATTATGGTATGTTTTGAAGGTGCCTAGCTCTGCTCTCATTTTCATCTTACGGTATACTGAATAACTTTTTTTTATACGAAGCTGTGAAAACGATGGAAGACAAAAGCTGTGCCAGCGTGGTGTCATCCACTCCTTACTGACACTGAGATGTTTCATTACATTAACTAGAGAATCAGCTGTTCTGATTTCAGCAGCTTCTGTCATGCTGTCCCAAAAATCTCTGACCTGGGCTAAAATTGTTGTTTCTTCAAAATTACTGTATTCAGCCACAGCTGATTTCTCTTCTTGCTCCAGGCGATACATAGTCTTGTTTTTTGTAATTTTTTCAACTGTGGTTTGTTTTATTTTCCTGTATCCAATTCAAACCAGGCAAAATATTAAATTATGCTTTACCTTTATTTAGGCCTCTATTTCTTGAATTATTACAACCCAATTTTTAAGCACACTAAGTAATGTCCTTTGTATTCTCTGCAATAAACCTTGTTGGTTGGTTGTTAGAAGTTTTGTTGTCATGGTTACAGGACAGGAGAGCATCAGAATAATGTTAGTATATGCATGGGTAGAGCTGGGGTTGTATGCAGGAGCGTAGAATAGTAATGCTACAAAAGCTGTTGAGCATCTTATGTGATCACGTAAACATGCAAAGTGAAATAATTTAATTATACTGTCACTGCTGAAAACTAGATGAAATTAAGGTGTAGGAGGAAACACCCGCTTCAACAGTTCATGGTAGGATAGCATTAACACACAACACAGTGTAAACATTGAGCTTATACCCTTCATCAGAAAGAGAATATGGCATTTACAGAAGATTGGAAGAGCACTGCTGCCATGGTCATGGATGTGGGTGGATTAAAAAATTGACAATAGAGGATGTAGAGTGGAGTTTTAGTTGAAGGGAATAAATCCAAACTTTGCAGACTGAAGAAATATATATTAAATGAATAAATATATACATACAAGGACAGATCGGAATGTAACGCACAATCATTTTTTTCCCAAAAAGTTTAATATGTACCACAATTAAACAAATTAACTTACATCTTTGACCTACTTTTCTACATATTCACCAATTTTCTCAACACATTTCTCCCATCTTGGTACCAGTTTCAACATGTAGATGTCCGTTTGTTGGGAGTGTAGCCATCTGCGGACTGCTGATTTCACGTCCGCTTCTATTGCAAAATGTTGGCCGGCCAGGAATTTCTTCATGGGACCTAACAGATGAAAGTCAGATGGTGCATGCTGGATGACCTCCCACCCAAAAGTATCGAGTTTCTCACAAACAACAGCAGCAACATGGGGACGTGCGTTGTCATGAAGAAGTTTGACACCATTAGCATTAATGTTGCAGCGTTTGTCACGAAGGGCACAACGCAACTTAACCAACGTTTTCATGTAGGCTGCAGCATTCGTAGTGGTTCCGTGTTCAGCAAAGTCTGCCAATAACATGCCAAACATGTCCCAGAACACTGTTACAAGCACTTTCTTAGCTGATTAACTTTGAATTTTTTTCGTACTGGAGAACCAGCATGTTTCCACTTCATAGAGGCCTGCTTGGTTTCGGGCATGTAGTGGTACGCCCACGACTCATCACCAGTGATGATTCCTTTCAGAAAGTCATGCCCTTCTGTGGCGTAACGTGTTAAATGATCCAAGCTTGTCATCATTCGCTGGCCCTTCTGGCTCTCTGTCATGTTCTTAGTCACCCAGCGAGCACTAACTTTACGGAATTTCAATGTGTCATGAACAATGTTGTACACTGCACCATAGGAAATGTTGAACGTCTGCGATAAGGTTCGCAGGTACACATGCCGGTTCTTCAAGATTGCTGCCTCAATGGCATGGACATTCTACGGAGTTGAAGGTGTTACCGGCCGCCCGGAGCATGGCAAAACACTAAGGTTCACGCAGCCCTCTTGGAAGAATGCACACCACCTGGAGACATTGCTACGGACCAGACAGTCGTCCCCATACACACCACGCATGTCCCTGTGAATTTCACTTGGTGAATGTCCTTTGGCCCACAAATATCGTACTACACTTCGCTGCTCTTCACACGAGAACTACAGTAACATTCGTGCCATGTTTGTTTCATGGTTCACGCCTTGCCCACCTCTAATGGGCTCTGTGTTAAGGCATGAAGCCATAAAAAAAAAACTAAGGGTGTTGGAAGAGGAGGGAAAAGAGTGAACATTGGATATTATTTCCAGTAGAACTCCTGCTATTGCTTTGTGCACACTTTGTATTGAAAAACCAGTTCGCATCTAGTAAACTCGGATGAACTTTAGGAGTTGACAATAAACACAAGAATACTGAATCTGGATTTGAAATTGTTTGTGTGATGAGAGGTGGAATGAGCTGCTATCTGATGGTCCAGATTTTTGGTGGAAATTCTTTGCCCATAGCCATTTATTCTTAGAGTTTATTGACAGCCAGACTTCAGGTGGAAGAATAGCTGGTGCAAGTTAGCTAATATATGACATGAGAGTTTTCACATGATGCATTTTCTATGACGTAGTAGCTTTTACTGGCGAGGTTGATAATGATGGTGCATATCAGGGAGGAATCGAAAGCCAAGAAATGTGTGACATAATTGATGGCCTCTAATTGTGAAGAAATGTGATTAAAGCTGCATGATGTCAGTTGATGTGTACACAAATACTTCCTTCACTTATATGGCAGATGATTGTGACACTACCGATGTTTTGATGGACTAGTTATAATTATAAATAATTCAGTTCTTTCGATCCAAACAGTTTCTGTTTATTGCAAATTATTTTAATCCACTAGGGATTACATCGAAATTGGTTACTCTCCGAAGATGCAAGTTCTTTTTAGGCAATGATAATCACAAGCCCCCGATCTACGCCGATAGCTAACATCTCATGAGTATTTATTTCCATAGCAACAACCTATGTCGTCTTTCATGTAAGAGGATATATTATTAATTTTCATCCTTGCTCAAGGAGCTAAATATTATGTTGTTTTTTAAAAAATATTTCCATTATGTCACATGCCTCCTCAAGCTTACCATGGATTTTTCTTAAAAAGACATCGGTAAACTTATAAAAGTAACCTTGCATCTTGTGATCCCCATTTCTCTTATTCCTAGTAGAATTTTTACAAACATTTTACAAGAGACATTCTCTTCTTAATACTAATAACATAACAAAACAGACTAAAAATACACACAAATGCAAGTCCTGTCACGGTAGTGTCTTGAAATATCTCATAATGCAAACATACATACATACAGCAATGAACAAAATTCTAGGTTAACATCACATTACTATGACATCAGAATAAAATGTAACTGACCACTGTCTTTCCAAGTCAAAGCTACACTTTCTGGTCTAAGTAGTTTCATTTCTTTTAAACTATTGATCAGGTAACAAAACTGTCAATCTTTCTGGGTAAAAATAAAAATTATTAATTATTTTCCCATTAATATGGCAGTTGATACTGTTCTTTTAACCCATATTTCTGAATGTAAGTAACAACAGATTAGATACTTGGAAGTAGTTATCCCGCAAGGAAAAAGGTACCGGGACCTAAAAAAAAATTTATAGCTTTAAATTCTTCATTCCCTTGTGTCAGAAAAGTTCTCTAAAAATAAATATTGGGAATGACATTTGACCTACTTTACTTCGTTTTATAAGAAGTGGTCTTTTAACAACAAGTATTAAAAATATTAATGCAGTCCTAGCAAATATTTATTAAACTTAACTGTTCCATTTCATTTTTCAATGGGACATATTTCACATAACCTTGCCTTCGTACCATTTGCAACTACCATATATGATGAGTCATTAATTTTTTTAATTATTCATAATAACATACCTGCCAACTTTTACGGTTTTTCCGTAAAATTTACGGAAAAGGACTGTATTTTACGGTTTTACGGATATGCTGTGTTATTTTACGGATTTCGATCGCTTAGGTCTGATCTTAATTGGAACAATATTATTGCGGTTTTCATGGACAATTGTGGCAGGTTTTACTATTTATTTCATTGTTTTAAGTGCTCTTAGATGTGTGTTAAGGCTTCTTTCATTTGACTCTTAAATTAAACCACGATATGCTAATTTTATTGTAGTCAATAATTAATCGATCTCTTTCTCTCTCTGATTTTACATCGATACTTTTTGAAAGTCGAATCAGCAATCGTTTGAATATCGTTTTCGTATACTTTGGATTTCCCAACAGTCCCGCGTGCGTTGTTTGGTTGGTTGATAGTTTGTGACCTTGTGTAAACGGTGTAATCATGAGTAACGCTAAGAAGCAATATTTCCAGACATTCAGGGAAGCGTATTCCATAGAGTTTCCGTGTATAATAAAGTCAAGAAAAGGTGTAAAATTTGCGTTTTGTACAGTGTGTGGTTGTGATATAAATATAGCACATAGTGGAAGAAATGATTTGGCACATCACATTAAGTGCAGTAAACACATTGCGTGTTTAAAATCAAAAGAAAAGAATCACAAAATCAATACGTTTTTCGAAAAATCAGGAAATTACGATTTGGATGTGATTAAAGCGGAGTGTTTGTTCACTTCATTTTTGGTGGAACACAATATTCCACTAAGTGCAGCTGACCATGCAGGTGCCTTATTCAGGAAGATGTTTCCTTCGTCAGAAGTAGCGAAAAAATATGGATGTGGTCGCACTAAAACAACTTACATTTTAAAAGAAATGTCTCAAAATGCAATAGCAGAAGTTGTGAAGAGTCTTCAGAATGGTCCATTTTCAATGGCAACAGATGGAAGCAATGATACCAATACAAAATTATATCCCATTGTTGTTACATTTTATGACGATAAACAAGAAAAAATTGTAAGTACTGTGCTATGCATACCAGCATTGGAAGGGAACTCAACAGGGTGCAATATAGGTAACCTCATGTTATCGCAGTTGGAAACTCACCGAATAGGCTACCAATTGGAAACTGTGTACCATTCTGTTCCGATAATGCACCTGTAATGATGGGGCACAAGAATGGAGTTTCAGTAGTTTTCAAAGAAGCTCATCCAAATATTGTGATTGTTGGATTTATGTGTCACTTAATTAATTTAGCTGCTGAAAAAGCTGCTGCAAGATCACCACTTAAAATAGACGAGATTCTTGTCGATATTTTTTATTATTTAGAGAAGAGCGCCAAAAGAAAAGAAAGTCTTAAGAAGTTTCAAAACTTGCACAATAAAGATTGCAAGAAAATACTTAAGCATATATGTACAAGGTGGTTGTCTTTAGGCAATTGTTTTGACAGAATACTAGAGCAGTGGGATCCACTTCTTTCTTTTTTTAAGGGTGAGGTGCTAATATGTGCTTCAAATATTTCAGCTAGCTTGACATCGTTCACAATACTAAAATTTGAACACATGGGATCCAAGGGGCAGCAGAAGAAGAGAGTTATTGATTCTCCATCCTCGTCGACTCCTAAAAGAATAGCTTATTCTTTTGAATGCAACTCGTCTGTTCTGAAAAGCAAAAGTTTGACTACAACTCGTGAGGAAAAGCTGTTTATGTTTCTCTCTTCTGACTTGAACAAGACTTATTGTATTTTCCTGCACATCATTATACCATTATTTGATAAACTCAATACTGTTCTTCAGAGTGTTTCCCCGCAAGTACATGTTTTGTTAGATCTTTTGATAGAATTGTTAAAGCAGATACTCAGTAAATTTGTAAAGCCAAAGGTAATTAAAAGTTCTGCGTTGCTTGAAGTGAAGTACCACCTAATTCAAAATCAGAAAGAAGATGATGAATTAGTTATTGGCATTAAAACTGTGAGCATGGTTAAGAAACTTAATAATGAAGATAAAAGTCTGTTCTTTTCATCAGTCCGAAATTACTTTTCTACAGCCTGCGATTACATCATAAACAAGTTTCCACTAAAAAGTGATGTGCTGCAACATGCACAAGTAGCCACATTTGACAAAATTGAAGATGCACAATTTTCTTCAGTCAATTTCTTCTTAGAAAAGTTTCCTGTTATTTTACATAAGATTGAAAATGAAACGAGGGATGATGCTGTAAATGCATTCCACACACAGTTCGCAGCTCTTCAATTAGACGACATTTCAACTGTTGCAGATGTAGATGCTCCAAATGATGTCAAATGGGCACGGTTATCAAATATCCGTGGTACTGATGGAATTCTTAAATATAATAGGATTTCCAGAGTAATGTTGTCCATACTCTCCATACCCCACAGCAATGCTGAGTGTGAACGTGTTTTCAGTATGGTTAAGAAGAATAGTTCAGATCATCCCTTTCAAATGAAATCCTAGAGACTGTTTCCATACTGAAGACCACCAATTCTGGTCCTTGTTATACAAACAGTTTTTCTCCAGACTTTCTTAAAAAAGCCACTGCTTCATATTTGAAGTCTGATTGAAAGTACGCATATTATGTATATCATACAGTGTAAATAGGTTCAGTGCTAAGTGAAACAGGATATATATTGTCTCATCTGAGTTTTAGTTTAAAGTTTGTTTGTTTGTTTCTTTTTAAAAAAAATGAAGACTTCAAAGATTGTCTTGTAATTAGTGTTTGCCAACAATTAATATGAAGTAAGTAGACATGATTTCAGTTTAATATGACATTATTTTGGTTTAATATGCTGGTTATACAAATTACTGGATGTTTAGTTAATTGTCGATAAAAAATTTTTGTGGTCCACATTCTTTACGGAAACACTGTATTGGGGAACCAGGGTTTTTACGGAAACCTGATTTTGGAAGTTGGCAGGTATGTAATAAATATTGTCTACTTTGAAACAAGTGCATCCAACATTCCTTTTTTTTACACTACTTTTTGCATCTTTTTCAACAGTCAAAGATCTGTGTCCGCTTCTCTAAGCTAACAGAGCTATTTCCCTTATTTTCACTTTGTTAAAAATTAATTCATCTTTTTTTTTTTCTACTTTTCCAATTATAAAACAGCCATTTTCATTGCTTAGCAAAATTTTGTTTCTTTCAGGTGATTTTGCATTATGATCAATATCTATAACAGTTTATCTTTAGCTGCATTCACCTCAGACCTATTATCAGCAAGTTCCACTGCTGTCACTTGTTACTGTCTTCGGTGGTTTAATTTTAATATACTGATTAATTAAAAAGTCCACCAAAAGGTTATGTTGAAGATTTGTTTATTTTTGTAAAAACGAAGTCAGCGATTTTCACATGCATAGATACAACACAGAGATGCACTTCTGAGTAGTCGCAAAGATAATCTTTATAAAACTTCTGTGAACTCAACTTGAAAACTAACTATAAACTCTCTGTAAAACTGAATACTCTGTCCTTCTGCCGATCTGTTTATATAGTCTCTATCGAAATTTCTGGAATTCTTCAAAGGCATCCGCCAGATATTTCTCGGACATTAACAATTACTCAAACAATTAAACATATTAAAAACAATCGGAATTAATACAAAATCATCATTTCAAACTGATCAAAAATAGTAAGTAGAGATACTTAAATACAAAATTATCTACAGAAATCATTTTAAACTGTACAAACATGTCCTATAGACATCATAACTTGCATGAATACATGGAATTACAAACATTTAAGAAATTCTCTTGCACAATTCTTTTATTAAACATATTAAATGGACTTTAAATAATTTTCTTTCATAAAACAAAAGTCTCTATACACTGATTTACAAGAAATTACAAAACATGCCAGATCATATCTAAGCAAACTTTAGCTCACTACAAATACTTCATACAGTACAGTACTATTCAAAATTCAAGTATGAGGGCTCTTAAAACTTCTCCCCAGGATTCACTTAATTTTACACATTTAAAATTGATTATTTCTCCTGTGGAATGTATGGGTGCTTTAATAAAATATTACTTTAAATATTTTAAAAATGAAATAAATCTGAATGTTGGATCAGAACAGGAAAATGATTTATTTTATAACAAGTGTAAAATCATTACTGAAAGGAAAAAGGAAACACCAAAATTGCTACCACTAGACTACTTTCATTAAGAATTACAATATAAGCATGAATGAATAATAATAATAAATAGTAACGATAAAAAAAAAACCAGGACTCATGAGCCCCCAAAAGGAAAAGTATCATTCACGTTTGCACCGACTAGTCTTGGAGCAAATCTCTGTAGTGTTAACTACGGGGCCACTTCAGGTTGTAGTAAAAACTAATAGATATGTAGTGTCCACTAAACAAAACTCTGAGAATTACCATATTTGACAACTGGTTCCACACTGGAGCATCACGAACCACAGACTCATAGGTTTACAATAAAACCTTGCTTAATCACCTCACTACTCTGTATAATCACTCCTGACGTGCCACTACGTGTTGCCTGTTCCAGTCCCCGCAGGTAAGCCGTCGGAATGCAGGCCAAGCAAATTCTCCCTCCAGCGACCACCAACAGCGTTGCCAAAAGGGTGCACATCCCTCCACATTGAGCATACTCAGCGTTGTGGGGACATAAAAGGAAATTTAGCAACCATTTAATTATATTGAAACATGACGCATACACAAAACTTTCACACCGCCTCAAAAAAAAGTTGTACATGCCATTAAATGAGTGTACTACATTACCCATAAATTGTACATGTTCAGTCCATCTGAATTTGTGACTAATGAGGGGGGGCTTTTATGCTATACATTTGTACCCTTTCTAAAACTGTAATGTTGGACACACAATCATCCCATTTGAGCAAGCTGCTGGTTTCTGGAAAGATACAATTTGAAACAGTCTGCACACAGAAAATAAAGTAAGTAACCCATTTGACATTTATAATGGCGCGAATTTTCTTCTCGTGAAATGTCTTAATGTCATTTCGTTAAAGTGTCCACGTCTCACATCCAGTAATACAGTAATGTTGAAACATCAGCAGCTTGTTGTATAGCTTAAGATCTTTGTTCAGGATAACCAGTGGGGAGATATCCATATGCTATGTGTGCCATGCAGATTATATATTCCACATGCTTCTGCAAGGTACACAATATTGCGAGAATGTTCCTAAGGTAGGAAAAGTTATATGCCTGCTTGAGAGATGTGTTGGGGATGGTACCAGCAAGGTTTGAAAGGTAGTTCCAGGGGCAGGTTTTTGGAATGTTAATGGTCAGTCCAAATTGATCGTATGTGGTCTTGAAGTGGTTAATGGATTACTGAATTTGCTAAGGGGTATGTGCTGTAGAAGCAGTGTTATGTGCATACTGCATTACCATTATGTTTGAAGGCATTTAATATTGACGAGCTGAGTCTGGCCACATTATAGAGTCCTCCATCAAATTGATTTCTGATTTTCGTGCCAAAGTTGGAAGTATAAAGCATAATTACCAAATTCAGAGCAAAAAGTGTAGAAGCAAGTACACAGCCCTGTTTTAAACCTTTTGTGGTAGGAAATTTTTCTGAGATTTCATGTTGATAAAGAACTTGACCAACCATATCATCATGGATGCTCTAATCGGTCCCAAAAAATGTTTAAGGCACAACCACATTATACATCTAGGAACAGTATCAAAGGATTCTCTATGCCATAGAATACCAAGAAGAGCGGCTTTTACTGTTCTCTGCACATCTGTCAAAGTTGTCTGGTGCAAAAGATTGTCTATGTTGTCCATTGATGTATAGAATCCGCATTGAGATCCCAGGAGTACTACCTCTCAGATAATTTGGAGGCAGTTCATCAGAATCCTAGCAAAGGCACTTCCTGCTATGGATAGAAGATAGATACCATGATAGTTATCACAGATGCTTTAAACCCCTTTCTTGAAGATGATAACTATGTTAGCATTTTTCATGTCCTGGGTCACCTCCTGAGTTTCCCATATGAGAATAATGAGATGGAAGAGCCTCGTTTTAACTGGTAGTCCTCCACTTTGAATGATTTCTAGGGAAATATTGTCTAGTCCTTAAGCCTTACTTGGATTCAGTCTATTCAGAGCTTTCTAAAACTCCTGGAAATTTGGTGAACTGACATCCAAGGTTATGGAGGATGTGGCAGCATGTGCTTGAGGAAGTAAGTCTGCAGTTGCAGAGCTACGAGGTAGGTCCGATAAGTACTTAGCCTCTCTTCCCGATGGCGCCACTGTCGCCAGAGAAATTTATTATCGTGTGGTACATTGTCTTAGATGGCTATTGTTAAAATTTCAGCCAAATCGGACTAATAGTTTTGTTTTGTTCGCGTGTGAAAGTGAGTGTGTCCGTGGATTTTAGAAAAATGAAAAAGAGTAATATCGGTCGCTGATTCGATTCTTGTTTTTGGAAGGAAAATCACGCAGCGAAATCAAAGAGTGCTTGGATGCTGTGTGCGGTGGCTCTTCTCCTTCGATAGCGACTGTCAAAAATTGGTTAACGAGTTTCAACATGGTCGCACGTTGGTTTTTGATGAGCCATGCCCAGGTGCCCCCAAAACGGTTACCATGGAGGATAACATGACAAAAATCCACGGTCTCGTATTGGCAGACCGCCGATTGAAGGTGCGCGAGATTGCTAGGACAGTAGCCATCTCAAAAGACCGCACGAGTCATATCTTGCACGAAATTTTGGACATGAGGAAGCAGTCGGCACGATGGGTGCCACGTTTGCTCACTCCGGACAACAAGCGCAACTGTGAGACCACTTCACAGCAGTGTTTGGACGCTGTTTAAGCGCAATCCAAAGGAGTTTCTGTGTCGTTATGTGCCCATTGATGAAACATAGATCCACTGGTACCCACCCAAGGAACAGTCAAAACAGTGGACTTTACCCGGCGAATGTGCTCTGAAAAAGGCGAAGACTGTCCCATCAGCCGGAAAGGTGATGGCCACCGTTTTCTGGGATTCACAAGGTGTGATCTACACCTGGAGAAGGGCAAAACAATCACAGGGATTTACTATGCCTAATTATTGGGCTGATTCGATGCCGAATTGCAGAAGAAACGGCCCCATTTGGCGAAGAAAAAAGTGCTCTTCCACCTTGACAACGCACGAACACATCAGCTTCGCCACGGCCAAATTGGTCGAATTGGGCTACTAACTGCTGCCCCATCCAACATATTCTCCAGATTTGGCCCGCACGAACTCTTTTTGTTTCCAAACTTGAAGAAGACACTCGCGGGGCAGAAATTTGAGTCGAATGAGGAGGTTATTGCCACCACGGAGGCCTACTTTGCAGATCTTCAGAAAATGTATTTTTCAGACTGGTTAAAGAAGTTTCACTGGGTCAAGTGTATCGAGGTAAAAGGAAAAAAAAATCGCCACTTTTCCAAAATTTTCGTTTTTTCTTTTGTAGGCTAAGTACTTATCGGACCGCCCTCGTACAGTTCAAGAGTGAGTTGTTGTGCTCTTTCCACCATATCAGGCTGTCTTGACTATCAGTAAAGATGGTGGTTGTGTCAGCTGTTTTCAATGAGCCAAACGAGGAGTGAGTAGGCCCATAGTACTCCTTAATGTCTGCATACAATTTTTGAAGATCCCTAGCACCTGACAGTTTTGAGTTCTTTGGCTTCTTGTTGCCACCAGTAATTACTACATATGCCTCAACTAAACCATTATGGTTTATACGATAGATTCGTCATGCACTTGCCTTTTCAATGTGAATTATCATATCTTTGTTCTTCGTCTATGCAGCCTCTTTGTTTGTTTTTTTTTTTTTTTTTTTTTTTTTTTTTTTTTTTTTTTTTTTTTTTTTTAATTGCTCTTATTGATTTTTGAAGCTTAGTTGGCTTTGGAACCTTGGTAGAAGGAAAGTTTAATGTTGTATAAAATGTTCTCAGGCCCCTCACTGGGGGAGTACATCAATTTGATGCGACATTTCAAAATTGCTTAGTGACTTCATCTTCTGGAAGTTGAACTTTTAGAGGGGCTTCAAAATTGCTGTGCTTCCTTGATGTGACTCCAAAGACTTCATACAGTTGATACACTGGGAAGATCTCCAATTAACTTTGGTATTGTTTGCAAAGTGGCTAGTACTACCCTTATTTCGTTTCAAGGATTTTCCAGTAACAACTGTTATTTTGTCCTGCGTTGTGTACAAGACAGTGAAATAATTGTGGTAAAATCAACTTATAAAATTAGAAAGAAGTAATTACTGGTTTGTGTTTCTCATTTGACATATAATGAAAACCTTTTTTTATCCTATCTGGGGCTTATAATGTGACCGTTTGAAGTTAGCACAGTCTTCTTAAAGTGTTTTTGATTTGTACAGGAACTTGAGCCTTAACTGATACAGGTAATTTCTGGTTATGTACATTATTTGATCAAAAGTATCTGGACCCCTGAAACTTCCCTATTATTGGAGATTAATTTGGGGCAGGCCCACTTTCCGTGTCTCGCATCCATACAAGCCATTGCCCAGTCTCTTTCTAATGTTTAAATTGATGCATTTAGAAATACACAAGTTCTTCTGAACAGTACAGGCATTTGGCTTGATTGATATAGGAAATTATCTTGTATTTACTTCAGCTGACTCAGGCTTTTTTACTTCTTGAGTATGTAAAATGACACTTCTTCCAGTATTTGAGTTACCAGTTTCACAATCACTTTGGCTTCTTTTCACCTGCCTATTGCATGACATCACCTTGTATTGGTTGGTGAGGATTTTCTCTCTTACGTTAAGTATATTTTCTAGGGCTCCTCTTGTCTCTATGATAACAGCAGCATCCTCTTCAAATCACACTTTTCAATGTACTGTCATTCACCCTTTAGCTAATCCACCATTTCTTGTAAAAATTTATAAAATCTAACAGATGACATAGTGTAGTTTTGTCTTGTTTCTATCTCTACTTCCTTCTTGTTCATAACATTTCTAACAATCTTTCTTTCGCCCCTTTGTAATATTATCCTTATGCCTTAATCAAACAAAGGAAAAAGGAAACTGATTTAGGCAATATAAATTACAAGGAAAATGGCTCATCACTCACCAGAGTTGAAGGCAGCGATGGGAGAGCAACATATATTACAAACACAAATAAATAAATATGCAAAATATTTCGGTCTTAAACCTTCTTCATGTTAAAGAGAATGAGTCATTTGGTTTGGGAGGCGTGTACACGCCGAAGATTCCTACATGACGGAGTGGGACTAATATGTTATAATTAGTCTGATTGGGCGTCCTGGCAACCCTCTATACACGACATTCGAATTTCGGAGGCAGCGAAGCCAGTCTGTTTGTGATTTCGAGAAGAAACATCTAAAATAGACCTGATGAAGACAACCGAGCAGGTTGTCGAAACGTCGTCGTTTTATGACACCATCCGGCTGGACTCCCGTGAAACTTTTATTGAATCAATACGCCAGGAAAGTCTCCATTTGCATAATATGTTATATATAAATACATATATCGCAGAAGGTGATAGAGATAGTAATATACCAAAAGGGTACAGGATATAGAGACAAAAACTGAGGAAATAAATACAGAGATATAAAGTTTGCAAAAAAATATGTAGTTAGTTAAATGACAATAATGCTAATACTGATAATAATGAGTGATTATCAAAGAAGGAATTTTATCGATGGTTGAGGCCGGGTGGGTGTCTGGTATAGGATATTTTGGAATGCAAGTTCCGATCTCCGAAGTTCTGAGGCAGCGGTGGTTTCGGGGAAAAAACATTCATTGAAGTTGTTGGAATTGTGATAGTTGGCATGTTCAGGCAGATATAAATTGCGGGTGTGGACTGTTTGTCTGTGGCCATTCATTCTGGTCGAAAGTATTTGTGTAGTCAGGCCTATATAGGAACTTGCTGGCGGCAAGTTAGCTGGTATATGATGTGGATTGTGGAGCAGGTGGCATGTCCAATGATGGGGAAGGTTTCCCCTGTGACAGGATTGCAATATGTAGTAGTGGGAGGATGCATGTTGCAGGTTTTGCAGCAAGGTCTATTGCACGGAAAAGATCCATAAGGTTTTTTAGGAGAGTCAGATGGAGGGTACTTGTGGATCAAGATATTTTTGAGGTTAGATGGTCTGCTGAAAGTATGGGGGACAGTTGGCAGAATTTTTGGCAAGAGAGTGCGCATTTCTGGAAAGGAGCAAAGGGAGTCATGCTCCTGTTCTTGGATTCGAGGCCAGGAGAGAACTGGGTGACAAAGACAAGGCTATCTCCTAAAACACCTTATTTGCTGGGAAGTCAGTTCTGAGGAAATGCTGTTGCCCCCCTTTCCTTTTTTCCTATTGTATTGCAGGTAAGAAAAACGAATCTTTTGGGCGTGTGGGAATGTATTAATAGCTGAAATCCTATCATTTCTATTACAAACAGAATTAGTGTTACAACAATAGTTGGGATGTGCGCAGTACATTTATAGATAGAGTAGATATTTGATATCATGTGGCATGTTACCAATTGTGTTTTGATGCTAGTCTATGATTAAATTTTGGTTTTTGCAGTGACTAGCCCTCCAAGCAACTTGAGTACCCTGCAAAGCTTGGGCACAGTGGGCAGTTGCAGCTCACTACATGCTTTGCGCCCACAAGGAACTCATCTTACACCTAGCCTTCTCAACCATTATCGGGATGACCTTGTGAACCATGTGCGGGGCTGGCCTGCAGATGCCCTTGAGAAGCAGGTAATGGTTACACAGGCTTTTGACTTATGTGTTTCTTTGTGAATTATTTTAGAAAGAAATCTTTTAATTAGGAAAAGAAACTACAGTTGTAGAGATATAGGTAACAATGAAAGGAAAGGAATGCCGTGAGGCAATATTTACATGGAAAAGACAAGAAAATACACCCAACACTCACCAAAGTTGAAGGGAGGAGGGCAAAAGCAATACAATACAACACACAAACAAAGAAAAAAAAACAGTATTTCAGGTGTAAATCCCTTTTTCAAGTTAACAGAGAGGTGGCTGGTCTTGCACATGACTTGCGTTGGTCACAGCCACTGATAGAATGCAATAGACCGTCGGAGGTGGTGGGGGGAGCAAAGATAATATAACTGCGAGTATAAGAAAGATTAAAATGGTTGAAAAAATAATAATAGTAATAATAAATAAATAAATTCTCCACACAATTCCTCTTTTCTCTTAACCTATTGTGACATTTGGTATAGCTCGTAACTATGTCTGTAACTTGGGTGTGACTTGACTTATGTTTCGGTCACTTGTTTTTATAGTTAATACGGTAACTTCTGTTCTATCCGCATTTAGTAATTCTATTTACAGCATAATGGAGGGGCAAAAGTGTGAGCTCATCCATACCCATTGCAATTATTTTTCCCCAGCAATATCTTTTACCAGATTTTTATGCAATTTACTGTTGAAAGCTTTTCTTTTATATGTAAATGTCACACATGCTATATTATCATCATTCTAACTTTTTTCTATTTGTTTTTCCATGAGGTACCGTTTATATCCAATTGTAGCTCTCAATCTTTTGCATATTACTGGTGTCCATTATTTTCCCATTGCTCCTCTTGCAACAACACTTTCCCTCAGGCCTTCAGTTAGACTATAGATACAAGTGATTACATTTTAAATTGTTAAATGTGTGGGCATCCCAAATCCGTTGCTGCTTGCTTTCGGAAACTTTTACAAAAGTGGTGTCTTACGCTCCAGTACCACTGATTCCTCAGTTTTTTTTATTTTCCTTGAAACTACATCATCTATTTTGTTATCTATTTTTCTATGGTCTTGAAGCTCACACATTTGGCCTTTGGCTTTATCCTATGTCCCTTTAGGCACATACATCTGAATCTTTCACTTGATGTCTTTTTTTTCTTTTTTTTTTTTTTTTTTTGCATCCTTCCGTGTGACATGCGCCTTTTGCTTATGGCTCTACCCATTGATACTATGCAGCTTACTCCATTGTATCATTCTGTGCCTTTCTTGTGTGCAATTTTTCACCATAATTGCTATTTCTTCATTGTGACAACCATTTTATACACCTCTTTGGCACCTACATTTACAGCAATAATTTTCTTCTTCCTTGTTTCCCGGCTATTTTCTGCCACCTCATTCCCCACGCTTCATTTGGAAATCGATCTATTATTTACCAGTTTTTAAGTTTGTCTTGTTCTCTACTAGGCTAAGGAATGCAGATATACTAGCAAATGAGCCTTTCCCACCTAACTAAACACAGTTGGTGCATAATTGTGGTCCTCTCATGACAAGAATTAAAACTCAGTGCTGCCCCGTTCTAACTCCTAATTTTTTTTTTTTTTTCTTTGGATTTCTAATTTGTAACTGCTAGACCACTTGCAATTACATCACTTACATTTACTTATTCTGTATTATAATGAGCTGTTTTAAATAACTGTCCTTTAACTTTCCCTCCATTATGGCAGTGCATGTTTTGGCTGACAGGTGTATTGCTGATGTTCGTTTCGCCTGCCTGCCTCAGCGCTGTGCTAGAGTTGGCAGCTCGGGGTCAGTTGCCTTTCATTGTGTAGTGCTCCACTTTTGTGTGGTGCCCAGTATCTTCTGCAGTATCTTTTGCTGGTCACTGATTTACACGTTCTGTCTGTCCTCCTCTTCTGTCCTCTCTTCCCCTTCTAGTCTCTTCTCTTCTCCTCTCATGACCCTAGCTGGCTGCCATCTCTGCTAATGTCTTAGCTGACTGTTTGTTGAATCTCATTGTTTGTCCATACATTTATTAGAAACACTTTGTTCCCCATTAGTTATTTGAGTAACTATATCAACATAAAGGGGCATTTCTCTTGGATTTATTCAGTAAAATGTAATATTCAATAAGCTCCATGACACAAGGCACAGATGCCATGCATCCTGAAGAATATAAATGTGAACCAAGCCAGTAAAATTTAATGATAGCTGTATTCAAATAGCAAATCTCAAACTAATCAAAAATTACTTTCCAGTGAGTAAAAAAATTCACAGCTTTGCTATGTTTCGTTGTTGTATCCAAAGTACAAATGTGCGCAGAAGCCTCTGGACTCACAATTTTTAAAATTAGATATCATTTATTCACATTCTGGCTGAATGATTCTGTGCAAACTTCTCTCTAATATTGTTGAACCTAGATTTGATAATAAGTTGTGCGCGTTACAAGTGAGTTTAAAATCACCTTTTTAGCTGAATGTGTCTGTGACAGACAAGCTGCAGCCTGACCTAACTCCCTATTTTAAAATATAACTCTGCCAACAGTTTCTTTCCAATTTATTCGATAACTCTTCTGTTTATATATATATATATATATATATATAGATTGTTTGGAAACAAAGGCGCTGAGAGCGGATATATTAGACATTGGGATAGGAGAAAAACCACCGCTTACCAAAGATGAGGGCTCCAGCGGCGTCAAAACACGAAAAAACATACAAACACAAACATAATACAAATTTTCGAGCTTAGCTCTTCATCAGGTTGTAGGATGAGGTGGTTGTCCCGCGGAAGCTAGCAACCCGCGGGGCAACCACCTCATCCTACAACCTGATGAAGAGCTAAGCTCGAAAATTTGTATTATGTTTGTGTATGTATGTTTTTTCGTGTTTTGACGCCGCTGGAGCCCTCATCTTTGGTAAGCGGTGGTTTTTCTCCTATCCCAATGTCTAATATATATATATATATATATAGTTACCAGGAAATCATAGGAGCTAATTAGCGAATGGATTTACAAAAAAAGGGATAGCGAAATGAAGCACCACTTACCTTAGATGATGGTATCATGGGGTGAACACATAAATAAACACAAAACACGGGAAAAACAATGAATATTTCGAGACAGGGCTCTTTGTCAACCGGAGAAAATGAAGGAGGGAGGGTGGTGTGGTAGACTATTTCACAGAATGACCGTTAGTCAGGAACATGGTGGGGGTAAATTCAAACAGAGGGCAGAGAGAGGGGGACAGTGAATCGGAGCTAGTACCTGAGAATGCAAAATTTTACAAAAAGTGCAGAAAAATATATTCAAATGTTCATAACGTAAATTTGAGAAAGTAAAAATAAATAAGTAAACAAAATAAAATTGAAAAATATAATGATAATAATAATAAAAGATTCTATGTAGTTAGACATCACCTCTGGTATGTGGTGGTTCAATATACTGTAGACAGTGGGCATGGAGGCAACTATAGGGTAGAGGGAAGGAAAAGTACTAACTGGATATTATCTCAAATTAAGACCAGGAGGTTGCCTTGTGCCTAGTTTGTATTGGTAGGCAAGTTCCCACCTTCTGAGTTCAGAAGAGCTGCTGCTGTTTGGGAGGACTGATAGCACGGACCGTGAAACAAGAATTGAAATTATTATAGTCAATGGAGATGGCATGGATAGCTACTGGATGTTTTGGATTCCGAGTGAAAACTGTCTGATGGTGGCCATTCATTCTAATGGCTAACTGATTGGTAGTCAAACCTATGTAGGAAGCCAGGCAGTGTTTGCAGGTTAGCTGGTATATTATGTGGGATGTTTCACAGGTGGCGTGTCCTATGATAGGAAAGTTCTCGCCAGTGATAGGGTTGGTGAAAGTGGTGGAGGCATGGTGAATGTCGCACGTCTTACAGTGGGGTCTATTGCTTGGGAAGGATCCTTGGGGCTGTCTGATGGGATGAGGAAGACTGTTTTGTGCGACTAGTAGCTGGCTGAGGTTGGGAGGCCTGCTGTAACAAGTTCTGGGACGGCCAGGGAGGATTTTTGGAAGAATGGATCTCATTTCTGGTCAGGTTAGTAGGAAATCATAACCCTGCTGAAGGATTTTATTGATGGATTCAAGGCCAGGGAAGTATTGTGTAACTAGAACTGGACTGTGGTTGATTTCAGGGGGTTTAGAGCAGTCAACAGGTAGAGCAGGTTGCAACGTGGCTCGTGAAAGTTGCTTGTGAACCAAAGCTGGGGGATAATTGCGGGATACCAATGCTGTTGTTTGAATATTCCATAAGGGATTTCTGATGGGAGCATATACAACTACCTCGAATTCCAAGACTGTGGGGGAGGGAACATTTGGTATGAAACGGATAGCAGCTTTCAAAATGGAGGTACTGCTGTGAATTGGTGGGTTTGGTGTGGACTGAGGTGGCCATTGGAAAGGGACAGGTCCACATCCAAGAATGTGGCCTGGGTGTGGGAGTAGGTCCATGTAAAATTCAGCGAGTTATTGAAGTTATTTAGATTATCCAGAAAATTTAGAAGGGTGTTTTCTCCATGTTGTCAGTATAAATTGGGAACCAGACAACCACCAGATAGCACTGTTTTCCTCCTTCTCTTCCACACATTCCCCGCACCCTACATTTTCCCACAGAACCACCGCTCACTAAAGCTAATCTTTTAGTAGTTTGTAACATCAAAATTTGCTTTTTTCCATATAAGGTCCCTGCGGGTAATAAGGCCTAGCTAAGGCAGATTTGAAATAAAACGAAAAATTCCAAAGAAAATCAAAATATTTTATTAGAAATCAGTATTTTAACATTATTTCTACAATATTTAAACTTAAAATGGAATCTTCTACTGTAAACTAACACAAAAATGAACTTGTAAAAAAGCATTGCAAGTAGGCCTTATTTTACTACGGCAGGGTAATAAGGCCTATGGTTTCAACTTTTAATTAATTCCATTACACATTAAGATTTGAACTTGAGATCAATATTATACGACAAATCTAGTCTCCTGTCGTGAATTTTTTTTTTTTTTTTTTTAATGAAAAATTAACTTAACCTAACAGCCACCAGGGCACTGGAAGTCATCAGCATCATCCTCACACAACCCAACGCACTCTTCGTGGTACCATTTGCCGCATTTACCGCATTTTCGCATGTCGGCCATCCTCTCCTCCTCACAGCCATGACAATACTATCCTTTATTAATATCAGGAACTGATTTCTTCGTTGTTTTCGTGTTTTTCATCTCTTTCTTCTTTTGGTCGAAAAGTTCCTTTGTCACTGGGGTACCCCTGTAATTGATAGCTTTCTTTCTTAATGTTGGTATTTTCGCGTCGGCTGTTTTTACTGGCGTCAGCATCAGCTCGTGAAATGAAGTTCTCTTCAGCTGAGACAATGGCATATCCTCTTCGTCGTCCGAATCAGAGGACCCATAAACCACTCTCTGAGATGATGTCGAAGTTGATGGTATGGTCAAGTTAGATGGCTGGATCTCTTCTTGGTAGGCAGTATCAGAAATCAGCTGCACTGGGGCTGGAACTTCTGTCAATAAGGATGGAGCGATGGCAGTTTCAGGGATAGCTTCGGCATTTAATGGATACAAACCAGTTGCTTTAAAGCCACTTATAATGTTGCTATGCGTCATGCATTTCGACCCCACATTCGAAAGAATGACATTAATGGCCTTAGTGAGCTTCTTGTCTCGATTTTGATCTAAGAATGATGGACTTCAGCATCCCAGTGATGTTAAAATGAACGATATACAGCTTTGTCGAGGGGCTGAAGTTCATGCGTAGTATTTGACGGTAGCCAATACAAAGATATGTCCAGTGAATCCACGCAATCAACGATGGTCAGGTCCAAATGACAGGCTGCTCCGTCAAAAATCAGAAGACATCTTCCAGCACTATTGTATCTTGCTAGGTGCTTCAGAAACTCCTTGAAAAGCTCATTAGTCATGTAGCCTTTCGAAGATTTTCCTACCAACGTTCCCGGTGGCAAGATGTCGAACAGCTCGGCCTTCAGTCGTTTACCTTTAAATATGATCATGGGTGGTATAGCAGTACCCAACGCATTTACACATCCTGCAATGGTCACACTTTCTGCGTGTTCTGAAGCTTGTAAATGCACTCTTTTAGCGTTTTTTTTTTTTTTTAGCCCAAACAGTTTGTTGGTGGTGGTTCGTGAGGCGGCAACCCTTTTCATCCATGTTATAAATTCTTTCAGGATGATTGTGGAGATCAAAGTCATCGTACAGTTGCCTTACTTTTGCAAAATGATCATCAACGATGAACTTGTTGAGTTTTTGAGCTCTTGCAAAATTCATGAACTGAGCTTTTCTTTTAGAAATTGCAGGGTTTCTCTTCATAAACGCTTTAAACCAGTCTTTGCCTGCTAGTTTGGTGGTTTTGTTGAAATTATGTTTGATATTATTCTGTTCGCAAAATTTGTACACCAAGCGACGTAGAATTCTTGGTGTCACAGGAAGTCCTATTTCAGAAAACTTGATTATTCTTCTCACAAGATCAGCTTCCTGATCTTCGGAAAGGATGGTTTTCCGACACAGACATTTATTCAAACTGCCACTCTGTAGATGGTTTCTTATAGTTCTTCTAGGGACCTTGTACCTCTCTGAAGCTTTATATGTACTCAGCACACCCCTTTTTACTGCTTGAACAGCAGACACGAGGTTTTCTTCAGACCATAATGCTCGTTTGGGAGGCATTTTTGGCAGTTGATACTGAAATCAAGCCGAAAAGGAAAAAAATAAAGCATAAGAATAATTTGTTATTTACATTAAAACTTAGAAAATATGGTCTTAACATTGCAAAAGAACAGGAGGGTAATAAGGCCTATGACCAAATTCGATAGGACTTATTACCCGCCAGCCACTTATGTAAGGAAAACAAAATAAAATAAAAATTAACTATAGTACCGAATTCAAAGTTAAAGGTTAAAAAGAGAATGAATTTTCAGTTAAATAGAGCTAAGATTTACATAATTAACTGCAAAATTACTAAAAATACTTACGGTTGCTTCCAACGGATTTTTATTATTCGTGCGACGCGGCCGCTTCCCTTGAAATCAGGTTCGCTACTGTCGGCGTGAAGTGAGAAAATCCCCGTTTCTTACAATGAGGCGGCTCAACAGAGTATACTTTGATGTGTGCCTGTCGCTTAAAGGCGGGCGCCAATTTTAAATATGATTTCCGTCACTTAGGCCTTATTAGCCGACAGGCCTTATTTGCTGCAGGTACCTTATACATATATGTTGTATATCCCTACAAAAGATAATAAAATGCTTTCTGTTGACATCTATCGCATTTCCACTGTCAGCTTCCATCATGCAGCCACCTCATTCTATTGCTGAAGAAGGGTTATAAGCCTGAATAATTCATACTCTTTGCGTGTACCTGTTTTTTCCGTGTCTCAACGCCGTAATAATCTTCCTCGATGGTAAGCGGTGGTTTTTCTCCTATTAAAATATCTAATGTTTCCACTTTAGACATCACCCACCTCCCATAACGTTCTCCTATTGATAAAGGGCTCATCCCGAAAATTTCTTTATCAGTTGTGTTTTTTTGTCTTTTCTGTGTGTTTGTGCCCCACATCCATAATCTTAAGGTGGCTCATTTCCCTGTCCTAATTTATATAAAACATTCGCATAGGAGAAAAACCACCGCTTACCATAGAAGAGGATTCCTGAGTTGCCGATACACGAAAAAAGGGGGGGGAAAACCATACACACAGGCAGGGAAAATTTTCGAGCCTCTGTGACTCTTAACTGTGATTTAATATTTTGCTTCATATGTTCCAGGCACAGAAGTTAAGTGAAGAGGGTTACACTATGGGCAGCCTACAGTGCACCAGAGTTTCTGCAGAGCTGAAAACTGCCAGGTCAATTGTTCGGCTAACTGAAATTCAAGCAACTCTGCAGGAACAAAGGTAAAAAGGAAAAAACCTAGATATTTACTCTATGCTTTTTTGTGCCTTTTACTAATTTTGTTTATCTGTTTCAGGATATTGTTTTTACGTCAACAAATTGAGACGTTAGAACAGTTGAAATCTCAGAATTCCTTCATGTCGGACGACTCTTAGTGTTGAGTGTGTGATGCTAGTGTGAAAGCAACACAAGAAGCATGTGGTTGCACCTGCAACAAAACTGTTTCCTGGTCACTTTTCCTGCCAGTCATTGCTGTTCTTCTGGTTGGTGTTTTGGCAGAAGTTGGCTAAACTTTTATATTTTATCTCGTTTTTGTAATGCAGTTGAAGTAAAATTTCTGTTGCCCTCGCATCACAGACAGAGGTTAATTGAATAGCCTGAACTGTTCTGTTGCTCTGTGGTAATAGGAATTTAATGTTCAACTTGAATTGCATGTACAGTGTAGGGAACAGTGTGGTACGTAAATTAAATTTTCTGTACTGACGAGCAATGTGTTAAATCATGTACATGGCGATTTGAAAGGCTGGTATTGTAAATTATGTCTCATTGTTGCACCATAAATGTATTTTTGTTTCCTTACTGCTGTGCTGTATCATGTTGTGAGATCATTTGCAAACCAGTGTGTTCTGGAGGCAGGACAAAGCCCTGCAAGGTGACTTCAGTTGATTGAGTGACCCAATGATACAAGTTAGCTTTTTGTACATAATACTAAATTGAAATAGTTGTATGGACTTCTCAAGCCTGTAGTGCACTTCTTAATTCTGTATGTGTATATAGTAAAAATGTGAGATTGTGGTGTATTATGGTTACGTATAATGAAATTGAGCTTGAAAAGCAACATTGCGTGTATATGTTATTGGGGTTGAACCATCTTTTCTAGTTGCTAAAATGTTGACAGTAATTCTTGAGAAGTCCATAATTTTCCAGTTAGTGACGTATTGTTGACGATATAATAAAGAGAAAAAGTGAAAAAGAAATTTGGATATACTTTTAATTGCCTTATATGTAGTAGTATAAATTTCATGTTACCAAATATTTTCCCTTTATCTAAATTTTTGTGATGTTTTTGTCAGTGCATTAAAAGTAAATCCTACTTACTTTTTTAGAAAAAATATTTCCCTGGTTCTTTATTGATACTACTCAATGGATTAAATGGCAAATGAACTCTTTCTTTAATATATATCAAAAAGTGAAAAGTGAACTGATGTTTCAGTTATCAGTGTTTCTTAAAATGCATTTCAGTATGGCATTTTCAAAAGTATTAGTATACCTTCTAAAACTTAAGGAGATGTGGTATCAAGAACACCAAAAAAATGTGAATGTGAATGCAATGGTTACCCAAGAGAATATTGGTGATGTTTGTCATCTTGTGTTATTACTGTACAGTCTCAGTCTCTGTGAAAACTGTCAGTAGTCTGTTTACTGAATCACTGGACTGAAATTGTAAAAAGTACTTGGAAAAAGTCCTGCATTTTGAAATCTCTTACTGAAAGTTAGTTGAAGCTTGCCCTTTTGTGGATAAGTTACAGCTAACTTTTATAGGGTATCCATAACTGACCTCCAAAATTTGATATTTTAATTGCTCAGTTGTTGCTTTGAACTGATAAAACTTGCATAGTTCTAGTATCATTTTAATATAAAAGTAGAAGAAAGCTTGATACCAATTGATTAGGTTTATGTGGTTCTTTTTTTGCAGATTTAAATGTCTTCTCAAATTCTGTAGTGTCATAATAAATCAGAATTCTTTTCGGAGACTGATTACCATGCTGTTTTCAATGGGATATTGAACTTCAGTTGAAGTTACAATTATTTTTATATCCCTGTTTATTATGTGAACTGTATTGCATTTAATTTATATGACTATAAACACACTTATAGAACAGGATCATTTATGATTCATATTTTCTTTGCCTTCAGTAAACATGTTGATAATCTGCCATTAGAGGATTTCCACAGTTTACATATGTTCCTAAATTAAGTTTCTAAAAATTATTACTTATTCATTATACGGTAATAAAAAAAGGTAAAATCTCTGTATTATACAAGTGTTATAATGTGTATGTAGGATGACGCATTTGATATTTAACGTAGTAATTGAGACATGACAGCTGCTTTAGTGTTTGGTTGAAATTAGTCAAACTATGAAGGAGTGTTGGTAAAAATTTTAGTTTTACAAGTTATACAACTCAGAGTAAAAACATGAATGTATTATGACTTCAAAGTAATTATGATAATAATTGGAATGAAAATAAACAGTAAATATAGTACCATCATTTACCAGAAACGAAGGCAGAAGGGACACGACAAACGTTAATATATTTTACAACATTTCGGTAAACGGCCTTATGTGCAGAGATAGAGGAAAATAAAAAGGGAATTAGATGTTTACTTACCAAGACTAACCACATAACACAAACCAGATATGAATGTGGTGGACAGGGGAGGAGAGAATGATGGAGGGGGAAGTAGACAATCAATAACACTGTACTACCAAAATAAAAATAATATTTGTTGTGATTTCTGTGGAAATCAATGTCATGAACTCGTATCTACTTTCAGATTTCTTATATCAGGCATGGTTTTTTAGTAATAGAGATTTTAATTTTAAAAACTATTTTTCTATTTACTGTAAAACGTTAAACTTAAGTTACTCCAAAAATTATAGAAAACCTATTTAAATCAATATATGAACAACTAAATACATCGACCATTGTACATACAGTTATAAAATGAAAAACATCATCAAAAATGTGTATTATCCTACTATTGATAGTCATATTTCTTTCTTTTATAGTGAACATCTTTGCAGTCCTGAATAATATTCTAATTATAATCAGACATCATTGCAGACATCCACTCCCCTTCGTACCTCTGTTCTAAAGTCATGACATATTTGTGGAACCTTTCACCATGTTCATTAGACACGTCGCTGCAGCTTTCTGGGGAGTAATCCATATGAGAGTGCAGAAAATGCACCCGCAATGGGAGTGGAAACTTTCTGTTTCAGCGCAAGGCACGAGGAATTTCACTTAATTTTATTTTATAACAATTTTATTTAGTTTAGCAGTTGCTAAGAAATTGTCAGAACACTTTTAAAGAAAAGTATGTATTTCGTTTAAATTGGAATATTAATTATCAGTGGTTTTTTTAATTTGTTTACGGAAATCATTACATGGTTTGAACGAAAGAAGTTCAAGACTAATCGCGTTCTGTGTGGCCTAAACCACAGTTAAATATTACGTGGCATAGCGTAAGTTGTTAAGATTTATTTTTAGCATCTTTCGTTTTCACTGGGGTCATTACTTCAGCCGAATGTAAGCTGTGCCAGGCATTAAATCATCGATCTTCAGCATAGACAATAAGAAAGTTGTAAGAAACTGTGAAGATTTTGGATCAAGTTTGTATCGCATGATGCATGATTGGTATAGATGCATGATGACATTGACATGCGATTCAGGGATTGTATAAATTCGCATGTGAATGAAGCTTTGATTTTCTAACGGCTATATTGGCGAAGATTGTAGTTAGGCTGAAACGCAACCTGGACCAAATTGACAACTGAAACTTTTTGCTACATCACAAGGGACGAGAAATTACAGCATAGTGAGCTTTATTTTATAAAATTTCTATTTAGGTAAACAACCAAAAAGAAATCAATTGCCAGAACAGTCTGTTAAACCCGTCATTTTTGACGGGCTTTTTGGCTAGTAATAAATAAGCAGCTTTCATAAGCTCCATGTAAATGAGGCATATTGTGGTGTAAATGACTTCCAGTGTTGCTTCAAGAAACAATAAGTTTCTACATTAGGCCATTGATTAAATTCAATTTAAGTAAAGGACTTAATAGATATTTGCAGAATATTATAAAGCACTGTTTCATGAATTATAGTCTTACTATTTGTACAAAAATTTGGGACAAAAAATTGTTTTAAATTTTGGCAAAAATAATGTTTACTGACATAGCATTATACATTTTTTTCTTTTCTTTCTTTTTTTTTATAAAAAAATTAGGTTAAGTACAGATTTATATTTCCAGTTTCCAAACTATTATTTGTGAAGGTCAACAGTTTTTTGGCTTTTAAACTAAACACAAACTTGCATATGTCGGAAGGATTTTGCTTTTATTTCTTGAAAGTAGTGTTTGCAGTTTATGTAAAAAGCAAAGAGTAAACGTGGCACTGCTGTCTACTAAGTAGGAAAGTCTTTGTTTTCTGCGAATTGATATTAATGGCAATTTATAAAAGAACTAAGAGCTTTAGTGGGATAAAAACTATCCTATGTCACTTTGCACACAATTAACTAACTTAATGCCAAATTTCTTTTAAATATGTAGAGTTATTAAGGTGTGATTGATGCCAGAAGTACATCCAAACATACAGCCAAACTTTCTCATTTATATAGATATAGATAGATGCTATGGGTGCAGGGTGCAACTGAATTATGCAGCTTCACAAATTTCTATGGCTGTGTTAGAAAACTGAGGGGCTGGGAAGTTATGCAGACGGTTATAGATAAGGATGGCGATGACTTAGGATTTGACAGAGATGTCAAGAAGTAGAAATGAGCAGAATAAAAAATTAGAAATGGATTCTGAGGGAACAAAAATAGTGTAGAGGGCCTGGTATGGATAGTATCACTACAGACATATTAAAATATAGCAGACTAAGCCATTGTATTTTACCTTGAAATATTTAGTTTGAGTCTGCAAACTTGCTGCTTACCATAGGACTGTGAAGTAGTATTGACCAATAATGGATGCGTGACAAATATGGCTGAAAGTTAGTTTGATATCAGTGGTAGGTGATGGCCGTCAGGCAACAGTAATGATATTAAGGGAAAAGGAAACTTTTGGACAGTATAAATAACTAAGGATATTGAAAATAACCCATCAAACTCCAAAGTTGTGGCTGTGACGAATACAACACAATACATGAAACGAACATAAAGCTTTAATTTTCAGTTAAAAACTTATTTATTTAGAAGGGATTGGGCCATTTGGTAAAAGAGTATCGCAGGCAGTGGTAAAATGTTCAAGTGGATATATATCTATTTAAATTAATAATTTGTGAATTGTACTACAGTGGACGACAAATAAATTTGAACAAATTTGGTTAAAATTGTTTCTAGATAGAGTAAAATAAAATAATTGGTGGGTTAAATGGTATGGTTTTATTGGTGATTCAGGTGGGGGGGGGGGGGGTTTCTGGCATCCATGATATTTTGGTGCGCGCGTTTTCATCTCTGAAGTTTTGATGCGGTGGTGGTTTCAGGAAAAACTCTGATTGTTCTCACAGTACATGCCAATAAACACCATTCTAACAACCTCAATGACTGCTTTACTATAAGGTATACATCATGGATGTGGACTGCTTGAGGCCATTCGTTTTGACTGAGAATTGCTGTGTAGTGAGGCCTATGTAGAAACTAGTGCAATGGAATAAGGTTAGTTTGTATATAACAAGCATCATGAAACTTATAGGATGTCCAATGATGAGGAAGGTTTCCACTCTGGTAGAATTTGAATGTCTTCTTTCTAGTTGTTACAATCTTCAAATTAAATTTCATAGCACATTCATCCGCATTTTCCATGCATCCAACTGCTGCTGAACTTATCCTTCACCCCTTCCCCAGATTGTCTGCAAAAGCCATCCTCACTATCACCTTCACCATTATATCATCCATGATCACAATTGAAAACTGGCAAGAGGGCACTTCCTTGTTTTAGCCTGTCTCTTTGTTTCTGCCAATGTTCTTTCTCCAGATATTTCCACATTGCTCAAACTTTCCTGGTATAGTTCTGTCACCCTACTGGTGATTAGGATTCCTATAGTCTCCCCTGCT
This sequence comes from Vandiemenella viatica, assembly GCA_031002005.1. Taxonomy (NCBI): domain Eukaryota; kingdom Metazoa; phylum Arthropoda; class Insecta; order Orthoptera; family Morabidae; genus Vandiemenella; species Vandiemenella viatica. The sequence continues at coordinate 159,783,922 of JARYHS010011408.1, read as the reverse complement.
TTCCAAACCTATTCTTGTGTACACAATCATTAGCCTTCTCAGTATCAAGAAATATGATCAGTAGATACTTTCTATACTCCATGTTTTTCCTGCAGCTGTCATTGCAAACTGATCTGAAGCCATATTGCACTTTTCCATCCTGTCACACATGCTTTTCTTTACCAAATTATATACTTTGGCACAGTGGCAGATCAGTGTGATTCCTCTATACTTTTTAAACTCCTTACTATTTTGTTTTCAGTTTTCTGGGGTTGTTCCCTCCTTCCATACCTTTCTCATCACACGTCATAACCATGCTTTCATATTACTCCTACTGCCTTACCATTTCCACACTTTATCCCAAGTTAGACCCTTTTCTTTCTTTTCTACATGGTTGTTCTCCTATACAATTATGTGCAATCAGGATTTAGCAGAGCTTCAAAATGCTCCTTCCACATCTTTTATAGTTTCTTTGTTCTTTTTTATTTCCTTTCCATTCTCATCCAATATGTTGATCCTTCCTCTCTTGAGTATTCCGTACAGTACTTTATTTTCCTTTGCTATCTTCTTCCTTCATCTCAGTCCATTTCTCAGACCACTTCCTCCGTTTTCTTTACATATTTATCTCTTATCTTTGGCGTACTCTGCTTGAATTATTTTCTAAAGGCCCTGTTTTTCAGTTGAACAGCTTTTTTTACTGTATCATTCCACCATGCAGTCTCTTTCCATCTTTTGGTGTGACTAGTCCTTCTGCACACTGTTTCTGCCACTACAACCAACGTCCTTTTAAATCCCACTCCTCTGTCCCCATTTCTGCTGCAAGTAGGCCTGCCGTAAGCGGGCGTGCACTGCATGCGGGCGGCACATCGAGGGGGGCGGCAAATCGAATTATATCGACATTCGCCGCCCTGCAAATAGTTGCCACTTCATTGTCGCCGCGACGAAACTTATGTAGCGGGCGACCTATTTGTTTTTTTGACCCGGTTCAAAACACTCTTAGATCCACCACTGGCTGTAGTTAGAAAGGGGGCGGCATAATCGGTATTGCACTTGAGCATTCAAACAGCTAGCGGCGGGCCTGGTTGCGAATTAGAGATGGGTCGTTCGTGAGTGAATCAGCTCTTTAGAACAGTTCTTTTGAAAGAGCGAGTGAGCAGTCGCTCACTAAAAGTGAGCGGTAGTTCTTCTTGGAAGCGTAATGAGGGTGGTGTGTCGGCGTCGATTGAACTTCAGTCGAGTGGGCGCAGACAATGTCCGTTTCGGCTTTGCCATTCTCGCCCGACCCTTGTTTGTTCTCTGTTCCACGCCGTTCATTGTTTATCCACTCCGCTATGAAGAATATAGAAACGCCGAAGATCGAGAAGAGCTAGTTCGTTCGCAACGTTCGATTCAATCGCTCAGCACAGCTCGGAGCAGTGAGCAGTGCCACTGGAGAGCCAGTTCGTTCGCGACGTTCGATTCAATCGCTCAGCACAGCTCGGAGCAGTGCCACTGGAGAGCTAGTTCGTTCGCGACGTTCGATTCAATCGCTCAGCACAGCTCGGAGCAGTGCCATTGGAGAGCTAGTTCCTTTACCGCCTCCGCTAACCGCTTCTCTTTCTCTCTGTCCCTGGTAAGCGTTATGCTATATGTTATTTTAAGTTTTTAATCTAAACTACGATCCAAGTGTATTTAAATGACCACTATAAAAGTTTAAACATAATCGTAACACCAAATATTTATTGATACGTTTTTTCATAGATTTGCGTGTTTATTTGAAGTTTCCCCTTGTCTGTAACAGGTCAAGAAAACGAGCAGACTTACCAGTGATGTTTGGTATCATTTCGAAAGAACGAAAGGACAAGAAAGGGAAATGCAACTATGCAAGGCGATTTTATCTATATCGTCAGGATCGACGACCAATTTGAAGAGACACCTTAAGACTTTGCACCGGTCGATACCATTAAAACGCGAGGGAAATGCGCAGCGATCACGTTCGCCTTCAGTGGATGATTCCGGGGTTAGAACTTCTCATCGAAGTGACTCTAATCCACTCCCAAAAGCAAGTAGTTCTAATGCCAGTGCCTCCACGTTTATATGGAATGGTGCAACTTGGACGACACCATGGCTCGGAGACCGTCACCGTTATCGACGCCGCGGTTTGCTCAGACATTGATGAATACATTCGTTGATGTAAATCAACCAATCTCAATTACTAGGAAACGGGCTTTAGATATTCAGTTACTAAAAGTGATGTGTAAAGAATATCACCCCTTCTCTCTTGTCGAGGATGAGGAATTTCAGAAATCGTAAGAATTAGAGATGGAGCAGACGCTCACTTAAAGTGGACGGTAGTTCTTCTAAGCTAAAAAAAAGGTCTACTATTTGTATTGAAGTCGACATAAGGGGGTATTTTCAACGGAAAGTGGGGGTATAACCGGATTGTGAGGGGTGAGACCTAAAAAAAAGGTCTCAAATAAACTGAGCTACTGAGCAAGGTGAACCATTCAAAAGAACTAGTTCTTTTCATTGAGTGATCAAATGAACAACCGCTCTTTTTAGTGAATCACTTTGCCCATCATCTATTGCGAATATCTTACCCCTCACAATTATCTGGTATTCCTCTTCATTATTCCTCTCTTTCAGGTACCGTATCCTTATTTTCCTGTCTGACAGAGTCTTTAGCTTCATTTGCCAACTATCTTAAAAAACCGCCATACTCCTTCTCAATTGCCCATTAAATACAATCTGCCAATCACTACTATACCAGATTATCATGTGTTTATCTCGCTTTTTGTACAATTAATTTCCTATTCTCAACCCAGGGTCGGCGCTACGATTCTCTGGCCCTGTGTAAGCGTTCTTAGCCATTACATTACCAGTTTGGGCCTATGGCATATTCATCGGATGGGGACAACCCTTAGGCCGGGGGGGGGGGGGCTTCGTCCGGTCTTCGAGTTCCTATCCTCGGCCGCCGGGCCTGGAGTACATTTGCCCCGCTTACCCCCCGAACCTCCTCCTAACGCCTGCCCTGTCTCAACCTACTTCCTCTTCTTCATTGCTGCTTCCCCATCCCTCTGACCCTCATACCCCTGCCTTTCTTTCACCAAGTGGACATTCACCTCTCCCAATTCAGCCGTCTCTGTAGCTCTTGTTCCACTTCTTCCTTATCTCGAATTAGGCATTCTACTTGTGGGGCGTATGCTTGCAGTATCTCCAGGATTCTTCCTTAACTGTTACCTTGATCTTCACAATCCTGTCACTTATCTCTTTTTACTTCCTCCTTTAATCCTTTTCTCAAAACTACTCCTACTTCATATCTTCAGCATTTCCATTTCAGTACGATCGAAAACCCTTCATTAGTTCCCTTCTGCCTTGTCGTTTCCACTTTGTCTCTCCAAAGATATTCAACTTTCTTCTTTTCATCATGTTCACAATTTCCTCCGCATTCTCGGCCAGTGTTCCTATATTTAGAGCTCAAATTCGTAAACCATTTCCATAACCGCGTCTTTAATCCTTAGATCCGTCCTTTCCGGGGCTTGTTTGTGTTTTGAAAACAAGCTTAATCCTGCTTGCAACTCCTGTCGTAGCTTCGCCAGAGCCTCGTAGGCCGCCACTTGGAACAATAGTAATAAATAAAAATAAATCTATATTTTAAATTCCATTTTCGGTTTGGTATTGAAATTAAGAAGCGTTCGTTAAGTTTATTGGTCTGTTCTGGAAATAACAGTTTGTTGTTTAATTATTTCTAAAACCTAAAATAATAACTTCCTAACATTTGAAAAATTATTTGTAAATATCTGATTACTTGTGGTTAACATTAGAACTAAATATTATCGATCTGTTAAATTCGATGGTGGATGTAATTTTGAGATTCATATGCATAAGTTTTATATATTGCGTTTTAAGATGCTTTTAATTTAGTTATTATTTACAGTAAGATGATTGAGGAGTAAAGCGCTATTAAAAACAAACAAACACACACAACACCCAGGTGTCAACGTAAAACTTTTGCTAGTTTTAGTAGACTGCTTATCGGTTAAATTTAAGATGTATAGAAAATCTTTAAGAGGTCGGCAGATGAGCATTTTTTCGGCAATGTGGTCGGGCAATATATGCATTATTGCTGATATTTCTTAGTGGTGTTAATATTTAAAAATATCGAATTTTAGATATGTCATTATTTTAAAAAAATATCAGTATGGGATTTCGATATATCGAAGAAAAAGTATCGATATGTGGACTCTAAAAAGTTTAAAAACAAACCTGGCAGACCTTGAAGACGGGTATAGTGGCGTAGCCTTACTGAAAAGAAAACCTCCAGTTAAAGGAAATAAAATTAAATGTACACGATCCAGGCCTGCGCGGCAAATATAAACTTTGTTTTTGGAAAAATGACCATATTACTATGCTATAGATCCCCACATGCCCGACTCACAAAACGATAAATCCGACGGATCCTGCTCAAACTTCCTCCCCTACATTAATAACGCTAGATTTAAACGCCCACCACCAGAACTGGGGGTTGCGAATACAACTGCCACCAGGGAAGCGTTCTTACATAACTGTTAGACGAACTAAACTTGGTTTGTTAAATGACGGCTCGGAGACTAGAATACAACGACCCACAGGAAGAAAATCAGGTGTGGATATAACTCTCCGGAACGCGCATTCTGTTTAGAATAGAAGACATTACTAACTGACAGAGTCATTGGGTGACGTTCGTTGTGTACACACGTACGGGGGCCTGATTGTCCGAAATATTGTGTGTTTGTCAGCATAAGTGTTCCCTCTCACCGCAGCCGTTCACTTTGTTATGTGGTCGGTTAATTTCCCTGTCCTTCATTATTTTTTTTCTCTGGAAATGATTTTTCATCCATTCAAAATGGTTTTATTCAACACCGTTTTATGGCTTACTCTATCAAATGCCTTAGAAATATCTAGTGCTACAATATTAACTTGTTCTCCCGTGTCCTTTTAGTCCGAAACTAGAAGATCCGACAGACGGTGTCCTCTCCAAATTTCAGTAAATTAGTTTGTTGTCGTTTTGTGAATTTGTGACAAGCTACTTGAAATGTATACAGAAAGTAAAAATGAGAAAAAACGTTTTTCTGAATGATTACTATATTTATTAACGATTGTGCCCGTTGATATTCAATTTGAGGAGGAGTACATTCAGCAGTACGCCAATGGGAAATTTACATACGAGATGAATTCTATCAGCACCACACAGCTGAAATACTGGAAATGTATGAGGTACCTGGAATGTGATTGACTTGGAAACATGCGGTTTTTGTTCCAAAATTTAAGATACAATTGAATTAAGTCTGAATTTCATATCAATCCGATGGTTTATTTTCTTCAATTATATTTTTAAATCTCAATGAATCTTAAAGTGTTTTATTTACATTTTGATACCCATTGCAAGAGCCATGTTCAAGTAGACTAACACAACAAAGAAATGCTTTGTTTGGATTGGTTTGCTGTGACATCACCATTTTGTTCATTGCAGTGCTTTACGATACACGACATTTTTTGTTTTGTTGTCTGGCGCGTAAACCAACAAAGGTGATTGTTTTCATGCATGGGAACAGAAGACAATTGACTAAGCGAGAAATATTGATTTTTAAGGCTAATCCTGCAAACACAAAATGACTGTCCTTGTGATTTGATTACTGTTATTGAAAATGCAAGGCGCACCGGAAACTGCAAGCGTTTTAAGTCGAATGGCGTGTTGGTCGGAATCATTGGGATGCATGGTAACAAACGTATTCTCCTTTGTGCTTTCCTTTAAAAACTATTGCATTAATGCCGTTGTTCATCAGTTTCTTCATCGCAAGCAAAATGTTATTACAAATACGTGGTTGGTTGATATTTCGCAACATTAGGATTACCAATCAGACTTTTCAATTGGAGATTGTGAGGCAGCAATCCGGGAAATTCCAGCGAGTTTAAACGTTTGTTTGAACAGTTGACATCATCATCTTGGCTAGAAACGAAATCCATCGATTTGTACGTCACCAATTCACCAGTAATTTCACTTTGAATCTTTAAATTCAATTCGTCGACATCCTAGTCCTTCGCAGCCAATTAGCAAAAGGATTTTTGTGGTTTTGAGCAATGTTGGGAAACACCTGTCGGATGAGTTCGGACTTTGATCTGGTGAACTGGCAAGAATCGACGGGAAATTTAATGCAGACAGTCGAAATGTCAACTGCGATTTTGCCATTGCCAAGGGCCATAAATTGTTTAGAAATTCATCTCCAGATTGGTCGTTGTGCAACTTGACACGCACATTCATGCATAATTTAAGCGTCTTGAAGTGTTTCCACAAAACGGGCGACTTTAAACATGTATCCAGTTCATCAGCTGCCATGGAATTACTGGCACTGTTTGGTGAAAATCACCCGCCAACAGAATCATCACCCCACCAAAACCGGTTTTGATTGTTTCGGAGGTCTTGCATCTTTAGGCCTAATGCTTCCTAAACTTATGTGCCATCGTATATAAAGGAAAACGTGCGCAACAACTATATACGATCCCGGAGAAATTGGCATAGTTTGAAAACCTCTTAAGGCATACCGCTGCAACATATATCGGTTTCGAATCCTATGGATGCTAATTATTTTTCATACGTTTGATGAATACAGTTTTTAATAAATTTGTACCATTACATGACAAATAAGATCTAGAGCCCTGGTTTCAAACCCCGCTGCCGGAAACTCAGACAGACAGAATCTCGATACCGAGCGTGGTAGGTGAGTGGTTAACGCACAGGTCACGCAATAAAAAGGACGACGGTTTGAATCCCCGTCCGGGCATTCAGATTTGGGTTTTCCATGGTTTCCCCAAATCACTTCAGGCGAATACTGGGATGCTTCCTTCAAAAAGGCCATGGCTGAATTCCTTCCTGTTCCTTGGCCCCAGTACCATCCCGCCTCTAATGAACCCGACCACGACGAGTGGTCAAACCATAATTAAAAAAAATATCGAGGTAACTAATTTTTTTAACCGGCATCAGTTTATCGACTGGTTTGATGCAATCGTCCATCCCTTCCTACCTTGTGCTAATCATTTTACCTCAACACTCCCCTTACAACCTACGTCCTCAATTACCTGCTTCGCATATCCTGCTTCGCATATTGTAATCTATTTTCTCCTCTACAGTTCCTACCTTCGACTGTTCTCTTCACTAACAAATTAACCAATCATGCATGTCTCAGAATATGACCCACCATCCTATCTTTTCTTTCTGTTAGACTCATCCATAAACTTCTTTCCTCGCCAACCATTTTCAAGTCACTTTCACTTCGTACTTTATCTGCCCACTTAATTTTCAACATCCTTCTACAGCACCACATTTCAAATGCTCCAATTTTCCTTCTTTTTAGTATTCCTAAAGACCATGCTTCGCTGCCATAAAGTGCTATGCTCCTCCCAGAGTTTTAAAAAGGTCTTTCTGATTCCTAGATTAATATTTGATAGTAAAAGATTTCTCTTTTTCATGAAAGTTCTCGCTAATGCTATTCTGCTTTCAAAGTCATTCCTGCTTCGGTAATCAGTTGTAATTTTACTTCCTAAGGAGCAAAATTCACTTACTTCTCCTATCGTATCCAATTCTATTTTTATATTTTATCTACTATTATTGGTGTCATTCCTGCTACATTTCATCACTTTTATTTATATTTAGCCCAAAATCCTCCTTCAGCATTTTATTCATGACAGTCAGTATCCTCAACCTCTCCTAGCAGGCCAATGTCAGCTAATCGTAGGATACTGATTTTTTTCTTCTTGAACATTTATGCCACATTTAACTGCTCCTTTCACTTTCTTTATTGCTTTTTCTACATACAAGACTAATATTAATGAGGATAGACTACAACCTTGTCTCACACATTTTCTAACTGATGCGTGTCGCTCATTATCAACCCTATTAAAGTCATTTAGCAGGTGGGCTCAGGAGATACAAAATCTCCCCTTTTCCTTTTCAGTTCTCTAATAATAATAGCTGTAGTGCATCTATCCGATTGCTTAGAGGAGGCTGATATTGTGTATTACTGAGTTTTATGTCAAATACTAGTTTCCCCTGCGCGTGAATAATTTTGTCGTCACAGAGGTTTCTCACTTGAAATGCACTTAACTTGTCAGGCGTGAAAAACTTTATAGGAATTACTAAATCTTTTCAAGGTTCGGTTCGAAGAGCTTCTGTATTGAAAGCAGTGTGTTTACTGCATAACCTCTAGTTATTTCGCTGCCAGAGTGTAATACAAAATGTAACTACAAACTAAACAGCTATTATTACTGTAACGGATGATGAGTCTTGCTGTCGGTGTGACACGAGTTCGGTCCCCCGTGAACGCTATTCTTACGATTATTGAAATACTATTAAAAGTGATAATCATGAATTTGAACCCTCGAATAGCGTCACAAACACAACTGACTGCCTTCTGCTTTGTCACAGTTTTCCTCTACTATCCCTAATTCTCGCCCAATACCCATCCAGACTTCATCCTCAGTGTATCCATTTTACACCCTCCGCACTGTGTTCACTCGATCTTTTATGAAATCAATTACTGATATTTTACTACATCAGTTTCGACAAACAAATCTAGCATCTTCTTCAAATCCAGGATTTGATAACTGTTAACTGAGTACCATACTATTCCACCATAAACAAGCAATGGTCTGACCTAGGCTTAACATATTTCCATCAAAAGCAATAACATAAATTACACTTTCAAATACATTCAAAATGTTTAGGCTGACTGAATGTCTAAGATGAAATGTCATTTAAAAAAAAAATTAGACCAGATATAATAATCTCCATTTAATTTACCAAAACAGCATTAAATCAAAGAAATGTTATGTATTTTAAAGAGTGTTTAATTTTTATGTTTTAAATCGTCAAGTCCATGAGATAAAGTGCTTTGGAACCTGATGGTGTAAGAAATTTTGATCACTCAGTACTTGGTCAATACAGAATGAGATGTGGTGGATTAGAAGTCTTAGTAACGCCTATTTATGCATACAATAATTTCCGTTGTTCATGGCGTGAAGACATACGGAAATGCTTTAAGTAGGATGGGGGTCGCCAATTACTAACTCACTCCGGTGGCTTTCGCAAGAATATACCTTAAGTGCCGAGCCAAGACTTCTTTCTTGCCTTTTCTTTCAGCCTCATGCACAATATTCATCACACTTCACTCTTTCCCATCACAGTCATCTAGGCATGTATAGTAGCTTGACAATTTGGCAGAAAGTAACGTTCCACCATGATTCAGTTGAAGACCAATGCTGCTTAGGAGCAGTTCCGGATTAGCCACGTAACAGGAGTTAGCAAATGCTGCGGGCCTCGCGCCTTCTGGGGGGCCCCGCGCCTAGAATTCTTTTTTCCTAGCTCTTCTACTGCCCATTCTATGAGCCCCGCGCTGTTTTAATCTGGCCCTGAGACTCTCAATGGTTAAGGACGCCGTTGCATAAAAATTGGCTAAGAATGAACATTTGTCCAGTTTTCTGGGTATAGCTGTAAAAACGAAAAATGCAGAAGAAAATCATATTCTCAGAGAAGTAACTATGGAGTGTAAATATGGGATGAAGATAGATATTCTGAAGAATTCTTTACTTTCAGATGGCTCATTTGATCTGTAGGTCTGCCTTATAACTATTCAAGGACGTTTAAATTCAAAATCCAATTCTTCGCAAATTTTTCGAGCTTTCTCGAAAATAACAGCGATCTCCATCTTGGTATTATAACGGTGAAATTGAAGCACGTCCTTTAATTTATTTATGTAATCCTGTATTATTTTCATATTCTTATTTGCTTGTAAAATGTAATTGATTGAACACGAGTTTCAGTTTGGCGAAATAGACAGAAAACACTAATACTTGTAATATCACAATGTATGTTGGAGTTGTCGTAGTCGTGTAGAGCTGATATGGTTTGGTTTTTGCTATCGAGTTTGGTGCCTCATGTGAAAGTTCTTCTAAAACTCATGCAATAGTAATAGTTTGTAGAAAATTTTCTTTTCTATTCACAGAAGAGAGGTGGAATTTTATTTCACCGCTATACATTCTCTCAAAAAAAAGAAAGAAAGATGTCCTTTGTCGTCCCAGCAGCATATCACATTTAACTAACATCGTTCAGGTCATTGACAACAAGTTTCAATATTTAATTTGCACAGTGGAAAACAGGGCTCTAGGATACTTTAATTTTTGAACACAACCTACATGATTAGCTATTGCAGTATTCAACAAGATAACTTCTAAGAAGTGAATAATAACTTCAGAAATTGCTTTCACGTTCAACTCTTGTAGCAGCATATATCCCAGAAAATGTTCACAAATTGTAGGGTTTTTACTATCTTTATCACAACGAAGATTTTGAAAACCCCTAATATCATCAGCTAACACCGAAAAGCAGTACTGGATTAGCCACGTAGTAGGAATCTCTGCTGGAGCCTCCACGGCAGACTAGATGGGCGACCTTTTTTGTTTTTTAGCTCTACAATTCCCTCGGACGGCGAAAACCAAGGGCCCCTTCTTCACATTTGCTGCGGGCCCCGTGCTGTCTTAAAACGGCCTTGCATAGAAGATAATTCTTCAAGATCTACTATTGTACATTCGATATCACACCTCTGAGCTCAATTTCCCCAGATCCGTTCAGTGTATGGATGGACAATTTTACACACTCATAATCTGACCTGTAGCTCTGTGAAAGATTCCTTGGTACTTGTGATCTTCGTTGGATGGCTCTGTCGACCTCTTTATTGTTATTTTATCGACGTGGAGGCCGTTAGAGGTGGAAGAGGGAAGGGGTGCATTTATGTATGTATAGCTCTGAAATATTTCTTTTTTGTTTATGTCATTTTGCGTCGTGTACGTCGAGGTCAATAGAGGTGGGAAACGACTGGTCCAAGGAACGAGAAGGAATTCAGCCATGGCCTTGTGAAGGAAACGTCGCGACATTCACTTGGCGTGTTTGGGGAAACCATGAAAAACCCAAAACTGGGTCGCTGGAAGGGGATTCGAATCTGCGTCGTCGAAATTTTTATAGTGTTGTCTTTTTACTTGCGCCGTGCCCAAAGTATGAAAAAAAAAGTAAAGGATGAAAACTAGATACCAGCACTTCACGCCTGCTCTTGCAATAAAACAGAGTTTTAGCTAAATATTTGGCTTCTTGTTCTGACGGACTCGTTATCGATTCTTGTAAAGGTCATAGTGTTCCATTGGTTGCCGTCATTTGACACAAATTTACCCTCACCAATTCACTTAGGAACAAGTAGGACCACCTATTTATTGTTATTGTTTTCTTTTTGGTTTTATGCTTCTCTGACGTCGAGGTCATAGAAGCGGGAAAGGACTGGGATGAGAAGTTCGGTCATGGGCTTTTTGAAGGAACTATCCCGGCATTCGCCTGGAGTGATTTGAGGAATCCATGGAAAATCAAATTCTGAATTCCCGGACTGTCATTCGAACTCACGTCTCCACAACTGCTACTCTAGATCATTGCCACTCACCAAATACGCGCGGTTACATTATTGTAATGACGAGACAATAACTCGTTAAATGCAGCTATTAGCTTGACTTGCTATTGCAGAACTTGAGAAGGCTGTGGACTATTCGTTGATGTCATATGACGGGAATTGCTACCAAGCTCCCAGAGCCGAAATTCTGCAGACCAACTTACGATGCATCAAGTATTATTCAGTCAATACTCTCCACAACTAGAGATTGTGTGGCCAATAGCTGCTCACATTGCGAAAATTAATCTCCCCTGAACCCTAGAACTGTTTCCCATTCAGACTCTATCGGGGTTTACATATACAATTTCGTGGGTGGCCCTTCAAAAAAAATAACACCAGCTTTAGATTTATTTTCGCCGACAAAATAGTGACTTCATTCTCTACCATCGACCAACAGTGCTGAAACTTCCAAAAATTGCATTAATTCCCTCCACGAAATACTTCATATGTCAATTGCGTAGTCTAATACAATATGTATAGTGACAGTCTGTAGACCACGTGTTGCTAGATTCGCTTTACACTCATTTAGTCACATCAGATGCCAGATAGGAGAATTGTGGGGCAAGAGGTATTCCACAAAAGGGTTTAACTGGCTTACACCTTCCCCAGCATATGTCCTTCCATGGACAAGACTGAACAGCTTACCACTACCTCTCGTACACGCAGGATGAAACTGGTTTACCCCCACTATACTTCACACTCTTCCCAACCGGTCTTCAGACAATGGCCCATAGGATACTGTTGTAATCGTCTGTGTACCAACTAACACAGGTGATTCCAAACATTTATCGACGATTGTGATGCTCGAAAAAGTGGGGCACAACAAAAAAGTTACACTAACTTTTGAAGAATGGAACATGCTGATCCAGGTATGACACGTTGAGCCCGATTTAATCAACACCACCAGCGCCCAAACCGAGGGAGAATTCTGTCTACCGCCGAATGGTGGCTGAGATGAAAACAGTATGTATTTATCGCAATACGTATCCTGCCAACTCCGTCTCCTTCAGAGAATCGACATGACAAAGCCTCGCCAACATGCAGCCTGCAGTGACTGGCACCTTCACCATCAAAAAGACACGGTGCCACAAGGGATATTACAAGGAATTTGTGTGCATCCTAGCCAGTAAAGTGCCATGTGGCTATCGTTATGGCTAAGGTTCAAAAACTGTTATATGTGTATATAATAATGTTTATGTGACTCAAGGGATATACAACCCCAGTTCGTGATTGGACTACGCACTACTTAGACAAGAAATAATTGCATATCAAAAATTTACTAGTATTGGATGATGTTAATAACACATGGCGGAATTAAAAAGTCCCCAGAATTGTCGTTTACAGTCAAGTAGTTGTTTTCGAGAAGTGAAATTTTTGTTTGGGAGGTTGGCAACATTATTGATGAAGATACTGTGCCGTGTAGCAGGTAGTTATACTTGGTTTTGTGTGTGCGGTGCATGAGATTTTTGACGTAGTGTCTTTGGGAAAATTGTGAAATGTTGTCTTTAGAGCATCGTGGAAATATCAAATTATGTGTGTTGCTGGAAAAATCACCCTCAGAGACACTTGATACACTGAAGAAAGCATATAGAAACTGTGCGATGAAGAAAACGGCAGTTTACGAGTGGCACAAGCGTTTTCGCGACGGCCGCACAACAATAGAAGATGACGCTCCGACTGGACAGCGTCCAACTTCCACGATAGATGAGAATGTTGAGCGCGTTCTACAAATTGTGCTTGCGGACAGGCGAAAAACCATCGATATTGTTGGTATTTTACATGTGAGTGTTCACAGCATTCTTCATAATGATTTAAACATGCACCGTGTTTGCTTGCACATGTTTCCGCAAATGTAATCCCCTGAGCAAAAAGAAATGAGTTTGACCATGTGCAGGGACTTGATTGAAATGGCTGATGCAGATAACAGCTTCCTCCACAAAATTGTAATAGGTGATGAGACGTGGTGCTTTCTTTAAGACCCTCGGATGAAATGGATGTAAAAACATCATAAAGAAAACAAAAATTTCTCTTAGACAGAAGCCAGGGTAATGTTGGAGGTGTTTTTTGATTATTGGGACTTGATTCATTATGAATTTAAACCTGAAGGGAAAACAGTCAGCAAAAAATAGTACATATAGATCTTAAAATGGTTTCGAGGTGCAATTCGACTAAAATGACCTGAACAGTGGGTAGGAGATTATTGGTTTTTGTTGCATGACAATGCCTCGTCATATAAATCCGTTATGGCCAAACAATACCTTGCCAAAAACAATGTTACCAATCTGGAACACCCTCCATATTCTCCAGATCTTGCACCGGAATTTTACCTCTTTCCACGGCTGAAAATGACATTAAAGGGACGAATTTTTGCTGATTCGTCAGAAGTGATTGAAAATATGACAAAGCGGCTGAAACAACTTTCGACAAACTGCTTTCAGGAGTGTTTCCAAGAAATGAACGGTGGAATAAGTGTGTAGAAGCAGGGGAGAGTGTTTTGAAGGAAAATGAGGTAAAAATGATATAAATACTTTCAAAGAAATTTTATTAACTAATTCCGTGAAATTTTGACCCTACCTCTATAGTACATAAGAATTATGATCCTGGATATAATGTTTGTAGTTCTACATTCATGTGTTAAAGTATAAATAAAAACGCATTGTACTTGATTTATTTTATTTTATTTCACACAGCTTGCATTAAAAAAATGTGCTTTATCAAATTATTTTTCGCGTATTTTTGTAGTGCTTCATTGCTTTCATACAAATCTTCACAACTTTCACAAAATACTAAGCCTGTGTATCAGACCGTTGCTAGTTTATGACGCTGTAGTATGGACCCCAGTTAATGGATTTGAAGAAGATGCAAGATTTGTTTCTCGAAACTGATGTAGAAAAATATCAGTACTTGATTTCATAACAAGATCTGGGTTGGGAGCAATTAGAAAACAGGAAGTGAGAGAAGATTGTGCGGGGGGTGTGTAATGGCCTGGATGGTTTTTAGTAGAGAATTGGGGGTAGTACGTGGAAAACTAAAGTTTCTCATGCCTGACAAGCTAAATGCATTTCGAGTGAGAAACCTCTCTGACGACACAATTATTCATGAGCAGGGGAAACGAGTATTAAACATAAAACTCAGTAATACACAATTTCAGCCCCCTCTAAGCAATCGGATAGATGCACTACAGCTATTATTATTAGAGAAATGAAAAGGAAAAGGGGATATTTTGTATTTCCTGAGCCCACCTACTAAATGATTTTAACGGGGTCGATAATGAACGACACGCATCAGTTAGAAAGGATGTGAAACAAGGTTGTAGTCTATCCCCATTAATATTAGTCTTGTATGTAGAAAAAGCAGTAAAGAAAGTGAAAGAAGCAGTTGAATGTGGCATAAGTGTTCAAGGAAAACGATTAGCTGCGAGGATAGGTTCAGGGTATTGAGAAGTTACTGACTGTCATGAACAAAATGCTGAAGGAGGATTTAGGACTAAACATAAACGAAAGCGAGACAAAAGTGATGAAAGGTAGCAGGAATGATACCAATAATAGTAAATAAAATATAAAAATAGAATTGGATACGATAG
The DNA here is from genome assembly GCA_031002005.1 of Vandiemenella viatica. Classification (NCBI taxonomy): domain Eukaryota; kingdom Metazoa; phylum Arthropoda; class Insecta; order Orthoptera; family Morabidae; genus Vandiemenella; species Vandiemenella viatica. The sequence continues at coordinate 159,768,859 of JARYHS010011408.1, read as the reverse complement.
AAGTGAATTTTTAAAATTACAACTGATTACGGAAACAGGTATGACGTTGAAAGCAGAATAGCATTACATGAAAAAGAGAAGTCTTTTACTTTGAAATAGTGATCTGGTAATCAGAAAGACCTTTTTACAACTCTGTGTGGAGCATCGCACTTTATGGCTGCAAGGCTTGGACTTTAGGAATACCAAAAAGAAGGAAAGTTGAATCATTTGAAATGTGGTGCTATAGAAGGATGTTGAAAATTAAGTGGACAGATAACGTACGAAATGAAAATGACTTGAAAATGGTTGGTGAGGAAAGAAGATTGAGGAGGAGTCTACCAGACAGAAGAGAGAGGTTGGTCGGTAATATTCTGAGACATGCATGATTGGTTAATTTGTTAGTGAAGAGAACAGTCGAAGGTAAGAACTGTAGAGGAGAACATAGATTAGAATATATCATCATGATGATCAGTTTTCTGCCCTATGCGCCGCAATCATATTTTATTCCGCGTTTCTACTGTTGAAACAAATGCGTCGTGCATCGGACGATTGGGCACTGTCTTGCCTAATTGAAGTAATATCTTATTCGATATCATCAAGCACACGTTCGCAATTAATATCAGTATCTCGTTGTGAATTTCTTGGCTCAGTTAGAAATCTGGATTGATGTTCTAGTACACATTGTGGCATAACATAGAGAAAATATACAGAAAAAAAAAGGAGTTGTTTGCTAGGGAGAAGATAGCATAACAAGAACCGGCGAGCAATTGGATTGAGTGTGAGCACTTTCGAGCTGACGACATCTAGTTACTGTATATCGAGAACCTTTCTAATCTTCGGATTCTTCTTAATAAACTTTAACGAAAATAAAGATCAATGAATTATATTAAAGTTTATGATCACTCAAGTGTTTAAAGATTAAGTTTACATTGAAGTTTCGCATCAAGACTTTGGAAGAATGCCTATGAAAATAACAACAGGAAATATATTAAAATACGATATTGAATATAAATAAAATACGAGAAGAATACATAAAATACGAGAACATCCATGGAGGAAGGAATATATGGAGACGAGATAACGCTAAATCCGTGAAACCTCGTGAAAAAACTGCTCCTGCGCGGCGGTTATCGTAGGAGTACCAAAACATTGGGCTGTTTGCACTGTGTCAGCTGCTAATAATATTTCATTTTCTAATATTCTAAAGTTTTCTGTAATGCCAAGTTGTGCTGCATATGGCTGCACAAACAGATGAGATAGGAAAAAACCTGGAATAGCGTTTCATAAGTAAGTCACGTAATTATCGTTCTTGAAGTATCTGACAGGCAACTGCAACATTAGTGCCATTCGCAATAAATTTATTCATTGCTCTCAATAGGATCATATCATTCTCAAATTTTTGTTGGTGTAGTGTAGACAATTAGCATATGTTAATATTTTGCAACTGAAAAGCTAGCCTTATTGTAGACAAGTGTTGGAAATGTAATTTAAGCGGGTCATGTTTACATCGCGACACAGTGTATATGGTATTCTGCATGCATTACTCACGTTTAAGTTTACACTGAACGTGCACGATGAAATTAATTGTGATAAATTGTGCTGTGCGAACTACTAAACGTGATGAAATAAACTTTGTTGTCCGAAATGTAGTTCGCGATGCATTTGTTGTGTTTAGATGTGCCTACATAGTTTGGTTTTGTAGTGGCAATATTAATGGAAATGTTGGCAAGTTGAAATGCGGTGTATACCAGAAGAGAACAAACAATTTATTTATTATTAGCTGTTAGCTTCTGATTTATGAATGCACTGATTTTTCTAGCAAAATTATATAGGCCACTAACAATACAATATCTTCTAAGTAAGCTCAGAAACTATGAGGTTTTAGGAAATTTTCTTAAAGTTCTAAACATTGACTTATGTTATATTTAAATTTCAGATATGACTTGTTTCTGTTTGTAAATATGTCTACAAGTATATTTCTAGATTTTGAAATCTTTCTTGTCAATTACTGAAATAGAATGTGAAAATATAACCTATTTGAACATCAAATAAAATTTAAGGACTGTAGACATAAACAGTTTGTTATTCAAGTTAAAAAGAATTACTTGCTTTTTAAGTTACGTCCGAATTCATCATCAAATATGGAAATGGCGATAGTTTTCTTCTGGTCCAGGCCGCATTTCAACCTAACCACGTCAATTTTAAGGTACAATATCTTGAGAACTAAGCGAGATATCAAAAAAATTATTCTTTACTTTCAGTTTCTCTCATCGAGTTACATGAGAATTCGTCATCAAATTGCGGCGTCATGGTTATCGTTGAATCCTCTCATAACCTAACAACCTCACTTTTGAGACAGTATATCTCGCGAACTAAGCGAGATATCGAAAAATTTTATTCTTTATTTTCGATTTGTATTGTCGTGTTACATAAGAATCTATCACCAAATTTGACATCGGGGACACGTTTCTTCTGAATTTCAACTAGAAACTCCACTCTTTTGAGACAGTATATCTCGAGGAACTAAGCACGACATCAAAAAAATTTATTCTTCATTTTTGATGTGTCTCGTCGAGTTACATAATAATCCATCATCAAATTGCGGTGCCACGGTTGTCTTATGATTCCCTTGAGGTTTTTGTGCCTATTTCCCGTGTTTCTCCTGTCAAGCAATATGGCGGACTCCCCTCCCCACTTCTCTCCACCCGGTTTCACTCCAGTATGTGGCGAAGGTCCCTTGCGTCGTCTCCACATATTCCTTCCTCCATGAGAACATCTGATGCAAAATATCATGAGACACGTCATCTTTGTATTTGGTCTACAATCGTTTTCGATGAGAAACATGTCGAGATAATTATCGAAAGGAATGTTCGTATTTGATGAGCAATTGACGAATTCACACTATCGCCGATTGTGTAATCCCAGTTAGTGTTATTATCTAGTAATCGCAAAAATTAGCAATCTTCCCTGTAGGTGCCACACAATTCAACATTAACAGTTCTTAGATGTTGGGCCTCGAACATTGACTAAGAGCAAACGGAAATGGAAACACTTCTCGTTGCTTGGATGGACTGTGTAAACGCGACCTAATGGACCGGTGGAAAATACATGTGGGTAAAATGGTACTGAATTTCCTTGTTTCCGTCGTTGAAATTTCTTTGACGATTGATTCCAAATATAATATCTTGGCATTTTGGTGTATGGCAGCGTTCGGGAGAAGCCATCATTCGGGCACATAAAAAAACTGGTCAATGTTGTAGATGGCGGTCGATCGACTCGTTGTAATACGTTCTCTTCAGTGAACCATTTTCCAGATGTAGGGCCAAGTGAACAACAGTGAGAAGTCTTTCATAAATTCGTAAATGTCGAATAAAAATGCGTCAAATTGCTTCGTTACTGCTAATATAGCCATCCATTTGATATTGTGTGACAATCGTTGCAATTATCCACAGCAATGCCAATCACAGCCAAGTCACATACTTGCAGATGTATTTGATAGATTCCACGAAAGGGCAAGATTCAGCGTTGATGTGCGCTTTGAATGTCTTCGAGATTAATGGAGAATAAGGGAAGATCGAACGATTATCAACTTCAATGTTCTGTCGATTCACTTTGACAAACGTAGATCTTCCATTATTCGCAATCGATCGGCAACGATAGTCATTTCTGGTAATTGTTTCTGCTACTAATGCCCATGGGTAACGCTTTGAACATATCGGCCTTACACGGAGAATGTGCCACGAATCATGTTCTCAGTAACACCTTCATTTCAGGCTGGATCTTCTTCTTCATAGAGAATTTTTGCTGCTATTTCATTCCATCTTATCTCCTCAAACAATAAAATGGGAATATGTGCGTGTGAGAAAGCCCATTTCTGCTCCTCCACTGAATACTTTCAGCAGCGCGTCTCACCGAACCCAGCAGTGATTTCTATTTGAAGACTCTCGTGTTGATGTCATGGCGATCGATGGGTGGTTAACCAGGGAATAACTCTTGTCGAATTTCTATCCACTGCGAATTGCACATGAACGTGATGAACAAATGAGGTGTGCCATAATGGCGTACATATGACATGGCATCTTGAGCGTATTCATGCATACGTCGCCGACTGTCGATATATGCTAGTATTTTCATTTGGCCGACAGTTTCCGTCAGCATTGATGACACCTCCAAGGTAAATATATTCTTCGGAACGGAGTTTTGTCGGTTTCAATCTAATGAATATCAATCCTCAGTTTCAACTTTGATGTACTTATGGACTGCATATTGCTAAAATCAAAGAAGTTTGAATATTATACACTAGAAGGAGCAACGGCGCTATTGTTCCTTCGCAAATTGAACGATGCGCTCGCCGCCATATTGAGGGCAACCGATAACTTTCAGTGTTTACTTTTGTACAGTTCAGACGTATTGACATGACCGCGTGCTCGTATATTTTTGGTTTACAAGTGTTTTCTACAATGGTTAAGTCTTGCGCTGCATACAACTACACCAACTGTGCTACAAGAGGCACAAATTTGTCGTTTCACAAGTAACTAAGCATTTAAATAAGTTCAGAATCCTCTACTATCTTAACGCCTGGATGTGATCGAACCTGCTGATCACATGTTTAATACTTTCTTTCGATACAGATTTCCGCTCCCATATTTTAATAAATTGAGGAAGAGGTTAGCTACCACACGCCGGATCCTGAAAATCATGTTATCCTACTTTCGAAAAACATGATTGATATGTTTGTCAGGCTGAGATTTATCATGCTGCAAAAATACACAATAAAAAGCAGAAAGTGTCAATCAGACAGAAATTAAACAAAACTGTGTTGTTTTATAATGAATAAAAGAAGTAGACAAATTAATTTCTTGTATTTACTTCCCTAATATTCACATATGATTGTTATTAATTTCAGATTTTATTCTCCAGATATTGCATTAAACGTGGTATAAAATTAATGTAGACATTGGCACCTTGCCAGCTAAACTTTAGGTAGTCTCTGGAGTATACAAAAATAGGGGAAAAATAGAATGGAAAGTGACTTTGATATACAAGGTTATAATTTAAAACCCGGGGGAATTCAAGTAGTATGTAATATGAAAAATGCACTTTAATATATTTTGTTGGCCTTGACAAAATTTGATTAGATTTCCTGGACCCGTGTGCTGAGTTGCTAAGTCTTTAGAAGTGAAGGATCACAATAGAAAAGCTAAACCTTTCCTTCTTCAGTTGCCTTCATACTGAAAGAACTACTCGGTCATATTCTTCATTTCAATATGATGAATTGCAGATTCTGTCTTTGAACTGATCAGAAAATGATTGCTCAACTTCAGAAGAAAACTTAGTTTGAGCTCTGACTTCTTAAAATTGTGAACCGGTATTTCATCAGTTTTCCTTCATTACAGTTATAAATACGTCACTATTATTGAAATGTTAACATCTTTCCGGATCAGTTTAATTGGCCTACTTGAAGAGGGAGAAAAATATTTAACATTGCTTAGAGTGAAGAAAATAAGCTCGAAAGTTAATTATAGTCAGCGGAAATTCTATAATTAACGTCATTCCATCTTCTTTGAGCAAGTGAAGACCCTTAACAGTATAAAATTTTCAATTCTACAGTGGTTTGTTATATGACTGTACGAGGGTTTCAAAGTTCCCGCAATCTCTTGCCCCTAAAATGGCGGCGGCAGCCGGCTTCAATTTGCTAAGAATTCTGGTCGCCTTTCACATGCAATAGGAGGGGCCCGGGTAAAATAGACGCCGACAAATTAAGATATGGTTGTCCTCATTTTCACGAACAATCAGCCGATAATAATTACTTTTTGTTCGTTTCGGTGCCTGTAATTGAATTTTTGTGTGATTGAAATGAATTAATCTTATTAGAAAAAAAATAGATTTGCCACTCACCTGCAAGCGAATTTACTATCTTGATCCCGATGTGATAACCTTGTCATAATATGCTGGGATATTGAAAGGCATCATATGATCGGTGCGTTTCATACACATGCTGCAGCTGATTGCCCGGTCGATGTAGAACGATTTCACAAGATTTCAAACATTCACCAACGACCACATTGATGACTTCAATTGTTAACACATTGAAATGTCTTGCGTGTTCCCCCTGAGGCATCTTATCTGTACTGATTACAATTTTGTGATTATCAGACAGCAAGCAATCCAGTGAGATTTTGCACAGTGCAATCAATTCACTGTGTTGATGAAAAAAGTTTGCAGTTGTTTCACAATTGGTCTTTTCACCGAACTGATGTGTGCACAACGCTGATCTACTTCTTGTGGTGATTTTCCCATGAAATAAATCTGAAGAAATTTATAGTCTGCATCCGGCGGTGGCAAAGCGAATATGCTACATGTATATTTGATCTTGAATATGTAAACGTTAATACTGTGTATGATATAATAATGATCAAAACGTAGTTGCCGAATAATCATGTTGTGTGGGAGTATCGAATGGTGTAAAAGATCATTTTGTTGCAATTACCTTGAAAGTGGCAATGAAATTGTACCGAAGCACATTTGTTGCGTCAAATGGAGTTAATTGTTGTAGTTCTGGATTTGTGTCAGGAAATATGTGGAATATGCTCCTGTTCCAGAAACCAATGAGAACAATGGCTCTTATGGCGTGACCAATGGTGCCAGTTTGGCTTTGCCATTTGTGCAACACAATTCAGGGGTTTCACCAATGAGCACAATTGCTTTCATGGCGCGACCAATGGCGCCAGTTTTGCTTTGCCACTTGTGCAACACAATTCAGGGGTTTCATTTCTGTATTTAAATTCCTTACAAGCTGGGCACATAACGCACTTCGATCCAATAGCAATGCTGAAATAAACTGTCACGTTGCGTAGGAATGCAGTTCGATGAATATTTTATGCTACACTTGTCTGTCTTCTTGCACGATAATTCAAATTTATTATCGTGCGGTTCGTTTCTACTAACTGATGATGTCTCATTCGGTTAATATCATCTTCGTTTCCATTTTCTCCTTTTTGTGCACAAACTGAACATGTTTGTGATAATCCATTCTGTTCAATTTCATTTAATTCTTTGCGTTGCTCTGCAGTTTGATTAGATCGAAAATTCATTTGGTTTGTAACATTGTGAGTTCTGTGACCTAAATTGCTCCGACTTATTGGTGGCATTGATATGCTAAATTCATCGAATAGAGCCCACCTTCACTGTTGCATCTAGGGAAGGGAGGGACAAATTAGGGTGGACAAGTCTTTAACCAGCGGTAACTTCCAGCTGGGGGACACCACTGCATGGGAGCTTTTGACATTTTGCCCATTCTACCACCCTATTGCTACGCCATCCATCTGTTAGTTACAGTTCAGTACCAAAGGCTAATTTCTGTATCTCAAGGCTAATAGATTAAACCCTGATCAAAAATCCTCTGATACATTAGGCCCAGGAAGCCAGTAGCGGAGTGATCAGCAACTTGCTTTCAGTATTAAGATGGGCCTTGGAATGAACTTGGTTAACTGGAGGAGACCGCTTACAATTCTTACCACTGACACAATTGATGGTGCACAGCCTGATCTAGGCAATAGAAGGGTGAAGGAAAGTCTAAAATGAGAAAAAGAATGAGAATAGGTACATATGTATTGTCATTAACTGGAAAATGTGAAGATCTGGTTGATGTGATGGAAAAAAGACAACTGGATGTGATGGGTTTAAGTGAAACAAAATGGAAAAGACCGGGGGGGGGGGGGGGGGGAGGAGGAACCCCGTTGAGGCAAAGATACTCCATGTGCTGGAGTGGAAAATTCTTGTGACTAGCACCCGGGTGACTGGAGATGGAAAATAATGATGTAGGAACAATGCTGGCCTATCCTCATATCCTGAAAATGCCAGATTTTTGCCTGGCCACTGAAATACTAAAAGAGCCAAAGAAACTGGTATAGGCATGCATATGCAAACACAGAGAAATGAGTAAGGCGCTGCGGTTGGCAATGCCTATATCAGACAACAGGTGTCTGGCACAGGCGTTAGATCGGTTATTGTTGCTACAATGGCAGGTTATCACAATTTAAGTGAGTTTGAACGTGCGGTTATAGTCGGCGCACGAAAGATGGGACACAGCATCTCCGAGGTACCGATGAGGTGTGGATTTTCCCATATGACCATTTCACGAGTGCACCGTGAATATCAGGAATCTGATAAAACATCAAATCTCCGACATTTCTGTGGCCGGAAAAATATCCTGCAAGAACGGGACCAACGACAACTGAATGAGAATCATTCTATGTGACAAAACTGCAACCTTTCCGCAAATTGATGCGGATTTCAATGCTGGGACAACAGCAAGTGTCAGTGTGTGAACCATTCAATGAAACATCACTGTTATGGGCTTTCGGCTGAGTGCATGACAAAGCTTTACGCCTCGCCTAGCCTGTCAACTCCGACATTGGATCGTTGATTATTGGAAACATGTTGCCTGGTCTGACAAGTCTCATTTCCAATTGTATCGAGTGGATGGATGTGTACAGGTATGGAGACAACCTCATGAATTCACGGACACTGCATGGTGGTGTAAACGGTTAGCGTTCTGGCCTCGCATTCGGGAGGACAACGGTTCAAAACCCCATCCGGGCATCCAGATTTGGGTTTTCCATGGTTTCCCAAATCACTCCAGGCAAACGCCGGGATGCTTCCTTCAAAAGGCCATGGCCGAATTCCTTCCCCCCATCCTTTCCTGTCTCTAAAGACCTCACTGTTAAGAGACGTTGAGCAGTAAAAAAAAAAAAAATAAAGACACTGCATGTCAGCTGGTTGAGGCACTCTAATGGTGTGGGGTGTGTGCAGTTGAAGTGGAACCTCTGATATGTCTAGATACAACTCTGACAGGCGACATGTACATTCACATCCTGGCTGTTCACCTGCATCCATTCATGTCCATTGTGCATTCCGATAGACTTGGGCAATTTCAGCAGGACAATGCGACACCCCATACATCCAGAACTGCTACAGGCCAGAACTGCTACAGAGTGGCTCCAGGAACACCTCTGCTGGCCACCAAACTCCCCAAACAAACATTATTGAGCATATCTGGGATGCCTTGAAATGTGCCGTTCAGAAGAGATCTCCTCCCCCTCGTACCTTTATGGATTTACGGACAGCCCTGCAGAATGCTTGGTGTCAATTCCCTTTTAAACGACTCACGTCATGTTGCGGCACTTCTGCGTGCTCGCGGGGGTCCTACACGATATGTGTACCAGTTTCTTTGGCTCTTCAGTGTATGTGTGGCTTTTAAATGGTTGTTCTTATAGTTAATACTGGCTTATAGCATTATACAGTACGAATTTTTGTTCTTTTCTGCCTGCGACCATCTGTACTACTTTGCAGACCACTAGTGGTCCATGAACCATAGGTTGAGAAACACAGAGTTAGACATTCACCTGCACCACATGCAATTCTAGCCAAGCAGTTCGTTCCTAGAAGCTAAATGATTTCTTACTTCCTATTTGTCTGCTCTTCTCGTGCTAAGAAATGTTTAATATTTAAGCCCAACCTGGTCTTCAATTGGCCACCTTTTGGTGGCTATAGTCATCCAGGAGTGGAGTGCCACTCTCCCAGATTCCTCCCAACAAAGCATCACTGCTAAGAGCTTTACCTGCCAGTTTATGGCACTTAATAAAACCAACCCTAGGTTGAACAGTTTTTGTGGCAGTTTTCTTTCATCACATGGAACATTCTGCGACCTTTTGTCTGAATTCCACAAAGCATTGACTCACATCAATTATTAAACTTTCTATGTCTGTTAAAAACAACACCTATGATCCAACGATAAGTTTATTGTATTGGAATAATATATGCCATTAAACACTTGCCAAGGTAACCACAAGGTCTTTCCTGGCCGTAAAACGATTCCAAGAAAATTAATATAAGTTAAGGCAATATAAAAATCAAATAAAGACATCGAGACACTTCAAGCTAACAAAGATATGTGGTTTTAGTTATACTGTAAAATAAGGAGTAGACAAATTACAGGATGACAAATGGTTACCGATATTTTAATTCTTGAAAACAATATTCATCTATTTCATCACTAAGGTTGTACTGACCCTCGATAAATAGCTGGTATCTTAAAATATTAATTTATATAATTCAAATCAGTCATCTGACTGTCAGAGTTAAAACTGACTTAATTTTTCTGTAGGAACACTTGAGATTCTAATTCACATTTCTCTAGCTGTAATAACTAAGGAAACCATCAGACATGTTGATAATGGATTTCAGTCTCCTGCATATATGTTGAAGGCATGCATCCCATATGTCTATGGTACCCCCATTTCTTCAAATGCGCCCTAGTTTTTAAGATATTTGCACACAAAAAATACCAATGTCTCTTATAAATCAAAACGGCCAGCTCTGTGTACACATCTGACCCCACCTGGTGTCTCATTTCTGCACGAATAAAACTGTATGCCGAAATATTGCATTTTTCTTGTGTTTTTTTTTTTTTTTTTTTTTTTTTTTTGTGGTTGTCTTTCCCAGCCACCTTCATCTGTGGTAAGTGTTGGGTCATATTTCCCTATCCTTCATTAGTTTTATTGCTCATTGTTATTATACACACACACACTCTGAAGAACCAAAGAAACAGCTACACCTGCCTAATATCGTGTTGGGTCCGGATTCCCAATATTCAAGATGCACTCGTGAAATGGTCAAACAGGAAAATCCCCATCTCATCACTACCTCGTGTCCCATCTCTCGTGTGCCGACTATAACACCTCATTCAAACTCACTTAAATCGTGATAACCTGTCATTGTAGCAGCAGTAACCGATCGAACACCTTCGCGAGACACCTGATGTCTTACATATGCATTGCCAACCGCAGAGCTGTAATCTGAGTGTTTACATATCTCTGTGTTTGCATATGTATATCTATACCAGTTTCTTTGGAACTTCAGTGTGTGTGGTGTGTGTGTGTGTGTGTGTGTGTGTGAGAGAGAGAGAGAGAGAGAGAGAGAGAGAGAGAGTATATATAAAAACAATGGCTGCGTGGTCTAGTCAGTAAGGTGTCTACTTCATAATTTTTTGTAATATTTAAAACAAATAACATTACATAAAATACAGCATCATTTTTGAAATGAAGTCTTCACAATTTTACTGCTGGATTGCGTTGACATCAGGAAATTATCCGTTATTACATCATTTTTTTTACTTTTTGTTAATAAGTTTGTTTTGAAGTGTTTTCTAATAAAATAACATCCAGGAGATCATTTTTTATATTTTCTACAATTGATAATTTTAATTCCGTATAGTGGTGGCATGTAAATATTTGAAGATAAAATAATGTCCATGACAAAAAACTGGTCAAAACGGAACACAGCGTTGAAATGAAAGGACAAATGGCAAACGGTTAGAAATGTTGCAAAATGCTTTTGTAAGATTTGAATTTACTTTCACATTCGCCTCCTAACAAATTTTTTCAATGGTTATGGGTGAGGTATATTACAAGCAAACGTTTGTATATTAGCCAAAATTGTGATTGTTGTAGTTATTATAAGTAATGTTGTTTGTTTTAAGTATTACTTCACACAATAGTCAAGTTGAAATTAAAATAACCAAGGTCAACAATATCTGAAGATAAAAAAATTAATTCTTATGAAACCGGCACCTTATTGCCTACTGGCTACTTTAATATTAATATTCGTGGTCAGAAATTCACTGATCGGCGGGTAAGGCCAGTGTTGGGGATGTTGCACTAACAAAATAAATACAAAAAAAATATATACTAAAAGTCGTACCGCTTCTGAATTATCCGCAGCTTAAGTTGGCCAATAAGAGTGCCCTGTGGGTGAAATCAAACAACCTTCCACAGGCGGTGTTGCCAAGCATACTCGAGGCAAAGGACTGTCAAAGAAAGAGTAAAGAAAAACTCTCTTCGGAAGCGGGGATCGAACCCGAAACCTTAAGTTTGAGAGTTTGGCATCTTACCGACTACACTGCGAAGGTACTACAATTTATTTGTTTTTAGAAGCCACTAGGGCGGACTGTTTGTTAGTAATCGGAATTAATCGGTAATCCGCGATATTTTTCGCGAAGTCGTTGGTGGGGCTAAAGGACCATGACAGAAGAAGTCTCGCAGTTGACCACATCTTACCGATAAAGACAGTGTCATCATGCAACGTCATCAATTTTCGTTTGACGAGAACGCCGATATGCATATAGCGTATGGCGCTGCTGGACAAAACAGGGCTGAAGCAGTTAGGATTTACAAGGCTCAATTTCCTAACCATGTGATTCCATGAGCCAACACTTGTGTATTGGTTGACAGAAGGTTGAGGGAGGCGGGAAGTGTTGCTTTCCACAGGCCCGACGCCGGACGAAATCGGTTCAGGCGGAGTGTAGGATTTGAAGACAATGTCCTGGAAATGATTGCTGATAATCCGAGGACAAGCTCTAGAATCATTGCCAATGCATTGCAGGTACGTCCAATCAGAGTGATCCCTCAAATTATCAGTGTAAATGCAGCCTTTCAATAAGGTCACTTTTGTTGTTTTTTAATTACCAGGCTTCACATGCCACTGTTTTGGACATCCTTCAAGACGAAGGGTTACATCCTTTTCACTTTCAAAAGGTCCAATATTTGGAGGAAGACGATTTTCCACTTTGAGTTCAGTTTTCACAGTGGTACCTGCAGCAATGTAATGATGATCCAAACTTTGAAAGCAAGGTGCTGTGGACGGATGAGGCGTGCTTTACCAGGGAGGGGTGTTTTAATAGCCGAAACAGCCACATCTGGGATGCCGAAAATCCGCATGCAATTTTTGTCAAGTCATACCAACACAAATTTAGTGTTAACATTTGGGCGGATATTTTGGACAAAGAGTGGTGGTGTAACAGTTAGCATTCTGGCCTCGCATTCGGGAGGACGGCAGTTCGAATCCCCGTCCAGGCATCCAGATTTGGGTTTTCCAGGTTTCCCAAATCACTCCAGGCAAATGCCAGGATGCTTCCTTCAAAATGCCATGGCCGAATTCCCTCCCATTCCTTGCCCCCCCCCCCTTTTTCCCGTCTGTAAAGGCCTCACTGTTAAGAGACGTTAAGCAGTTAAAAAAAAGGGTATTTTGTGCGAGTTTTGGGCGAGTTTATACAAGGCCCTGTTCTACTTCCACAACATTTGAATGGCGCTTCTTCTTTAGCATTTCATGAAAAAGTCCTTCCATTGTATTTAGAAGACGTCCTTTTGGCAATTTGTAATGACATGTGGTTTCAACATGAAGGCGCGCCGCCGCATTTTGCAGTACCGGTATGCCAAAACTTAGATGCATTGTATCCTAACAGGTGGATTGGCCGAGGAGGCCCAATTCACGAGCCATCTTGGTCACCAGACTACAACCCATTGGATTTTTATCTCTGGGGAGCTGTGAAGGCCATTGTTTATGAGACTGAAGTAGAAACAGAAGAAGAATTTTTGGCTAATAATAACACTAGCTTTTGATGAAATTAGAGAAAGTTACAATTTTGGAAGACTCACAAATTCAGTAACTCAGCATTGTCATGCCCGTACTGCAGTTGAGGGAGGATATTTTGAGCAGTTTCTGTAAAATGTAAGGGACCGTATTTTTTGCTATTGTTGTTTATTGGGATACATTTTTACTAAAAACAAGATTTTTCAGAGATTATTTATTTTACGGTTACTGTCATGGGTTGACGCTTATTGTAAGTAAATCCGTGTTTGGTTTCAATGTTGCGACAGATAACGTCAAGTTGAAAATTAAATTACTGTACAGTAATTTTGTTTTGTATCAGTGACAAAAGGGCTTACAAACAGTAACAGCTCGTTTACCTTTTGTGGCTTGCTGCGCGTTAGCGAGTTAATACATGTTACCAAAATCGAGTGTGGTGGGTAAACGGTTAACGTTCTGGCCTCGCATTTCGGAGGACGCGGGTTCGAAACCGAGTCCGGGCATCCAGATTTGGGTTTTCCATGGTTTCCCCAAATCACTCCAGGCAAATTCCGGGATGCTTCCTTCAAAAAGGCCATGGCCGAATTCCTTCCAGTTCCTTGTCTCCAGTCCCACCCTGACTCTAATTACCCTAGCTGCCGACGAGGCGTTAAAAAAAAAAAAGAAGTTGCCAAAATGTTTACAACTTGTTTGAATAAGAAACAGGCTTTTTGCAGCAGAGAAAGTTGCGTTACAAGCAGCGGTAATGGGTTTATTGTTCTTTTTTTCCCGAAATTTGTTTTTTAATTGTTGCAAAATAGTAACATGTATTTTCACTTTAATCAATAAAAATGTTGCAATTGAAATTTAGTGAAATATGATTACAAGGAATAAAAGAAGCTTCTTTGCAGCGAATAAATTAATTTTGCAGACAATTTTTTTTGTGCCAGTAACTAAACGATTTTTGTACAAAAATTAAAGATTAATCTAGCAAGCAGATCAACTAATTCAATACCAATTCCCATAAACAATTCCTTTAGCCCCACCACCAACTCCCGAAAAATGTCACGGATAACCGATTAATTCAGATTACTAACAAACAGTCCACCCCAGTGGCTTCTAAAAACAAAGAAATTGTAGTGCCTTGCCAGTATAGTCGGTTAGATGTCAAACTCTCAAACTTAAGGTTTCGGGTTCGATCCCCACTTCCGAAGGGAGTTTTTCTTTTCACTTTCTTTGACGGTCCTATGCCTTGTGTACACTTGGCAACACCGCCTGTGGAAGGCTGTTTGAATTCGCCCGTGCGGCGCTCTTATTGGCCAACTTTAGCTGCGGATAACTCAGTAACTAGATTTTTTATTTATTTATTTTGTTAGTGCAAAGTCCCCAACACTGGCCTTACCTGCCAATCAGTGAATTTCTGACCACCTGTATGTATACATTTTTATTTAGAATTCATGCTATCCAATAATTTAAGATTTCTACACAAAAGGATTCAAGAAAAGCTGTGAACAAATGATCATCACTTAAATTAATTCAATACTTTTAGCAGTTTATAACAAATTACCCGGTATGAGGAATGTCAAGAAGAGTATGGAAGGAGTTAGACATTTGATGCAGCTGATTTGCTATTCATGTTTAAAGTTGGCTTTTTCTATTTCTACATAGTTTAAACCAAAGACATAACTGTAAGTACACTTCTGGAATTACGGTCAATGTTACTTTCTGTCATGTGTGGTGTTCTCTTGGGAATGATGGATAATGTTTTTAATTTTAGAGAACATCCAGATGTTAACTGGAGCTGTCCAGAGAGAACATGATCAGGTGAATGAGTGGAATTATTTTCTTTGTCGGGAAACTTGAAATGTATTGTTGTTTTTCTGAGCCAATATGAAAGTTCAACAAGTTCATACTAAGTCATATTACACATTGCCTAGTATTTAGTGACCAGAAAGATTTATAAAATTCAGAAGCACCATGAAGGTTTATTTCACCACTTAGCATAAAATATGATCTATTTCTTTCTTGACAGACCTCATATTCATAATTCAGAACTTTAAAACTCTACTGATATGATTATTTGCTAGAACTATTTATGACAATGGCATAAGCAAAATACTAACTGACACTAATTTGCTCACCTATGAGAAAAGTTTGAATTGATGGAAAATATAAACATGGTATAGCAGAATGTTTAGATTCAGCAGTGGTCTATCACTGCAAAAAAATCATATTTAAATCGAAAAAAGGGGAAAACATTATTTTTAAATGAGTAATGTCAAGTGCTACATTTATCTATCAGGATACATTAAATAAGTTACAGAAAATTCTATCATCTCAACTGCAACTGCCATTACATACCTTTATTAAATTAATTTAGTTTCTCATCTAAATTAAACAAAAAATTAAGTTAGTCACAACCCAAAGATTTGTAGGGTCCTCCTGAAGGAGGCATATTAAGCCACTGTATCAGAGGTAGGACAACCAATTTCTTTCCTCTGTTACAGTTTAAAGTAGAATCTGAACCACAGAACATCCTCGCATAGCTCATATGATCTAACACAACAATGAAAAATTCCTGCTCACACCAGTATTTGAGCCCGCGACCAGACAAGAAACTTTTGAAGTAAGCACCTTAACCACTGAGCTACCAGACTGTTCAATTATAGGATGTAAAATTTCTGAGAGATTACACAATTACTACAAACAATTCACAGGAAATTATCAATATCCTAAACTTGTGATACATTTACACTGCTATAATCATAAAAAATGTCTGAATATGATCAGGGATTCTCTTCTTTATTATCCAGTCTCATCCTAAAATAAAATTTAGTGAAGTGGCACCAGCCATCTGTCCATGAACTGAATAAAGTTCTCACTAACTTGTATTGTAGTGTTCACTTTGTGAAATGTGCAATTTTAGGCCAAATTTTGCAGCCTTCACAGTTGGACATAGCTGTTTGTGTCTGAAATCATTCATTGTTTTCCCTGTATACTGCTGTCTAATTTGAAATTATAACAATCTTTGTCAACACTATTTTACCTTCTTAATTAATCTGTTACTTTTGTCCGTCGTTACAATGTGAATACATTTAAATAATGTCTCTTCAGTATATTCAGGAAACTGAAGAAATAAATAATCATAGTTGATTAAAAGCAGGCATAAATTAAACTAATGCACAGAGTGAATGTCAACAACAATATTAATAGAATCCACAAAACAAATTCAAAAGTTCATTGTAAAAAAAGTTTGATCTGATGAATTTTTATAAAAATAAACTTGTAATATCAAAAACATCGAATAGTAAAAACAAAAGTTGTCCCGGGTGGAAGCAAATTGATGCTGTAGATCAGGGGTCCCCAAAGTGGTCGGTATCGACCCCTGGGGGTCGATAAGTGTTCTCCAGGGGTCGATTAATACACGGGGGTCGAAAGGGGGTCGATTGATAATAAAGAGGATCAATTAAATTGTCTAGGAAAAAAATGGGAATATTCCAATAAAAATCCAAAATAACTGACTACCCCCGTTGTAACATGGGTTTTACCGAAGCCTGCGTCGCGTGAGGTATGTGTTAAGGAGAAAACATACTGGAGCGGAGAGCACAGCAACGACGAGAGCGAAGAACAAAGTGAAAACAAAGAAACCAATTGGATTGTTGCAGTGACTCATACTGGGGCCCATCCACAAATTACGTCACACGAATTTCATGATTTTTTGACCCCTCCCTCCCCCCTTGTCACAGGTTGTCACATTTGTGTGACCCCCCCCCCTGTTGTGACGTCACATATTTTGCAATTTTAAATTTATAAATTAAAACATAACTTCCAAAATGATTTATGTATTTCTAGTCAAAAATCATATCAACAATAAATCAAACGTTTAAGAAAATATTTAAAAAAAACATAAAAATTGAATTAATAATACAAAATTGAGTCATCATGTGTCCATTCCTAGATACTGTTTATTATTGGCATAATAGTCACTTCATTCTTGATTCCGATAGTGTTGGAAACATTCGATGTGTCAACATCATCTTCACCTTCCACCACGAGCCAAAAAGTGATACAAATTATGCATGGGATGTCACAAAGTTTATGACACGTCCCCCCCCCTCAAGGTGTGACGTAATTTGTGGATGGCCCTAATGGAGCAAAGCTTAGCTTTCAAACTGTTTGATTTCACCACTCTACTCTTCACTCGCATTGCTGGTTTTCTAGCGGTTATTCCTGTGAGAAACGAATGTAGACCAATTTATGAATTGTGTCTCTTCTAAGGTCTGTCTTTGGGATAAGAAAGAAGTTCAACATCACAATTATTTTATTTTACCTAAGCTACGTGACGAACTCAACAAGTATTAAAACTTTATTTTTATTTACTTCGGGTATTTAAGCATTTTATATTTGGGAGGACGCCGGTTCGAATCCCCACCTGGGCATCCAGATTTGGGTTTTCCATGGTTTCCCCATTCACTCAAGGCTAATGCCGGGGTGCTTCCTCCAAAAAGCCATGGCCGAATTCCTTCCAGTTCCTTGCCCGCAGTTCCATCCCGTCTCTAATGACCAGCTTGTCGACGAGTCGTAAAGCAACAGAGGTAGGGGGGGGGGGGGGGATTGAAAGCTGCTGGTTCATTATACAAAAGTTGCACTGTTAAACTCTAGTATGGTTTCCACTCTATGTATTCTATATCAAAATGCAGATTTTGTCCTTTACATAGAATATATCGTAATATGCCGAAAACCATTAAATTTAGATACTTCTTTTTTATCTTTTTCTTATCTAATTCTATTGAATAGGTAACTTTTAGATGTAATTATTATTCCTTCCAAGTCTAGATATCTATTGTTAGCACAAAGTAGCAACAATGCATTCTGAGAAAGAACAGGCAGTTCTTTATAGCTCGTGCGGGAATAAGTTGCGTCTCTTACTGTCGCTATTTTGTTGTGCTGCGATCGTGTCGTGTTGTCCATATTATAAATCTGAGTTTAATACCTACAATGTCGTCTACCAGTGCTAAGACAAAATGCAGACAATATTCACACGAGTATTTGAAATATGGTTTTGTGCCATATTTTGCTAATGAAACTATTCCTATGTGCTTGTTATGTGAAAAACCTTTCAGCAATGATGCTATGAAGCCGGCGAAAATGAAAGACCACTTGGAAAGGATCCATTCTGATAAGAAAAACATAGATTTTCAGTATTTCAAAATGCTAAAAGAGAAATCGAGAGGTCGGCCAAATTTAAGTACATATTTGAAGTCATCTGTTAGCGCCGATAGTGAAGGAGGACTGAGGACATCCTACAGTATCTCTCTTAACATAGCAAAGAAGGCAAACTGTACACTATTGGTGAAGGGATTATAATACCAGCTATAAAAGATGTAATTGAAACTGTTATGAAGAAAGACTCTCAACTAGTTTTAAAGTGCATACCATTGAGTGCAAATACTGTGCAGCGACGTATAGAGGAAATGGCAGATGATGTGGAAAGAACTTTGACCTCTGAGCTCCAGCATTGTAAGTCTGCTATTCAACTTTACGAATCAACTTTCGGAAGTTCAAATCTTCTCATGGCTTATGTTAGGTTCCATAGTCCATCACTGAATGACACTGTTGATGAATATCTGTTTGCTAAATATCTTCAAAGTGATTCAAAAGGTGAGACAATTTTTTTAATTTTTTCAAGATTATTTGAACAATCACAACATTCCTTTCGGGAATATTACTGCAGTAGCTACTGACGGTGCACCTGCTATGGTAGGCCGTTATAGAGGATTTTTCGTCTTTTTGAAGGAAAAGGTTCCTGAAGTACGTACCGTTCACTGTGTCCTACACAGGCAGCATTTTGTAGCCAAAAATCGAGAGTGGCGAGCTGCATGATACTCTAAAAGTATGCATTAGGTCAACTAATAAAATTAAAGCTCATCCTCTCAATTCCCGACTGTTTGCGAAGTTATGTGAAGAAAATGATGAAACTTTCAATCAATTACTTTTGCACACTGAGGTAAGGTGGTTGTCAAGAGGTGATAGTTTCCAGAGGCTTGTTGACTTGTATGACTCGTCTGCAGAGTTTCTTAAGAATGTGGATCCATTACTATGTGATGAGTTAAAATAGTGCAAGAACCATCTGTTCTATTTTGCAGATCTTTATTCGAAATTTAACGAAGTACAGAAGCGTTTGCAAGGAAAAAATGTTACAATTGTTCAAGCTTGAACAATTATAATGGCCTTTCAACTAAAAATGGACCTGTTAAAATCTTCACTGGCACCTAAAGATTTTAAATATTTTTCAAACTTTCGACTACTAAAAGAAAATGAAGAGATACTCGACCGTGATTTGGAGATATATGTTAAACATCTCAATAAATTAAGAGAAGACTTCAAAGCACGTTTCGAAGACTTTGAGATCAAGCATGTTCCTGAATGGTTTGCTTCTCCATTTGATGTTAAAATTGATACTGAACCTGGCTTAGAAGATGAACTGATTGAAATATGCGTAAATCTGGAAGCTAAAGCGTAGTTTAAAAATAAAAACCTCAGCGAATTTTGGAGCGATAACAATATTGCTACAAAATATCCCAAGCTCAGAGCAGAAGCCGAACCTTTCTTACTTGCATTCCGAACTTCATACATGGTTCAAGCTGGCTTTAGCCACGCGAACGCTATTTTGACACCGAGCGTGGTGGTGTAACAGATAGCGTTCTGGCCTCGCATTCGGGAGGACGGCGGTTCGAATCCCCGTCCGGGCATCCAGATTTGGGTTTTCCATGGTTTCCCCAAATCACTCCAGGTGAATGCCGGGATGCTTCCTTCAAAAGGCCATGGCCGAATTCCTTCCCATTCCTTGCCCCCATCCTTTCCCGTCTCTAAAGACCACGTTGTTAAAAAGGGACGTTAAACTGTTACAAAAAAAAAAAAAAAAAAAAGCTATTTTGACAAAACAGAGAAACAGACTGAACTTGGAAAACCGTGGTGATTTGCAACTAAAACTTACCAATTTTCAACAGAACATCAATAATCTTGCTGCTGCCCTTCAGACCCATCCATCTCACGAATATCAACTACTTTGATAGAAAGGAATGTTAACATATTTTTAATGTATTCAATAGTAGTCGTAAAATGGCAGATGTTTTTTCATCGAATATAATTGATTTAAATTTTCGATGATTATTTTGTGTTTTACATTTTATGACACTTACGGCTATAGGCTAGTTTCCATCCATTTATAATTTTGTTATTATTTTTTACGATTATAATAACAGTGTAAAATATTTCCTTTTTCTGTTAGTGTTGTTGGGTGGATTTTTTGAAGGTGTGGGAACTATAAATAATTTCTTTGGGTTGTTATGCAAGTCTCCTTATTGCTTAGCATCAGAAATGCTAAAAATGATTTTAAATTTTTTATCAGTGGCGGATCGAGGAGTTTTTCGAGCCGGTGCAAAAACTGTGGGAATGCCGCCCCTTGCAACATTATTTGGAGCCCCCATTATTGCCGTCTGAGCCCAAGTGTCGCTGCCCCGACTGTCGGCCAAACACATTATTGTCGCCGCCCCGATTGTTGGCCAAACTCATTGTTGTCTGGCACCCCGGTTTACATCCCCCCCCCAGATCCGGCACTGGTTTTTCTTAAACGTTTAATCTGGGGGTCGATAAGAAGACAAATGTTCTAAGAGGGGGTCGACGTGATAAAAAGTTTGGGGACCCCTGCTGTAGATTAAGTTCGCCAGCATATCCAGCTAACAGTTAAGCAATGTTGGGATGTTGGGTGTGGTTAATACTTGGATGGGTGACCAGGTATGGCTCCATACGCAGTCCACAACATCGATACCCTCAGTTGGCAGATTGCACATTCCAGTTCTGCCGTGCACTGATTGGGTGGCCTGGCAATCATCGGTAGACGGAGTCAGATTTTCGATGTATGCTAAGCCAGTCTAGTTTGTGATTTCAGGTAATAATATCTGAAGTAATAGACCTGATGAAGACAACCGAACCGGTTGTCAAAATGTTGTAATTTTACGACGCTATCCGGCTGAACTCCTGTGAAGAATTTATTTCAAACTTGTAACCCTTAGTCCAGTAATGACATGCCTTAATGCAAATATCCACTCTGCAAAGAACTCTTTATTTTTATTAAAAAAAATGTTCAAATCAATGAAGAGCAGCTGGTTAAAAATACTGGCATGAAGTAGTTGTTATTCTGCACCACAAGAAAAACCATGCTCGTTGCACATGGTAAGAAAGTACAAACTGAATAACAAATATAAATTACCTATCATATTAATTACATTTATATTTCACTTTTGTGAGATCATATATTGTAAATCACAGACCAAGGAACTTATTATCAGTGAAATTAATTATAACTCTGTAAAAGAGAAATAAACATTAGAATCAAAATTGTATTATCATAGATTTATGTGAAAATCATGGTTCAGCAGTAGTGAAGTAGAGTCATGTCCATTTATGTTAGGCAATCTCTTCTTCACAATTCATTGTTGTTTCTTGATGAAAGTATTCACTACAGTGAATAAAATGTTAATATAATTCACTCTCAAAAAAACTTATAGTTTTCTAACAGGCTTTAGATTTTTCTTTGCCTGCTGTAGAAACGTGGCTTCAGATTTCTTTGGTGGTTTATATTCTGGAGAATGTCTGTATTGTAGCGCCATGGCTCCACGTTGTTTTTGCATATCTGGGTTCCTGTGAACAGGACTTCCCAACTTTGGTACAGCTATATCTTGTGGTGGTAATGCTTCCTGGAAAACAAATATATTGAAACAATCAAGATCAAAACTTACAATGATTCAAAGAGTTCTATCTATCAACTGGAGAACATTGGTGACTTTTTACTAATAAATCAAATAATTCCTTTGGGGGCTAAACAAACAATCAACACATTTAATTTTTATTTTCAGTTTACTTATTTGAAGATGGGTATCACACAATGTGGTCAGTATTAACATTCACCACTATTCTGTTGTATGGATGGTAACAAAACACGAGTAACGTGTGTATTCTAATGATTATTATATTATCTATTTACTAAAATCTTTACATTTTTAAGCATTCTCTAGATCAGAAAAATTGTTTAATCAGGTGGCAAATACACAGTGAAAAAGTAAAAAAGCAGCAATAATCACTCGCTTAATACAGTGCAGTGGCACATAAATACATTGTTACTGTCTTGTAGCACAGGGGAATTGTCAGAAATACGTTGAAGTTGCTCTGGATTCCAAATGTGAGATGGCAGCTTGCAGCTTACATCAAGTGTGTTACAGTGTATTCTGTTTCAGTGGTTCCTGCTACCCTTAGGTAACTTATACATATTCATAAATTATAGATTATTATTATCATATATCAACCACATGTATACTTACAGGCCTACTATTATGCCTTCGAAAGTCAAATCATTGAAAGAATAACGAAAACATCTCCATTGTTTCCAAAAACGGTTAAATTCTCCTATTCACAATGTTATAACAGCTTCCTTCACTGTCTGTATCAAGTTTATTTCAAATAGAATGCTTCAGTAAATTAAAACATTAATGAGACACATCTGTATGTGTGCAAATGGTCAGTTGAGATGCATAAAAGAAATGCTGCCAAATAAGATCAACTATTGGCCATATGGAAGCTCCAGTGAGAGCAGACAGACATCATCAATATGGATATCATTCACCCTTTACACAGTGCTCAAGGTCTTTCCTATTACACTTAAGTAAGTTTAAGAGATATTAAAATTGACTTCTTGTTTGAGGGTAAGATATAAAAATTAGTTTTGATTTCAAAATTTGTAATGTACTGTACCTAATAAAGGTGCCTAATTGTCAGAGATATCTAAAAGGAGAAGAAAAAAAGAAAACAATGGAGAGTGTTTGGAGAATGTATTTGAATTGTGGAGGCTATTTAATTGCTAATGGAGGTAAAACACTTTTCTTAACTGTTGCATGGCTTACACTTAATACTGTTGGAGGGATGGAGGGTTCGGAAGGTCTTTGATGGACCCTAAAAGTTTAATTCACTTGTTAAGATTAGCTTCTGTCTTTTCTTGGCATGCATTTCTTGGGTTTCATCTCCTATTTCAGACATTAATGTGTGAGGTGGAATTGGGCATTTCTTTTTAGTTGTTCACTCAGTAGTGGCCAAGTGTGTGTCATGTAGCCCCCTATTGGGAAGGTAATATGGGGCATCCAGCATAACATGAAGTGCCCTATTTTCAAATGCCTGAAGTTTTTTTAATATGATGATTGGATGCTATGTTGAATATTTCTGAAACCTTATAGAAATATTGATTGAATTATTGCATGAAACAGGAACATTTTCATATCCATGTGTAGTCCATCACATCTTAGAACTGGGTACAGGGTGGCAAGCTCGGCACAACTTTTACCTTTTACTTCATCTATATGTCTTTTTCATATCAGTCACTTATATAATATCAGATCAAGATATTTCACATAGTCCAGCCATTCAGAATCTATTTCACTGATAGTGAGCTATATATCAGAGTTTTTTAATTACTGGAAAATATTAGGGTCTCACATTTGGTGGTGTTTATTTTGGTATCCAGAGTTTGCACCATGGCATTAGAATTTCCAAATGACGCTGAACTTTCTTTATAGCACAAGTATTTCACATTTTTCTTACTGTTTTACAGAGCTATATCATCAGTGTAAAGTAAGATGTTGCTGCAGTAATTATTCAATATGTATTTTTTTAATCACATTTGGTTAAACTGTATTTCTAAAGCATCTGCTAATATCTGTGGGTCGAACATCAGGCATTGGGTAACCTGAAGGGGTCTGATAGGTGCAGAGGTCTTGTTAAGTCCCATAATTTCCCGTTTCATATTTTCCCAAATCGTCCCTCCATTATTTCAGATTCTCTTCAATTTCATCTTTTGGAGAGCCTGCATGAGATGTTCACTATGCAAATCTTTTTAAGGTCAACTGCTCTGAGAAACAAAATAAGTAATAGAAAATCGGACTTGAAGCCTCCTGACTTGTATCTTCTTGACGCCCTTTGCAGTGTTATAAAGCTATTGTTTTTGGTTATCTGTATACAACACAGAGGCCATTGAAGGGCCCTGTTCAGTGAACATCTTTGGCAGTGGATCTCGTATGTGTCTGCAGCTGACCATCTATACATATATAAGTGTGCATCCTAGGGCAGCTACATATTCGAATCCCAGCAGCTTAGGTGAGAGGAATACTTTAGCTCACCAACATGAGGAAACGGTGTGTCAATAAGAGTTTGCCAGTGCCTAGGAGTGGCGGCTGACTATCATGAAAAGCAAATGTCATCAACAGTTCCCACTTATGCTTCCAGCTTCGAAAATTTTATGCTACTATCTACGTGGATGAAAGAGAGTTCCACATTGCCGAAGAGGAGGGGCAGTCCCATTTATTAAGCTCTTCTCTTGGCTGAACAGCTATAAGCTACTGCTAAACAGCCAGTTTTCTGCTAATCAGGACTCCAAAGCTTGCAGGTGCTGCCATGCTGCAATACTGCAATGGTAGTACAATTGCTCCGACTGTACTGAGTCGGACACGAGCCAATGTACACGCAAGGGTCTATTCAGTATGAAAATACCACCACAGCAGAGCTTCTCTAACAATGCCATACAACAGATTAATACACCAGATCTGTCACAACTGTGACAGTGAAGGCCAGTGTGTTTACATCTGCTTCTGCCAAAGCTGCTCTGCAGCTGTGAAAATTCTGTAACATGAGGAAGAGTACCAAGAAGAGCACCATTCACTCAGTGCTACTGCTGCCAATCCTACAGCCTTTCTGCCCAGCACTGCAGTAGTAGTGAGCACTGCAGGGATGCACATCACCTGTCTGCTACAGGTCATGTGGAGCTGTCCATATGTTCTGCAACTGACCATGGTTCATGCTATGCAAGCTGTCATGTCGCCTGCAGTCACTTCAAGAACTGGAAGTAGGTACAGCCAAGCAGAGGGAAACTCACATCATCAGATGATCGACCAGAACCAGTGCTAGCTTCTACAATGAGGCAAGAAAAAGGCAAGTTCAAAAAGGGAAACCTATCTCACGTCTAGAGTGCAATAAAGTGAGCAAGAGGTAAGCATCGATGAGGGGCTGGCAACATGCTCTCACCAACGCCCTCACAAATGGCCTCTGAACACTTCCTACTACACTGGTGCAGGCACTTCACAGACAATATTCTAGGTTGCCATCACCCTGAAAAAATCATCAATGCAATTACAACACTTCCACATGGATTTCTATACACAACACTGAGAGAGGCCTGCCATCATTCAGAGTAAGTAGTTGTTGCCTTATTCCAATACTAACAAACATCTAAATACTTCCTCACCTGCAGTATCGACAGTCATGAAACAAGCAGTATCTTAGCCAGCCACCCTTTAATCCCACCTTAACTGTCACATTTTTTGCCTTCTGCCCTTACATCTTCAATCAGTTATTTTCTTACTATGTCTCTCCTGACAGGAAATTTGAATGGGTGTGGAGCTTGATGCATGGATCATGTCTCACCCCTTTGTAAGCAATTTTTGTAACACATATCTTGATAATTTTTGTTTATGTTTGACATTTTTCATGAAGATTTTTATGTGCTAAAATTTTGTATTAAGATATTTCTTTGAGTGATAAGGTGATAATTTTGTATTTCCTTTGATATTTGTGTTTAATATTTTTCTGAATGTTTTCATATTCCAATGTTTTATGTTTCACATTTTTGATATTTTTGGGACATTTATATGTTTGATGTTTATGATATGATTTTCTTTGATACTTATGAGTAATATTTTGATGTTTTAAATTTGATTTCGAGATTTTTGATAATTCTGGATTAATGTTTGAATGATTCAGAGATTTGTTATAATAATTTGGGGAATGAATGAGGAAGAGGAATAACAGACCGAACCCGATATAGTTCATTTTTGGGGAATTTTTCAAAATTTTTCTTTTTTTCTTTTCTACTTTTCAGGATGTTTACTTTGTTTTCTTTTCAAGAAAATAACTTCAATTTTCCAGGGGCATATAAGCACCTTAGAATTTGTTAAATTCTACTTTTATTGGCTACAGGGCATAGGGGATGGTGTAAGAACATCAGAATTTGCAAGATCTTTAACCTCGTCACTACAGGATAAGGGAGACGGGATTCAGATAGAAGCTGATACTGCAGCTGATAACCTAAAGTAGAGAGTTTTAAGATCAGAAAAGTAAACCAACATATAATATAAGCTCTAACCAGATAGTTAATAACAGAAAATGACTTTCAAACTCACCAAAATCAACTTGTAAACAATCGATTTTTGGGTACATGACCACATTTTTCGATGCAGTAAGTATATTTATAATAATAACAAACCAGGAAAAAATAAAAGTCACTATAAATCAATAGTTTCAGCAGAATAAATAAAGTAAACACGATTTTAAAACTTTGTCGAACACACTCGCATTTTCAACATCACATAACAGTAAGTTTTCGGTAACTTTCGGAGCTAATAAATGATTTTTATATAAAAATAAAGAACACTGTATAACATTCGAAGCATTCCACATAGTTAAAAGAAATATTAAATCAGTTTTTAATGTAACTACACCATAAAGGAAAATGTGGGAACTTTCGAAGTTGAATTGTGAACAACTAAGACCACCTCAGTAAACAGAATCACTTTTTAAATGTATAATAAAATTAAAGAAAAATTCTGACGAAAACACTTTTTCGAAATAAGCAGCACCTTAATAATAATGAACAAAATTAGTTTTTTTCAATATGTCGGCGTCGTGTTCATCACTTCGATTTTTGTAAGGTCGATAAATTTTTGAGTTTTGCACGTACATAAAAACCAAATAGCTTCCCGAAGAGTGGAGAGAGAGGAGAATGATATGATAGGGGTTTAAACATGATAAATTATACTCGAGCAGAAATTTGAAAAAAATGTGAAGTCAAATTTCCAGCTAGGGAAAGCACCTTCGTCCTACACGAAGTCAGTGTTATTTTGCAAACACACTCGAATTTCTTATAATAAACTGAGTAAGTTTTAGAGAAAATGTTGTCATAAACTTAACAAATCAACAGGTCAAGTACACTGTAAAATTTTGAACACTGGGAATCACAAGATTTTTACAGAATATTTTTAGTAGCGAGATGCTACAGGTGTCATGGGTCTAAAGGTATAAAACGGCCGCTGGCTCAGACATGCAAGCACTAGTATCCAATGTCTTGAGGCAATCGGTGTGTTAGTCAGTTTTGGGAGTAGCCGCCCAGTGGCATCTGTGTAGGCCATGAAAACAGTCCCGAAAGTAATACCAACCACGCCATCTTGGCAGCAATCATAAATTTTTCAGAAGGTGCAAATTGTAAACAGTGCCCATGATGTTTTGATAATTCATTAATGGGGGTTAATCAGTCTTGTTATTCCTCTCCATAACTTGCAATTTTGGAAATGATTTGTTCGATAGCCAACTTCAACTGTAATTGTGACTTTTAGATGTGACTTTGAAAATATATAGATAATTTTTACTTGAACAGTGCTTATTTCTCATAGTGACTAGTAACCTTTTCTTTCCTAAAGATAATGAGGGAAGTGGCAGCCATAAATTCTTACAGTTGATTTATCCAGCTCACACACGGTTTGACAGTTTAATTATTTTGACAGAACTGAAAGCAAGTTGGACGTTAGTTAAGGTGATTAAACCAATACTTCTACCCCGGTGTGCAGTTTTACCCCTTACACCTCCTGCAACTATCTTAAAGCATGTATAGAGGCAAGCAATGTTTGGAAGAGCAGGTTTTGGGGACTACACAATTAAAATCAAAGGAAGGGAGGCAGCCTCAATACACTACCAGCTATTTCATGGCCTGTATACCCACAAAATGTAAACACATTTACTGTTTTTCCACAAACCAGAAAAAAACACCCCCAAAATCCTCAATTAATTTCTATCTGCCTTCCTAAAATTCATTAAAAAATCACTGCAAGGACAATATACCACCACCCTGCAACTGATAATAAGTCGGGCCAAGTTCAGCCTAGATTCTGCCCCGTAGTAAAAAAAAAAAAAAAGAAAGAATAGAAAATTGTGATGGAGCACACGCTCTGTTGGCAATTTCCATATTTACCATTTTTATCCTTTGTTGTCTGTACTTAATTTTGTTCTCTATGAATTTTAATTTCAAATTCTTTCAGCATTTAACCTATGAAAGATAATTTTTGCACACCTTTGGGCCTGAAATCGAGTGCCAGCCTTGTGGTCATGGTCAAATTCTCCCTTCCATGAACCTCTTAATTCTTCCACCAATATCTTTCCACACCTCATACACAATATATGCCTTGTACCCTCCCATCATGCTCTTGACCGTCATCCCAATTAATCCTATTCCAGCTCCTTATCATGTCAACTACTGTTTGTGTTCTGCAGTATTTTGCAGAGACAAATCTAGCAGCCCATCTTTGCACCTACTCCAACTCCTGTATTTGATTTCCTAATTGTGGCACTACACCATCATATTCAAGCAATGGTCTGACTGAAGTTTTGTAACCCAATTCCTTTATTTATTTGGTACATTTCCTCATCATTCTTTCCAGGATGTTGAAATCTTTTCCTACTACCTGCCCAATGTATTCCGCCCAGTTTAATTATCAAAAGTCAGATTTTTATCTGTGTACCTAATAAATTGACTCCTCTTTGCATTTATCTTCATCCCATATTGACCTATACAGTTAAATATTCTGTCCAAATCGTCCTGCATCTGTTTAGCCTTCTACAGTTTCGATCCTATCGTATAACATTATGTCATGTGCAAACAACCTAACTTCTGTCAGCCAACCATCAACACAGTGATTTATTAAAATAATGAATAATAATGGCTACAATATGCTACCCAGGACTCCCATTTTAACTTCCACTTCTTGTGATAATCCATTTTCTACCCTAACTTTCTGTTTTCTACTTTTTCGAGCATGTTGTGACATGGGGCATTATGGGTAGGCTCAGAAACAGGAAGTAGTAAAGGACGCTACTCAAGGAAGCCATGTTGGCAGTTTGAATTTCACAACAACGCATGTGGACTAATTGTAGGAGAGTATAAATTTTTTTGTTCGGGGTTCGGCGGTCCTGTTTTGCTTTATTCTTGCAATCTACGTGTGATGAATAGTCTGATGCCTTAGCTAACTGCAATAAGTGTAATATGTGGAACTTTTATTTTCAAGAATATATTCATTTTCTGTTTTTCATTTCTTAGATGAGCACCCTCCTTACCTAGGGTTTATTTAGGTATATGGTGATCGTCTTGAATGTGCAGTTAGCAATACCTAAAGGTTCACCAGGGTTTTTGGAACATTTTCAAACTTTATCAGTGAATATGAAGGTGCAACCGTTCAGGTGAAGTAACCGATACTAACCCCGGTATGCGGTTCATACCTGACACAGTCCCTTGGTAAGTGGCATGTCTCCATTTGAAAATAAGGTACAATGTCACATCCTGCACCCATATCCACATTTTCAGTGTCGCTATGAGTGAATAAGAGGTAACACCATCTTCTGTGCAACGCAATCATGTAAAATCGAGTGAAATTTGGAAGAGACTACAAGTACAGTTCAGTGAAGCTACACTTAATAAAACCCAAGTGATTGATAGGGGCAAAAAATTTTGAAATTTTTGTGAAAGTGAAAAATCAAGGCCATAAATGGTGTCCAGTGACTAGTGTTGATGAAGCCAATATTCACACCATGTGCCATCTTGTGAAACAAACTTGTCATATTACTATTGCTGAGATTGCATCAGAGGTAACTGTAAGTATTAGTAGTGTTTTTGCCATTATGTCAGACATACTGGGGTACAAAAAAAGTGTCAACACAAATGAATATGTGAAAAGTTGGAAGGGGGCACCGATCAAGACCAATATGCGACTGTCAACCAGGAAAGTTACAGCAAGATGTATTGCTGATTGACTTCCTATCTATTTGAAGGATGGTGCATGCAGTCTACTATTGCCAGTTGCTGAGTGATGCCAAGACTCCTTATTGCAACAAACAACAAGTCACATGATTTGTGATGTCCTCCTCATACACAACAATGTACGGGCCCATACAGCATTTTGAATACATCATAAATGCACTAAAATGCTCTGGGAACCACTTGGAACACCCAAGTTACAGGTCCACCAAGAGAGGCAAGAGGAGGGGAAAGATTTGAGGACAACTTGGCAGTCGAACGCTACTTGCACAATTAGCTACTGGGGCAGTTATCTTATTTTTTTCTACGAGTGGATCAGAAAACTTCCTATGTGATGGTGAAAATGTAATTCTGTTAAAATAAACTATGCAGAAAAAATAGTTACTTCATTTGCATCTTTATTTACACCCACTTAAGTTGTATGAAAAAATTCTAGTTTTTATTTGAGTGACTCTTGAATCTGTGCTATCCCTTTTAGGCGTTTTTCAGCTTTCTTAGTTCTTTCGTAATATCCTCAGTATCTGCTCATTTCTAATCACGATGAAAAGCTAATTATATGATTTACACTCTCCCATTCCTGAATCATTGTCCCTAATTGTCAAATTAAACCAGTTACTTAATATCTGCATTTTTCAAGTCCTCAATAACTTATTCTCCATCCTTATCTATAGCTGACTGAATACTTTGCCTTCCTCTGTTTTATAGCATAGCCACAGAAATTTCTAGATGCATCAACAATATTCTTCATAAACCTATCCTCAGTTTCCTTCTTTGCACTTTTATCTTTTTGCTTAGTTTTTTTTCCAAATGTTCTATACTCCATTGTGTTCTCTTATTACCAGACTTATTAACCTCCTAACTTCCTTATTATAACATTTAGGTTCCATACTACTCGATGTTTTGTTTTGGTATAAACATTTCTTTTCCCATTTTTATTTCATTGAACTATTCCTGCTTCAACACTACCGTACTTGTGCCTTTCTTCCGTATACTGAAATTTCCCCTGAAATATCTTTTCAGTTCTGATATGTGTCTTTTCATAACTGTACCTATTACTAATCAGTAAGTCCCGTATACACAATACACCTAAAATTTGCATGCAAATATGCACAAAAAGACCTAAAATATCCACTAACAATTAAAAAAAATATGCACTTATCAAATGAATTATTTTATTTCAACTCACCGATATACATGTTTCATTCCTTACAAAATGACGAATCACAATATGATACCAAAAGTTTTTCAATGTTTTCAGGGATCAAAGATTTTCTATTGTTGGACAGAATTAGTTTATAAACTGAAAATTATCATTCCACATCAACAGATGAGATTGAGCAATACTTGCACAATTGTACCGACTGCTCGGAACATTCATCTGGCGAAGACTGTGTGATTCCACTTAAATATTAGTTAACTGATTAATCTTTTTCAGTCCTGGATTTGAATCCAACACCCTACTGAGTTTACTTTTAACTTTTTCTCCAATTTCACCAGGGATGACATATAAGAAAATTTTTTGTTGTGAAGCAACTGAATAGACTCATGAAGGGGTGAACTGAGTTTATAAACCCTTAATAGCCTTTGAAAGTGATGTATAGTGTACATGGATGAAATTGATATCTCGGTATACAGTATCACCATCAAATGCCCACTCTGCTTCACAAACACATGCGGTGCAATCATCATCAATACTTGTGACAACATCTTTCACTTGATGAAAGTTCTCCTCATAGATCAGCACTGCAGACAACCAAGTTCCCCATCTAGTGAGAACAGGTTCTGGTGGAAGAGTAACCTCAGACAGACAATCCTTATAAAACTTTACATGAGCTGGTGCTTCTAGGAATACTATTTTCCCACCTGAAATTACTTTTTTAATAGAAGGAAACAGAGAACTTATCTCTTCTGTAATTCGATGTAATCCGTGTACCAGACATATAACATTGACAAGATTGGGGAAAAATACTCTAAGTGACTGATCAGCTTTTAACATATATGAAGCTGCATCTGTGATTAAGACACACCTTGTAACAATCACTCTCTGTTTCAGTAGAACACAGAAGTGGCAGGGAATCATTTACAAATCTTGCAAATGTATTTTTGTTGGTTTTCTCTAACATTTTGCATGAAAGTAAATGAGGTTTTCTGGGTTATTCTTGACACAATATGACCACTATGAAGTTCACTACATATCGGCCACACAAATTGGTTGTTTCATCTATCGATATCCTGACAGTTCACTCCTATGTCACACCAAATAGAATCATGGATAGAAGAATGTAGAGAAATTATATAATTTTTCCCAAGGGTTGATTCATTCAGTATTCTTTGATTAAAACAATGCTTTCAAATAAAGGCCTGTAGATCTGGATTATTCAATTTATGCAACAGGATGTTGCTGCATACAAAAGCCTTACAAAAGTCAGCAGAAAATGTACTGAATTCAGATTGTGAGTTCACCTCAGTTAAATGTAGCTGTTGCACGTTCCCACTCTTTTCCTTTGACCTGCACTGTACTGCTGCTTTAGAATGATGTTAGAGTTGAATTTTTCCCTCCCATTTTATGTTCTTCTCACATACTTAACAGTACACAACATCGCCATCTCTAGAGTAGCCACTATTGCCTGAAATCCACTGCTTAATTAATAATAATATTTTCTTTAGGCATTTTTGCAGTCAGATTAAACAAAACTGTGCATAGTAGATGAACACCCCTGTCGACACAAAGTTTGAGAGGTTACTGTTTTGGGAAAGGAATGTAACCTTGCCTTTAAAAGAAGAGAACCCTGAGGTTTGGAAGCCATGAATCTATTCTCAGGCAAAATGGTTTGTGCCGCAGTTAGGGGAATAAATAGACTCTTTGATTTTAAATTAGGTGAATGTTTGGGCAAAGTCTTGTAAAGAGAATCAGTTAGTTGTTGCCTGTCACTATTTGAGTTTGTGTCAGGTAGAAAGTTCTCTACCTGTAAATGCAAGTGTAAGAATAACCCTGTTTATTCCAAGAATTTGGCAGACTTATTGCGGTGCCCAGGGATGTCCAGCATACAGATACACTAGACTTTAAAAGTTTCTTCAGCAATATCGGATATTTGGTCACGAGATGAAATAAATGATGAAATATGCACATATTCTTAGAATATGCACTATCCATCAAAATATGCATCTGCATTAGTGCATATGATTCCTTTTTTTTAAAAAAAAATCTATGCTCTACTGGCTCTAATATTCATCAGAACTTCTTCATCATCACTTATTCATTCAATTACCCTGAGATCCCATCCAGCTTTATTAGGAATGCATCCAACATGTTTGGTCCCCTCCTGCTCCGCTTTACCACATGTGTGTAGCCTCTTTCGCTTACTAAGCTATTGAAATTTCTGTTCCCCTGTGTTAGTAATTTTGCTTCCTTCCCATTTGACACCTGGTAAATCTAAAACCTCACTAATAATGATCATTCTACACTTGCCTTTAAACTCTGAATATTTATTTTGGCTCTCCCCAAGAGCCTTATTGACAGAATTCATTCTTCCACAGCAGCTGACACCCTAATGTCTTCTTTTTTCATCACCCTAGAAATCTAATCCTAGCAACTCATGGCTAAGATCTATAAATAACAATGATAGTAGTCATTTCTAACCAGCATGCTCCCCTCTCTCTGCAGTAAACTCCATAGGCATCAGGGAAAACCTCGTTATTTGGTACTCTTTGCTTTAACAAAGACTCCACTCCTGTAACTACTTGTTCTTTGTATATCTCTATTAAGTTACTAAACTCCATTACTTCATTATTTATACTCCTACAGTTAACAAGTAAGACTCTTATTATTGGTTTTGTGATACTTTCAACAACACAGGATGTTTCTCCTTGTCCCTACTATTTAGGTGCAGGCCATGCCTAATGAAATCCCTCCAACCAATGGTGTCCACAGGCACAATCCCCCAAGAAAGAGCTAATGCCTTTCCCAAGAATCACCACTGTTTACCCATTTACCCACCTCACAGCGTGGTTCAACTGTTGCTAGTCATGGCGACCTAGAACCTACCTAGTAAGCTGTGGCTCGTTCACTGCTTTCCTCAAGCCACTTATCAATACTATATCCCACATTTCTCACTATCACAATCATTTAACAAAACAGAAATGAGCCATACAATTTCACATTAATTGGCCCCCACTCAGAGGCAGTAAACAAAATTCAAAAGTAACAACAAAACACAAGACAAGACAGTATAAATGTACAAAAACCTCTCCTTTTGCACTTGACTTCTGCCTTCTTCATCCTTGATTTGGTTTCTTGGTTGTCTTGAGGGTGAGCATGGTGGTGGATTCTCACCATTGGAAACAAACTGTAAAAGTCGATCAAGCCTGCCTGATTGGCCAATGACTTACGATGCAGTCATTGCTGGTGTTGTAATTTACCAAAGAATTCAGTTCTAAATATTACTTGACCTGATGGAGATAGTTAAGGAAATTATTGAAACATTATAAGTGGCAGAATTATCTGGCTGAATACCTGCAAAAACTATGTAGAAACAATAAACTAGGAAAGACTCATTTTTTACAAGGAAAACTGATGGTTCCCCTGGATAATAATTGCAGTTTCATTAGCCATACAAAAGATAAACATAATCCTTTTCATTGCTTAGCCAACACCCTCCAGGTGTCTCATTTTAATGTACAGTAGCTGGATAGTCCATCAAGAAAAGTTAATACTCTCCCAGCTGACGCTCAGTAACCATGTGAGGCAGAAAATAAAATGTAAAAATATGCTGTAAAAATAAAAAAAAAACCTCCTGCATGAAGAAAAAAATATTCCCAAATTCTGGCATTTTACAGCCAGGATGCGTGTTATAGGCAGTTAAGTAACTAATTCCAGGCAATTACTTCTACATAGTAAGGATTAAACAATATACTGCCATCATCAGTTCCCAGCTAAGATTGCCAGTTGTGATACACATGTTAAGAATATGAAATTTTATTTACACCTGCCAGCTTACTGTAAGAGCCTCTTGTCAACTGCTATTTGCAACTAAAGTATCTCCATCAGTGTGTAAAATATGAAAGTTATATTCTGTGTGTTAAATGCCATTCTGTTTTTGAAATGTGGGTGTACTGAGAAAGAGATTGAGAACAGTCCCAGAATTAAGACACTGTTAGGTGATAGAAAGTCTACATAAATTTACTAGATTAAGGCTGTAGAATTGACATGTAAATCATCGTATCATAGAATAAGTGGTTATGGATAAGGTTGGTTATAGGGACGATGTGCTAGGTTTAAACACTGGTTTAAGAACAACATCAAGTTGTGAACTTGGATGGAGTGCATTGAAAATTGGGAAAAGAAACCCCTTGGTAATAAGAGACAAACTGAGTAACATTATCACTGATGAGAAATAATTTGGCAGAAAAATAAATTATTAAAATGTTTAAACATAAATATAAACCATTTTATAAAAGTTAATTTCATTTAAGTGTATGAAATGGTCTAATGCAAATCAGTGTTATCTACACTAGAATTCTGGAACAGTATCTGCTGTCAAGGATGTGCCTTGCCATCAAATTTTTTCAAGAATAACTGAATATAGGTAAGTAATTTCTTTCAAAATTTTGGATCATTGAGTTACTTCACATAGTATTTAAAACTAGCCCAGTAAAAAATAATTTATATTTTAATAAAATTTAAATTGTACTTAATTATGTTGTTAATGGTTTCTTCCAAAACTTTAATGTCTCAATTTGGGTCATCATTTTAATTAATATACTTCATGTTTTGGATATATTACTCAGAACCCAATTATTTAAAATTTTCTTTTCTACCATTTAAAAGTACATATGATTTTCTTCTTGTATCTCAATTACTTGCATTTTTTTAAAAAAAGGCAAAGTAAAAATTAACTAAGCATACGCACTGCAGTGTGTAAACTGTTACAACCATAGTTTTGTTTACTGATATATTAAAATTTCAGTTCAAGCAGTATACCTTATTAAGTGGAGAAGCTTTGAAATTAACTTTTGGAGCTATCTCTGCAGCTTTGGCAATATTGTCACGTTTAAGGAACTGGAAGACACCTCTTGGTTGTGCCAGTTTTCTCTCCTGATTCTGCTCCTCTTTCTTTAAAGGAGCTGGGTTTGGCTGGCTCCTGGTTTCTTGTTGTGGTGTCTTTTTAAATGGTGATTTAAGATTCCAACTGAAGCGACGATTTTCTTCTGGTACTTGAATCTTATTGACAGGTGATTTTGGAACGAGCTGTGCTGGCGGTGCTGAAAATTTTCGCCGTCTTAAAGGTTTTCCCATTAATTTACCTGCAGTCTCTCTCACTTCTTTGTCCTGTAAAAGTGGTTAAAAGTTATTGAGGTTGAAAGGAGAGATACCTATACAAGCAAACATAACACCACTATTTTCTTTTATGAGCATCTAATGAATGGTATGAATGTGATGTTACAGTTCCTGGTAAAATAATCATGGTTCTTTTTAAAAATAAATACATAAAAATAATGCAGCAATATAGATGGAGAGGCTGATGTCTCTTAACTCAACAGATCAACTAAACCCAGTGACATTTATACCAACTACCAGAGCAAAAATACTAGTAAAAAGTTACATAAAATATGTTTACTTTGCAATATTTAAAATGTGTTGAGTTTTATGTATGTAAAAAGTCTGTAAATTCTTATGTCTGAAAATCCTTTTTTGAGTTACTTATGAAAATGTACATTCAACGTGTTTTGATGTACTATCCAACAATGCAAATTTGTAACCAGTATTTCCATTAGATAATTGAGTGACATTTTTAATAAAAGTCAATCTGCTAATACACCCAAAGATGACATGTTGCCATGGAGACTTGTTTGCACTTATAGATATTTTGTATTCACTATTTCTTTTGTGTAGTAGTGTTCCATTTAACTATGTTGGGATATTCATTTTGTGAGCAGCAAGATATAATTTTTATGCATGGTTGTGTGAATGGTAATGCGGCTGCACACATTTATCAGGTAGCATTTCCAGATTGAAGACAGACAAATCACCCAATCTTTGGTGCTGTTGATTGTTGTGTTGCCAAGACAGAATCTGTAGTGCCACAAACAATGGATTGTATAATGGAAACAAAGAAACTGCCGAGAGGCACTGAAAATAAGATATGAGAGGGGAAAAATAACTGATACCCATCACTTACCACAGATGAAGGCAGGAGGGCGAGATGAAAATGTAAAAACACAAAACAAATTGCACAATATTTCAACATGAGTCTTAATCATGTTAGAGGTAAGACATATGGCAGGGGGAAAGATGTGGTCACATCCCAACCCACCACATGAATAAATGGATTGAGGAAGACCAAGAATCACTCGTACAGGGTCTTTCATCTGCTGATCATACACTGTGAGAGAACTTTTGCCAATGGTTTGTAGTACAAACTGCCAAACCATTGTTTGTCTCTTCAGTCTTATTCACAGATGAAGCAATATTTAGAAGAGATTAAATAACAAATGATCACAACCAAAATCATAATCATTTTAATTACTTTTTTATATTCTCATTGGTTGTAAATGTGCTTGGATGTCCAGGATGCTTATCTTCAGCCCTCTTTAAAACATTTGTACCACTTGTAAACACCTTTTTATTCATAGAACTTAAAAAAAAAAGCAAAATTGAACATTTTTAACAGGGAGCTGTACTTTATTTTATTTTTAAAACAAAGTCTAATATAAATTCTTTGTTATTTTACTTCCACAAGGAAAATAATTGTCGAGTGCACCTGAACAACAAAGTATCAATGTGGCTACCTACTACAACATACATTAAGGACAAGTGTACCAACACAAAAATTGTACATTTACAGCTGGGAAAACTGAAAAATAATGCAATTGCTTTATCCGACCTCGTATTTGAGTGAGTCAGCATGGTATAATGATAAATTCAAAAAACATCCTTGAGCAGGACACATTTTGGTCAGGGTAGGGAAAGTTTTGAAGTTCTGGATCTAATGGAGAGAGTAATAAAAGAATGTACCATAGAAGAATAACTAGGAATAGCAAGAAGAAAAGAGAGCTCTCTGCAACAATAAATTAGCATGGATCTTAGGTATAAGGCAGTGGATAGATTTTATCTCTACAACAATAAATTAGCATGGATCTTATGATTAATGCAGTGGATAGATTTTATTTGTGAATAAGGGAATCAGAGAGTGGAATAAGTTTTTGGTGGGAGGTATCGAACAAAATTCCTAAAAGAGTGGAAGAATTAACAATAAAAAATGTGCATGAAACATAAGAAGATGTGCAGGTAAATTGCCAGTGGTGCATGTGTTCCATTGGAATTAATAATAATGGTGCAGTTTCTTTCCTGTTCTGACAGTTCATGGAATTGAAGCATCCCCTTATTAAATTTTAAACCTTCATCACTCACCACTGACTGGGTTAAAAGTGTTTGTATGCACCACTTACTTAATTTACACCTATTAGCAATACC
The DNA here is from genome assembly GCA_031002005.1 of Vandiemenella viatica. Classification (NCBI taxonomy): domain Eukaryota; kingdom Metazoa; phylum Arthropoda; class Insecta; order Orthoptera; family Morabidae; genus Vandiemenella; species Vandiemenella viatica. The sequence goes on along the minus strand of JARYHS010011408.1, from coordinate 159,730,043 downwards.
TGTAACCAAGGATCATCCAGAATTTTTTTTATTTTAATGCGCAGTGCAGGGTCTTTTCTCAACATTTTATCTACGAGTTCTTGTGCTTGAAGTGTTACAGTAGACCACTTTCCAGGATCTTTGTATAGACGAAAATGTCCCTGCATAATAGCAGCAGGATCACGAAATGGCAGTGCTCCACCTAGGCTGGAAATTCATAACATATAACATTGTAAAATTGTGCTTGGAATGGATAAAAATATACATATATATCAACACGTGAATGATTACAATTTAACATTTTATGTGGTTTAATTATAAAATTGAGTTAAAAAACTTAATGTACTTAAACTCAAGTATTAATAATAACTCCAATCTTTTCTCGCTCTATTTGATTTGTCATCTAAAATTTATCTATTGGTCTACCATTTTCATTCAGTGCATTATCATACCTTCTTACTTTGTAAGTAAAAAATACATAATTCATATAAAATATCAAGCTTTCAAAATTTTCATACCCTACCTCTAAAGGTTCTAGTTTCAAGATTTAAACTGTTGCAGAGATGAATACAGTGAAAACTATATAAGCTCTGTTCATTATTCTGATGTCCAAGACAAAAGAACTTCCCTGCATTTTACACTTGTCTGCCTCTAGATTGTTTATGTGATTCATTGTCTTAATTATTGTAATGTTTTCTTTTTATTTGATGAATCAGTCATGGAAGAAATTTGTGACTATATAACAGAATATTGCATTATTTTACTGAAATATGTTCTCATTTTTCTCTTTGTATCCTAGCAAAAAAAAAAACACCTTAATTAGCTTGTTGCTTCCTGTCTCATAATATTTGGTTGTTAAAATATTCTACTTAACATTACCATATCTGTATTTTTAGTTGATGTGTTCTAATTAGGGACTGCAATCTAGCGAAGCGGGATCCCATAATCCCGCGGGATCCCGCATCATTAGATAGTCTGGCGGATCCCGCACAAAATTAAGCGGATCCGCAATCCTCAAAATCCGGTGGAAACGTGTGTCAGTCTGCATGATTCGCTGCCCCACTCAGTCTCGATCGGATGTTTTGCACTGTTTTCCTGTACCAGAGCAGTTGGCATTTGACACGTGTGAACAAACGTTTGTTTTTGTCAACATTCGTCATTCGTAAGTAAATTGATACACTTTTACGTATTCATTTTCGAGAACACTTTTTTGTAATTTGAGTCATTTTGTGTATTTAGTAAGGTTTTCTAACTACATAATTATTTTTCATGTGTCACAAACGTTATCTGAACTACACAGTTACAGCTTTTTATTCACGGTTTCATTATTCCCATTTTCTGTATTTGCAGATAAAGTTATTGTGACAATTTCCTTATTTGCGGCTGAAAATTTGATTATTCATTGATAGGAAACTAATGTTATCGTAATTTTAAAGATCGCATCCCTATTTATTTAGCAGCTATCAAAAGCCAATTGTATATCCTTTGACTTATTGTTGTTTTGGCCGCCGCCTCAATGCGTTTCTTTGACGAAAGCCGCCTGCTTACATGTGCCGCTCAGGCTATCGATTAATACCTCTTCTCCTTGTTATTATTTCGACTAAAGGCAAAAAAGTTATAATGAAGTATTCATGGGCGTATCAACGAATTGTGTTGTAGGAACACCATACTTCGACGGCTGCCTCCGCCGTCTCCCTCACGTGTGAAATCTCGTGTTTTTACAATGAAATCCGGAGATATAACCTATGAAAACTTCACTGCAATCATTTGCCGAGAAAGTCTCCTTTCTTACTAAAAAGTAATAATTTCCACATTTAATACGTCGTTACGCCACATACGTAAAATTGACATGCTTGACAGTTTAAGTGTTGGTGAGTAGTTTCCTTTAATAACATTGAATCAACGGTAATATCAATCAAGAAATCAGCAGATATAATAATGAATCCCACAAAAACAATTTTCGTAAAAAAAAAAAAAAAATATTTATATATATATATAATATGACCTAACACTGAATATTTTCCATTTTTTATTATCTATTTAAAAATTGGTTTAGATTAAAAAACAAAAATATAAAACCCCGAAATGTACTTAAGACTTGCTAAAATGTTTTAATATCATTTTGACAATTAAAATATTTTTATCTATTAATTTTTATCATTTAACATTAAAATTGATTTATTAATTTAATTATTATTTAATTTATTAACATTTTAAGTAACTATGTTTTAAATATAAGCGTTAAAAAACTGTTTGCGCCAATCCCGCATGGATCCCGCGGGATTGAAAACGCTGCGGGATTGAAATCCTTAGTTCTAATGACACTACTGAATAACTATGCCTGTGGATCTATTGCAGTGAAATCCCACAAATACTTCATTCCTTTATCACATTTTTCATCTGTAACCCTGTGTAGTCTATCTTATGTTTCCTTTGGTGTACTGAGGTATTATAGCATCTGATAGTCAGCAGGTAACCTAAACTTTTCAGATCAGTAATTGCCACCCTTCTCTTCTGCACTTTGAATATTTTTATTATTATTATTACTGTACTTTAGTATGTAATTATCTGACATAAATTTGTACAACTGCCTATTGTGAGAACAAAATGCTTTGCTAGGATCAGTGCAAAACCTTCTGTCTCACCTTTAACCGTGATCTTGCCTAGGATAATTTCAGCTCTTGCTTTGCTATATTAAATTGGTCACCACTTAGCTTAATAAAACACCAAGCTAAGGAAAGGGACCAGGTAATAATGTTTGCTGGTAAATAGTTAGTATATTCTTCAAAGTTTAGCAAAGTCAAAAAACTGAATTGGCATCAGACAACTTTTCCAAAGAAAAAATTGCAAATTGGATTAGCCGATCGAGCCAGACCAAACCCCATTGTTCTCAAACCAACTAATTAACACCAATACTTAAGTTATGCCAACGCACCACCTAGCGTAAAGTACTGCCTCAAAATTACATAGTAATACTGAAACTGGAAACAGAGCGAAGACTGTGCAAGTGAGCGGCATCTATCTCGTGACACCAAGCAACATAATTGTGCTCTAACTGAAACTGGCTTGTTGATTGAGGACGAGGAAAATTTTGAACAACTATTTATAGAAATGTCCGCAGGAACCCAAAGACTTCCCTGTTTCCCACGAGAATAGTCTAGCAATCTGATCAGATATCAGTTTTCAAGCTTGAATGTTGCATCAGATCCTTGACCTTGACAACTTAAAATAATCCAATTGCTCTGAAATTTTGAGAGTAGCTAGATCCTCCAAAAAGTGTTAATTCTTATCCTCATAAAAAATTTGTAGCTTTAATAGTTTAGCTGTAAAAAAATTATTTAATGTGATTCCCAAGAGCTAATAGTAATGAAACTGAAAATAAATTTTATTTTACTCCTAAAGAGCTACTCTTTCATTTACTGTCACTCAAGGCATGTTTACTTACTTCAGAAAGGGTGAAATAAAATTTGTAAACCAAAAATAGAATTTAGCTAATTACTATTCTCCAAGATCTTAAAGTTATCAATCTGAAAGTGACTTTATACAATAATACATATTCAGAAATGACCACTGTGCAAATTTGATGTCTCCAACTGCTTTCTTCGATTTACTATGAATATTTGTAAATATCGCTCCAGGCGAATGCTTGAGAATGTAGAAAATACTATCTTGTTCAAATAATTTCTCAAAACTGCAAAAACCTGATTTCTAGTTTGAATTATCTTAGTAACTGACTTTAAAAATGATATGCACTGTTATTCAATATAACTCACATTTCTGAGAACAAATTTTGTCACACAATTACAAAATTTTTAGGTTAGCTGACATTATTCCCAATTTATCTTCTACCTTTGAGACAACACACATACTTTCTGGGCTTCCTACCAGCTTTTTAGCCATTGAAATAAGAATAGGCTAGCAACAATATGTTCATAGATGTAGGATCCTTTTTTCAATATGAATCCAATTACAGCAAATTTATTTTCCATTAGTGAGTGGTGGTGCAGTACATGTAGATAACCTACTATTTACTGGCATTATCCTCATCCACCATGCTGAAAAAAGTCAAAACTATGTCTTTCTTCAATACACTGCAAGCCCAGGGCCGACTTTGTGACCTGCCCAAGCATACACATCTTGCATGTTCCAAACAGTGCTGGAATATGGAACGTGTGGTCTGCCCGACATATTGTTGCCCACATTCACAGAGGCCGGAATATATACTGGGCTGTCTAAGGCCCAACCAATCCTTAGTGTTGCGTAGTGTTCCCTTATCTTCCTAGGTGGGTGGAAAAAGGTTTTAAACCCAGCTTTAACATTGTGGCCATTTTAGCTGAAATTGTCATGCCATATGGTAGAAACGTGTGTTACAAACGCATGCTGGTATGCTTCCAGCTTCTCCGTCTTATTCTTCACTTCCTTGCGTATAGCCCTGTTGATTTGTGCCTCACTGTATCTGTTGATATGGAATGTGCATTGTAAGAAGAAAGACACAGTTTTGGCTTTAAGGCAATGAAAATACTATCTTTCGCCAGGGGATTTTTGGACAGTGTGATTAAGGAAACCTTAGAGTTTCACCTGGCTGATGGTATTGTGAAGAGGGATAAGGGGCACCTCCTTAGCATAGCATGGAATCTGGTGATAAGATATCTAAGGAGGCAGAGATTAAGGCTGCCGATAACCACCTCCAGCCACTCCTCTCCGGCCCCACTACTCGGCAGTCCCATCAATTCCTACCCTGCCCCACCTTTTGTGCACTGATTGGCCCTTGACACACATGACCGATGTCACCTGGCAACTGAAGGCCTTAGGGAGCATGCATAAACTATGTGGCATGGTCTGGAGGGTGGGAGGAGGGGATGGCTGTAAGACTACGTTGCACTACATGGGAGGAGGGGAAGGGGGTCCAAGCCAAGTCATGCAGCTTTCCATACATATCATTTTTCACAATTACAATGAGGTACAGAACACACATAACAGCATGTGAAATTCATTTCCTTCATTTAATTATTGCCGTATGTAATTTACAATAGTCTGAAGAGAAAACTGTAAAAAAATCTCTTCTGGAATCAAAAGGGAAAAAAGGCTACTTGCTACGTGGGAGGGGGGGGGGGGGGCTAGAGGCAAAAGCCACGTTAAGCACGTGGGGGGGAGGGGGGGGGGGGTTCGCGGGATGCCAAATTGTAGCTACGTGGTTTATGGACATTCCCTTATAAGTGTGGACTCTTCCAGAACCTGACACTCTGCAGGAAACTAAAGCCAGAGTCAGGCTCCGAAACATCACCTCTTACTGACGTGCTCTCCCGGTGGGAAGCTCGAGAAGATTTTATACAATCCACTACACTGTCTGCTCTCTGAATGCATTTCCTCCTTACTGCTTACTGTTTTTAAACTCTAACTTCTAGCAGTAGAAGAATTCTTGAGCTCAATCTGAGGAAATGCAAAGAGTATATTTTGAAAGAGTATACGAAATACTATATCATTTAGCAAAAATTCCAGTATAAGGCTGATTACTTTTTGGAAATATTTTGTATTCACGTTACTGGTTTTTAACTCCATGCAGATTATAAAGTACTTGCATGTGGGTCAGTATTCCAACAGTCCAAACTAATGAAATCAGTTTTTCATTTCTGTATACAGAAAGACTTTTTAATTAGTTTTAATTACATTTTTTAAGGTCAGCAAAAAGAAAAAAAAAATATCAGTTTTTCTTTGGGTGATCCAGTCTACGTGAGTACTCATAGTTTATTAAAATTCCAACTTCGAATACGGTGATTCAATCTTAACCTCTTCCTTGCAGAGAATTTGTTTTTTAACTTGATTTTAGAGAATTCTGAACATATGCACTGCTGCTTTGGAAACTCTTTGTGTTATCCAGTACTTAATACCAAGAGTCTGTATCAGTTGTGTTTGAGTTGTACAGTTAATAATGTTAAATCAATAATAATAATACTGATAGTTTTAAAAGAAGCATCATGTTGTGTATTATACATTGCTCTAGCATCAACAAGATTCAAAAAAAAAAAAAATCTAGTTGATGTATTAGTGTGTACAGATACAAGAATTGAGACGTATTTATATGCGTATTTTTCCTGTATATTTTTTGTTAGTTGGATGATACATACACGTGACAGACTAGAAAATTTGAATTAGAAGAGAGAAGCAAATATTTTTATCACCAAACCTGAAGGCAGCAGGGATGTAGTGAGAAAATAATATAAATACAAAAATTAGAGAAATTTTATATGCCCCCTAATCTTGCTGAGACACACAGCAAGTCACAATGGATATTCATGGCAAGGGCTACCATATGATTACTTTCTCTATTATTTTTCAAATACATATAGCCCTGTATCATCATATCATGACACTCTTCACCATCCTCTTCTCCTCTAATGAATTCCATTCCAGGCCTCTTATCACATCAGTTACTGACAGTTTTCTGCAGTAATTTCCAGAAATACATCTAACAGCACTTCTTTTGCAATCCTTCCAACTCCTGTATTTGATATGCAAATGGTCTAACCAAAATTTTGTAACCCAATTCCCTTACTTCTTCAATAGAAGAGAAGGATTTTTGAACATTTTCCTACTACCTCTCCAATGTGTTCTGCCCAGTTGAGTTTATTATAAAATGTTATACCATTTATATATACATTTCCACCCTTCAACAAGCAATTTCCTTCCCCACCATATAATCATAATCAACCTTCTTTATCTGGGTACCCGACTCTTCTGTGCATTTATCTTCATCCCATGTTGACCTATCACCCTGCAACTGTTCACAGTCCTCTACTATTTTGATTCTATTATGTAGCATTATGTAATCTGCAAACAACCTAACTTCTGTATTTCAGTTTTAATTGAAAACTGAGTTGTGGGTTGCAACACTCATTTGCATAAATTGATCCCTTATTAATTCACACAAAAAATATTTAATGCACATAATTCAGAAAACAGACAAGTTTCCATGTGTAAATTTTTCAATTGTATCAGGATAAGAAATCATGTATAGTGTAAAATAAAAATGTGTGTGAGTATCATGATATGTAGAGTTATTTGATTAAAATAATAGGATAACTGTTGCTTTGTGGAAGTGGTTAAAGCAATGAGATTAGAGTGTGGTGATATTATGGTCAGTTTGGACATTACATCGTTGTTCACGCAGGTGCATTTAAGGGAAACAGTTTAACTTCTTTATGAACATTTTGACTGAAAACTTGGAGTTATTTAGACCACATCCTCATGTCCACGTACTTCATGTACCAGGGTAAATACTATGAGCAATGGATGGCATGGCCATTGGATCCCCATTATCTCCATCAGTAGCTAATTTCTATATGGAACATTTTTAACATGTAGCCCTTGACACAGCTCCTTTAAAGCCTAAATGTTTTTACAGATATGTCAACAACACATTCATCGTGTGGCCTCATGGGTTGTCGGCCCGAAATGAATTTGTGAACCTTCTTAATGGGATTCACTCCAATATCAAATTCATGATAAAAATCGAAAAGAATGAAACGCTTCCTTTTCTATATGTGTTAGTGCGACAGAAGTTGAACAGCAGATTAGTGTTTATAGAAAACATATGCACACTACTTTAATGCTCTAAGCTTCCACCATCCTTCTCAGAAGTGTGGAGTGCTGGATACTCTTGTCCATATGGCAAAACCAGTGTCCAACAATGAACATCTACAGGAAGAGCTGCGGCACTTAGAATGCGTCTTTCGTGCCAATGGTTATGGATCTAAGGAAATCCAACATGCAATCATTGGAAGGAAAAACAAAACCAAAACAGATGACAGAGATTGAGACAAACCATGTGCCTTCTTGCCTTTCTATGGACCAGTGACATCAAAAATAGCTAGGCTGCTCAACAAACAGGGCATCCACTCTATCTTTTGGTCTCCACCCAAGATTGGGAAACTATTATGAACCCCAAAGGATGGTCTCAATCTCTGGACACCTGGATTCTACAAATTCCTTGCGAATGTGGTACTTCTTAAATAGAACAAACTTTAAGGATGATTGATGAAAGACACAGAGAACATATCAGATATTTTAAACTTGGACAGAAAGAAAAATCTGATACAGTTGAACACGCAACTGATAGCAGTCAAGAGCCATGTTTTGACAAAACGACATGGTTTTTCCATGCAAATAACTTTGAGGAGAGTGTGGTGAAGGAGGCATTTGAAATTAGTCTTAGTAATAATGATATAAATCGGGATCAGGGACTCGGCTAAAGCCAAACATGGAAGCCAGTTATTAGATTATTGCAAGGCACACGGAACTGAACCATATTAGGGCATAATTGCAATCAAAACAAGACATGACCAAGTAGGCCCTGCCCTGCTAGACCGCCCATCCACGTGAACTCCTCTCCACACCTGGCTGGTAGCCTTATATAATAGACTACCATGTGGCAGGCTTCAGTACGTCAAGCAGGGCTTGACAATGGGAGCAGTGCTGACTCTCGAAATGTCACCAGTTGGCTTCACTTTGACACAGTTAGAATCCTGAGAGGTTTTTCTACAATAATATGGTTCTATAAATTTTATTCTTATAAATTGATTCAAGTGATTATTTTTGCAGTATTACACTTTCTATTTTTACTTACTATTGCCACTAATATTCTCAAGCTCTCATTGATTTTAAAATAATTAAAAGTTGTGCAAAAGATCTTGATAATAAAAATCTTACCAATAAAACAATATAACACCCATGCTCCAAACATCAACCTGTTTTGTGTATGTAGTGCCACGAGATGATGCCGACAGAACTTCGGGTGCTATATAGTAGGGAGTTCCAACTGTAGTGTCCATTGCACTTTGTATATATTCATTCTTAGACACCCCAAAGTCACTCACTTTGATAAGAGTCTCGGGTTTCTTCTCCATAAGTAAAATGTTTTCAGGCTGGAACCAAATACACATTAGTTTAAAGGACCAAAAAAAAAATCACTAAATGATAAAATGGTATTTTAACAACCTTGAGATCACGGTGACAAATCCCTTTACTGTGGAGGTACTCCACAGCAAGTGTCAGCTGATAAAAAATCAGTTTTGATTGCTTTTCAGTCAGTTTCTTATTTGGCTGCAGCCAGTGAGACAGGTCACCTCCTTCCATAAGTTCTAGTATTATATACAATCCCCTTGCTTGAACCACAATATCCACCATCGAAATAACACAAGGCTGCAATGTAATAGATAAAAACATAAGGAATGTGTTTTTCAAGAAAACTGATGTTAATGAAGGATCATCAGGTTACTAGTCACTTTCCACGAAACACTTCAAGCAAAGTATCTGATAGCCAGGTTAAGTCAGGTATTGTAAAGGAAGGAAGAAAAACTGGCCCATACTATCATGATTAGAAGCAGTGGAAACACTAGAAGTTTTCAGTGATTAAAACAACTTTGACATATACAAATAGCTACATCTGTTTAATTTTAAGCAGTTTCAATTATTTTGTAATATGATAATATATAATAATACGTTAGGTGAATTCTTATAAAGAACACCTAAAATAAGGTGTGAATAATTATTAACAGTTACGATTATAATTAAATACAGTAGAACTCTAATTATCCGAACTCCAAATATCCGAATCGCTGATTATCCAAATCGCTTAAGGCAGTCACATTAACACATGCGTGGAACAAATTGAAAGGCATATCCACTAAAGAAGAGAAGGAAAAGGAGAAAAAGGAAAAAGAAGCTCAAGAAAAGGAAAAGGAAGAGACAGGAGAAGATGGGGATGACGTGATACTTGAGAAATTCAGAAACATTCTTCTGAAAAATCGTGGATGTTCGGAAGTTAGTACTGAAGATTTAGGAGAGTGGGAGGCGTGTGATTCGTCAGACCTGGGATATCTAAATGAGGAAGAACTTATTGAAAGTGTGAGAGAAGAAAGTGTCAAGGTAGAAGAAGTTTGAGCAGACTCGGCATCATCAGCTAGTCAAGCATTTGCCGGCCTTGAAAATTACGTTGAAGTGGATGGAGCATCAGCCCAAGTGTGACCACATGCAACTTATGAGTGTCAAGTTGATGTGCGACTTGGCTACTCGAAAACGGATTAATACAATCAAACAGCTTACTTTGATCGAGATGTTCAGCAAACAATGACTTATTTACAGTACGGTACATACACGCTGTAATAATGAACAGCACTTGTAAGTGCACTTGCCTTTTAATTGAATTAATTAAAAACTCCTTTCCTTTAAAAATAGTTTTTTCTCCAATTTTCAACAAACATACAGTAATTAAGACAGACCCTTTTTTGGAAAAATCCAATTATCCGAATTTTCGATTATCCGAATGGGGTCTGGTCCCAATTGATTCGGATAATTGTAGTTCTACTGTACTTAACAAAAGTTATATAAAAAATGTACTGATAATGGAGAAATAAAGGAGTGAGCATGTATAAGGAAACAAATATATTTTACACAGAACTTTTTGAATGCTTAGATGGCTTACTGGTACCAGGAGCAGTGCTCTGTGAGCACTAATTCAGAACAGATAAATTAGGACTAGTAGGGAGAGGTAGTAAAAAATCACTTCTGCAAATTCTTTACAATAAGCCCAAAGGCAAAGAGGGTAACACAACTCACTTAAAATCAAATGAGTAACATTATTATCACTTTCTACTTATGCTGATGACATTTGTTTGGTGAACCAGAACCCCAACTTTTCTGATGCAGAAACAACTTTATCAGCTGATCTGGAAAAGTTAGATGACTACTTCAAGAAATGGTGCCTCCATCTAAATCCTCAGAAAACAGTTATTTCAACATTTCATTTACGCAACAGACAAGCACACTATAAACCAGAAGTTAAATTCAGAGACCAACTCTTGCCTTTTTGCGGCACACCAAAATATCTGGGTATAACACTGGACAGAACTCTAACTTTCAAACAGCATCTCTCAAACGTGGCTGCCAAAGTCAAAACGAGAAATAATATTCTCCATCAGCTTGGAGGTACTTCATGGGGAGCCAGTGCTCACATTCTAAGATCCACAGCGTTAGCTCTGTCATACTCTGTTGCTGAATATTGCTGCCCATCCTGGATCACCAGTGCCCATACAAAGAAGATAGATGTGCAACTCAATCAGGCAATGAGGATAATTACGGGATGTATTCACAGTATGAACACCATATGGCTTCCAGTGCTATGCAACATCTCACCCCCAGCACTAAGAAGATCAGAAGCTCTCTTAAAAATCTGGAAAAATATCATGAAAAACCCTCAGCTGCCTATACATCAAGACATGATTCAAACAAAACATCAACACTTGAAATCAAGAAAACCACCATGGCGCACAGCAATCAACCTTACAGAGTCCTCTTTCTACACCAATAAGCTGTGGACAACTCAACGGGAGCAGTCATCAGTAGCCAATAAAAATCTAGTTGAGGACCCCTCAATAAGGTTACAAGGTTTCGATCTCCCCAGGCAGCAGTGGAGAATCATCAATCGGATTCGAACAGGACAAGGCAGATGCGGCTACTTATTACACAAATTGGGCTGGGTAGATTCTACAAATTGTGACTGTGGAGCCACCTTACAGACAATCAATCACATCGTTTCTGACTGTCCTCTTCGGGCCTACAAGGGAACAATGGCAGAAATCCATGATGCGTCGATCAGTGCAGTTGACTGGATTAAAACATTAGATCTCGAGATATGAAATTGTACAAGCTTGTGATATGTACATTTCCCATTGTGTACCTCATAAATAATCATATGATAAATAAATAAATAAATCACTTTCTACACCAGCAGTGGAGACAAACAGTATTGTTTGGCTAACCTGATGTTGCCTTTACTTTTTAATGCATATAAGCTTACCCATTTACAAAGGGAAATATCTATTCTAGTTTCAGATTTCTGTATACACTTTGTGGTATTTTTTAATTACTTTAGTGCTTGGTTGCTCTCTCTCTCTCTCTCTCTCTCTCTCTCTCTCTCTCTCTCTCAACAAATCTTATTTCACCCACTTCCCCTGCAGCAAAAATATCCAACCAACCAGAAGATAACATCGAATTGTCTGATAAATAATGAGAGGAAAAATAAAATACATGAACAGTCATCAAAATAGAAGGGAGGACGGCAAATATGACAAAAACACAACATTTTGGCCTATGCCAAACATGCGAATGAATTTGCACAAATCACCTTTAAGTAACGGATATTTCTCAAGTTTGTCACAGAATTTTTCAGTTTCTAGTGGTTTCTTTTTGTTATCTACAGTTGTTGGTGCATGGACATTTATCTCGGTATATTTTTTGTTGGCACATTGTATTTGCATGGTCATGAAATGGTTGTTTATGGGACAGACTTCTCTTAATTGAACTGGTTATGGTTTTGTGTACCATAAAGGTCATACCCAGAAGTGGGGTGCCATTAGTGACTCGTTTTCCTGTTTTACTCTTAAAGATGAGGCAATTGCCGTAGTCTATTGTGTCTTCATCAGTGAATCATGTTTCTTGGAGCACTAGTATCTTGATTTTTTGTCGATCTATTTCTGATGCTAGAGTGTGTAGTTTCCCAAGCTGAAATAGGGTGTTGATGTCTATGGTACCAATGTAAATAGGGGTTTTGTATGGAAGTCTACCAGAGGACTCAGACTTTATCTGTGTTCGTGATCGCCCGGGTTCCCCAGAATCCGAATACCTGGTTGCCATCCGTCGACAGGTGGATTGATTACCACCTGGGGCAATTTTGTCATTACTCTCACGAATCATCATGGATTGTGATTAAGATATTTGTCCAGTGTTTGCACTGGGAAGTTAGAACCAGGGATTGTCAGTCAGAGGTGGCCTTAGGGGGTGGCGAGCAGGGCAATTGCCCAGGGCCTCACTCTTGTAGGGGCCTCGCACAACAATCCGACTAGAAGAAAGTTTATATTTAAAACTTTTTATTTTATTTATAGTTATTAATTATAGCAATAAAAATGTTGGTTAATTCATAGAGAAGTATATATTATTAGTATAATTAATTGATTAATCAGTAAATAAAACTTTTTGTAATTTCGCTATAAGACACGTTTGAAAAATTCATTACTATTTGAATTTGGCACCTTGAGCACCACTTGAACGCTCAGTTTTGTTACTTTCATCGTGTTTACGATTTACGCTCAGAGAATTCCCATGTTTCATTTCGTTAATCAACTCTTGTCACCTTATGCTTATTTTGCTAGCAGCTGTTAGTTCGAGCCACACTTGACCGATGCGGGTCCCCAGTGACGGATCCAGGATTTTGATATGGAGGGGGCTTGATTTTCGTTTGGGGGGGAGGGGACTTGACTCGGAGGAGGGAAGCCTTTAATTTCAGAACTCCACCTTTATATGAACAGTAGAGCTTAAAAAAAAAGATGCTTTTTTGGGGAGGAGGGCTTGAGCCCCTTAGCCCCTCCCCTGGATCCACCACTGCTGGTTCCCACCGTCACCGCACCGACACTTGGCCGAGTGATGGCTCGCCCCTCTCCTATCCACACTTGCCCGTAGCTCGTCCCTACAACGGACATTTCCTACTCAGTCTTCCTTAACGTTTTCATGTGGTTGTTTCATGGAAACAATTTTCAAAAATTTCCGTAAAAGTGAGTTGCGTGAAAGTAATAAAGTATGTTAAAATATTTTCTTTACATGACTCACGTTTTCAGCTAACTGGTATTCAAACGCAGTCTTCACAAACCATCATTAAAGATCTTTAGCACACTATACTGGATTGAAAGATTCTTGCATTTCTGAACGCAATTACAGTGAAATATCAAACGTCAAACACTTCACACATGTTTCTTCTGTTTGTGGTTACTTTCGATTCATTCAAAAAAATTTATTAATAAAGAATGAGATCATTGTATATTTCAATTTAATTACAGACAGTAAAGATGCTATATAAAATTCCATGTATTCTTAACGAACTTGTCACAGAGTTTCTTACTGGCTGCATAGTACACCTCTCTCACATGGAGGAAGTCCTCCATGCTCTCTCATAGCCACCTAACTTACTCTGATAATCCTTCCAGGAAAAAGGAGAACTTCAGTTCAACATGGAATTACAACCAGGGAGTGTTCTAACATTTTGCATTAACAAATCAGTGCTGTGCCAGAGGTAAAATTCAATTTTAAGGCCCGTAAATGTTGCAACAAAACAGGGATTTTAACTCGGGATCTTCTGTACCCCAATCACACACCGTAGTTATTTAAGACATTAGGTCAAATTTATAAGCAATGAAAAATATGTTTTGAAACATAATAAACTAAATGTACTCTTTTTCTATACAATGAACTTTGTTTCTGCTATACAAAAACACAGAATATACTGTGCTACACTTGTCACAGTATCTGATAGAAGTGAAATTTTACGAAATCTTTAGAGCTTAGAATGATGCAATCTACATTTTACAATCATCTGATGAACATGGAAGTGAAATTGAAGAAAAGGTAATCAATAACACGAAAACAACATTTGACCATAAAGGACCGAAAAATTTCCGAACTACCTCCATTGCTTCCCCACAACCACGAGCCTGGATCACACTGTCAAAAAGTAAACACTCAGTGTCGTTTGAACCAACTTCAGTCGAGTGAGTGCCCATAATAAGAGACTGCAAATGGACGAGTATTATAGCTGTGGCCAAATCTATTGGCGGGTGGCATCGAATACGCCGTTGCCAAACCGTACGCGTAACAGTTGTATTAACCTCTTTACTTGTAGTAATAGTTTGTAATGTGTTTTAAGTAATTTATAATCACTATTCTGCGATAAATATTGATGGATGTCATTTTGTTAAGAAAGTTATGTCATTGTAGATTCATTTAATATAATTGGAGGTTTCAAAAGACCTGTTATTATTATTCTATTACCTGCACAGAAAAAAAGACTTTCTCGACAGACTAAGGAAACTTATTGAAATACTTTTCTTTTTTTTGTGGCTAAATATCCATGTGTTAAATTTTATATTCAGTTTGTATATTTATAACTAAAATCAAAATTTTATTTTGTTATCCTCTGCACTGAAAAACTTGCATAATTAACGACAAAATTATTTGTTTATATATTACCACTTATCACTGTCGTAAAATTCGTGTACTGTCCTTCTGAAAATGTCTCTGTTAAAGTCGCTAAACTTTGTTAAAGTACTGTTTTGTTTCATATTTTTCTTTCGAGAAACAAACGTAGTTTTTTTTCCCTCACGACATGTGCACTGGACAGTTCTCAAACCGACATCACAAGCTGCAGCACAAATAGCCTGTCCATTCCCTAAATATTTTTTGCAATATGTTTGTTTTTTGCGGTAACAAATCACTACAGTTTTTGATTTCATTACTATCAAGTATGTCCATATTTTTCAAGTCTTTTCTCACCAGCGTACATGCAGATTACAAAATTTCACCATCATTGCCCACAAGAAGTTTGAAATATTTGTACACATTGTGAATGATAAATTTATTCTGCCAGCGAAACTCTGTTGTCTTCTTTAGCGGCAGTGGTTCTACTGTCGACGACGTGCATCTTGTTGGAGTCGTTAATCCCGAAACACCTGGAGTAGGAGAATAAGTATCTTCCCGACTATCCATTTTTAGTAGCACCATTCTCTTGCTAAATTATCCCAATTATAAAAAATACTACACTTTTTTTGTTCAGTAAAATTATTACAGTAAATTACTATAATTAATAAATAACTAAAATGAATTAATATCGCTCGTAAAAATCACACATCACTAAAAAATCAAAATACTATCTCTCGAGCATGCTCACCCTCACACTGACACATTTTCTAATTCCCATTCACAGGTTCACACATTTTTTGTGCATTGAAAGGGAGGTGGAAGGTTTGGGGTTTGGTTGCAAGCTGTTCTCACACATACTAGGCAACACAGGCCCCTCAGCGTTGCAATTTTCTAGTGATAGAAAGAGAGCGCATCGCGAGATTGTTCCCAAGTACGGCAACAGCGCGTTTTCACAGACCCACCCATACATTTCGCCACAGCTATACTCTAGTGTGGCCTGACCTGTTTGCCTAACAAAATCGTTTTTGGGTTATATATCTTTCAGTAGATAAATGAACAATAGATGATATTAAGTTTTAGTGAATCTTACGTTATTAACAGTACTTATAGTAAAAAGTGAGTTACTAAAAAAAAACTGTGTAAATCTACTTGTAAATTGGGGCAAAGCAAGATTTATGAAATGAGTTCGCGTGATCGTGATGCCGCTATAGAAAATTTGAGTCGAGTAGTTTAAAAAGGAAACGAACTATCAAAAGAAAGCTTGTGCTTTAATTAAAGACTTTAGTCTTACGGAAAGCTGCAAACATTATTTTTATATCCCCGCCTATGCGTCTCAAGGCATTTATATACCTTAGATTATCATCATTAATAATTTGTCGTCTTTATGTTTTGTTAACTTTTATGCCTTCTAATATAATATTTCAAAATTATTCATTTATAACTTCTACATTTCTCGTCAATCATAAGAAATACCTACTTTTGGTTCACATACTTTCTACAAAGTACAAGGGCCTCACGAAAATCTACCGCCTGGAGCCTCGCAATGGGTAAGGTCGCCGCTGTTGTCAGTTCTTGGAGCAGAGTTGGCAGCCACACCCACTGGGTGAGCAGATGCTAACGAAGCCACCGGCGGAATCCACTACAGACACGTCTTGGGTTTTGGTTCTCCCCACATCAAGGATAGTTCTTCCACCATCTTCTTCTTTACATTAATAATTTAAATCATTTATTTGTGGTTAAAAAAATGAATCAGAAAATAATAAGACAGTTTTAGATGGAAATAGACTTTGCTTATACAAAATGTAGAACTTGTGATGAAAATATACTTGTTTTGATTTTGAGTTAATTTTTGATAAAATATTAAAATTTAAATAATTATAAATTTATTTTTCCACATTTGCTTCTGTAATGAGCTAAGATGACCTCCATTACAACCCTAATTTGAACCGATGCTGTAATTTAGAAGTAATCTGCTGGTAATTCAAAGTTTTCTTAGGGCTAGCTTTCCTCTATATATATTTTGAAAGCACCGCCTGGTGGTGGTACTATCTGAGATTTATTTGATAGGTGCTTTAATACATCCTGTTGTATCTTTTGAAGTCTTCCTTGCAAGAATTGGTTCCTTTTTGTACCTTTTTTGATACTGATGTTTGTGACCTTCATTTTTTTTACAAATGGCATCATATTCTTCCTTTTTGGCCAAGAACAATATTTTTCTCGCATTCATCCCAAGTTCAAGTGGTTTTGCACCATTCATCTCATGATTAGGGTTTTTTTTTTTGGGGGGGGGCTTATTTCCAAAGTTGCTTTAACTAATTTTGTTTTAATCCCATCCCAGCTTTCTAATTCTGTGTTTATTTTTCACTAGAATTTTTACCTTCTTGTTCTGAGAACTTCTGTGTATTTTTTACACTCTTCTTAGATTTGAATTTAATTTCTATTATGGCTAGATAGTGATTCATTTCTATATTCGTCCCATTTCATTTTTATAGGGTGTCACAGATCTATACACTTGTCTAAACCATTTAGAAGGGGGGCCTATTATATATAATTTATACAGTAAATAATTTTTATAAACTTTTTTTTAATAATAAAGCACTTTTCAACCCTGAATCTAAACATTTTCACAAAGAACATACGATCTAAAAAAGTTAGTCTCTCAAACTAAATATTTTTGGCTATATTCATTTACACTAAAAAGCATGAAATTATGATCAATTTTAGGTGTAATTCATATAGGCTTAAAATTTTATTTAAAGATTTCAAGCGGTACTTTGCTATGTGCGCAAGACCGAATAAAAGGAAAAGTACACAATTTAAGATTATTATTTAATAGAAAGAGCTATCCCAAATTTTAATATCACAGTTTGTTGTCAGAAGAGGTGGATGCATTCTGAATAAAAATAGAGCCTCTAAATATGATTTTTAGTAAAATAATGAATTTTGAAAATAAAACAATTAGGAAGATAAAAGTAGGCCTATTTGAGAGAGAAAAATTCATTTAATAATAGTAATATAACAGTCTGACAGTAATTTGAGATTTTAAGGGAGAAAAACCAAATCTTACTATTAGAACTTGATGATATCACCACATGTGACTTTCAAATAAAAATTAATAACCCTTAAACAAGAATGATTATGAGAACATCTGTCATGACTTATAAGATCCTAAATAAATTGAACTATAACATAATAAAATTTCTGGATAATGTGAGTAAAAATAGCATACCATGAGGAATTGAGATTTTTGTAATTCATAAAATAATAGTATTTCCTCGCGGTAATATACCGAAACTCGAGAACAATCCAGCTCAAGGTTATCCAAGACAATAAATAGGGAGCCGAGTTTCCTTGTGGTAGACAGTATAAAGCCAACAGTCTAAGATTGTGTGTTGTGCTGCGTGTGTAAATTCCAAAATGTAACTACTAAAAGTTTAATTTTCTCAACCCAGAATCAGTTCACAGAAACTAATTTTTGCTACAGAAAGGAAAACTTTATTGTAAATTCAATGGTAGGAACTATTACAGGTGATTTAACAGCTTAGTGGCCATTTCAAAAAGGACTCTAGCATCTTTAAAAAAGGTATCAGTAATACAGGCATCACAATCAACTTAAAGTGCAAATGTTGCAGTGCCCCAAACAACATTTTTCCATTACAAGATGACCACATAATCTTTCTAAAATTACCCTAGTTAAGGTTTGGCGACTTCCCTGCCTTTGTTTTCTAGAGTTTCTTAAATGTTATTAACAATTTCAAATGGAAACTTCTACACGTTTTTATAAATTTTCACCATTCTTTTGTAGACTGGATTTTCTTATATTGTTTTCCTATATTTAATGTCTTTACTATCTTGTGATTTAAAATCTCCCAGTACTATTTAACATTCTTCTCTAAATCTGTGACAGTTCAATGTGCAATATTTTCCAGAACTTTTCCACTTCTTCTGGGTTCTTCCATTGTCTTCATTTAACAGGCCATAACAATTTTCGATAGTGTGCAACATATTTGTACACTGGATAATTGTGACAATGAAACTGCCATTATTTATATTTGAACTTCGGCATAGTAGTATTTATTTGGAAAGTAAACCATTTTTAATTGAGTTTACTATATTTTTATAAGTGCCAGGAAGCATTTTATAAGGCATGGGATTCCTTTTCTAATTGGATCTAACAGTTTTTTACCTATGAGCTGTCTGCAAATCTTGTTTCTTTGCTTAGTATATGAACATCCCATGAAGATACTATCTACGATGGGGAATTCTCTTTTCAATTTACTATACATTTCTTATTTTACTTATTTATTCTAATAATAGTTCAAAATATAGATTTTTTTCAAATTTATTTTAAATCGATTGATCATCACAGATATTATTCTGTCCCACAATTAACATAAGTCAACTTTCGCCTTCACTGGTTCAATCCCCACACTTTTCTCCTTCTCCCTTTTATTGGTTCATTCATACAGTAGGTCCCAATGTGTACACATCTTTCCCCTGCCGTATGTCTTGCCTCTTGTGTGATTAAGGTTACAAACGTAAATATTGTGAAGTGTGTTTTTTTCTTCTTCTTCTTCTTCTTCTGTGTAGGTTTTCTTGTGTTCTACCTAAAGTTTTTATATATATATATATATTTATATACTCTCTCATTAATTATGTTGGCAATGTTCCCCCACTTCCAACAATAATATACCTCCAGCATTATTGATTTAGTATTTTCTCCCCCCTCCCTCCACCATCATCATCTCTATCACCCATGTCATGCCATCTCGGCCCTCTATTCACCAGACAGACATCTGCGTGTGAACACCTGATTCCACGAAAATGTCTCACTTATTTGCAAAAATAAGACTGACCGCTCAGGTATTGTGAAGTGCATTTGTGTATGTGAGTGTGTTTTCCTTGAATTTGTTTGGTCCTCCTGCCAACATCTGTGATGATGAATTATTTTTCCCTATCTTGTCTCATTTTCAGTGTTTAATGTTTCACTGTCGCCAATATCCAATTTATATCACTTTAGTTTTTCTTATAGGTTCTGATACTGTCTGCATCACAGGTGAAGAGCCAATGAATCCACTTTTAATTATTCTACAGTAAATTGATTTGAATACAGGACTGGCAATATATACTTCCCATTTACTCAAAATTTTTAAGCAAAAAAAGTCTTGAATGTTAAACAAGTATTTGCAATAAAAATTCTACAGTATATGTCCATTAATAGCAACCAGAATACATCATAATCTTATTATTCTTTTTATTAAATGGACTTACGACTTTATTTGTTGGCTCTTAGAG
The DNA here is from genome assembly GCA_031002005.1 of Vandiemenella viatica. Taxonomy (NCBI): domain Eukaryota; kingdom Metazoa; phylum Arthropoda; class Insecta; order Orthoptera; family Morabidae; genus Vandiemenella; species Vandiemenella viatica. Next base: position 159,709,748 of record JARYHS010011408.1, on the reverse strand, counting down.
AGCATTTACTAATATTGTTCATATCAGAATTCATGCTGATGTTATCCAATGCAAGTGTGTTTTACATAGAAAAGGACTAAGTAATTATTTGTTTAAAATTATTGTTTTTAATCTCCTGCAAATCTATGTTGTATTACATGTGATTTTGTTACTAGGTATTTTTTCCTTTCTTCTTATTCTTCTTCTTTTTTCCTTTTTTTTTTATTGTTACGGCTTTACAGCTCATCGACATTGAGATCAAAATAAGAGGAAGAGGACTGGACACAAAGAATGGGAAGGAATTTGGCCATGGACTTTAATTGGAAACATCACACTATCTGCCTAGACTGATTCTGGGATACTGTGGAAAACTGTAATCTTGTTACTAGCACAATATGAGCTATAAAACTAAATATAGCGATCTGTTAAATTATTTGTTTCAATACTCATCACAAAGTTGTTAAGATATTAAGTAATTACTCTCATAGTAACTATGAATTAAGAGAATTATGAGTGAAGAATACATAGATGTTTCAATAAATGTGGAGGATTCTGTGTAAAGGCTCCTCTGTAATAAAGGGCCTCGTCAGTTGGGTGATTGAGATAATATTAAATATTGAATGGGCTGGTTCTTACAACTGGCAACAGAAAAATTAATTTAGGCTCAAAATCAATAAGAGTGTGCACAGAGGTTTTTTTTTTTTTTTTTTTTAATAAGAATTAGTTGGAAAAACTTCTTATTATTTTTGTAAAATATTTAGTTTTCAATACAACTTACATGATTTAGGCTTCTGAGAATTTTTGCTTCCCATTTAGCATACTTCTCACCATCTTTCTCGAAGTTTACAATTTTCATTGCATATCCCTCATAAGTTTTCTAAAAAATGATAAAACAATGATCATTATCTATTTTAGAACAAATGAGATAAAAATATATTAAATATTAGCTAGTAAAACTACTCTAGATTATATTTTTAAACATAAAAATTAAAGAATGCCCTTTATAAAATTAGGATAAGATAAAATACAGTCATATGTTTAGTGTGTCTGCTCTCCTTTTTATATAGTAACATCATGCATCCTGTTTGTATTCCACCAAGTAATTACCATTATATTATTTATTTAGAATTTGTATATCTATAGACTACTTGGAACCTAAAACTATAGTACTTTTTTTCCTCTTTCCAAATTATATAGAAATATTATTAGGATTCCCTCTGTTTATCTGATATCATTCTCTTGGGATGAAGTACTGTTTGGTGTCAATTAGTCTTTCAAAGTTTACTTTGTTTTTATCATGACTATTTCCTCATTTCTTTTAGTCATCCTATAGTATTATTAAATTTTGAAGTGAAATGTAATATTTTCTTGATCAGTTTACTGCTGTCTATTCTGTATAAGTTTCGATAAGATTTAATATTATTTTTCTCATTGTGCCTGTAATTTTTTCTATGTTCTTGTATAAATCTTCAATTTTATCTTTCTCCAAAAGTTACCTTTGGTCTTTCAAGGACCTAAAATTCTCCTAAGTAATTTTCTTTCTTTCTTATACAGGTCTTCCTAATCCCTTCTTTTATTAAATACGAGACATTTTGATCAGTATAATGCCTACATATTAATTACCATTGTATGTTTTTCCTGGTATGATAGTGATTTTTTGCTTTATCAATTTTGTGCAATCTTTCTTCGCCTGTTGTATCATCAATACCAAATGACTGTTTCAGCTCTCCCAAGTAATTAAATTTATCAAACTGTCCAAACCATCCTAGCTGTATTTCAATGTTTCTCCCCCCCCCCTTTTGTTTCTATGAGCAATGTATTTAGTTTTATTGTACAAGCTTTTTGGCTGGAGTGTCATTATTTTAGCATCTGTTTCATTTTTGTAAATCATTGTATCATTGCAGGAGAAAGTAAAACTTTTATCTCATATCTTCCACTTCATTGCCCCTGATAGATTCCTTCAATGCTTTTCTCTCATATCGTTTTATCGCACTCTCACCTACTACCACACTGAAACGAATCAATGAGAGTGTCGTCTAGTCAGACATCTTTATTAATTTTGAAAGATGCAGAAATTTTACCAAGGTACATAACTTTTGAAGTCCTGTTGTAGAACTTTTGTTTTAACTTGAGGGTTAAGCAAAACCAGTACTCCAATTTTAATAATGTTATTTGACTGTTTGCCTCTGGTACCTACAAAAATTTTGATAACATAGACGCCAATATGCTTGAAATACCCCTCAAACATGAAAGGGAAAAGTAAAAATGAACACATAGAACGCAGTTCTCAAGTTTCACAACAGTTATAATTTTCTAAAAGTTCTCTTACAAAAGTTCAGTACCAGATTATATAGATAACTCAATCAGACTACATTTCCTTAGATGATCCCAGGTCAGGCACACTTATGAGAGAAAATAAACTCATCAGTCCCCTTTACTCCAATGAGAGTATGTAGAATTTTTTGGCACTTTCATGTATCCTTAATCATATATTATAACTTTAAACAAGCAATTCTTATATATATATATATATTTCAGATCTCGGAAATGGCTATGACGATTTGGATGAAATTTGATATGTAGGTAACGTTTTGACTTTTAAGATTACTTAAATAATTGTCTTCCCTACAAAAAAGCCAGTTTGCAAAATATGAACAATTTTTTCACTCGATATCTCGAAAACAGCACTAGCGCCATCTTGTAGACAATTCAGGTACCAGAAAGTCTATAAATAGTTTATTTGATTTCAAAGAATATTTAAACGCAGAGTTATTGTATGCTGGCTGACCCATGGAAATTTAGCACATTGTAAAACATTTAAAAAGGAAGATAATTAAAAATTTATCATTGGTTTTGTCAGAGATTATACTTTACAGAAACTTCTTTGAAAATAATATTACCGGTACCAGTTATAAAGTAAGCATCATTTACTTTAGACCGTAAAAAGTGGTTGTTAGTTTGTCATTAAATACTACCGCGTGAATTATGAGCATAGTTTTATCGGAGTGAATGAATTTAGCACTGCTGATGTTCTATCAATACCATGACATCACAATCTGATGATGAATTCTTATAAAACTCGACAAAACATACCAAAAATAAAGAATAAATGTTCTTGATATCTCGCTTGGTTTTCGAGATATAGCATGTCAAAAATCAGTTATAGGTGTAGTTTCTTGTGCTTTTTGCGATGTTTCTTCTGGTCCAGGCAGTATTTCAACCTAATAACAACCACTAGGAACAAAATAAAACATTGAAAGTACATTTGAACCATATAAACATCGTAGTTTTTTTGTTTTTTTTTTTTCTGGTCCACGCTGGATGTAATCCTAACCTCATCACTTGATATATCAGAAAAATAAATTCTTTATTTGTCTCAACGAGTTTCATATGAATTCATCATCAAATTTGGCTGTGGCGAAATTTATCTTCTGGTCCAGGTCGCATTGCAACCAATTACGTCAATTTTGAGAAACGATATCTCGAGACCTAAGCGACATATATATATATATAATATTTTTTACTTTCAATTTTTCTCATCAAGGGTTTTCATAGAATCCCCTGAATTACCACAAATCCCGCACCATTAATTAATTAATTAAGATTTCTATTTAACATAATAATAGCATTTTTCTTTGAAAGCAATTTATGAGGCATTCTTGCAAATGGATCTAGCGATTTGAATGAAATTTCATGTGTAGATAATGTTTTGCTTTTCAAGTTTTTAACACGATTTTTTTTTTTTTTTTAAACGGCTCTAACCTTATTACGTAGAAGATTCAGGTATCAGTAAGCCCACTGATGTTAGTTAAGCTTCTATTTGGTTAACTGTGCACCTCAAAATGCCTAGGAAGCCTTCAAGCCTTTTACTTTAATCAAACTTTACTCGAAATATTGGATATTGAACAGAAATCGAAAGATACCGAGCAAAGATCGGTCACCCAGGTACTTATTTTAATGTTTAGAACTCTGTTAGTCTTGTTGCAATGATAGTGGAGCAACAATAAACAATGTTGATGCTTATAAATGGTACAAAATGTACATTCTGCTCAGCCTAAACGATTAAAAATACAAAAGGAACCTTTCCAAATAAGTATCACTTCACAGCATTAACAAGCAAGATGCCTCCACAAGTGGCGTTATATTTTGTAACATCCGGAATCCCCCGGTAACAGAAGGCAAGCTGCCTCTGGCCAAACCTTACACCACAATGACAGCATCTACAGCTTCTACAACAGCTACAAAAATTTGGTCCTTCTCAGAACCAAAGTTTCTAACAATATCGATAAATATCGAAGGCTTCTCCTAAAAAAATAAGTTTTACTATCCGACTTATGCCAAAACTTGACTGTGATATCTTATGCATCCAAGAGACACACTGTGGTAACTACATAAGACCCAAGGTTGAAGGCATGACTCTTAATAGAGAGACCACACCTTAAACATGGGAGAGCTATATTTGCCAAACCTAATATAGTCTTCACGGGTGTACCGCCGGATAGTGTTGTGGAAACACAATATTTCGACGGCTGGCTCTGCCGTCTTCTTCAGGTGATGAGACATGTGTAATGGTCGGCTGACCCACAGGTACTGAGATGGTTCGGGTGCCGCTCTTCCTTATATACAAGTCCGCGTGGCTTCGGCGATGGCTTACTATGAGCCAGGCCCGCAACCAACTGGCGGTTGGCTGCCCATGGGCGTGGCTAAGGTTCTTGTTCCAGCCCGAGCTAATATGAAGCCCTCTACGGCGGCAGCTGGACGGAAGTACAACGTTCTCTGCGGATATTTGCCAAGGCAGGTTTCCATGCCTCACTGAGACATAGACCACTGTCTCTGTTAAATGTGTCGGCCAGTCGAATTTCGATGGCTTCTTTGATGACAGATTCCCAAAAATGTGATGTTCTAGCCAAAATCCTAACGTTATTGAACTCTACTTTGTGGCCATGGTCGTACACGTGCTCGGCGATCGCTGATTTGCCATGGCCACAAAGTAGAGTTCAATAACGTTAGGATTTTGGCTAGAACATCACATTTTTGGGAATCTGTCATCAAAGAAGCCATCGAAATTCGACTGGCCGACACATTTAACAGAGACAGTGGTCTATGTCTCAGTGAGGCATGGAAACCTGCCTTGGCAAATATCCGCAGAGAACGTTGTACTTCCGTCCAGCTGCCGCTGTAGAGGGCTTCATATTAGCTCGGGCTGGAACAAGAACCTTAGCCACGCCCATGGGCAGCCAACCGCCAGTTGGTTGCGGGCCTGGCTCATAGTAAGCCATCGCCGAAGCCACGCGGACTTGTATATAAGGAAGAGCGGCACCCGAACCATCTCAGTACCTGTGGGTCAGCCGACCATTACACATGTCTCATCACCTGAAGAAGACGGCAGAGCCAGCCGTCGAAATATTGTGTTTCCACAACACTATCCGGCGGTACACCCGTGAAGACTACATTGCAGTCATACGCCGGGAAAGTCTTCGTTCTTACATCAAACCTAATATAGTTATTAAATCTGCCTACTTGACGGATTCCAATGACATAGAAATGGAAACAGACAAATGTACCATCACATCAGTGTATAAACCACCAAAAGCTGACTTTCAGTTCCACCATCCAAAAAATTTTCACTATCAATCAAACAGGATTGTCATCAGAGACTTCAACAGTCATGTCGATTGGGGCTATGTACAGAGTAATACTAATGCCTTGGCAGTAAAACTGTAGGCAGAGACCAACAACTTGACTCTTATCTATGACCCAAAACAATCTGAATCTTTCCTCAGCAGCCATTGGAAAAGAGGTTATAATCCTGACCTCTTGTTCGTCAGTAACATCATCAGTCAAATGTGAAAGAAGAAAGTCCTATCTTCGATACCCTCCATTCAACACAAGCCAATTACAAGCAATGGACAGCAGGTTATAACACTGAAAACTGTACCTTTCAAGAGACAGTTCAGTTCTAAAAGGGCACTGGGGAGATTTTTTTAGAGAAACCATTGATAAGGAAATATCACAATCAGCTCCATATCCACATAACCATGAACAGTTTGTTAAAATCATACAAAAAGCTTCACGACAGTGTATCCCATGAGGCTGCAGAACAAACTATATCCCTGGACTGCTGTCCAGTGAAGCCAATTTGTGCACTCAGCATTGTCATCTCTTTGAGGAAGATCCATTCTCTGAAGCAACCAAAAAAATGTGGGGAATTACAAACAACTGAAACATCCAGAAGAAAAATGTGGACTGACCTAACCAGTAACACTGATATCATGCACAATAGCAAAAAAGTGTGTACAACTCTTAAAAAAGTCACACATGACCCTCATCAAACTACCAGTTATACAACATCACTCCTGATAATATTGCCCACAAGCTACTTCCTAATAATAAACCTGCCAGCAGAAGCAAGAACTAAACCACAGGAACCAAGATCATCCATGACACCAGTAGTGAAATCTCGACCATCAGTGCCCCCTTCTCTTCCGAAGAAATAACAACCTGTATTAAAGCCCTCCGAAACTGAAAAGCTATAGGTGTTGACCGCATACACGTTGGGCAGATCAAGCAGTTTGGGAAGAGAGGAGTAAAATGGTTTCTTGAGATGTTCAATGGCAGTTTATACAGTTGTAAGATCTGGAGGAAAGCTCAAGTTGTAGCACTACTAAAACCCGATTAACTCCCAGACAGTGCCAATAGCTACCGCCTGATATCACTCCTCAGCCACATCTATAAACTTTTTGAGAGGATGCTTCTAAAACATCTCTTGCCTATTATTGAAGACAAACTGATACCTCAACAAGCCGGATTCAGAACAGCCCACTCTTGCTCAAATCAAGTCGTCTAAAGTAAGACAATATATTTAAGATTGCTTCATAAAGGGTTTAGTTACTGGAGTAGTCTTCACTGACTTGACAGCAGCCAATGACACAATTAGCATTAAAAAAAACTCCTTCCTAAAGTATACAACATGATGCAGTATTTTGGTTTCACAAAATAGTCTACAATCTTCTTAACAATAGGCAATTCTTCGTCAGCTTTCAGAATTCAAAAAGCCATCCACACAAACTGAACAGTACACTTCTTCAAGGCAGTATTCATGCCCCAGCCATACCAATGATCAACCCATGGACAGCCATTGCAAGTCCTTTATCTCTGCCACCAAGTGTGGTGGGTGAGCGGTTAACGTTCTGACCTCACATTTGGGAGGACGCCAGTTCGAATACCCATCCGGGCATCCAGATTTGGGTTTTCTATGGGTTCCCCAAATCACTCCAGGCGAACGCCGGAATGCTTCCTTTAAATGCCCATAGCCAAATTCCTTCCCGTTCCTTGTCCCCAGTCCCATCCCGCCTCTAATGACCTCGACGTCGATGAGGCGTAAAGCCACAAGTAAAATACAAATTATCTACACTGATGATCTTGCCACAGCTGCTCAACAAGTGACATTTGAAGTTATCGAGGGTAGACTTACAACAGCTCTTGACTCCCTTGGAACTTACTACAAGCAGAATGACCTCAAAAAACACTGAAGTCTGTGCTTTTCACTTGTGCAATAAATGCTGCTGCACAGTGTAACCCAAAATACCTCGGCATAACTCTTGACAGAGGTCTCACTTTTAAAAGTCATGTTGCAATGTCGAGATGTAAGTATCATCATGCAACAATATCTTAAGCAAGCTGACCAGATATGGCTGGGGAGCTAACCCAAGCATCATCCTCACCTCTGTTTTAGCATTATGCTACTCCGCAGGAGAGTATGCATGTCCTGTTTGGCAAAAATCAAGTCATGATAAGACAGAAGATGTTGTATTCCACAAAACATGCCAGCTCATCACAGGTTGCTTTAGACCATAGCCTTTGGGGAAAGTGGAGATTTTAGCTGGCATCACCCCTGAAGACATATGCCACTATCATGGCAAGGCTTAGAGTGAATGAAGATGCCAGATGGCTATACACTAGCACAATCGAGACTTAAGTTCCAATCAAGCTTCCTGCAGACTTCAAAGCCACTAAATAAAGCAGCAAGCACCACTACCAATAATAATCCTACTTACTTTTAAATATCAACTGACCTAATTTACATAATATTACCAAATACACATTTTTTTTTTACATTTTTCCAAAATCAAACTTGTACCAAAAGTTATGTTCGGTATGTTCCACATGGAATAATTAATAGTATCAGATAATCAGGAGATATTTATATTATAAAAGATCTCAAATTCTGTAATTTTTTAATGGTGCCATTATCCTCTTTCCAACAGAACCCAGTTCTTGTCCATCTTCCATATCTTATTTATGGCGACAAATCACTAATTTAAAATTGTATTAAACCCCCTTATGATTTCTAAATTACTAATATAACTATCACTCTTCCATTCCAAACTCTCAAATCACTAATATCAAGTTTTCATTTTTACACAACAAACTATGTCTCAATTTTTTAGCTAATAATTTCCAAATTTTGTTTTTTATTAATACGGTAAAAGCCATTATACTGTTACAATTTAAAAAAATTGAAAACTCAATAAAAAATGATAGAAAATTTAAACTACACTAAATTACAACATCCATACTACATTTACACTAGAAAATCTCAAAATTATTATGTAACTTGAATGCAGAACTAGTCCCTAAACTTATTGTTTCCTGTGGTTACGAAAGCTTCCGCGGTCACTGTATGTATTATCTTGGTTCTCCGGGTGGAGCCGCGTCGATATATTTAAACCTAACGTTTCTGCCACCGCCTACACTGGGCACGGTGACATCACCGCGGACAAATAGCACCTGCGCGTGCTTGCTTCCTGCTACTATATAAGGTATAGTGGCATCTGACAGAGCAGTCCACTGAAGAAGGCCACAGCACGATGGCAGAAACGTTAGGTTTAAATATATCGACACGGCTCCACCCGGAGAACCAAGATAATACTTCTTGTTTCCTATTTGATGGGTTTTGGAGCTATGAACACTATTACAAGATTAATTATCACAAATACAAAAATATGAGATAGAAATCTCAACTGATTAACGAGTTACAACCTAATATGAAAAATCTTCAGAAGTATCAGTATTTGTCACAAAATGACAAGTGTTTATTTTGTTTACCAATCCAAGGTCAGTGACTGACTCATTTCATAGGGTTATAACCAATTATTTCACTTAATTGAAATGTCACATCTCAAAAATGCACAAAATCTCCCAAATCTTAAATTCGGTCTCAATGTCACAATAATTATGGTGCAAAAATGTTTGAGCTTTTATTATTATTATTGCATTATTATTACTCCGCGATTCACTAAAAGTGTCTGGCAGAGGGTGCATTGCACCTATCCGAAAGTGTAATAGTTTGGAAGGGATATACAGAATATGCCAGGAGGTGCCCATGAGCTATTTTGAGGAACCATCCCGGCATTTGCCTGGAGCAGTCTTTTCACACCTTCCAACTCCTGTATTTAATAACCAAAATGTGGGTACAAACTACACCACCATATTCAAACAATGGTCTGACCAAAATTTTGTAAACCCACTCCCTAATTTCTCTGTTACATCCTCTCATCACCCTCTCCAGTAAATGAAAGATTTTGTAACCTTTTCCTACCACCTGCCAAATTTGCTCTGCCCAATTGAGTTTGTTATCAAACATTATGCCAAGATATTTACACTTCAACCTTTCAACAAGCAATTCTGGCTTTTAAGAATTCCCCTACCCTACAAGTAACTTTTTCATCCAATCCAATAGATTTCAGTTTATTTAAAACCATTTTATGGCTCACTCTAGATCTAGTGCCACACTATGAACCTTGGCCTCCCTTGTCCAATTCATCTGAAATATCTTAAATATAGTGCACCATCTGAGATTCACATGCATATCCTTTCCTAAAGCCATGTTGTTGATCTGAAAACCAGTTTCTTTCCTCAGAGACATTTCTGATATAGTTGCATATCAATCTCACCATCATTTTGCCTATCACTGATATAAAACTAATTGGCCTGTAATTTTCAACCCTATTTGTACCCCCTCCTTTATGAACGTTTATGAACTATCACTCTTTTCCAATCCTCTGGTAAGCAGCAAGACTCCAAAGTCATTTCAAATAAAATTTCAAGGTAAGGTACAATATCATATCCCACAATCTTTAATTACTGTGCTACCATGTTGGCAAAATGTAGGTTCACTTATTCAGACAGTTTTAGTGCTATGCAGTTTTAAAGCAGCATTTAACGCCATGTGATGCATCGGGATAATCTAAGTGTCGGTCGTTGACAAACAAGGCGAACTTTAGAAGCGTGTCACAAACTTTGAAATAATTTTATATATCAACTAGTTGAACTTTGAATAATGGGGTTTGGTCGGGCTCAAATCGGTTAATCGAACTTCCAAATATATCTTCTGAAAATTTGTCTGATGCCATTTCAATTTGTAACATTGCAAAATGTTCAAGAATATAATGTGTGCATACCAGCAATAGACTTGTGAACATTATTTCTGACTACCTTTCTTAGTTTGGGATTTTTTAAACTATGTGGCGACCAAGTTATATTTGCAAAGCTAAAACTGAAGATATTCATGGTTATCCATGGCCATAGCTGAGACTGAAGGTTTATGCATAACCCCAGCATAAGCTCATTGTATTACAATATCCGACAATATGTAGTAGTAGTATCTACACCACTCCCTTTATGTTTTTTTAGCTTTCTGAGTTCCTTCATAATTTCCTGAGAATTTATTCAGATTTTGTGGTTTTCTCATTTATACTTTTACGGAGACTATTCTGTGATTCATTCCTTCCCATCCCTAGTTGTATCGCTAAACCAGTCACTCAATATCTCTGCAATTTTAAAATCCTCTGTGACTTCAACTCCATTCTTATCTACAATAGTCTGAATACCTTCCCTTCCCCTCAGTTTTCTAATATAGGCATAGAAGTTTCTAGATACACCATTCATTGGTCTCCTGCACCAATAATATTCTTCATAAATCCATCCTTTGCTTCTCTCTTTGCTCTTATTAATTGCTTGTTTAGTTGTTTTAAGTATTCCCTACTGCCATCCAGGTATGACATATTACCAGAGTCAGGGGAGGTAGACCATTGTAAGGACATAGACTGATACCGGGGCTGAAGTATCGCCTTAGTACCTTAACTTACACTCTTGTAGACTCAACAGTTCTCAGTAATACTTGCTTAAATTTGATTTGATTTAATTTGACCATGTAGCCAGGATGACTCAACTGAATGCCTAGGTCGCCACTAGATTTGTTACCCACAAATTTAGAAAAGGGTTCGAGCAAACTACTAAAGCACACAAGTTTACTGTTAAAAAATCCAAAATTTTATTTTCTTCAAAGTCACAAGTTCAAAATTGCATTTACAGTTGAGCAGGCATATCGAACTCTCTTTTCCAAAGTCTGCAAGTTGTGGAGAGAAATTTTTGAACCGACCAAACCCCTTTAGTAAATTTACAAGTTCTTAACAGTCATTGAAGTTATGATTTTAACACGACACGAAAGTTTCCACATGTTCGAACTAGCTACCAGCACGACGTAAGACCGACCGAAACAGACCGCAGACAGCAACAGACGGACAGGAACAGACGGACCATAATGGCTACGGGGTCTTTTTTTATAGACACGGCTAGAACCAGTGACGTCAGCAACTGTATCACATCTTTTTGCTTCCGCGTAGCTCAAAGTATGTGTAATTTATTTGACGATCCAGATTATCAAAAATGTTCAAACTTTGACAGTATCTGGACTTATCTACTAGAAGTCCAACGGCAGTCTCTTGAGAAATTTAGAGTAATTAATTTTAAAGTTTTAGCTGTTTAAGACTCCGCGTAGTGATACATTCAAATTCGGGTAAAATCCCTAAGTGTTCTAGAACTTTTTACGCGCGTGCACAACAATCCGCGACAATCTATTTTACAAAAACTTAATTTCCGGACAAATGCTTAAACCTTTTATGAAAACCCATATATGTATGAAATCGTCTTAATTAGGGCTATCTGCTGATGTAATATTTAAATTGATATTTCTTTTAATAAAAAAGCTTATTATTTTCTCTTAATTAAAATCGCTAATTAGACTTTGCTGAATTACTTAATTTTACTGCCAAAATATCGGGAATAGTGCTGACTACAGCTGGTGATAAAAGTTCAGTTGTAACTTTACTCGATTTAAAGATATTGCAAATCTTAGAATTTCACGATTCTGATCGCGCATTTCAAAACATGAACAAACCTAAATATCTCCTAAACCAAACATTTCCCGATATGATAATTACACTTTAAAATGATTATTATAACGAATTACAACTGTGAGCAAGATTACAGGGAAATTACTTAAAGTTGAAAACTGGACTTCTCGAAATTTCTAAGTCCCGCCAAAGCAAAACTAGAATTTGCCAAAATTGTAAGGTCCTTACACCATCATGTAGTTATAGCAGTGGATAAGGTGCAGTAAGCAATAATCATGGGAGAGGTGTAGGCCCATTGATGCAGGATAAATTAGCCACAGGCTACCAGGTCACAATTTTTTTTTTGATACCGAGTGCAGGTGTTACAAGATACATGATCACTTTGTAGAAGTTTCAGTAAAGAGGATGGGGCAGAGAGGGAGGGGGGAGGGGTAATAGAACTGTCAGAAAAGTGAGTTATAGTATGAGAGTGACCTGAGAAAGGTGAAGGAGACAGCAAACCAGGATGTTGTATGAATCGTCATGATTTTTGACAGCTGAACCCAGCTGTGAGGTTGATACACAAGAGACACAGGTTGCTTGGTAAAAGCATGAGGTATACCATGGGGATTGTGCCTGTGAACATCATTTATAAGTAGGTCTTCAATGTGCATAGCCTACAACTAAGTATAAAGGTGTACTTTCTGAGTTAGCTAAAACAGTAACGGAGCCCACTCTCAGTTGTGGTGAAGTTATAAACTAGCCGTTTTAAAAAAATTATTATAGCAGTAGTTCAAGTTGATGAAGCAATAAAAGGAGGGTCACAAAAAGAAGGGTAAAAGATAATGGAGAGTATACTGCAAAGATAGATTGTTGGGGTGAATTATAATGTTATAATAAAAATTATAATAGTCTGGAAACTTATAAGAGATGTATAAACCACAAACAGCTATAGAGTGTAAGCTACCTATCAAATTTTGTAACCGCGTTGTAACGATACCATCGAACTAACACAGATCGAGAGGAGTATCTGTGAGTGGGGATATCTTTGATGGAGTATAAACAATATGGCGACAGTCGACAGTACGCTGCAATACCGTGTGGACCTAATGGCGGGCGTTGCCGACTGTTGAGGACAATACCGTGGGAACGATAATCTAAAAGTGTTTGTAACGGTGCAACTAACGTGTACTGTAATTTCAAGTATTATGCGGAGTGTTCAGTGTACGCGGACGAGGACAGTACTCCGAACTTTCTAATTATCGTGATAGCGGCACGACTAGTGTTGTAAAAAAAACGGTTTTTTTTCTGGCTTGAAAAAAAACATGAAAAAAAACTTTGAAAAAAAACACGTTTTTTTTTTTTTTTTTTTTTTTTTTTTTTTTTTTTTTTTTTTAATTTAATTTAATTGCAATGGAGCACAGGCTCCGGTGGCAATTTCCCTACACAGCTATCTTCCCCCTATCCTGCACCCACCTACATTTGCCCTCTACAAATTTTTTCTTTAAATTCCTTCAAAGTTTTCGGTAAATTATTCATCGTTTCTCTTGGTAACTCATTCCAATCCCTGACACCCTTACCTAAAAAAGAGAATCTTCCTACACCCTTGTGCCTGAAATCGAGTGCCAGCTTGTGGTCATGGTCATCTTTTCCCTTCCATGCACTACTTTTCATACCTACTGCAATATCTTTCCATGCCTCATCACCAGTATATGCCCTGTACACTCCCATGACCCTCCTCATCCTCCTCCTGTCTTGCAATGAATCCCATTCCAGCTCCTTTATCATATCCGTCACTGATTGCATTCTGCGATAATTTCCAGAAACAAATCTAGCAGCCCTTCTTTGCACCCTCTCCAACTCCTGTATTTGATACGTAAAATGAGGGTCCCATACTACACTACCATATTCGAGCAATGGTCTGACCAAAGTTTTGTAACCCAATTCCTTGACTTCTCTCGTACATCCCCTCATAACTCTCTCCAACAAGTGCAGAACTCTGAAACCTTTTCCTACCACCTGTCCTATGTGTCCTGCCCAGTTAAGTTTGTTATCAAAAGTAATTCCAAGATATTTGCATTTCAAGTCTTCAGCAAGCAATTCTTTCCCCACCTTATATTCATAATTAACCTTTTGTTTTTTATTTGTGTATCTAATAAGCTGACTCTTCTTTTTTTTTCTGGAACATGTTTTTTTTCACAACTACTAAATCTCAAATTTGTAAGGCAGTTATCGTTTAAAATGACTGTTTTAGAGTTTATTCTAAGTACTTATCTTAGTTTAAAATCTACTATATTTTTCTGGTTCAGTAGGAAAAAAAAAAAAAAAAATACGAAAATATTGGCAAAATTGACTGAAATTTTTTTTATGAACGGGGATTTCCCGAAGAGACTAGGTTGTGCGAGAAGGAATCCTCATTCCTCATTGTATGGATTGATACTTGCTATTTGAAATAGTGCTGCCAGCCCTACAAAATTACCTACAAATCTTTTAAAAAAATTAGGAATTTAAAATTTATCCACGGTTTTTTGCCTTTTTGGGCTTTCCTTATATTCGTATACTTGTTAACTCTCAGAGTATAGTGGTACTGACTCATTAAATTGTCAGTAAGGGAGCGTGCATAAACCACGTAGCTCCATTTTGGCCTCCTGTGAACCCCCACGTAGCCCTACGTGGCTTTTGCCTACCCTCCCTCCCCCCCCCCTCCCCCATCCGCTCACGAAGCACGTAGCTTTCTTCCATTTTGATTCCAGAAGACATTTTGTACTGTTTTCTCTTGTCAGACTATTGTAAATTACATACGAATATAATTAACTGAGGGAAATAAATACTCACATGCTGTTGTGAGTTCAGTTCCTCATTTTAACTGTGAAAAATGTTACGAAAGGAAAGTTACGTGGCCTGGCTTGGAACCCCCCTCCCCTCTCCCCACGTAACCCAGCGTAGCCTTCCAGCTAACCCCTCCTCCCTCTGGACCGAGCCACGTAGTTTGTGCACGGTCCCTAATTATGAATCGCTTCCTTGCAACCGTTGGTGTAAACAAACGATTGAAAAGAAATAAAGCTCCTATTTTGTATGATAATAGATTTTAATTCAAACTTAAAAGACCGTAATACAGAACTATCGGCGCAGTCTTTATGCACAGTGTGTACTTTGCTCACAATTTAAAATTGCAATCTCAAAATCTTTTGCGTACAATACAAGAACAACCAGTAAAAGAAAATTTAACTATTTCTGAAGTTAGAGGAGACAGAAGAAGAAATAGAAAATTCCGACACCAACTGAACTAGTGTTGGTAGTGCTGATACTAGTGAATGTGGTACTGACATAGAGGATGAATAAAATTATGTTACCTATATAGATACACTTTTGAATCATTATGTGAGACATTTTATATGATTCAGTAAGACTTAAAACACACTTGAAAATGGAAGTTCCTTAAATAAAACTATAATTTATCAAATATATTGCTTTCTGAAAAAAAAAAATTAGAAAAAAAACAAAATTTAGAAAAAAAACACGGGTGCTAGGTTTTTTTTCATGTTTTTTTTTTTTTCACAAAGCTGAAAAAAAATTTTGTTTTTTTTCAGTTTGCAACACTAGGCACAACCTACTATTTTCTCCTACTTGGTTCGAATCCTGCAAACTTTGGTGATAGAAGTTCGATTACACAGGTCACTGTAACTGGTGGATACTTCGGCGGTGTATTTTTCGTGTTTCTCCAGATAATAAAGTTGTGTGTTGAATGCAAATTTTTGTGATTTGTGTGGTAGTAATTCCTACCCATTTTAGTAGTACAGTTGCCATCACGAGCTGCTTCAAGTGATTAGTTTTATGAATAACTTTAATTCTTAGAATTAGTTGTGGAATCCCCACTGGCGACCGGACGAAATTGAACCTGTAGTAATAGGAACATTTAATCACGAACTTAAACATGCCGCATTGAATCGTTCCACCAGGACTCAGAATTATCGCTAATATGCGAGTTGCCTTACAGCGTGACAAAATTTTATTCTCAGAACCACGAGTTAGATTGGATAGAATCTTTGTACTTTATTTCATTTCTAAAGTTAGTTTTTATGTTTATTCAAGTTAGAAAGCAGTTTTGCAGTTTTTAAGATAGTATTTTAAGTATTTTATGTTTCATTAGTTTTCGGCATTCGCCTGGAGTGGAAGTTTATATATAAATTATTTATTTTTGGCTAAAGTATTAAAGTTACGAAATTTTTCATAATAACTAAAGTTAACATTTACTTCAAGATCTGGCTATTTGTAAATTTTCAAATTGATAGAATTATTTTTATTGTCAAGGTCAAATTTTATGACAAAAGCTTTTTCTGATGTGTGATTTGATATCTGATGAGCCTCCGAGAAGCTACCCATGTGAATGAGGAAAAGAATCCGTTCTCACAGTTCGTGAGAGAGCAGTCACCAGGAATCTTCGAGAAGTGGGAAGCACTATGTGATATAAACAAGTACGTTCAGTTGGTCGGCCTTAGTCGTACAGAAACAGTCGGCGCAACACCATGTTAGGCTGTCTGCCAGGAACCGCGAACTCGATAACATGTAGCTGAGTAGGCCTGCAAGTTTCATATCAAGCACAACTGTGCAAGTTTTATTTTGGAATAATACCGCTCCTTTTATTCAAGTTAATTATAATGTGGAGTTGAAATTAGTATTTCGCCAAGTGGGGCCTCGGGATTGTTTAAATTAACTAAACTATTAAACAATGGGAGCGTGTGACAAACTTTTATTGGTTTTCTTCAACTAGTGATGAAATTCTTTGAACTACTGGGGTGTGGTCTGGCTCGAACGGTTAATCGAACTTGCAAAAACATTTCTTTGGAAAAATTGTCTGATTGCCTGTACAGTTTTTGGTTCTGTGAAATTGGAAGAATATAGTTATTTAAATGGCAATAAACTATTTATCATCATTGAACTTTTACCTTTCATAGTTTTTGGGTTAAAAATCTATATGGCGACCGGATTATTCTATTTAAGCCAAAACTGTAGCATCCAAGGCTACACACGGTCAGAGTTTATGCACCCACCCCAAGCATAAACATGGTTCTTACAAGAGGTAGAAACTTAGTATTAGACAATCATATTTTCCACATTGGTTTGTACAGTATATCACAGAGATAAAGGAACAATTGGCAAAGGAATTCAGCAGAGAGTATTACAGTTTTCTGGCATTCATAAACCAGAACGTAGATTTCTGGATTGACATGAAATAAAAAAATGAGCAGAGTGGCAACATACTGTTGTGGAAGAATGAAGACAACTAGACTTTTGTGGAGAAATTAAGTTAATAAGTTCAGAAGGGAGCACAGAATGGCCATTATTAGCGGGTAATTAAATTTACCAGATGTAGAATGGGAAGGAAATAAGATTAATAACAAAATATGACAGGAATTTACAAAACTTTAGTAATGGAAGGAGACTTTACGTAAGTGGTAAAACAGAGTACAAGGGGAGGTAAAATGTTGTATATATTCCTACTAAAGTCTTATGGTAAGTCTGTGGGGTCCCAGAATAAGTGATCATGAATCAGTTCTTATGGATAGTGGAATATCCTATAAATCAGTGACAAAAATTGAATACATTTTATGTGTAGATATAAAAAGGCACATATTGCAGAATTATACAGATATTTCAGGGAAAGGTTCAATATATGAAAGCCGAGCTTTAGTATTGTGGAAAAAAAGGTCCAAATAGTTCAGAGAGATAATAAAAATGAGAGAAGAAAACAGAAAATCAAGAAAAATATAGAAACTATTTACTTTCATTGGGTGGTGCAGAGACTAAAGAAGTTGGTCAGAAGACAATACAACAGAGATAAGAGACCTCAATGCAATGAGCAACACTTGAAAAAAAAACCCTAAAGGAATTAATACCAATGTAGAGGAAAGCTGATGATAGTTTCATGGAGAACATTAGGGATGCCTCTGGAAATTTCTATGGCTAGAATGCTGGAATTCAGGAGGAAATTCAGACAATTGTAAATAAAGATGAAGTAACCGAGGCTTTGAAAAAAAGCAGAGATATTAAGTAACTGGCTTAATTTTTAACCATACTTGTCTGTCCTCAATACAACATTATTTTTCCAGTACTCTGGTATACAGCAAAGGCTCCATACTGATGGTTGTGATATTAGTAGGGATTCACATATCTCTAGTACAACTGAAGTAATAGTATTCATAGTGGATCCTTTATAATTTTCTGACTTACCTCGTTTCCACATAATTTTCTCATGACCCATTGCTATTTTCATAGTCTGCACATTTCTACCTATGTGAAAAATTTCCTTCCTTGATTTTTCCCCTCCCATCTTATAGTAAGTTACAAATGGTTTCATTAGACCAGCTACCCTTTTTTACATCACCAGTCCATCACTTTCCTACCGCAACCCATAACTGTCTGAATACCTTCTCATCCCTTTCCATATTTTATTTCACTATATGTTTGGTGTTTATGAAGAAATTTCAACAAAAAAATTATGCCATACAACATGGAAATGAAAATAAGAGTACATTATTTTTTTAATTCCAGATCAGCTGTCAGAAAAAGTGTTCTAACTGCAAAGGTGGCAGTAGTTTACTCCAATATCAATGTGATATGTTTTGAAGATTGTGTTATTTCTAAAGTTAATATGCAAATCTCACTGCACACAATTTTTTATTTTAAACTAATGTAATACAAAAAAAATGTTAATCATAATAGTAAATGGGGGAGGAATTTAACATTCCAATTATAAAAGAAAATTAAAAAAAAATATGTATATAAAAAAGGGGTAAATGGATGACTGGGGAAATGCCACTGGAGTGTTAGCTCCATCACGATTAAAAATTATTAATAATAAATGTGGTTCATCAAAATTTTATTTAAATGAGTTTGCCTTAAACCAATATCTTACTTCATTGAGTACTTCATTTGCATTTAATTCCAGCTTACTGTTTGGTGGGTACAGGTTATTATTGCATATAAGCAAACTGCTCTTCCCTTTGTCCCATAAGGTTCTAGGAAGATCCTAGATGTACTGTAAAAACAGAATTAGTCCCAGGGCAGAGCTATATGGAATGTGGTGCAGTATTTTCTCACAATCTGATGAACCATCTTCACTGATTTTAGAATAAAAAAGGGAGACTTTTCTGATCCAGTTTTCCATATATGATTCTATATATACCATAGTATTCCATGAGACAGAAATATAAAATAAAATAGTCAATTTTACTAAGTTGTCATCAGATTATGCTGATTTTATCATCAAGCACAGATTGTCTTATTCAGCAGGTAAGATAAACAAATTCTAAAATAACATTTTGACCATTTCTGCCATCAACTGAATGTACAAAATGAATAATGCCTTACTAAATGGGTTAAGGCATAGACAAAAAAAAGGTACTTGACTTTGCATTATGTTTTAAATTTTTAAATTTAATTTAATTGCAATGGAGCACAGGCTCCGGTGGCAATATCCCTACACACCCATCTTCCCCCTATCCTGCACCCACCTACATTTGCCCTCTATTAATTTTATCTTTAAATTCCTTCAAAGTTTTCGGTAAATTATTCATCATTTCTCTTGGTAACTCATTCCAATCCCTGACACCCTTACCTAAAAAACGAGAATCTTCCCACACCCTTGTGCCTAAAATCGAGTGCCAGCTTGTGGTCATGGTCATCTTTTCCCTTCCATGCACTAATTTTCATACCTATTGCAATATCTTTCTATGCCTCATCACCAGTATATGCCCTGTACACTCCCATGACCCTCCTCATCCTCCTCCTGTCTTGCAATGAATCCCATTCCAGCTCCTTTATCATATCCGTCACTGATTGCATTCCTGACCACCTGAGGATATCTGGAGAGCATCAAAATATTATGAGCAAAACCTAAATTCACAATCCACACTGAGACTATTACTAACAAGAATTAATCTACCTACAGCTGAGAAGTATTCATTTTCCTGTATCAGGTTAACTAAATGTTTTATCTACTGAAACAAAATTTGACTAACCTTGTTAAAGACAGCCAAGACATCACCAAAACCTCCAGATCCAAGTAAAAAAGAAACAGCATATTTATCCTTTATATCTTTTGGATAATTACACATATCACAAGTGGTTTTATCCATGAATACATAAACTGAAACATTAAGATAAATACAAGTAGGATTATGTTTTCAAAATAAAGTATAGATGAAGTGAACCTATCACTTACCAGATATAAAGCCAGGAGTGCATTGACAAGCACAATTCAGAACATTTCAGAATGAGCCTAATTCATGCAGAGAGATGAGACTCCCAGTGAAGGAGTTGGATGAGCTCACATCAAATCTAATTACATCACTTGGTGTGTGTGAATGTAACACCCTTGTAATGTTAATACTGAAATATATTAAAAGAGGATATCTATTTTTGTGTTTGTCACCACACTTCTGCCTTCATGGCTGGTGACAGATGGATTTACTTTTTCTGTCTTTCCATCCAAACTGAAACATTATTGTTTATATATCATAATTAAACAAAGAAATTTCTGATAATTGGCACTATTGTTGCCATTTCATTTTGCCACTACTTACCAGTTAAACTTTTTTCAAAGCAAGAAATTTTACTGTTATGCGCCAAAAGTCTTTTCTTTCCTTTTCCAACCAAAGCACTATCAATAAATGTTCCTTTCTTGCTCACATCTTCCAAAAACACATCATTCCCCTTTTTTAATATTTTAAAATGGTTTTCTTCCATATGATTTGCATCAAAATCTCCATAAGTATTTCTGGTGATTGTCAAATCACAGTTATCTCCAGTTCCAACGTTAACTTCTTGGTTATTCAGTTCTAGAACAAAAGCCATTAATTCACGATGAGCAGAAGTTTCCTTCAACCACAATCAAGTTTACAGTTTTAGAAAATAATTAGAAAATCTGAAAGCATATTTAACTTCTTATTCTGTTTACTACCAGTTGTGCTCTTTAAAATCTACTACCCACAGACAAAATCATCAACCGGGTTTCAAACAAACTGGTTTGTGGCCTGCAAAATAGGACAATTGCTGGTTATTATTTTTATTAATGGTTCTCATGTTGTTTGTAGCCATAATTTAGACAGGCTGCAGATGACATAACACTGTATAATATGAGAGAAAAAGGATTGTGAGCATTACAGCTGGATCTGGACAGGATTTGTTGTTGGGGAGGTCAGCACAGAATGAAGATTAATGACAAGTCAGGTTATTAGATGCACATAAAGAAAAAAACAAAGGAACTGCAGGATTATACTGTAGATAGAGAATTAGATGTTGAATGAATATTATTTTATAAGCTCTGTTGAATATGATTAAAATACTTTGCTCCAAATTCCCCAATCATCCTGAATTTATTAGAAAGGATGGTGAGGGTATGTTTCAGAAAAATAATGAAATTTGGTTACAGAACATTTGTCAGATTCTTGCTTAAATATGGTGGAACACTACACCACAAACATTATGGACTGGAACGGTCATATAAATAGTGCAGCTAGATTTGTTTGTAGAAATTACCAACGAACTTACTAGTTGATACGATAAAGGAGTTTAATTTTGATTCATTGGAAGAAAGGAGATGGATAAGGAGTAGTGGGTGCAAATAATTTCATCAGAGTTTGAGTCTCTCCAATATACAGTACCATACCGAAGAAGACAATCAATTTTTCCCTTTATTTCTTCACCATACATTTATTAATAATTTCTTCTTATATCTTTCCAAAATATTTCTCCTTTCACCAACTGTCATCAGAACCTCTTTATTACTTATGCTATACACCAAATGATATTTTCTTTCCTCTACAACAATGACATCTAATAATCCTTCAATCTCCTTTTTTTTAACATTTCTTTAAAGTCCAAGTCTCTGCACCACATATTGTCACATTTCAAAAAAAAACTTTTATTCAGTCTTTTCCTTAATCCTTTGACCTGTTAAATGCTTCTTTGCTGAAAGAAATTTTATTTCATCTTCCTTCACTAGTTATCCAAGATGTTTGAACACTTTAATGTGTACTATTACACTGTTTTAACTTCCTTATTTGCTCAAACTTCTGAGTATTAATTTTCATTCTGTATTAGACACAGACATAATTAAAATTATTATTGCCATTATATTCTTTTCACTCTCAGCCAGGGGAGGATCCAGGATTTTGGCTTGAGTGGATTTTTGGTTGGGGGGCTTGCCTTTAGTGGATTTTGGCTTGGGGGGGGGGGCGCTTGAGTCGGGCAAAAGATAGTATTTATAGTCTCCTCGGGCCTCAAATCCGTAGAGCTAAAAAAAAAGTCTCCAAAATTACAATGTCGGAAATGAACCTAGATACTTTTGGGGGGAGCTTGAGCCCCCTAGCCCCCCCCCCCCTGGATCCGCCTCTGCTCTCAGCTAATAAAACCATGTCATCAGCAAATCTTATACATACTACTCTTTCCATCAATCCTCACTCCTCTTTTACCAATTGAACATGTTTCCAGATACATGTCTAAGACTTACAACTTTACTCACTTCTCTGCCAATTTTTACTTCATCTGATATTTCACTTCCAATCCTCATACTTATTTTCAAAATCCAAAAAAGCCTCTCTCTTTCCAATCAACACCTTTCTTCTTTATAATATCAAAACACCTCTCCAGAAAAAAAAAAAAAACAGTGTGTGCCACTCTGTTCTTCTCTGTACTTGTTGTCTCTCTTTCACAGCAGTACTATGGCAGCTTTTGTTCTTTTTTCTTTCAGAAATCCACAATGTTTTTCAGCAATTAAATTGTTTCCATTTTGTATAAAGCCTTTTATTTAGTATCCTTAGTATTACAATTATGTACGATAAATAAATTAATGGTTCTAAATTCCTCAAATTTTGAAATTTCTTTTTAAAAAAGGCTCACTTTATATATAAGATATAAATAAGCTGACTTGGCATTGTGGTATTTTCTGTACTGGTGTTCTGATGTCCTTCTTGGGACTGGTTTTTTCGCTACTCTAACACTTTGATTCTAAATGGTAACTACTTGTCATTCTGCTCTATACTTACTCCTTTCACAACTTTAGTACAGTCCCTTCTAGAGCAAGTTTCCTTGAAATCCCTACTATGACTAAGATATGACAGATTTACAACTGGATACTACTGAATTTCTTTGACGCCTTAGCTCCTACAACATCACTTGGTTCTAATCTTGCACTGCTGTTACTGAAAATTGCAACACACACAGAACCAGCATCTCCCCCTCTTATACTTGATAGGACAGTGTTACGCGAGGCTCAATCAGTGCTGAGATATCGAATAAGTGGAGTGCCAGTATGCCCTGTTGTTGTCAAAGATTGCAATATCAGCATATTAATGTTTTAACAGAGTAGAATGATCAGTTTTTGGAAAACAGGTTTGATATACCACAACTTTGTCGATTGTAAAGGGCACACTGCTATGAAAGTGATCCATGTATGGTACCAATGAATAGAAGTGGGCTGTACTCAGAAATGAGCAGGTACTGGGCCACAGAATGTGACCGCAGTATAGGATGACCACCATCTTGTTCGCATGTTTGTAATTGACAGAACAAGTGTTGGATCTCAGAGCACTGCAGTGGGTGTAGATACATCTGCTTTAAGGGTTGTCACCGTGTACTGATGACTGGACCGGTGACATGAATGATATTCTGTTCGCTTCCACTAAAGAGAAACCACGAATGCCTCAGACTGCAACAGGCATCTGAATGCAGTCAGTGGATTGCCGAGTGATAACATGTAGTGTTTCCCACTTCAATTTGTCCTGCGGTGATGGCTGATTGTGCATTAGACGCTACCATGGTGAACTCAATTGGGACTGCATTGTTGAGAAATATAGTGGAGAAATGCCAAGTGCAATGGATTTGGGCACCATTGGCTATAACATGTGATCTTGCCTCCTATGTATTGAGGGCAATCTGAACAGCAACTGATACATAAGGGAGGTCTTCGAGTCTGAGGCACTTTCCCTCCTGCAGGCAACTCCACATACCATATTTCAGCATGATAATTCCCTGGCTGCATGTGGTGAGGGATGTGCAAAACTTCTTTGAAGAAAGATGGGTACCACTGCTTCAATTAGCCAGCACGTTCGCCATACATGTTGCACATTGAATATGTCTGGAATATGGTCGACAACTTGGTCATTCTAGTCTTCCTGCAACCACTGTCGATTCTACAAATCACATGGTAGTATGTTCCCCAGCAGTGTATCCAGGCTTTCTTGATTCCATGCGACGACATCTAAAGGCTGTGATTAGTAACACATGGCAGCTTCACTCCAAACTAAATTCTCATGGTCACAGTACATTTACAGTTTTGTAACTCTAATCTTGTATGTGGTTATGCCCCTAATCTGTGGAATAAATTTAATTGTAATTACGTACATTAATTGGTATGGCAATTTTCACAAATAGTGTTGTATTAACATACCATCTCTCTCAATTGATTGCACCCTTCTCCACCTTGCTACTCATCTTCTAGCCTTGTCATCTATTGCACGCATTACTATTCCCTCACTTAATGTTCCAATAATTTCTTGCAAGTCTTAACATCATGCAATTCTGTATCCAATATAATAAACATCTTTCTGATGCTACAACTCAACAATCACTTCAAAGTAGCCAATACCAGCCACAGTCTAATTTTTATCACACAGTTTCTCTGCACACTGTATATATCAACCATCATGAAGGCAAGGCCAAGAGCTATTGAATAGCCATCCAGAAACCATAAGTCTTTTTTCTTAGATTCTTTCTGCTTCCCTTGGAGAACAGACCGGTAGACCTAAAACCATAAGCAACCGAGGTTAACAGAGAATAGGCTTGTGTCCACTAAGAGTAAATCGGATGGATTGCAGTATTTAATAATTAATAATGCTAAGGAGATAACATAAAACAAAATTATTTATTATAAAATATAAAAATTATTATTATTTTTCGAAAATAAATTCGGCATAATTAGGCACTCAGCCACGTGACCGCGAACGCCAATCAGAAAGCATTACGTCAAGCTCTGCGAAACTCCATAGCAGTTGTTGACATTTTTGTACAACAGAATAGGTTAATTGACAAAAAAAAATTACTTTGTAGCAATTTTTATCAATTTAATACGGTTGTTCTCAATTATATGTTGAAGGATAAGTGTAATTCACTAGTGGAATCAGGATTTATCAACGCATACAGTACTAATTTACTCATAATTGACGCCGCAAGTTGGTATTAGATTTTTCGCGTCAAATAGTGACTTTTGCTAATCAGAATTCCGCAACATTAAAACTTCGATGTAGGTATAGACAAGTGTAAAATATAGATTATAAACTTAAACAGAATTATTTCAGCTTTGTAAACAATATCCTATTTTTCGCAAATAAAGAACAATTTATTTATTTATAACTCGCTTGGTTCTCGAGATATCTTGAATGAAAGGTGATTTGGTTAGGCTGATATACATCCTGCTCTTGAAGGGATACCTAAGCGAGATATCAAAAAGTTTTTTTCTCCACTTCGATACTATATTTGGCGTGAACAATGTCATATAATATGGTTGTTGTTCGGTACTATTACGCGCCATATCGTATCTTTTCTGTTGCATCACGTTTAAGGTAAGTTTTTTTTTCGGTTTCACATATACTTTACTAGTAAAGTATGTGGCAAGTTTTAAGCTACAGCAGCACTGCTAATTTACCTTCTGATCCTGGCTGTAAATGAGCCTAACAACACCACCCTTCAGTTAAGATATCTCGAGAACCAAGCGAGGTATCAAACATTTTTATTCTTTATTTTCGATTTATTTCGTCGAGCTGTATATGAATCTATCATCAAGTTGTGGCACCACAGTAACGATAGGAGCCAGTTCTGCCTTACACTGAACATAACACTAGAAAAAGATTTTAAATCATAAAACCGAAACAACCTCAACTCATATATTATCATTTTATCAATCACTTGAAAAATAGTGACTCTGCAAAATTCATCAGTTTTATTTTAGTTTTAGAAATATATTGTTTGCAAACAATTACATTAAAATGATCTTCACAAAAATACATTCGTTCCCTTCAGATAAACTGAGTATCCTTCCGCCTTGCAAGTTTTAGCCACTTTTTCCGTATTTATTCATTGTTTGGAACATGTATAAATAACTTGTTTGTGCTTTTACACTCTGGCACTATATAGGTAGTAGGTACTTATAATAAGAGGAATTAATTTTTAATTAAATAAAACAAAAGGAAACTTCTGCAAAACATAGACACGATCGTACTGTATTGTTTAGGGTGGCATGACGTCATTCAAGACGCCGTAACAGTCTTAAGCGATTTCGCGGTAAATTTAAATTGGTTTTTAAAAATGCAAAATACATAATGTAAAATAATACGTTTCTTGCGTTAACTAGGTAATAAGGTAAACTACATATTAATAAATTTTTCAAATTTAGTCTACTAGCAAATTGCAAAATAAACCCTGCCTCACAACCTTCACCAACCATGGGAGTTCAAATCATGGGACATGCTACTCTTAAAATCTCTCATATTATTTCTCAATAAGCTTAGAGCTCTTTCCACCTTCTAATACAGATATAATAAAGATTTATGGTAATAAACAGATGATATGCAACTAAAATTCTGAACAGTTGTGAGATCATCTACAGAACATAAAAGTTGTTTCAATTTCTACTTGATTGTTTATGAGTTATCCCAGTAAGTGACAGTGCCTCTGAATTCCAGTGGTAAGATTTTGCCTTCTAGGAAAAATTGTGTAACAGGTCATTTCTGCCTCAAAGTTTACTACTCTGATTCTTTCAGGGCCGGCGTTAGGGGGGGGGGGGGGGGTAAGCGGGTCAAAAGTACCCGGGCCCCGTGGGCTGATGGGAGGCCCATCACCGACTATAGGGGCCCTCAGGCCATGAAGCCAATATTACGCCCATTGGCGCCTGGCCATTTTGATGAGCTAAAAAAAAAGGTCGCCCATTTTACCCCGGGCCCGAAATTCCTAGCGCCGGCCCTGGATTCTTTCATACAGACAGCATGCAATCAACATTTGAGCATCACATGTCCGTCACTGACCTGATGGAATGGAAAACTTAGCATGAAGCACTTAACCAAGATGCAGAAAATGTGTACAGCCAGAGTTTAACGCAAATGAAGCTCAGATGAACCTAATAATTTTCAAATTTCGGATTACAGAATTCATAGTATTATGATCGCAAGCACCATTTATATGGTGGAACAGTCAACGAATCAGTTCACGAATTTTTACGCATGTAGTTTCTATGTTAAATTTTTCACCAAATATGAGAACATTTGTCATTTGCCGACCTTATTAGCAGTGATGAGAACCAAATTAATTGGATAACAGGATTTAAGTTCATAGTCTATGATGACGGTTGCAGAAACTGTAAAACGTATGATGGTCTGAAGGCTTAGATTTGTGTCGGTTTGCACAAAAATAGACAGAATCTACCGTGAACAATTACTAAATTCATTAAGACAACGGGAAGGAGGGATGTTGAGCATTTTTGCATACAGAATCAAAGTAATAAATAACAATAAATTTTAACTAAACAGTGACAAATCTTGAAAGGTAAAAAGCGGATCGAAGAGCACTAGATGAGTTTGACAGGGGAGGGGGCTGGGAGAGGAGGGGGTTAAATTTTAAAATGTGAAATTACGTTAGTCTACAAAAGCCTAAAAAAATTTGACATTATCGAACACACCATAACACACGGGAAAGTATTAAAAAAAACATGATCAAGGGGAATTGTAGCAACAAGTTTGTGGAACTAAAGGGCTAAGTCTTCCAGAGTGTACAATTACGGGCTTAGATGAGGAAAAAGACATCAGAATCTTAGGAATGAAAGTCATCATTTTTGTGAAAAACCAAGAGTACAATACAATTTCGTTTGTAATTTTAGGCCGCGTATTCACTTGAGCATGAGCGCCAAGAAGGGGGCACACGGCCTGGGCCGCATTTAGGCTTCGTGGACCTATAGGCTATACATGTGGTGCGGGCCCCCATGTTGGCAGTGGACTATCCGACCGAGGGCTGCTTCCGGCTATCGATGCTTAAATTCGAAATTCGGAAAAACTGAAAGTGTTTTCTATGAACTGATTATGTAATGTGTTAAATGTTAATATTATTCTGAATAAGAATTTTAGAGAAAGAAAAATTGGAAAGTTCTCCGGAAAATTGGGAAATTCGGGAAAAACAGAAAATACTTTTATCTATGGACCGATTTTGCTAATTTTTTTAAATTTTCATAATAGTGCAGATAAGGTTTTTAGAGAAAGAAAAACTGGAAACGTTTCCCGGAAAATTCGGGAAAAACTAGTGTTTTTCTATGGACCAATTTTGTTATTTTTTAAAAAACAAATTTCATAATAGTCCGAAAATTTGCCCGGAAATTAGGGGTAAATTCTATTGGATTTTTGTACGAATTCAATGATGGATATGCGCAATTCTTTTTTGTTTTGTTCCTTGTGTTTACAGGATGGAAATAACTCAAATGTTTTCTATTGAAAAATACTGGAAGATCTGGAGAAAAATCTGCAAAAACGCATTCCATACTAAATGAAAATAAAATTACCTTTGTTTTTATTTTTGTGTTGTTTCACGATCCGCCCAACAAATGTAGTTATTTTATTTCTATTCCACTGATATTAATTAAGGACATGTGCTTGACGATATCCAACAAGGAATTACTTCAATTAGGCATGCGAACGCTCAATCATCCGACGCACGATACATTTAATCAAGAGTTGAAACGAATGTTCCACTGTTGGATCGACAACAGAAATATGCTCATAAAATTTTTAAACGATGGAACTAGCGGGATTTACTTCCTGGATGCTCCCGATGGAACTAGAAAATTTTTTTCATCTCATTGACTTTGACAACGATTCGCTCACAGAATGAAATTCCACTTGCTTCATCAGGTATGTTGTTGGACGGCTGTCATACAGCTCATTAAGCAGTCAAATAGCCGTTGAATATACAAATCAAAGCAACTCCAACATGCAACCTTTCGAAGAACTGTGCGGTGGCCAAAGTTCTGCAGTATTTCAAATTGATCGTTAGGGATGAAAGTACCATGGCACATAAGAAGTCTTTAAACCTATGAAATAGCCAAAACTGATTTGGTGGTGCGATGATCGAAATGTAAATAAAATACCTCAAGATTCATTGAGATTACAAATTTAATGCAAGAAAATAAATCATTAATATGAAATTCTGACTTAATTTAACTGTGACTTAAATTTTTCAACAAAACCGTATGGTTCCAACGCGATCACTTTGCAGCCACATCATACACTTCAAGCATTTCAGTAGTGTACTGCAGATAGAATTTATCTTCCTTGTAAAATTTCCCATTGGCGTATTTCTGCCTGTACTCCTCAAATTGAATACCCATTGACACAGTTGTTAATAATACAACGATCACTCAATAAATGTTTTTTTCCTCATTTTTACTTCGTTTACACATTTTCATCAGCTTTTCACAAATTCACAAAACGATCACAAACAAATTAATAGAAATTTGGACAGGACAACGTCTGTCAGGTCAACTAGTTACGAATAACATCAGAAGTCAAACACACTAATGAAATTAAACGAGCGTGAGAAGGTTCCATAGTAAATAATCTCAAAACAACCTCAGCATGACAATGACTTCAATTGGAAATAGGCCTAATGTTTAAAAGTATAAAATTTCTAAAATAATAATTTAACCATAAGAATATTCCAAATTTTGTGTATTCGATTTTTTTCTTAAATAAAAAATCAGGACCTAACGAGATCATACGATCTCGTCGTGTTAACTGATGAGAGGGAGCCGAGAATACGAGGAATACTCCTGCATTTGGTAACTAAAATGTTAGCCCCAAAATACACCACCATATTCAAACAATGTTCTGACCAAAGATTTGTAGCTCAATTCCATCACTTCTCTGATACATCTTCTCGTCACCCTCTCCGGAAAATGAAGGATTTTGTAACCTTTTCCTACCACCTGCCCAATGTGCTATGCCCAGTTATCAAATGTTATGCCAAGTTATTTACACTTAATACCGTCAACAAGCAATTCTGTCCCTATCCTCTAGTCGTAATCAACCTTTTTTTATCTGTGTACCTTACTTGCTGAATCTTCTGGCATTTATCTTCATTCCATGTTGACCTACCCAGTTAGATATTCTATCCATGTCAACCTGCAGCCATTCACAGTCTTCTCCCGTTTTAATCCTGTTATATACAATTCTGTAACCAGCAAAAAAACAAATTCTGACTGTAAGCCATCAACATAATCATTCATTAGGGAGCGTGCATAAATCACGTAACTTCATTTTGGCCTCCCGTTAACCCCCCCCCCCTTCCTCACGTAGCACGTAGCTTTTTTCCCTATTGGTTCCAGAAGGCATTTTGTACAGTTTTTTCTTGTCAGACTATTGTAAATTACGTACGGAGATAAGTAACTGAGGAAAATAAATATTCACATGTTATTGTGAAATCTGTTCCTCATTGTAACTGTGAAAAATGTTATGAAAGGAAAGCTACGTGGCCTGGCTCGGAACCCCCTCCCCCACGTAGCCCAGCGTAACCTTCCAGCGAACCCCTCCCCCCTCCCCCCTGAATCGAGCCACGTAGTTTGTGCACGCTCCCTTAGTTTGATGAACAGCAACGATCCCAATACACTACGCTGTGGCACTCCCAAATTCAATTCATCCTCTTTTGATACCTATTCTGTCGCTTCGCATCCTATCTATTAAGAAGTCACTTTTACATCCATTCCAGTAGCTTTTAACATATTTAAAACCATATGATGGCTCCTCTGTCAAATGCCTTAGAAAAATCTAGTGCTACGCTAACAACATGCCCTCCCTGGCTAATTCTTCTGAAATATCTTGCATATACTACACCGTATGAGATTCTAAAGCCATGTTGTTGATTTGGAAATCAGTTTATTTCCTCACAGACATTTCTGATGTAGTTGCATATTATTCTCTCTGTAATTTTTCCTATCACTGATGTCAAATTGATCGGCCTTTAATTTTCAGCTATTTGTCGCCCTCTCTTTTGTGAACCGGTACTACTATCGCTCTTTTCCAGGCCTCTAGTAACCAGCAAGGTACCAGACTCATCCTAAATAATATTTCAAGGTAATGTACAATATTGACTCTTACTATCCTTAATACATCTGTAGTAATATTATCTACACCGGCCCCATGGCGCTTTCTTAGCTTTGTTAGTTCCATCATAATTTCCTGAGAATCTATTTCAAATTTTGTAGTTTGCTCATTTCTACTTATACGGAGAGGCTCTTCTAATTTATTCCCTCCCTTCCCAAGATGATAGTCCCTAATGTCTCATTAAACCAGACACACAACATCTCTGCTATTTTCAAATTCTCAGTAACTTATTTTCCATTCTTATATACTATTGTTTGAATACCTTCCCTGCCCTCAGATTTCCAACATATTGATAGAAACGTTCAGTCCCTCTGTACCAGTGATATTCTTTATAAACCCGTCATTCGCTTTCCCCTGCGCTGTTATGAATTGCTTGTTTAGTTGTTTTAAGTATTCCCTATTGCTTTCCTGACTCTTCCGTATTCTTCTCACTAACCTCTAACTTTGTCATCTTCCTATTATAGTACATAGATTCTGTACGTTCCTTTATTTTCTGTTCTGGAATAGATACTTCGTCATCCTTTTTTATTAGATTCTTGAAATCTTCCTCGCCTTCACTCTATTTGTGCCGTCCTTCCATTCGCTGAACCTTTCCCAGAAATCTTCAATTCTGAAAATTGTGCATTTTTACATTCGTATCTATTTTTGCCTTCAATTTTGGCCACTTGTTTACTGAATCCCCCAATATCCGTCAGAAATGCATTGTGATCACTTATTCCTTCAGTTACCTGAGACCTTACAAGGTTTTCATCAGGCTTTATTAGAAAAGTATCCAACATGTTTGGAACCCTAGTGTTCTTCTCTACCACTTGTGGAAAGCCTCCTTCCTTCCCTTACTAAGGTATTGCAAATATCTGTTGACTTGTGTTATTAATCTTAATTCCTACCTGGTAAATTTAAATCCCCACCAAGAATGATCATTCTAGTCTCAAATCCGAACTGTGAATGTGAATTTAGTTTCTCTGCAAAAATCTCATCTTAACCTTTTGTTCTTCCACTACGAAAACCAGACAACATCCTAATTTTTTTGATTTTTTACTATCCAGAAATCTACCCCCAGTAACTCATGGTCATGATCTACGAACACTAGAGGTCTGTAGTAATCTTTAACAAATATGAATACCCGTCCACCAATTGCTCCTCTATCTCTGTGGAATACTCACTAACCATCAGGGAAAAACCTCATTGCCTACCCTAGTGCTCCGTCTTTTAACCAAGACTATAATTACTTGTGGTTCGAGTATCTCTATTACGTTTCCAAATTCTATTAAATTGTTCGTTATACTTCTACAGTTCACCAGTAACATTTATTATTGGTTTTGTGATATATAAAACCCTTCTTCAGCTTCGACTATTTCTTTAGCATTAGTGATTTTCCAGTCATGTATCTGCAATCAGTATCCCATTTATCACTGTTATCCCCTCACCATCAGACCCAACCTAAAAAAGGCACAGTCCTGATCCCATCATAACTTGTAATGGGCTCCCTTACAGCTTTAGCTAACAACTCGGGAAGCATCACCTTACCGCTTCTATTAAGGTTTAGGCCGTGCCTCGTGAAGCCCCACCTACCAATTGTGTCTACTAATTCAATTGTGGCCGATCATGTCATCTGCACGACTTCCACCATATGATGCTATGCTTCCATCACCTTCCTCAGTGAACTCTCTATACTATAACTAATGTTCCTATCAATACTATTGCCCGCACCTCCTACTATCACTACTCTATCTCTCTTAGTTAAATCCCTACAAAGTGATCCTATATCCTCTATTACCTGCCCTTATGTTGCACCAGATTTGAAGAAACTTGTTGTCTGGTTGCATGTACCTGAGTTAATCCACTGAATCGATGTATCATCCAAACAAAACCAATACTAAAGACCAAATAAATAATTATTGCAATATTATTGTAATATTGTTGTAGAACGTAAATAAATTTTTATCACCATAACTGAATATTTATTGCTATTATTAATAATTAAAACTCTTATACAATAACACACTTCCAAGCCGACGAAGTCGCAAGTAACTGCTAGCCTAAAATATAGGTAGTACCTTCACCCACAAATTTAAATTTGAAGCAAACCACATGAAGTTCAGTCTAAATCGCCATGAGTTTTATTTTCGGGAATAATTAATGCATGAGCCTATCTAAACTAAAGGATGGATTCGGCAATGCAATACAAAGAGGCAATTCATATGATCAGGATATCAGGAGATAAGCAGAAAGATACGTTATCTTTTACTGTATAGTGCATTACTGATACCGGAACCAGTTACAAAGGAGGAACAGCGAAAGTTACAATCAGAAAAATTTAGAAAGCATCTCCGGTGATGCGGTATTGTTTTCAAGAGATTTTGAACTTGGGTGATGTAACATCGCTTCAACCACAGTGGAATTACTGCAGTTTAAGGATACCTCAGATATCTCGCAACATTTAAGAAATTGCGAAGTAGTTGATGACGTTTTCTACCTTCGTAGACATTGTTCAAAGTGAACCAGCACAGCGAATTTTTTTTTTATTATTTAATTTAATTGCAATGGAGCACAGGCTCCGGTGGCAAATTTCCCTACACACCCATCTTCCCTCTATCCTGCACCCACCTACGTTTGCCCTCTACAAATTTTATCTTTAAATTCTTTCAAAGTTTTCGGTAAATTATTCATCATTTCTCTAATTTACTTTCTCAATGAATGTCTTATTCCAGCTGAAATTTGTCAAATCTAAGCAATTTTTAAAAATATCATTCGTTTTACATTTGAAAATAGAGAGCCATCGGTCATTAAATTGTAGCTAATACAGAATGCAGAACATCCTAATAATTTAGCGCTGGAATTTAAAATTCTTTAAGCCACTTTTTCAGCTCAATTACGGTATTAAATTCGACGCATTCGCATAGGATCTGTACCTTCCTCTTAAGAAAAACGCAATTCTGATATTTTTCATTATTTCAATAATTTCGATGGGATTTTTTTTATCACACAGTCAGATAATACTGATATTGTTTCATAGAACCGAAAATCAAAAGAAAAAAAGGAAAAAAAAAAAACAACGAAAATATGAACTGCATTTTATTCAGAACAGCCCCTCCTGCTTTGCCACAGCTAGAAACACATGGAGCGATTTCTTCACATCTTCAATCGATCATACAGCTCTTTGCACGTCTTCAAACTCTTCGAAGAAGCATTCTTTAAATAGTGTCTACCGACTATGTACCAAAATGAGCCCAAAAAGAAAAATACAGGGACGAGAGTGGATTTTTGAGCAAGCACATTAATTTTTCATATTAAAAACTGAATGTTTAATATCTGCTACGTACATATCATTAGTCAGAGTATGCTTTCTCATTGCTTGCACAATATGACGCCAGGTTTATCTTGCATAGAAGAATGTTGGCCTTAGCACAGGCGAAAGATAGAATGACCAGTTGTCCGTTTCCACTGTCACCTCAAAATGAAACATTCCCTATTTTACTCCCAAGACGAAGGGCTGTGTTTTATTCAAAACTTTTGCGTGAATCCCGTTCATCCCAACAAATATACAGAGAGCCAGGTTGACAGGAACAAATTTTAAAAAATAGTTGATTATTTTTCTCTACAACCTTTCCTCCGGTTATGGTCTTTACTGTATGTAAAGACTAGCTAATAGCTATGCTCGCTACTTCGCTAAGCGGGATTTTAAATTTGTGATATTAATTCACAGATGAAGTACAAAAGTAATTTTGGCTGGGTATGTAAAAGCAGAGGAAGAGTCCAGTTTCTTGGATCTTCTCCTTCTGAATTACATTGCGTTAATGACGTTTGAGCGCATTTTTTATACTTCTTGAAACAACCGCTTTTTGGTAATGCTTATGATTGTTGATCACCCACAGGCAGTCAGGCACACATCACTAGGCATATTCAAAGAAGTTTGAATATTATACACCAGAAGGAGCAACGACGCTAGAGTACCATCGCAAATTGAACGATGCGCCTGCCACCATTAGGGTTGCCACCCGTACTTTATAATAAAGTATTGTCTGTTTTTTCTGGTAACTGTACTTTATACTTTATGGAAACAATAAAGTAGGCGAAAATACTTTATTTCACATGATTTTATTTCTCTCGGATTTAAAATTGTTTGACAGTAAGCATTTTTGCATAAAACGGTACGTTATCGATTGGTGTCGAATCGTTAGATCACCAGCGCCACTTGAATGCTCATTTTTGATAATTTTTTAACGCAACGTAACCTCAGATGTGAACAATGTCATTGTCATGTCAAAACTTTTTGTTTGTTTGTTTTTGTAAAGCTGTTTGAAAGCTATAAGTATACGATTTATCGGTTTTATAGATTTATGTTATAGTAAATTATGGACAAGGTCAACTTCAGTAAACAAAGTACTCCACGTACACCTTCAAAACGTAATTTTGATAGTGAAATGGATCATATAGATAGTGGATATGTTATGCCAAAAAAATGCGTCAAAAAGATTTAATTTAATTTAATTGCAATGGAGCACAGCCCTCGGTGACAATTTCCCTACAACCCCGTCTTCCCCCTATCCTGCACCCACCTACATTTGCCCTCTACAAATTTTAACTTTAAATTCTTTCAACGTTTTCGGTAAATTATTCATCAATTCTCTTGGTAACTCATTCCAATCCCTGCCACCCTTACCTAAAGAAGAGAATCTTCCCACACCCTTGTGCCTGAAATCGAGTGCCAGCTTGTGGTCATGGTCATCTTTTCCCTTCCATGCACTACTTTTCATACCTATCGCAATATCTTTCCATGCTTCATTGCCAGTATATGCCCTGTACACTCCCATGGCCCTCCTCATCCTCCTCCTGTCTTGCAATGAATCCCATTTCAGCTCCTTTATCATATTCGTCACTGATTGCATTCTGCGATAATTTCCAGAAACAAATCTAGCAGCCCTTCTTTGCACCCTCTCCAACTCCTGTATATGATACGTAAAATGAGGGTTCCATACTACACTACCATGTTCGAGCATTGGTCTGACCAAAGTTTTGTAACCCAACTCCCTCACTTCTCTCGTACATCCCCTCATCACTCTCTCCAACAAGTGCAGAATTTTGAAACCTTTTCCTACCACCTGTCCATTGTGTCCTGCCCAGTTAAGCTTGTTATCAAATGTAATGCCAAGATATTTACATTTCAAGTCTTCAGCAAGCAATTTTTTCCCCACCTTATATTCATAATTAACCTTTTTTTTATTTGTGTATCTAATAAGTTGACTCTTCTTTGCATTTATCTTCATCCCGTGTTTACCAACCCAACTAGATATCGTGTCCAGATCAGCCTGCAACTGTTTACGATCCTCTATCGTTTTGATTCTTTTATATAGCATTACGTCATCTGCAAACAATCTAATTTCAGATAGTAAACAATCAACACAATTACTCATTAGAATAATGAACTAGCAATGGTCCGATTACGCTACCCTGCGGCACTCCCATTTTTACTTCCACTTCTTTTGATACTACATTTCCTACCCTAACTTTCTGTTTTCTACCTTTTAAAAATTCTTCTACCCAGCAAATCACTTTCTCATCCACTCCAATAGTTTTTACCTTATTTACTATCATTTTATGGATCACTCTGTCAAATGCCTTTGACAGATCGAGTGCTACACTATCAATTTGGCCTCCCTTGTCCATTTCATCTGAAATATCTTGCATTATCCCACCAACTGAGATTCGCATGAATATCCTTGCCTGAACCCATGTTGCCTGCTTGAAAACCACTTACGTTCCTCACATTATATTTCTGATGTAGTTGCAGGGGCCGATCCAGGAGGGGGGGGTCTAAGGGGCTCAAGTCTCCCCCCCCCCCAAAGTATCTAGGTCCATCTTCCGACATTGTAATTTTGGAGACACTTTTTTTTTTTTAGCTCTACGAAATTCAGGCCCGAGGAGACTATGAATACTACCTTTTGCCCGACTCAAGCCCCCCTCAAAGCCAAAATCACTGAAGCCAAGCCCTCCCCCCCCCCAAACTAAAGTCCGCTCAAGCCCCTCCTAAACCAAAATCCTGGATCCGCCCCTGTGTGGTTGCATATCAATCTTTCCATTAATTTACCTACCACTGATGTCAAACTGATTGGCCTGTAATTCTCAACTCTATTTCTCACCCCTTCTTTATGTACCTGTACTACTATTGCACTTTTCCAGTCCTGTGGTAAGCAGTAAGTATCTAGACTCAATTTAAATAATATTTCAAGATAAGGTACAATGTCACATCCGGCTATCTTTAAGATATCTGTAATAATATTATCTACACCAGCCCCTTCATGTTTTTTTCAGCTTTCTTGTTTCCAACATGTTTTCCTCAGGATGAATTTCAAATTTTTTACTATCTTCATTTCTAATTGTGTTGTTAAGCTCGTTCTCCGAATTCGACCCTCCCGTTTCTGATTATTTGTCCCTAATGCTTTCACTAAACCAGTTACTTAAAATCTCTGCCTTTTTAAACCCTCAGTAACTCTTCTCCGTCCTTATCTATAAAAAGAAACAATTGCAGAAGTATAAAAATCAATTAGAAATATAACATAATTATTGATTAATTAATGCATTGATACATTATTATTATATTGGTCACATATTAGAAGTTATTTTGTAACTTTAAACAACTGTCCAATGATTTTACAAAATTTATTGTTACTCAACAACACTAAAAATGACATGATTGAAATTTATTTCCATTTTTGTAGCCACATGTTAAATTTATTTAATAAAGCCGTAAAATGTCTAGAAGGAAATTGCATTACAATTTTAGATATTTGTGGGATTATGGTTAATCTTAGAGATGGATTAGCACAAAGGAAACAAGATCTCTTCTTTGGCTATGAAACAGGCGAAAAAATTAAACTGTTGTCTTCACCGGAACTGACTAGGGAAATTCACACGAATTTTTTTATTATTTATTAACAAAGCGTTAGAGTACCTAAGTTAGGGTTACCAGACGTCCCCGTTTGCCGGGGACGTCCCCGTACTTTTAGCTCTCTGTCCCCGGATAGATTCCGTCCCCGCAATGTCCCCGGATTTTACTGTTGTCCTCAGAATATTTTTTAATCAAGCGAGACTTCTTTAAAAGCCCTGATTTGCTAATACATGCGTTTAAAGGAATAGATATGAAGCGCACTTCTTTTCTTGTACGTGCCTAGGAATAAAAGAAAATTACAAGAATACTGCGTCTTGGACACAACAGCTTTGGAAAATCAAGTCTCCTTGCTTGCTATGTGCAACATGGCTGTCTGTGATCCTCATTTAAAATACAAAATATAAACAATATGTGGCTTTTAAGTTAACCCATCCTTTAAACATATAACTTATAAAAGTACAACGCGTAATTCGGATAAATGCCGAAAGCGTCCCCGGATTTTGGTGAAAAAATTGTGAAGCGTTGGAGAAAAAATTCTGGTAACCATAACCTAAGTGAATGGATTGATTTTAATGACACAAACTGGTTATTTACACTTGGCAATACAAATTTAAAAGCAATATTTAATTTGATAATATTGTTAACATAACTGAAAATTTAAAACTGCAAAAACTTAATTTAGATATGGAGGATCTTTATGGAGAAATTGCTTTATTAAACAAACTTTATGATCAGATATATAGTTCTGAATGTTTTGCGGAATTATCTATTGCACAAAAATGGCAGCAAGTATTTAATAAGACTGATGATTTTTCAAACTTGTATAAAGTAATTTCATGTTTACTGTCTATTCCCGCCACGTCAGCATTCACAGAATTTTTTCTGTAATGAATAACAAATGGCGAGACGAAAGAAACAAAGCGTCTCTGAATCTGATAAACGAATTATTTATTTACTTTAACTTAAATATAGACTAGACGACCCGTGCGAAAATTTCGCGAATAAAATGCGATGAATAGTGAGGTTGAATATAGTGTCACCAAGTTCACGAAAAATTCCTTTCTTAGAATATAATGTTAACACGGCGGAAACCTTAGTCTTTAATACGATATGTTATTTATCTATATCGATTAGATATCAAGGGAAATATAAGGCTCGTGACACAAAAATACATTGTAGAACAATTTATACTTTTTCCTTTAATAGTTGAATTCCAAACATTTCTTTCTTAAAATATGATGTCATTAAAGCTGAGACATTATTCCTCACAATCGTACTTGATTTATCGATTTTGGATAGATATCAAGGGAGATAAGTGGTTCGAGACACAAAAAACGCATTTTAGAAAAATTGACTTTTTGGCCTTTTATGGGCCGAATTACGAAAAATTCCTTTCTTAAAATATAATGTTACCATGGCGGAGACCTTATTCTTTAATATGATACCTCATTTATCTATATCGGTTAGATATTAAGGGAGATAAATCGCTCGTGACACAAAAATGCGTTATAGAAAAATTTATACTTTTTCCGTTTAAGGGTTGAATTCCAAACACATTCTATCTTAAAATATGATTTCACGAAGCTGATACATTACTCCTCATAATCCTACCTTATTTATCGATTTTGGTTAGATATCCAGGGAGATAAATGGCTCGAGATACAAAAAACGCATTTTTGAAAAAGTGACATTTTTGCCCTATAAGGGTCGAATTACGAAAAATTCCTTTCTTAAAATATAATGTTATCATGGCGGAGACCTTATTCTTTAATATGATACCTCATTTATCTATATCGGTTAGATATTAAGGGAGATAAATCGCTCGTGACACAAAAAAGCGTTATAGAAAAATTTATACTTTTTCCGTTTAAGGGTTGAACTCCAAACACATTCTTTCTTAAAATATGATTTCACGAAGCTGATACATTACTCCTCATAATCCTACCTCATTTATCGATT
This sequence comes from Vandiemenella viatica, assembly GCA_031002005.1. Lineage (NCBI taxonomy): Eukaryota > Metazoa > Arthropoda > Insecta > Orthoptera > Morabidae > Vandiemenella > Vandiemenella viatica. Next base: position 159,669,549 of record JARYHS010011408.1, on the reverse strand, counting down.
TTGGTTAGATATCCAGGGAGATAAATGGCTCGAGCTACAAAAAACGCATTTTAGAAAAAGTGTCATTTTTGCCCTATAAGGGTCGAATTACGAAAAATTCCTTTCTTAAAATATAATGTTACCATGGTGGAGACCTTATTCTTTATTATGATACCTCATTTATCTATATCGGTTAGATATTAAGGGAGATAAATCGCTCGTGACACAAAAACGCATTGCAAAATTATTGATCCTTTTGCCCTTTAAGGGTCGAATTCCGAAAACTTTCTGGCTTAATATATGACGTCACTAAAGCGGAGATCTTAATCTTTAAAACGATACTTCATAAAACGGTTTCATATAGGTATCCAGGGAGATAACTGACTCGTAACACAGAAATTAGCATTTTAGAAAAATTTACATTTTTGCCCTTTAAGGGTCGAATTCCTAAAACTTTCTGACATAAAATACGATTTAACCAAAGTGGATACCATAAGCTTTAAAATGACACCTCATTCATTGATTACGGTTAAGTATGAAGGAAGATATAGGCTTGTGACAAAAAAATACCTTATAGAAATAATATATACTAGACGACCCATGCGAAAATTTCGCGAAAAAAAATTCGGTGAGAAGTGAGGTTGAATATGATGTCACCAAAGCTGAGTCATTACTCTTCATACTCCTACTTCATTTATCGATTTTGGTTGTATATCCAGGGAGATAAATGGCTAGAGACATAAAAAACACATTTTAGAAAAATTGACATTTTTGCACTTTAAGGGTCGAATTACGAAAAATTCCTATCTTAAATTATAATGTTACCACGGCGGAGACCTTAATCTTTAGTATGATACCTCATTTATATATATATCGGTTGGATATCAAGTGAGATAAATGGCACGTGACACAAAAATGCGTTATAGAAGCATTTATACTTTTTCCATGTAAGGGTTGAATTCCAAAAACATTCTTTCTTAAAACATGATGTCACCAAATCTGAGACATTACTCCTAATAATCTTACTTGATTTTTCGATTTTGGTTAGATATCCAATGAGATAAATTGCTTAAGACACAAAAAATGAATTTTAGAAAAATTAACATTTTTGCCCTTTAAGGGTCGAATTACGAAAAATTCCTTTCTTAAAATATAATGTTACCATGGCGGAGACCTTATTATTTAATATGATACCTCATTTATCTATATCGGTTAGATAATAAGGGAGATAAATTGCTCGTGACACAAAAATGAGTTTTAGAAAAATGTATACTTTTTACCTTTAATGGTTGAATTCCAAAACAATTATTTCTTAAAATATGATTTCACAAAGCTGAGACATTACTCCTTATAATCCTACTTCATTTATAGATTTTGGTTAGATATCCAGGGAGATAAATGGCTCGAGATACAAAAAACGCACTTTAGAAAAATTAACATTTTTGCCCTTTAAGGGTCGAATTACGAAAAATTCCTTGTTTAAAATATGGTGTTACCACGGCGGAGACCTTAGTCTTTAATATGATGCCTCATTTATCTATATCGGTTAGATATTAAGGGAGATAAATCGCTCGTGACACAATAACGTATTGAAAAAATATTGATCCTTTTGCCCTTTAAGGGTCAAATTCCGAAAAATTTCTGTCTCAATATATGACGTCACTAAAGCGGAAATCATAATCTTTAAAATGATACTTCATTAAACGATTTCAGATCGATATCCAGGGAGATAAATGACTTGTAACACAGAAAACAGCACTTTAGAAATATTGACATTTTTGCCCGTTAAGGGTCGAATTCCGAAAATTCCTTTCTTATAATGTGATGTGCCCAAAGTGGGGACCATAAGCTTTAAAATGACACCTCATTCATTGATTTCGGTTATGTATGAAGGAAGATACAGGCTTGCGACAAAAAAAATACCTTATAGAAATAATAATGATGATGATTTTAAAGATGCTGTGCAATTGTTTAGCAGTGATGATAATTTGATAAAACTTGCGAAAAGCAATAAAAAATATGTTTTTAAACATAAAAATAAATTGTACTTTATTTCGACACTATGTACTTTTTTTCTTACCTATAACAACCAAAGTACATTAATTCCAATAAATATAGGTGGCAACCCTAGCCGCCATATTAGGGGCAACCGGTAGCTTTCATTGTATATTTTTGTACAGTCGAGACTTGTCGAAGTGATCGTTTTTTTTTTTTGTTTTTTTTTTCCCCTTACATTTTTCTACAATAGTTAAGTCTTGTGCGGCATATAACTGCACAAACCATGCTACAAAAGCTTAAATAAGTTCGGAATTTTCTACTATCTTAACCCTTGCAAATACCAGACGACAGAGAATGATGCATGAGAGTGATGTATTTCTAATGAAAAAAATTCACAATTATCAGTGCAGAAATTAAATTTAAAAAAATATTTTGGGAGTAATTGTTTGGGAACCAAAATTATAACTGCTCTTGTTGTCAAGACACTTTACATTACAGCTGTAATGTCAGAAAAATGAGAAAAAGTTACGTATAAATCATTTTGCAAAATAAATTGGATAGTTATAAATGAATGTAATTTCTCTCGGCGTTGTTTATTTATAAACGTTTCTCGGGAAACAAGCCGAGTTATATTGTTATTAAAGCACAATATTTCGGCGACTTTAATCTCCGTCGCCATCTTCAGGTGCAGTTGCAAGTCTTGAAGTCAACCTTGAGCGTGTTGTTTGTAAACTGGCATGGCAACGACAGATGTTATGTTGCCTAGCAGCATCTCAGATGTCATTAGACGCCCGCGGAACACAAAAAGCAGAGCGTTGGTGATGAGCAGCCTCAATTACAGGAATCCATGCATCACTTATCTGGAATCCACAATCCCTGTTTACCAAATCAGACGCGAGGCGAATTTCAAATGCTTCTTTAATGACGCTGTCCCAGAAGCCTCTCGCATGTGTCAACACCTTAGTCGCTTCGAAATCAAAACCATGTCCTTCTGTTAAACTATGTTCCGCCACTGCTGATTTGTCTTTTTGCCCCAGGCGAACATGACGGGCGTGTTCCAAACAACGTTGTTGTACGCACCGTATGGTCTGACCGATGTATTTCTTTCCACATTCACACGGGATGCAGTAGACCCCGGGTGTACGCAGGGCAAGGTCATCTTTTGGAGAGCGCAAAATGTTTCTCAATTTTGGTGGTGGTAGAAAAATGCTCTTAATGCCATTTCTTGCCAGGACTCTTCCGACCCTAGATGTGGCGCCAGAGTACGGCAAGAAGGCTAATTTATCGTGTGGACCATTATCGTGTTTATTAGGCCTACGTTTCATTTCCCGAAATGCCAACTGTATCTGATGTTCATTGTATCCATTCTTTCTGAAGGTATCACGGAGATGTTTTAACTCACTAGGAAGGTTGTCTTTATCACATATTGCCCGCGCTCTGTGGACAAGAGTAGTTAGTACTGTATTGCGCTGTGCAGGGTGATGATAACTGTGCGCGTTTAGGTAAAGGTCTGTATGCGTTGGCTTCCTATACACCGTGTGTCCCAAAGTTCCATCAGATTTCTTTATAATCAGAATGTCCAAAAAGGGCAAGCGGCCTTCCTTTTCAACCTCCATCGTGAACAAAACATCCAATTCACGATGGAGGTTGAAAAGGAAGGCCGCTTGCCCTTTTTGGACATTCTGATTATAAAGAAATCTGATGGAACTTTGGGACACACGGTGTATAGGAAGCCAACGCATACAGACCTTTACCTAAACGCGCACAGTTATCATCACCCTGCACAGCGCAATACAGTACTAACTACTCTTGTCCACAGAGCGCGGACAATATGTGATAAAGACAACCTTCCTAGTGAGTTAAAACATCTCCGTGATACCTTCAGAAAGAATGGATACAATGAACATCAGATACAGTTGGCATTTCGGGAAATGAAACGTAGGCCTAATAAACACGATAATGGTCCACACGATAAATTAGCCTTCTTGCCGTACTCTGGCGCCACAACATCTAGGGTCGGAAGAGTCCTGGCAAGAAATGGCATTAAGAGCATTTTTCTACCACCACCAAAATTGAGAAACATTTTGCGCTCTCCAAAAGATGACCTTGCCCTGCGTACACCCGGAGTCTACTGCATCCCGTGTGAATGTGGAAAGAAATACATCGGTCAGACCATACGGTGCGTACAACAACGTTGTTTGGAACACGCCCGTCATGTTCGCCTGGGGCAAAAAGACAAATCAGCAGTGGCGGAACATAGTTTAACAGAAGGACATGGTTTTGATTTCGAAGCGACTAAGGTGTTGACACATGCGAGAGGCTTCTGGGACAGCGTCATTAAAGAAGCATTTGAAATTCACCTCGCGTCTGATTTGGTAAACAGGGATTGTGGATTCCAGATAAGTGATGCATGGATTCCTGTAATTGAGGCTGCTCATCACCAACGCTCTGCTTTTTGTGTTCCGCGGGCGTCTAATGACATCTGAGATGCTGCTAGGCAACATAACAACATCTGTCGTTGCCATGCCAGTTTACAAACAACACGCTCAAGGTTGACTTCAAGACTTGCAACTGCACCTGAAGATGGCGACGGAGATTAAAGTCGCCGAAATATTGTGCTTTAATAACAATATAACTCGGCTTGTTTCCCGAGAAACGTTTATAAATAAATTGGATAGTATAAATTTTTTTGGGGGCTTGCTTCCTTTGATCTGTTCCGAGCCGGCAACAAGAGCAGACCATCTACATTGTTGCATTCGTGTCGACTCGTCTCCGCTCATCGTTATTTCTGAACGGAACATTGGATGTCAGTCATGTTTTTTAATAGCGGAGAATATGCGGTTTCTTGTGTTTTTCATTTTGAGGTTGGAGTTTTCAACCGCATTATTTTTCTTTTACATTGTTTTAAATGGCACGTACTTCAAATTCTGTTTGTGATAGTGGTAAGTGATTCACCAGAAACTCCAAAGAAAGCAAAATTGAAGAAATCTAAACAAATAATGAAACGATTTCTAAGAGAATACATATAATTGGATAAGAAAGGATCCTCCAAATAAATTCTTTGTAAACACAGTACCTGCGCAGGGAGTTTCACTAATGCGTCAGCTGGGACTGTACAGGCACGTCAGTCAATATCGATTTTCAGTCATTCTCAGAATGTCGTGAGCGTGATCTTTTGCTTGAATAAATTGCAATTTAAATGTTAAATAGTGCCACGTTGCTAGAGGCATAGGGTAGCTGACCATACTTTAAAATCAAGTATCATACAGTATTTCTCGTCGGTATACTTTATCCTATCCAAAAGTGTGGGGAAATAATGTTGTTTTGGTAAGGGAGCGTGCATAAACCACGTAGCTCCATTTTGGCCTCCTTTGAACCCCCCCTTCCCTCCCCCCCCCCCCCCCCCCCCACGCAGCCCTACGTGGCTTTTTTCCCTTTTGATTCCAGAAGACATTTTGTACCTTTTTCTCTTGTCAGACGATTGTAAATTACATACGGAGATAATTAACTGAGGGAAACAAATAGTCACATGCTATTATGACTTCTGTTCCTCATTTTAATTGTGAAAAATGCTATGAAAGGAAAGCTAGGTGGCCTGGCTCGGAACCCCCCCCCCTCTCCCCACGTAGCCCAGCGTAGCCTTCAAGCTAACCCCCCCCCCCCCTTGGACCGGGCCACGTAGTTTGTGCACGCTCCCTAAACTATTCAATTCACGGGAACGGTACGCTCTTGTTCATTGTTAGTTTTCAAATGACAAATTTGTGCTTATAACGGAATGAAACGAATCCAAAATGTTGGGAAGGGAAATATAATTTAAAAATTTATTTATAATTCTATGATTAAAATGTGGCACCAGCTATAACACATTGAAATGAAACAAAAAAATTAATAGCTAGTGCCGTAAGCACGAAAATATATGTATTTAAGACAGTACATATCTAAATTTAAAAAATACTTTTTTCTTTCATGTACTTCTTATTTTCCTCCTCAAAAGAGACCAAGTCAGGTTGAAAGAGAGAAATACGCTTGAAAGCCTGTGGCATGTAATCTGTTAAATTATATACCGACTCATTTCTAATATCAATTATTTTCTTTAGTTACTTTTTGAAAAATAAACTAACATTTATTTCTCCTCATTCTTGAATCTTTTCCTAGCTGGTGCTTTATGAGTTTCACGAGTCTACACACCCGGAAACTAATTTGGGCCAAATAACATTACTGCGTTCCCGGTTACGACCTAGAAGACAATGGGCGGGCACAGATGTCAGTTAGCCACTGATTATCGCAGCAAGGTGTTGGGACGCATGGCAACAAGTTAGGAAGAACGCTGGTACGCTTAAGAGTCTACATACGCAAAACCGTTATCTGCGAAGCTTTCTTGTTTACAGGTTATACTTAAATACAAATATAAAACCAAGCAAGGAAAGTAAGGTCATCTCTGCTGTAAATAATTCCGGTGTTGTTCGTCAACTATCAATATGATTAAACGAAAGTGAACAAAGACGTAACCATGAACCATACACAAAATATTTAGGCCTATTCAATATTGAAAGAGCGCTTTCATGACCTACCTCTGTAGAATGCTGCAGAGAGTTTAAATCATCGTTTATTACTGAAACGGATGTGTTGTCGTAATGGGTTGTTGTTGTTGTTGCTTTAGGGCGCGTCAGCGTCTGGATTATTAGCGCCCTTCCTAATAGGTGTTTAATTATGTTTACCAATAGTTACTAATATTTATAAATGTCCTTGTTCTTCCATCGACTAGTACCTGTGTAATGTGAGCAAACTGATGGCACCCAACAAAGAAATTTTTGTCCTTATACACAGGGGAAGAATACATTAGGAAAATATTGCAGTATGTTTCCGAAGAACATAAACCTTTCTATGATAACAATAAATCGTGGCCAACTGCATACTATAATTATGACGTATAGTAACTCTTTGAACCAAGCATACAATATATACATTTCTGTAAAACTATCAAAAATACAATTAATTTAGAGTCCATACAATGTAATGACCTTTTTTTAACGAACTATTAAAGACCCACAACCAATATATCCACCTATAATAAATAACTTTTCAAAAAAATTTAAACAAACTTATTTTCCAGTGAATATGCTTAATTTATTATTAAAAGGGCAATTGTCCAAAACACAAGACTTCCTAAAGAAAAGTCCAAAATTTGTACCATAAATCCAAAATTTGCGTCGAATGTGTATTCCCTTTGCTTAGCATCCTCTGCCACCCACAGTTTGTGAATTGCAGAGTATGGATGTAGATGTAGAAATGCAGTTTAAGAAACTTGGTTAGGCCTATTACGTTTTAATTGATTCGTGCAAGCAATAGTTAAAGAATGGACATGTACTTCTGTAGAAGTTTCAATTTGAACGTACTCTATTAAAACATTTCAATTTGTTTACAAGAATTACAAAACATAAAGAGACACTATCGTTAGTGCAAGGGAGAGTTAATTTTCTGATACATATCTGTTTAGGAAACCACAAATTTAAAACATTTTGAGATAGTAAAGATGTGTTATAGGAAAAAGGGAAAGACAATCTTGTTGAAAACTCCTTTTACAGATGAATTTACTGTATCTAATATTACTTTTGCAAAATTCAGTTTTAAATTTGAATGGTTATTTTTTTGTGATTACAAAAGTTTGTCATTATGTTTGTTATTCATCTGGTGTGAATGTACCAAGCACGGTGGGAGAACTGGCCTCGCATCCAGGACGACGCAAGTTCGAATCCCCCTGTGTTCAGGTATCTATGGTCTCACTGAAAAGTGTTCTTAATTGAAAGTAAATTGCAGCCAAGTATACCTACAGTAAATTTTATTGAAAACAAAGATTGCACTTGTGGTTCGAACAGCAACATGACGCGGCGTCAGGTGCCTCGAAGCTCGAATCTCAGTCCACTACCTAAGGGAGCGTCCATAAACTATGCAGCTCCATTTCGGCGTCCTGTGAACCCCTCTTTCGTTATCCACATAACTGCGGTAACAGTGGTCTACAAATGAACTATTTTCTTTCACAAGAGCAAAAACATGAGATTCTAGAAGTATTTTTCATACTGAATTCAAATATCATTATAGTTTTACTTAACCCCTATTTTGATAGATTAATTAGAAACCTACGAAACCGATGTCTAAGCACTTCTGAGTGTAGTTGTTCCAAAACTATTTATTAACACATAGTTTACCAATTTCTTAAGCACTCTTTTCTCGGTTATTCCAGTAAACGATTAAGAAAATGTAATATCGAATCGATTATCTTTAACGGCTTTAATTTTGACAACATTCTCTAGGAGCCGTACTATGGTTTATACCGACAGGAGGATATCCCTGCGTCGGAATGGATCCTGTTTTATCTTCATCTCCATCATCTTCGTCTTCCATAGTTTACAGGACCTCTTTCGCTATTGTATTTTGACATCGGTTATAATGGCGTACGCGTTTTCCTTCTAGAGGGTTGACACTGAAAGGTACATTTTGGAAACCTGGCGATTGTCTTTCTTCCAATGTGCTTAATCCACTCCTTCCTGGATCTTACAGTTAGAATTCCGGTGAGTAGGCCTACCTAGCATCTGAAGCTGTTGCCTTAATATTGCCACTTCCGATCATGTTCAGAAATGAACCATCCTTGACGGCACTCAAACTTCATTCCTATTTTTTCTCTACTTCTACCCACTTTAATATGCAGGCTATAATTCTTGTGTAGAATAAAACGCCTGTATTCCTTTCTCATTATATACTGACGGAAGTATCTGCTGTTCGTTACATGACATGATCAACCACCTTTTCTAAATCCAAAAAAGACTCAAATAATTTCGGGTATACTTCTTCCTTCTTCGTATATTTTTTTAGTGGCAGATGTATTATTAGAGGCTTATCTTCCTAGCCTAAATTCACTGTATTCTTCTAAGAGACATGAATCAGAAATCTGCTAAAAACTACTTATTATCCTGTCCGTTTTAATTGTTAAAAGTTAAGGGTCCCATACACACTCCAACTTTTTTAACTTGGGTTTTGTTGTAGCCGAGGTTGGACAATGTGTCAGTAGTTTGAGAGACCAAATCCCAAGCTGAACAACCCAGTTGACGAATTTAAACTCCTTTGATACTGTATTTGTGGGCGGCGCACAGTCTTATGCAAACCTGTTGGAATGTACATGTAGTCCAGTAACGGGGTCGTAAAAAGGGGGTCTCACAAACATCACATCACGTAGAAGATTTTTTTTTCTTATCTTGTATATATTGGTGAGAGTATGCAGAAACCAAGTTTTCGACCTCCAGCACCCTCGGCACAATTTTCTGTGGCCAAAAAACATCAAAATTTGGGTACTTTTTTCAGTTTTTCGTCTATAACTCCTTCCTGATAAGTCCTATCAAGAAATATTATATTTTCAATTTGAAAGAGGACAAAATTTCCTACAACTTTCGTATGACACACTTTTTTCTAAACTCAAAATTAAGCGAGCTACAGTTCTTCGAAAATCAGCCAAATTTCACACTTTTCCTAAAAGTTGGGTTTTTACCTAATTTGCAGCTCAAAATGACCTGAAACCCCTGTATATATAACCGATATATATGTATTTCTGTATGACATAGTATATATATGTACTATACTTTGATTACTAATGGTCCATCCAATAATCATATAGCATTGTTGGCCGGGAGATCCCGAAGGATTGTTCGGCCGCCAGGTTACAGTGTTATGGATAGGCCGCGCAGTGCGCTTCTTGTGGCTATCTAACCTGACCAAGTACTAGTACCGCATATAGGGAACCTACGGCTTAAGGTGGAATTAAAACCACAGAATCGTTCTGGCTTTCTCCATATTACACAGCAAGCTGTGGCAGAGGTAAAGCTCGGGTTAATGGCCTTTGAAAATTACAGCTGAGAACGGGATTTCGATCTTCAGTCAGATACCTTAACCACTGAGCTACCATTTCATTCTATTACCTGATGGTATTTGTACCAGTTTGAAAAACGGATTTGCAAAACTGAAAACATAATGTTATGGCACAAAGTTTATTTATGCAGTCAAAATTAAGTCATAATAAGTCAAAAATTAGTCATAAATCCATTTCTTTTCCGTTTTAATGGATTGAAACAATGTGTTCCATTTGAATTTGTTCCGTACAACAATGGAAAAAAATTGTCGCTATATGAAGCATTTAAATCTCTTCAAGATACAACACCCAATACAAATTTTTTTGATATGCACGGATGATTCCTCCTGCATAAGGTTATGTGGCATAGTAGTAAATACCTTGGCTGCTTCTGTGGAAAATATGAAGCCTATTTGATAACGTGCTGTAGATCCAACATCACAGTTATATTTGACGGATACCGAAGTTATGCTGCGCAGAGAGGAATAAAGTCATCTGAAATGATTTGTAGTTTGAAAACATCAGATACTTCAGCAGGCATCATTTTCAGTAAGGAAACAAGTGCTACAGTGACGCAGCAAATGAGAGTAGCAACAACTGTGTAATTTTGATACTAATGCAAAAACTGAAAAAGGAGGCATCCAAGATCAACAGGCAAAACAAGATGCTGCTGGATTGATCGTTGACGCAGCAATTTGCCAAGCAGCAAAATTCGAGAGTGTTATGATTCTAAGTGAGTATATTGGCTTTCTCATTTTGCTAATGGGCTTTGGTACCACGAGTTTGAACCCACACACATCCTCTTCATCCATGCATTTGCTGGATGTGATACAATATCAGCATATTTCGGCTATGGGAAAGAAAACTTCAACTGCATGATTCAATACCAACCATATCTGAAAGTAACATGCATGCTAACTTCTCAGAACTCTAGCCTCCAGAGAACATTTGGAGAACACGCAGGGGAACAGATCATCTTGGAACGGTACGGAAAAATTACTTGTGGAACATTGGAAGGCTCAGATATGAAATGATTAAGAAATCTGCCCAAAAAATGCATTCAGACTAGCACGGTTGCGACCAAAATCAGATGCGGCAACGTTTCACTCAATATGCACGTACCACCAAGTAAAGGTTGGTTGGGTCGAGAAACGTACCCATTGCCGTGAGGATGAAGGAAAGGCTCGTCCAGTCTTATTACAGTTACAATAATAAATGCATTCAGGAGGACGTCGGTTCGAATTTCCGTCCAAGCATCCAGATTTGGGTTTTCCATGGTTTCCTCAAATCACTCCAGCCGAATGCCGGGATGCTTCCTTCAAAAGGCCATGGCCAAAATCCTTCACGTTCCTTGTCCCCAGTCCCATCGTGCCACTAATGAACTCGACGTCGACGAGGCGTAAAGTCATAAAAAAAACAATAATAAAAGACGATGCACTTGAGTTTACTTCGAAGCTTGTATCATATTCCTTCCAGAAACCTTGTTCTCCTCCATGCAGCTGTCGCTAATCAGGACTGCATTGTTCAGCTGCTTGCAAAAATTGCTCTCGCCTGCCTCGTGAAAGCGTTCCTGGAATGTAGTAGATGAAGGAGAGGAAGATTTCTTCGACCTCGAGGAAGCTGTTCCTGATGCAATGGATGAAAGAGACACAATTCATTGATAAGCCGGGACAATCCAAACGGAAAAGAAATTTATTTATGACCATTTTTTTTAACTTATTTCGAAATTATTATGACTTTATAACTTTGCGTCATAACATTATGCATTGTTGTTCGCTCTATTATCTTCAGTAATAGAGCGATCTGGTAGCTCAAGGCGTCTGACTGGAGATCGAAATCCCGGTCTCAGCAATGATTTTCAAAGGCCATTAACCCGACCTTTACCTCTGCCACAGCTTGCTGTGTAATATGGAGTAAGCCAGAACGATTCTGTGGTTTGGATTCCACCTTAAGCTGTAGGTTCCCTATATGCGGTACTAGCACCTGGTCAGGTTAGATAGCCACAAGAAGCGCACTGCGCGGCCTATCCATAACACTGTAACCTGGCGGCCGAACAATCCTTCGGGATCTCCCGGCCAACAATGCTATATGATTATTGAATGGACAATCAGTAATCAAAGTGTAGTACATATATATACTATGTCATACAGAAATACATATATATCGGTTATATATACAGGGGTTTCAGGTCATTTTGAGCTGCAAATTAGGTAAAAACCCAACTTTTAGGAAAAGTGTGAAATTTGGCTGATTTTCAAAGAACTGTAGCTCGCTTGATTTTGAGTTTCGAAAAAAGTTTGTAATACGAAAGTTGTAGGAAATTTTGTCCTCTTTCAAATTGAAAATAGAATATTTCTTGATAGGACTTATCAGGAAGGAGTTATAGACGAAAAACTGAAAAAAGTACCCAAATTTTGATGTTTTTTGGCCACAGAAAATTGTGCCGAGGGTGTTGGAGGTCGAAAACTTGGTTTCTGCATACTCTCACCAATATATACAAGATAAGAAAAAAAATCTTCTACGTGATGTGATGCAAGTGAGAACTACCCCGTTACTGGACTAATGCATAAGTTCTTCAACCTGGCACCGAGCGTGGTATGGGGGTTAACGCTCTGGCCTCGCATTCGGGAGGACACCGGTTCAAATCTCCGTCCGGGCATCCAGATTTGGGTTTTCCATGGTTTCCCCAAATCACTGAAGGCGAATGCCGGGATGCTTCCTTCAAAAAGGCCATGGCCGAATTCCCTCCCGTTCCTCGTCCCCAGTCCCATCCCGTCTCTAATGACCTCGACGTCGACACATAAAGCCATAAGTAAAAAAAAAAAAAAATCAACCTGGCTGCCAAAAACACAGTCTGCTCCGGAGTCAGTATTTGTAATCTGTGCTAGAAGTAGTACCGTGATAGCAACTATACAAAACAAGGAAGCATCGTAAACCGTCATAGAAAAGTTTAACAATCTACCAAAATTGGGGAAAGTAAAATATGATTTGTATAAAAATTCAATTTTAGGGATGGAAAGAACTGCTTATTGATTTCAATAAAATGGAACGGGATGCAACACTTGAAAGTATGAATTTGCGAACATGCTACGGACGGGAGAAAAAAATTAAAAAAAAAAAGATCTGGAGCAGGAGATGAAGATAGGCCTACCCCTATCCGGCAGTACTTTGATAAATTAGATTTTTTACGGGACCAGAAAACACAGTTAACAATGAAGAAGACGACAGTGATGACCCTGAGGTGAGTTCAAGTTTAAATCATAACTTCGAAATTAAATAGTGTTGGGTAAAATAAGGGGAATTACAAAAGTATCTTAAATATTTACATCAGATCCTCGGTTATTCGACCATCCGCTAACCAAATTGACACTAGAAAAGAAAGAGAAAATTGATTTATGGGTATTATCAATAATTTATATTGCAAATTTGATAAATAATATTAATTCATATTTGAATCTTCTTCTTTTGGTCCCTATCCGTTCCGGATGTCGGCAACTATCTTGGCTGTCTCGTCTCTGCTGGTTGATGGTCGGATTAACTTCGTAGTTGTCTTGGAGGTCCATATTCTCAGATTTTTTAACCAAGAAGTTCTTCTTCCAGCAGGATTTCATAACGGCTACTATTCCTCATGATGTGGCCAAGGTACTGAAGCTTCCTTGTTTTTATGGTGGTCAATATTTCCATTTTTTTTTTTTTTTTTTGCGGAGCACTTCAGCATTTGTGGTGTGGTCTGTCCATGGTATTCTCAACATTCTTCGATAAGGCCACATTTCAAAAGCTTCTAACCTTTTATTGATAGTTTCAGTTAATGTCCACGTTGCAACGCCATACAGGAGGACAGAGAATACATAGCAGCGCAGGAGTCTCATTTTCGTGGTAACTGATAAATTACGACTTTTAAAAAAGTTTTCGTTTTATTGAAAGTAGCCCTGGCTTTACGAATACGTGACTTTACTTCGTCAGATGGATCCCATTGGCTGCTTAATGTAGTGCCAAGATACGTATACCATGATACATATTCAATGATCTTCTTGTTAATCAAAATATGGCATTGGGAGTTGTTGTTTTTGCCAATGACCATTACTTTGTCTTATTTATATTAATGTCAAGTCCGTATTCGTGGCTGCTTTGTGATACTCTATCTATAAGATACTGTAAGCTTTCCTGACTGTCTGCAAAAATGACTGTCATCTGCGCAGCGAATATTGTTTCCATTCAACAGCACTCCCATCTCCACATCACTCAACGCCTCCCTAAAGATATGCTCTGAGTAGATATTAAGTAATAAGGGGGACAGGATACAATCTTGTCTTACACTAAGAATTTTTACTTCATCCGTATTTTCTCCCTTCAATCTCACATGGGCAGACTGGTTCCAGTACAGGTTAACAATAATTCTGAGGTCTTTGTCATCCAAGCCAATACTTTTTAAAACTTCTATCATTTTCTGATGCTTTACCCTGTCAAAGGCCTTCTGATAATCTATAAAACAAGCATCGACATCACAATTTACATCTCTGCAGCGTTGAAATAGTACTTGGATGCTAAACAGAGCTTCTCGTGTTCCAACTGCTTTTCTGAATCCGAACTGTGTAGGTGATACATATTCTTCACTGAGCTTATATATCCTTCGGTGAATAACCTTCAGAAAGAGTGGCTCATAAGGCTGATTGTTCTGTAATCACCACATGACTCAGCTCCGGGTTTTTTTGGTGAATGCCAATTGTAATTTATAGTCGTTAGCAAAACACGAAATCTACATGCTAAAATTTGAAGGTGTTTTCTATAATACATGTCGCACAGGATACCTGAATTTAAAAATTTCTTGCTCCTTAGTTACTAAACCGCTGAAGGGTTTCACGAAATGTTTTGAAAGAGCAAAAGCTTCATCGCTTATACACAAAAGATACTTCGCCATTGTTTCCAGGAGATAGATGCTCTAGATCAGGTAAACAAATACGACCTTATTTATGTTTGGAATAAAATTTACTGTTTGATAACTCTCTAGTCTCTTCCACTTGACAGTACCGGATCTAGGGGCGGAGGGAGAGGTATGTCAAACTGGGGCGCTTGCCCCGGGGTGGCAAGTTCAGGGGGAGGGGCGGTAAAGTCGTGTTTGGAGGGCGGTAAATTTATTTCGAGGCAACCTTTCTTTTGTATTTAGCTCCACTACTGATTCGGAGGGCGACGATCCACGTGGCGACGACAAGGAGGCAAAATAATGTTCGAAGGGGCGGAAATCTTACAGTTTTTGCCCCGGCTCCGAAAATTCCTAGATCCGCCACTGCCACCTGACACTCTCAATTTGCTCCAACCACTATCATTATAAATTCATAATTGCCGTTTGCCAGCAGAATAATGCTGTACTTTTCTTATAGTTGAAGTAATATGAACCTGAGGCAGTTGGTTTTCGTACTTGAATATGTTTGCCAACTGTAGCCCCAACGCAGTGCGGAAAGTTCCACTTCCTTTCAAAAGTATCCGAGATATTTTTCATTCTTCTTGACTTTGTGACAACTAGGGAAAAAAATATTACGAATAAATTATTTGGAAACCAAGCATATTTCGACATGGAACCATGGACATGGTTTAGAAATATTTAAACCCGATAATTCCTTTTTTGAGGTTCCCATAGCAATTTTCCCAACTGTTTGAGGTGAAATGGCTGTCAGAAACATCTAGTATTCGAAGGACTGACCTGCAGCCAGAAATCCGAATGTAGTGGAGAGACGTTCCTTTACCGAAATATCTCCCTCAATCTGGGATCTTCTTTCATGATTGCAGGCAAAATCATTTCCAGAAGCTGATAAATAGTGTCGTTTCTTCCTCAGAAAGTTTCTGTAACTTTGAGCTCCGATAACAAATTAGAGTGTGAAAATTTGAAACGGTTTTTGAGTTACTTTTTTTACCAAATTTTTCTTTCCTCTTTTTCCTGTAATTTTTCGTGCACGCCGCAATTATCACTGAACATAAAGCGATTTTTTTTACTTAAAACATTACTGGTATAAGTAAACACCTTGTCCTCTCTCTCTATGCTGGTTCTCTCTCTACTGATCTCAGGCAACTGTGTTGTTGAATTTGTTTTTGTTTTGATCAACCAGGTTGAGAGACATGGTTTTCATCTTCTCATGTTTTAATAATTTATGGACCACACTTCTTTGATGAAAAAGATCAGCTCCGATTCGACAACGACGAATCGTATCCAAGAGTCCATATATTACATCCTTTTGTTGTATTTCTGTGCAAGTTATAGTTTTTGAAGTCTCCATAACTTTTGTTTTGAAGGTACCTCTGGTAATTCGAAATATCGCTCCATATTCTGAGACCTTTCGTTTTGCAACACTTGTTTGTCTCAATTAAAAAAAAATTAAAAACTCCCCTGAATACCAAACTTTATTACTTATAATAAGGAATAACTTGAAAACTTCTGCGGGGATTTTTACTGCTTGAAACTTTACGTCCCGATTTAATATCTCATTAAGGTTGTAAGGGAGGTCATCATCGCAGGTGCGGATGTAGATGTTTCGCGGAAGTGGATGCGGAGATTGAAAAATAAATTCATGGTTATTTATATTTAATATTTTATCAAAAATAAAGTTAAAATACAAATAAGTATATTTTTTATTCCAAATTCTACATTTTTCATAAGCAAAGTCTATTTCCATATAATATTGACACTAATTTATTTTTTGCCTCATCTTTCAAAAACAAAAAACGTGGCATGATTTCACAAGTGAATTATTTATACAACTACGCAAAAAAATCTTTGTCATATGAATATTGCGGAATTCGTGGCACGATTAATTCAAGCATCAAGCATAAAGAAAGCTCGGGCACACAGAACACGACAAGCGACTGCAGCTACGATCGTTCTCTCGTCGTGGAGACACGCGATTTTGGTACGTCACACAGGACGTGACAACTTAATAGTGAGACCCTCTCTCGCGAAGAGATCTGTACTTCTTTATTTCATTCTTTAGACTTTAATAAGTTTTCTAGGATTAGTAAATTCTTATAAACCATGTCAAATGATGATGAGACTCTACTTCTTTTGTTTGCACTAAGCAGAAAGAAAAGGGTTCACGACATCAATGAAAAGAGATAATGCCTCGGCGAATACTATCGCCTTTGCCGGGAACTACTCGTAGAATAGACTTTTTACATATTATCGGATGTCTCGAGAATGCTTTGAGACATTACACAACCTGTTAAAATCGACTATATCGAAGCGCACCACGAACTGGAGAAAAGCAATTGGTACAAGAGAAAGATTAGCCACTTGTATGAAGCAAGTTCTGTTCATTTATAGTCTTAAAAACAAAACAAAAACAATGACAATGCCCAAACCCGTAGTGGATACAGGGGGGCACGGGGCCCGACCTCAAAGCGATTTACAATGTGTCACTTCCCGACGCCTCCCTTAGAGGCAGCTGTGTCATTTGCGTGGCGGTCAACATTAGGAAATCCCCCAAAAATCAGGCGTATCATCGCAAAGTGAAATAGTCACAGTAAAAAATACAATTTATTATTGACAATTTATTTCATAATCAAAAACAATAAAGATAGGCTCAAATAGAAATATTATTTATTTTAAATAATTACAATGTTAACAAACAAACAAAAAGTGAGAAACTAACAAGAAAAAATACAATCCTGAATATGAAAAATTATTTTTCATGAGTTTTTATAGTCACTGTGACTGGTGTCATATAAAAAATATACACCCGCATTTTCTCAATCAATTTTTCCTCAGACTGCAAGCTCCGTGACGGATCGCTTTGTGTGTAACCGTCCTAATCCAAAACTGTGTAATTATACAACTCTAGCACCGTCGCGCCGCTTGTCGCGTTCTGTGTGCCCGGGCCTTTAGACCACACCACCACACATTTTCTTGCCCGCCACCCGCTTTTCCGCCGTTCTAAGCGGCCCATTCACAATCCAACTTGTAGGACCTACGATGATCCGATTTCCGATAAAGGACTCTTGATGAACCGTGAAAGGGACTACAGGACACGTAGGACGTATTGGACTTCCATACAGCCAATATGGGTCCTTGCCGTCCAATCAGCTATGGCGTTGGATCATGGTGGAGGAAACATCCTACGAGTGTGCCGCGAGAAAGTATGAGTGGAAAGGATTGCTGTGAACATATTTTTGGTCCTAGTATTGTGAATGGGTGAGCGCATCCTACGGTAGTTCTACACGGATGTCCTTTAAGTTGGACGGCGAAAAGGCTGCTTTACTTTACAGGCAAGTTCAAACTTGTAAACTCGTCGCCTAGGGTAATAGGCCTAACACCTTTCAATTCATTGTTACTTTTACTGAAAAAAGTAGGGGGGGGGGGGAATCACGTTGTTAGCTGAGCGACGATGGACCGAATCTCGTATCAAAAGAAAAAAATAACATATATTACAATGTAAACAAAACCTCCGTTATACATCCGCATTAAAAATAGGATTTCCGCAAAAGTTCTGTAATTGCGAATACGGAACTCCGTTACATGCCTAAATCATATTTATGTATTTTGTAAGGACACTAACGAGAGCAATAACGAGGAAAGTGCATAAAAAACTGTGTATTCATAACTTAATTTGTATCAAATGTTAGTAAATTAAAGAATTTATAAGTCGACGAAAAAATAACAGAGATCTTTTTTGATCTTCATAGACGAAGTCGCGGGCAAGGTCTACTATTACTATTAGGTATTCAAATTCTTGTGCTTTGTTAGTTTGTTAATCTACTAGTATTCGTAGTAACGCTGCATTTGTTATTTTTTCTTATGGCTTTAAGCCTCGTCGACGTCGAGGTAATTAGAGGCGGTATGGAACTGGATACAAGGAACGGGAAGGAATTCGGCAATGGCCTTTTGAAGGAAGCATGCCGGCTTTCACCTGGAGTGGCATTTGCTACTATATTGTATGTCTGACTTCTTCCTTGTAGTTATACTTTTTCCTAACCATAAAGTATACTTTACTTCATGTAAACTACACAATGCATAGAACAAAAGAGTACATTACGAAGGAATCTCTTCCACAGCACGATATGACCGGATTCAGATCGTTTAACAAGCATTACACAGCAGTGAGAAAGAATTACAAAATCATTCAATTTGATACAAGAAAAGCATTTCTCTTTGAGGATTTACAAGAAACAATTTACATGTCACCGCCAGAAGAACGTCCACTAGTGTTTAGTCTGTTAACTGTAAAATCATTTTATGGCATGTAGCAAGCATATGAATAATATGAATACTTTACCAAAAACGTTGAAACAATTTAAAGTTGAAATATGTAGAGGGCAAAAATAGGTGAGTACAGGAAAGGGGGAAAATGGGTGTGTGGGGAAATTGACACCGGAGCGTGCGCTACTTCACAATTAAATTAAATCGAATATTTGAACCGTAGAAATATTCGAAGACTAACAACTGAATACCAGACCCGCCACCCACATGGGCAGCATTTAAAAATAAATTTGTCTGCACGTCTTTGTTCAGATCCTTTAGCAAGCGTTACTCAATTAATGCTTGCTCAATGATTTGAACAAGGACGTGCCGACAAAAAGTGTATTCAAAACACAATGAAGTATTCTGCGTAGACGAGGGACCTGGCACTTTTCCAATGTTTCTACAGCAATTGGAGAACGAATTTTCTAAATCTGGGAACATTGTCGGGACGTAGATTGACCATAGTGACATCCGCCCTGTATCTAAGGAGAGCAGAAGGTAAACCGGACAGCAAATTCGTGTGGTGGTGGTGATTCCCCTCCCTATTTTTTTCCAGCTACAGCTTCTACCATGGAGGCCTACTTCTGTACCAATCTGGAGTCACATTGATCCACAAGTTTTCTTGATGTCGGATGTAGCTTCAAAGAAATTTATAATCCAGCTTCTGAAGCAACGAAGGATATATTTGTTGTTCGGAGAAACTATTCAAAGATTAGCATTATCGCAAGTGGATAATAAAGGTGCCATTCACCTAGTAAAAATATAAAAAGTTTTTTTTTTCCAATAGGAGAAAAGCTCGATAGCAAACATGATCACATCCGTGAAAAAGAGGAACGGAACGGTTTACAATCTCATTTTGTCGACGTGTTTACCAAACTTGTTTGAAAAGCAGTTCAGTAAGCTGTCTTCGTATTTTTTTTTTTTTTTTTTTTTTTAAATATTGATGAAATATAAAAGTTTTCTTTTTTAAATGATATTGCTAAGTGAAACATTAACTTTTACAAATTGTATCTTTTTTGTTCTTGATATTAATTCTCCTGCTCTCTTAAGTTTTCAGTAATAATAAAAATATTAACGTCGGTTATAATTAAATTTGTTGTGTTCACAGATAGTGTTGTAAAAAAACGGTTTTTTTCTGGCTTAAAAAAAAAACATGAAAAAAAAACTTTGAAAAAAAAAACGTTTTTTTTTCACAACTACTAAATCTCAAATTTGTAAGGCAGTTATCGTTTAAAATGACTGTTTTAGAGTTTATTCTAAGTACTTATCTTAGTTTAAAATCTACTATATTTTTCTGGTTCAGTAGGGAAAAAAATTACGAAAATATTGGCAACATTGACTGAAATTTTCTTTATGAAGGGGGATTTCCCGAAGAGACTAGGTTGCGCGAGAAGGAATCCCCATTCCCCTTTGTTTGGATTGATATTTGCTATTTGAAATAGTGCTGCCAGCCCTACAAATTTACCTACAGATCTTTTTAAAAAATTAGGAATTTAAAATTTATACACAGTTTTTTGCCTCTTTTTATTACTTATTGGGCTTTCCTTATATTCGTATACTTGTTAACTCTCAGAGTATAGTGGTACTGACTCATTAAATTGTCAGTAAGGGAGCGTGCATAAACCACATAGCTCCATTTTGGCCTCCTGTGAACCCCCCCTCCTCCCCCACGTAGCCCTACGCGGCTTTTGCCTGGTGTCGCGAAAACTGCGCCCAGTGAAATTTGCGGCCAGTGAAATCTGCGGCCGGAATTCTCAACAATGCTGTAGCGGTATGTTTATTATAGAATAGGATCAAACTGGCTGTATTGTTAAAAGCCGCCCCGCCGGCGCTCTGAGCGGATTGCTACGTTTGTAGCCAATGTTTCTAAACAGCAGGTTGACACTACAGATGTTTTATAGTTCATAACTGTTATTAAAATACAAGTTTTATGCTTGCTTAAAAGACGTAGAAAAGAATTGTAATAACGAGGCAGATACTTACAGAATCGTAGTAGATTTCATGCAAAATCTCCCTTTGCCTCACATTACTAGTGCAGGAGGCCTCGCATTCGGGAGGACGGTGGTTCGAATCCCTGTCCGGGCATCCAGATTTGGGTTTTCCATGTTTTCCCAAATCACTCCAGGCAAATTCCGGGATGCTTCCTTCAAAAGGCCATGGCCTAATTCCTTCCCATTCCTTGCCCCCACCCCCCATCCTTTCCCGTCTCTAAAGACCTCGCTGTTAGAGAGACGTTAAGCAGATAAGAAACTAATGTAGGAAAAAATATTCTACCATCAGCAGTTGTGGGTTAACGTTATCCACATCAAATTTTCCCACAGACGACACGATAATGGAGTGACATCGCCCCATTTGGACGGATGGAGCGATCGTGTATGGCCGCCTCTAGACGACCTCGGCCACTCCGATCTAGTTAGTACCGCACTAGATTTTCCGAACAGTGTTGCAGATCAGCACAAAATTCAGCTTTCAGTAACGAGTGCGAAAAAAGTCTAAGAAAGAATACTTAACCTGTGAAACATTTGCGTGTCTATTAATAAAAAAAAATAGAAATTAACTTTGCTATTTCGGGCGTGTAATTAAAATGATTTGTTCACGTGAAAACTTCCAGGCCACGATTTAGTGAAACCAGGTCGGGTCGTCTAAAGGGGCGTTTAGAGTGATTAGGACGGCGCGGCATGACACAAAGAGAAGAGGTATTGGCCGCAGATTTCGCAGATTTTAGGTTGGCCGCAAATTTCACTGGTCACAGTTTTCACATATCCCTTTTGCCTACCCCCCCCCCCCCCCCCCCCCCCGGCTCACGTAGCACGTAGCTTTCTTCCGTTTTGATTCCAGAAGACATTTTGTACTGTTTTCTCTTGTCAGACTATTTTAAATTACACACGGATATAATTAACTGAGGGAAATAAATACTCACATGCTGTTGTGAGTTCAGTTCCTCATTTTAACTGTGAATAATGTTACGAAAGGAAAGTTACATGGCCTGGCTCGGAACCCCCGCCCCCCCCCCCCCCCCCACGTAGCCCAGCGTAGCCTTCTAGCTAACCCCTCCTCCCTCTGGACCGAGCGACGTAGTTTGTGCACGGTCCCTAATTATGAATCGTTTCCTTGCAACCGTTGGTGTAAACAAACGATTGAAAAGAAGTAAAGCTCCTATTTTGTATGATAATAGATTTTAATTCAAACTTAAAAGACTGTAATACAGAACTATCGGCGCAGTCTTTAGGTATGCACAGTGTGTACTTTGCTCACAATTTAAAATTGCAATCTCAAAATCTTTTGCGTACAATACAAAAACAACCAGTAAAAGAAAATTTAACTATTTCTGAAGTTATGGATCTAGAGGAGACAGAAGAAGAGAGAGAAAATTCCGACACCCATCGAACTAGTGTTGAATGTGGTACTGACATAGAGGATGAATAAAATTATGTTACCTATATAGATACACTTATGAATCATTATGTGAGACATTATATGATTCAGTAAGACTTAAAACACACTTGTAAAATGGAAGTTCCTTAAACAAAACTATAATTTATCAAATATATTGTTTTCTAAAAAAAAAAAATAGAAAAAAACACGGGTGCTAGGTTTTTTTTCATGTTTTTTTTCACAAAGCTGAAAAAAAAACATTTTTTTTTCAGTTTGCAACACTATTCACAGAATATATAATACTTTTGAGCACTGAGGAGAGCCATATCGCATACACAATTGGACCAAATCAACGGGTATCATGTGATAATTTGTTTTTGTGAATCATGACGTATTTAACATTTAATGATTCACTTATTTTTCAAAATAACTGTTTGAAAAAAAATCTTAGTAAAGACGTTTCTTCAACCTATCTTTTCCAGTTAGAAGAACTGGGTATCCGGGACTTCATTAGTCCTGTTGAGTTGCTTATGGCCTATTGTGTTATGAACTGATTGACATAAACGATAAAAAGTTCTCGGTGGCAATGACTCTGGCGTACAAACCATGGCACGATAACCTGAACACTTTGTTATGTAATATTTGTATTCTACGCAATCTGTTACGGCCAACACACCCATATCTTGCTCGCATACGTTCGTAAAGATCCTAAGATTATTTTATAAATTAACAAGCAGTACTGTGTTCAATGATGAGTTACTATGTAATACTAGCAATACCAAAGATTTCGTCGACGTAAAACAGAAAGCCTCTCGCTCATTTTTTCTTCGCCTTGTAAATCCACCATTAATTTACTAAAATCTTGCATACTTCGTGATTTTTCATCATTAAATATCTATAAAAAAATATGAAATAGAGTACAAGTATTTTACAGTCACTGTAAATTATTAGGTACCAGTATAGCCTCTCCACCCAGCTTTCACGACCAGCTGGTGTTTGCTCTACTTGCCAAACCTTACCCTAATCATTCCCAGTGGCGTAACTGACGCCCGTGGCAAAATCACAGGATGGGGACCTCCCTCAGTGCCGGATCTAGGGGGACAAACCATCACCAATCTACATACGGCCTGGTGGCTACGTCACAAAACCGTTCTGACGTCACATCAGTTAGGCCAGTCCGTTGACGGGCAGCCATTTGTTTAGCTGTTCTGCATGGGAAGTGTGAGTAGTTTTTTTCACAGTTTACTGTTTTCTACGATAGTTATTCTGCAGAAATGGTATACACATGCTGCACTCTTAGGCTGAGGTTACACTGCAAGCGAATTCGCGCGAACAATCCTTCGCACGAAATAGCGCCATTTCGCGCGAAATCGCTATTATAAACAAACACATACAAACAAAGGCAGGCGGTTACAGTAAAAGCGAATTGGTCGAGCGAATCGCTTGTTGTCGCTAGAAGTTCAAACGCGCGAATGGAGCGATTACATTGTAGGCTGAGGCAAGTGCTGTAGATTCCGTATAGGTGGAAAAGGTTTTATTTCGCGTGAATCCATCCTTTGGTTATTTCAGTTGTTTTACGTATTATTATTGATTGTGAAAAATGATATGTTTGGTGTTTGAAAGAAGAATATTGTGGGATCAGAATCATAAAGGATATCATAACCGTGATAAATCAAGGAAGTTACGGGAAGAAATAGCAGCTGAATTAAATGTTGGCAATAAGTTAACGATTTTTATGTAAACTTATTTTTAATGTTACATGCAGTACATTGTCTAAATGCATAGTAAAGTATTAATACAACTCACATTAAATATTATGCTGTTCTGGTATGGCACCAACATCACTATTAAAATACACTTTAAGAGTTTCTCGTACATCATATACCATATTGGTAGACCTATTAGTCACCCGCCTTTTGGAATTACTTTTCCTCTGAAAATTTGACAGTTTTTCAGATGGTGCAATACATTCTCTGAAGTAACACTGCCTTGTGATTTCTTCCTCTATTGCATTCAATACATATGAGTATGAGTCATAAGTCATACGATAATATTCATAAAACTTTAGTGGCTGGTTCTTTAATTCATCGAAAAGTTTGAAATATTCACTCAAATGGTGATTCAAGAATATTTAATTAACCCAGAATTGCCTCTTCCTCTTTTCAGATGCAAAGAGTTTCAAAAATGGGTTTTCAGCAAAATATCCATATTCTTGAATTTTCGCCAGTCGAGTGTGATATGATAAATTTTACTTAGCTTCTAAAAACCGCTTTGAATCGCGTGACCACTTCTTCCGGCGACTAAGTTCGCGCGAATGCCCTTGCACTGAACCACTTCTCCTTCGCGCGAATTCGCTTGCAGTGTAGCCACAGCCTTAGATGCAATGGAATTTATCCAGAGGGACCGAAAACTGGGTTATTTCAATCTCCTAAAGAGTGTGTATTACGCCGGCGAAGTGTATCTGCGATGCACAGAAACTTTACACCACAGTTTCTTCCAAAGTAAGTTTCTTTCTGCTTAAAAAATTACAAGTTTCTTTAGTCTTATATTTTTATTGTTAATGAACTATAACATTAGTGGCCCGTCAGCTCTATAAACATGAATACACTTAATTTCTAGGTGGTGGTGGACAAACCCGGGCACCCAATTTATGGGTGACCTCTTTTTTATTATTTTAACTCCATTACTGCCTTCGACTGATAGTGGACTGTTTGAAGGAACGGCAGGCCCTAACGGGCCTTGGGCTCCCTCCGGCGGGGGACCTCCTGCGGCTGGGGGCCCGTGGCATTTTGCCCCTTCTTCCCCACTATTGTTACGCCACTGATCATCCCAAATTGATCCTAAACATCCATAAACACCACTTATTAACAATTTTGCATACGTTTTTATTGCTAGAGTTTGTAAGAAAATGAAATGTAAAATAACATCAGCTATCGAATGTGAACAGTAATCAATTTCAGGATCACGTTGAATGGCATACGATTAAACGTTGTACGAAATAATGCACGACATAAGGGTCGAGCATAGGTTTTACGTCTATTCGAACCAGTATATATTGCCAAGACATGGAACAATAATACTCAGATCACCAACTAGAGATAAGCACATCACAGTCAATCAATAGTTAGAAATAAACAGTTCTCTCATTTACAAAGATACCACTGATTAAGGTTCTTACAACGACCAAAAAGTGTTAATGTTAATTATTTTTTCATAAAGAAAATGCTAAGTGCCATTTTAAGAACCTTATAGAATATTACGCAATAGCATCTGCTGTAAGTAGGGTTGCCGTATATTTGTCTTCTGAAGAGAAAATTAAAGTTATATGAAAGAAAAAAAAGAAGTATTTTTAAATTTAGGTATTTATTGGCTTAGATACATTTACTTCAGCTCTTTTGCGACTAGCTATTAATTTTTGGTTTCATCTCAACATTCTAAATCTAGAATTTTATATAAATGAATAATTAATTTTTCATTAAATTTAAGGAGGCTCTGTTTCGCCCTTCCCACCACTTTGCATTCATTTCGTTTCGTTATAAGCACTAATATGTCGTTTGGGAATCAATAACGTACAAGAGCGTTCCGTTCCTTGAATTGTATAGTTTACAGAAATCAATTATTTCGCATACTTTATGATTAGGATAAATTATACCGACCAAAAATACTTTATGATACTTCATGTTAAGGTATGTTTAGCCTCTGGGCAATGCGGCACAATTTAACATTAAATTACCGTCTATTCAACAAAGGATCATGCTCACAATATTCTGAAAATGATATTGAACTGACTTATCTGTTTGGGTCCAGCATTGGTAAAACTCATAGCGCAGATACTGCATTTCGCAAAGAATTTATTTTGAGGGTCCCTTCTTATCCAGTTAAATGTTTTCTCTCACAAAAATGTATATTTATAACTGTTTAGGTTTCTACAATTTTGCTTTCTTTGGAGTTACTGGTGTATCACTATCACAAACAGAATCTGAATTATTTGCCATTTTAAAAATATAAAAGAAAAATGGGGTGTAAGGGTTTGGGAGAGACTATACTAGTCTTTTCCAACCAAATGTCAACCTCTCCTTCACGTGGTGCACCCCGTTTGCACGGACGAGGCTCTGGCGACTGAAAGATTCCCGGTATAAGGAGTCACCCACTGCTTGCCAACGGCCTCCGAAAGGAGGGCGGAAGAGCGGGGAGCAGTTCAGGGCACCCTCTTGCCCTTGGGGTTGGAAACGGCCCCTAAAGGCGGATGAATCAGAAATGATCAACGGCATGGGGATGCAGAAGGCAACGGGAAACCACTGCATTAAAGACCCAAAGGGTATCCCGAGGACATGTAATCCTCTCAAATTACATATATCATGATGGCTTCTTCCTGGGTAAAATATTCCGGAGGTAAAATAGTCCCCCAATCGGATCTCCGGGTGGGGACTGCTCAGGGAGGAGTCATCAGAATGAATAGAAACATTCTACGAGTCGGAGCGTGGAATGTTAGAAGTCTGAATAGGGCAGGTAGGTTAGAAAACTTAAAAAGGGAGATGGAACTACTTAAGTTAGATGTTGTTGGGATTAGTGAGATTAAATGGAAGGACGCACAGGATTTCTGGTCTGGGGAACACAGGATAATTAGCACACAAGCTGTCAATGGAGTCACTGGTGTAGGATTTGTAATGAACAAGAAAGTAGGGAAACGGGTGAGTTATTATGAACAATTTAGTGACAGGATTATTTTGATGAGGTTAGAAACTAAGCCCGTCCCAACCACATTAGTACAAGTATATATGCCAACGTCACAGGAAGATGACGAAGAAATAGAAAAAATATACGCTGAAATTGAAGAATTAATCCAATATGTGAAAGGGGAGGAAAATCTAATAATCATGGGTGATTGGAATGCAATAGTGGGAGAAGGAAAAGAGGAGAATACTGCAGGAAGTTTTGGTCTAGGAGAAAGAAATGAGCGAGGAAGCAGGTTGCTAGAATTTTGTGAAAGATATAAGCTAGTAGTGGCGAACACACTGTTTAAGAACCATGCAAGAAGAATATACACCTGGAAACGTCCTGAGGATACAGGCAGATATCAGCTAGATTATATCATGGTCAAACAGAGATTCAGGAATCAAGTTCTAGACTGTAAAGCGTATCCAGGAGCAGACATAGACTCGGACCACAATTTGATAGTAATGAAGTGCAGGCTGAAATTCAAGCGAATAAGGAAGCAGTATAAGCAGAACAGACTGGAAGTGAATAAACTGAAACAATCTAGCACAAGAGAAAAATTTGCAGAAATGGTAGACTTAGGTCTAAGAATTAACTGTGAAAGGAGCTCAACCGAGGACGATTGGAATGCATTAAAGACCGAAATAATGAAAGCTGGCAAAGAAACCTTAGGCTTTAGGGAACAAGCTGCCCGAAAACCTTGGATCACAGAAGAAATTTTGCAGCTGATGGATCAGAGAAGAAGGTACAAACATGCTCAGGATGAAGCAGGAAGAGAGCAGTACAGGAAATTTAGAAATCAAATAAATAGGAAATGCAAAATAGCAAAAGAAAAATGGCTACAAGAAAAGTGTGAAGAAGTAGAAAAGGAAATGGTCGTAGGAAAAGTAGATGTTGCATATAGAAAGATCAAACAGAATTTTGGAGAAATGAAGAAAAGAGGTATGAACATTAAAACTGCCGAAGGGAAACCTCTTTTAAGCTCAGAAGATAGAGCTAACCGATGGAAGGAATACATTGAGAAACTGTATGATGGGGACGACTTGAACAGTAGTGTATTGGAAAAGGCGATATCGACATTGATGACTTAGGAGATCCTGTTTTGAGGACAGAATTTAATAAAGCTTTGAATGACTTGAAAGCAAGTAAGCCAGTTGGAATTGATGAGATCCCTGCAGAACTTCTTAAATCTCTAGGAGAGGAAGGAATCGAAAGATTATTCAAGCTGATATCAAAAAGTTATGAAACAGGAGAAATTCCTACTGATTTTAATAAAAATATCATCTTCACTCTTCCAAAGAAAGCACAAGCCGACAAATGTGAGAATTATCGCACCATTAGTCTAACATCACATGCTTCAAAATTACTGACCAGACTAATATACAGAAGGATGGAAAGGGTAGTAGAAGAGATAGTAGGTGAAGATCAGTTTGGGTTTAGGAAAAATCGCGGTACAAGGGAAGCAATTCTGTCTTTAAGATTAATACTTGAAGGGCGGATCAAGAAAAACAAAGATACTTTTATGGCATTTGTTGATTTAGAAAAAGCTTTTGACAATGTTAGGTGGGACAAGATGTTCAAAATTTTAAAGAAGTCAGGCCTAAAGTATCGAGATAGAAGAATACTCTATAAACTATATAAGAATCAAGTGGCTGTAATAAAAGTAGAGAATCACGAGAGACATGCATCAGTTAAAAAGGGTGTGAGACAAGGTTGTAGTCTATCCCCGTTAATATTCAACTTGTATGTAGAAGAAGCAATGAAGAAAGTCAAAGAAAAATTTCCATGTGGCATAAGTTTTCAGGGAGAAAAAATCAGTATGCTACGATTTGCTGACGACATTGTCTTATTAGCAGAGAGGGCTGAGGATATTGAGAAGTTATTGAATGGCATGAACAAAATACTGAAGGAAGACTTTGGACTGAATATAAATCAAAGTAAAACAAAAGTGATGAAATGTAGCAGAAATGATACCAATACTAGCAGATTAAATATAAAAATAGGATCTGATGCAATAGGAGAAGTGAGTGAGTTCTGTTACTTGGGAAGCAAAATTACAACCGATGGCCGAAGCAGGAATGATGTTAAAAGCAGAATAGCACTAGCAAAAAGAGCCTTCATGAAAAAGAGAAACCTTTTAGTTTCAAATATTGATCTAGGAATTAGAAAGAACTTCTTAAAACTCTATGTGTGGAGCACAGCACTTTACGGTAGCGAAACATGGACTTTAGGAATACCGGAAAGAAAGAAACTTGAAGCATTTGAAATGTGGTGCTACAGAACAATGCTGAAAATTAGGTGGACAGACAAAGTAAGAAATGAAAGAGTTTTGGAAATGATGGGTGAGAAAAGAAGTTTATGGAAGAAGCTTACGGAAAGAAGAGACAGGCTGGTAGGTCATATTTTGAGACATGCTGGATTGGTTAATTTGTTAGTGGAGGGAACAGTTGAAGGTAAGAACTGTAGAGGTAGACAGAGATTAGAATATATGAAGCAGATAATTGAGGACGTGGGTTGTAACGGGTATGTAGAAATGAAGAGGTTAGCACAGGATAGGAAGGGATGGAGGATTGCATCAAACCAGTCTAAAGACTGACGACAGCAAAAAAAAAAAAAAAAAAAGAAAAATAATGCAGCTGAAAACTCTAGCCTCAAAAAGACGAGAACAGTAGAAACAGCACATTGTCAATCACATGACTGACATCCACCGTTCCGTTCACAAATAAGGGAACGTCCATAAACTACGTGGCTCGGTCTGGGAGGGGGGGGGGGGGTGAGGGAATTTACGAGTCTGACAAGAGAAAACAGTACAAAATGTCTCTGGAATCAATATGGAAAGAAAGCTACGTGCTACGTGGGAGGGGGGCAGGGGCGTAGCTACTATGGGGCTAGACGGTGCAGTGCACCGGGGCCCTCACGCTCAGGGGGCCCCCAAGCATACCTCAAGGGGCCCCTAAGCGCACCTCTAGGGGCCCTCAAGCGCAGTTTAGAGGGCCCACTAGCCTTCACGGCAAACTGGCTACCTTTTTTTTTTTAGCTCTACCGTCGTCTAAGGGGACCCTCACTAAGGGTCCTCGCTGCTCAGGGGGGCCCCAACCACTGCTCAGGAGCCCCTAAAGAACAATTCAAGGGCCCCCATCCTCAGTTCAGGGGGCCCCTACCAGCACACAAAGCAAAAAAAGGTCGCCCGTCTGGCCTGAGGGCCCAAAATAAATTTTTTGCACCGGGGCCCTTGTTCCCTAGCTACGCCACTGGAGGGGGGATGAGGGGTAGAGGAAAAAGCCGCGTCAGGCTACGTGGGAGGGCTGACGGGGGAGGGGGGTTTCACAGGAGGCCAAAATGGAGCTACGTGGTTTATAGACGCCCCTTAACGGCGAGCGGATACGGGTC
Organism: Vandiemenella viatica; assembly: GCA_031002005.1. Classification (NCBI taxonomy): domain Eukaryota; kingdom Metazoa; phylum Arthropoda; class Insecta; order Orthoptera; family Morabidae; genus Vandiemenella; species Vandiemenella viatica. The sequence goes on along the minus strand of JARYHS010011408.1, from coordinate 159,638,971 downwards.
TGCTCGAATGCAACGATATGAAATGTCCACCCCTGTTGCCTCGTCTCCGAAGTGGTAAGTACGCAGATAAAGGACGCAAGCGCAGAAAAAAATCCCTGGCCAATAGGCACTTTATCTTGCAGGAGGTTGTGGAACTAGCATATGAACGTTCCGTTCCATGTATTGTATACTTCACTCGAAATAATGTATTTTCTCATACTGTATTGGTAGGAAATAGTAAAAATCAAGTATGATACTTTGTATGGTTGGCAACCCTACCTGTTTATGAGAATGAACATCTGTATTCCATATTTGAGAAAGTAATAAATTTTATTTACGAACGTAAAATAAACTAAGCAAAGGATAAACTAGTTGTAGCTAAGTATGTGCGAATTAAAATCTATTGGAATCTACAGCTACAAAAATTGCTGACGCCGGAAATAGTATACAAATACAAACAAATGCACAGCAATTAAATTTTTTTTATGGTTTTACGCCTCGTCGAGATCATTAGTGATGGGAAAGGACTAGGGCAAGGAAAAGAAGGAATTCAGCGATGGCCTTTTAAAGGAACCATTACAGCATTCGCCTGGAGTGATTTGGGGAAACTATGGAAAACCCAAATCTTGATGCCCGGACGGGTATTCGAACCCGCGTCCTCACGAATGCGAGGCAAGAGCGTTACCGGTCACCCATCAGGAAAAATGGAAATAAGTTAATACTTATATCATAATTTCGTTGCGTAAATTGTACTATAAACCAAATTAATTATATGTATACACACTCAACAGATAGAATCGCTGAAGATGCTTTAAAGAATGAAGTGAAAAGCGTTGGGGAAAAATAAATAAGAAAATAAACAACTTTTATTGCAGTGGCGTGATATTAATTATTTATAGAATTGAAATATTTCAATTATTTACGATCAGGCACAAACAAAACATAACATTAATAAAGCTTTGGTATTTCTCTAATACGCTATTTGAAATCGGCCACATGCACAACATTTAACGACATAGAACGACGCAGCTCTATATAGCGGATGTAACAAGTATTAAATATTCATCAATATAGATAGCCTACAATATAACACAAAATTTCCGGTGAAAAATTGACGGGAATATTAAATCAAGAAGACAGGCAAATGTGATATGTTAAAGACATTTTTCTGTTGGCTTGGTGCGGCAGGCATACTGGGATTTTTGACAGTGTGCTCTACCAACGTAAAAATGGCGGGAAGTGCGTTATACATTATTACAGTACTAGTTAATGTGAATTGTTGTGCATAATTAGACAAAAATCGAGTTGTTCGCTCCATTGCGAAGCTTCATATGAAACAAAAAATCGTTAACACAACTTTTTTACAACTTATATCTATCCCTTTATTAAGCAGTTTTCACCTCGGTGAGTAAATAATTAAGTCATCTGTTCCTGAAAAGACTAGTCCCTTCCTCAGATAGAAAGCATTCATAATTAGATTGCAGAATACAGCGTGCAACATAGTCAAGAATGCCCAGAAGGCTTTAGCTCACCCAGTGACGGCAGTCCTTTGCGAGTGGCGAATAGCCAACCCCAAATCGCCGAGCCGGACATTCCTGCCTTACTTGCTCTCTTCATTGCAGTCAAACACATGAACCATCACTCCCCAAAAGCTGCAGCGCTACTGGAGAGTGGAGACAGACAGGAGAATTGCTATCTCCCAACGACTGACTCAACCACGTCACGTGGGTATACAAAGACCACTCGACGCTCGCTTACGAAATACTGTACGTTTCAGCTGTTCACGTAGGATATTGGAGGGAGAAAATAATACCGCGAAGCAAAACGTTTTACTACAGAGGAATCGAAGTCGATCAGAAAGAGAAAAATTGATTGGAGCATTTACTGGAAGATTTTCAGACCGACAAAGAGATTCTCTAATAATAATGTATTACACTCTTTATGATTTGAAGACAATGCAATTCCTCCATAGTTAAAACCTGTTCCGAAAGAATAAGAAAATAATTTTGCTGAATATCGAATAGTCCTATATCGAAAGTAGCTACACATCAAGTTTGTAAATTCGGAAAGCTTTTACTTCAGGTATCATCTGAGCTATTTAAATGTTATTTATAAGCATACTATGATGTGTAAGAAAAGGCTGACGATGTTAAAAATGGTCAGATGGGTCAAAAGGGATTCAAGAAGGCAAAAACTTGCTGAATTCATGAAATCAAAGTTCATACTATGATATATGCAGAAAGAATGGGATAACATTCCCTGTTTCACAGTAACAACGTACAGTTTTGTCCTTTGTTAAAGATACCTAACTTAAATGCATGAATCGCGTTGTTGTTGTGGTTTAAGGGCGGCGGGGTCATTAGCGCCTGCATGAATCACGTGCGTAGAACTAGAGCCAGTTTAAACCCTAAGAAACGTTCCTCTAAGTGTCCTAGTACATTTTTAAATTCGATCAAATAACGGTTATAATAATCCAAATATCAGAAAAACAACATTTACGAGTATTAAACTTAATAAATAAATTAACATATTATATTATCGAACAATATTATTTGAGGTTACTGAAAAAAATCATTATTATTCCATGGGTTATTAATTATTGATATTACAAACAAAATTTCTAATTGTTTTTTTGTAAATCTAGAAAGCTTTAAGAGTCAACTAAATTATAAGATAACTGCATTTGAGAGAAAACGAAAAAACACCTATGTGATTTAATCAACAGTAGATCAGTGTGGGACTGGGAATGATCGAAACCAAAACAAAGAAGCTCCGGAGCCCACTAATCCCGTAAATTTACTCGTCTACTTAAACTAGAGAACAGCAACATTCCGACAGTAATCATTTGAGAAATTACTGGCCTTACGTTATCTTTCAAAAGAACCACAGAGGAATTTCTATTTCCCGAATGTATGCTGAGGATTATCCCTTCAAATTCTCGTAACGCAATCACTTCGTCAAATGTGCACTATTTTCAGATATTTAGAGGCGTTGTACGTGAATCAGATAATGGCAGTTCAGTGATCCGCAACGGTGTTCCGAGGCACACTAGTGTGCCGCTACAAGGTGAAAGGTGTGTCGCGAAATTTTACTCATTATAAAGAATTAATTGCCAAGTTTTTTTATGAATTATATTTTAGTTTCGTGTGCCGCGAATTACTACGTATTGTCGTAATCTAAAGGCGGCTTCAATCGAGCCAACAGCTACAGACGGTCCCAATCTGCGGGCAATCAACAGGTCAATCGAATGGGGCTTCCCTCCACACATCACAATTTTGCTTCCAATTTTAGTTTCCATTATGATAGCAAGACTGCTAGTTGCAGGCGTTTAACAATGGCTCCTATTATGTCAAAGCAACAAAAAGTAGATTTTTTTTAACTGCTTAACGTCTCTTAACAGCGAGGTCTTTAAGAGACGGGAAAGGATGGGGGGCAAGGAATGGGAAGGAATTCGGCCATGGCCTTTTGAAGGAAGCATCCCGGCATTTGCCTGGAGTGATTTGGGAAACCATGGAAAACCCAAATTTGGATGCCCGGACGGGGATTCGAACCACCGTCCTCCCGAATGCGAGGCCAGAACGTTAACCGTTACACCACCACGCTCGGTAACAAAAAAATAGACATCGTTTTAACAATAACCAGTACTACAGTTTGTACTGAGAGAAAAGGTTATCTTACACGAACATTTTTGGGGAGGCTAGAGCCAGAAGATTTTCGAAAATTTCTGGGAGTAGATTCTTAAAGTTTTACAGAGATACTCCACTTAGAAACCCATTTTACATTTTTTTTTGTTTTGTTTTTTTTTTCCTGTCGTCAGTCTTTTGACTGGTTTGATTCAATCCGCCATCCCTTCCTATCCTGAGCTAACCTCTTCATTTCTACATAACCCTTACAACCCACATCCTCAATTATCTGATTCATATATTCCAATCTCTGTCTTCCTCTACAGTTCTTACCTTCGACTGTTCCCTCCACTAACAAATTAATCAATCCAGTATGTCTCAAAATATGACCAACCAGCCAGTCTCTTCTTTCTGTAAACTTCTTCCACAAACTTCTTTTCTCACCCATCATTTCCAAAACTCGTTCATTTCTTACTTTGTCTGTCCACTTAATTTTCAGCATTCTTCTATAGCATCACATTTCAAATACTTCAATTTTCTATCTTTCTGGTATTCCTAAAGTCCATGTTTCGCTACAATAAAATGCTGTGCTCCACACAACGAGTTTTAAAACGTTCTTTCTAATTCCTAGAACAATATTTGAAACTAAAAGGTTACTCTTCTTCATGAAGACTCTTTTTGCTAGTGCTATTCTGCTTTTAAGATCATTCCTGCTTCGGCCATCGGTTGTAATTTTGCTTCCCAAGTAACAGAACTCACTTACTTCTCCTATTGCATCCAATCCTATTTTTATATTTAATCTACTAGTATTGGTATCGTTTCTGCTACATTTCATCACTTTTTTCTTGCTTTGATTTATATTCAGTCCAAAATCTTCCTTCAGTATTTTGTTCAGGCCATTCAGTAACTTCCCAATATCCTCAGCCCTCTCTGTTAACAAACAAATCGTAGCATACTGAATTTTCCTCCCTGAAAACTTACGCCACATGGAAATTTTTCTTTGACTTTCTTCATTGCTTCTTCTACATACAAGTTGAATATTAACGGGGATAGACTACAAGCTTGTCTCACACCCTTTTTAACTGAAGCATATCTATCGTGATTCTCTACTTTTATTATAACCACTTGATTCTTATATAGTTTATAGAGTTTTCTTCTATCTCGATACTTTAGACCTGTCTTATTTAAAATTTTGAACATCTTGTCCCAACTAACATGGTCAAAAGCTTATTTAAAATTTTGAACATCTTGTCCCAACTAACATGGTCAAAAGCTTTTTCTAAATCAACAAATGCCATAAAAGTATCTTTGTTTTTGTTGATACGCCCTTCAAGTATTAATCTTAAAGACAGAAATGCTTTCCTTGTACCACGATTTTACCTAAACCCAAACTGATCTTCACCTACTATCTCTTCTACTACCCTTTCCATCCTTCTGTATATTAGTCTGGTCAGTAATTTTGAAGCATGTGATGTTAGACTAATGGTGCGATAATTCTCACATTTGTCGGCTTGTGCTTTCTTTGGAAGAGTGAAGATGATATTTTTATTAAAATCAGTTGAAATCTCTCCTGTTTCATAACTTTTTGATATCAGCTTGAATAATCTTTCGATTCCTTCCTCTACCAGGGATTTAAGAAGTTCTGCAGGGATCTAATCAATTCCAACTGCCTTATTTGCTTTCAAGTCATTCAAAGCTTTATTAAATTCTGTCCTCAAAACAGGATCTCCTAAGTCATCAATGTCGATATCGCCTTTTCCAATACACTACTGTTCAAGTCGTCCCCATCATACAGTTTCTCAATGTATTCCTTCCATCGGTTAGCTCTATCTTCTGAGCTTAAAAGAGGTTTCCCATCGGCAGTTTTAATGTTCATACCTCTTTTCTTCATTTCTCCAAAATTCTGTTTGATCTTTCTATATGCAACATCTACTTTTCCTACGACCATTTCCTTTTCTACTTCTTCACACTTTTCTTGTAGCCATTTTTCTTTTGCTATTTTGCATTTCCTATTTATTTGATTTCTATATTGCCTGTATTGCTCTCTTCCTGCTTCACCCTGAGCATTTTTGTACCTTCTCCTCTGATCCATCAACTCCAAAATTTCTTCAGTGATCCAAGGTTTTCGGGCAGCTTGTTCCCTAAACCCTTTACCAGCTTTCATTATTTCGGTCCTTAATGCGTTCCAGTCGTCCTCAGTTGGCTCCTTTCAGAGTTACTTCTTAGACCTAAGTCTACCATTTCTGCAAATTTTTCTCTCGTGCTAGATTGTTTCAGTTTATTCAGTTTATGCTTATACTGCTTCCTTATTAGCTTAAATTTTAGCATGCACCTCATTAGAGTATTATCGAATTATGGTCAGAGTCTATGTCTGCTCCTGGGTCCGCTTTACAGTCTATAACTTGATTTCTGAATCTCTGTTTGACCATGATATAATCTAGCTGATATCTGCCTGTATCCCCTGGGCGTTTCCAGGTGTATATTCTTCTTGCATGGTTCTTAAACAGTGTGTTTGCCAATACTAGCTTATATCTTTCACAAAATTCTAGCAACCTGCTTCCTCGCTCATTTCTTTCTCCTAGACCAAAACTTCCTACAGTATTCCCCTCTTTTCCTTCTCCCACTATTGCATTCCAATCACCCATGATTATTAGATTTTCCTTCCCCTTCACATATTGGAATAATTCTTCAATTTCAGTGTATATTTTTTCTATTTCTTCGTCATCTTCCTGTGACGTTGGCATATACACTTGTACTAATGTGGTTGGGACAGGCTTAGTTTCTAACCTCACCAAAATAATCCTGTTCATAATAACTCACCCGTTTCCCTACTTTCTTGTTCATTACAAATCCTACACCAGTGACTCCATTGAAAGGTGGTGTGCTAATTATCCTGTGTTCCCTAGATCAGAAATCCTGTGCGTCCTTCCATTTAATCTCACTAATCCCAACAACATCTAACTTACGTTGTTCTATCTCCCTTTTTAAGTTTTCTAACCTACCTGCCATATTCAGACTTCTAACATTCCACGCTCCGACTCGTAGAATGTTTCTATCCATTCTGATGACTCCTCCCTGAGCAGTCCCCACCCGGAGATCCGATTGGGGAACTATTTTACCTCCGGAATATTTTACCCAGGAAGAAGCCATCATGATATATGTAATTTGAGAGGATTACATGTGCTCAGGATATCCTTTGGGTCTTTAATGCAGTGGTTTCTCGTTGCCTTCTGCATTTCCATGCCGCTGACCTATAAATACTCTAAATCGAGAAAAGTATAAGCGCCATAGGACGATTAGTCGTTACTTTGCAATTTTTGCAAAGTAGACAAACCTATGAAGATGTGTAATTTAATATGCCGATGTTACTACAGATGCTTTCAGACATCTTTCCTGAAACATTTTGGGCTATCTACAAATGACTAAAGCACTACATTAAGGAAGAAAAAAGACTGCAACTGTTACTTCCTAGTCAAATTCCTTGTAAATTTCGAGCAAAACTCGAAATCGATCTTCCGCATTTTGCGGTTTATTTAGTCTTTGTTGTGTTTGTCCCACAATTGGGGTATATTCTTATAAATATACGTACACTCCACTTTCTCTTTAGACATTTTTAACGACATGGCACGAAACGTACTCGCTCCCTGCTCCAGGGCCGGATTTAAACATTTTTTTGTGTAGGTTGTTCATTTTGTGCCGCCCTTATCTCCATCATACTTATACTAATCACTAATTTGTATTACCTTTATTAGGTAGCAAACGATTATATGTATATGTGAATGGATATAGATTAAGAGTGACTTCATTACTTGAAAGTATTCAGATTTAGTCATAAAATAGAAACAAGAAAAATGAATGTTTATTATGAAACAAGAATATAAAGAAGAAAATAAAAAAAGTTAATACATAATTATAGTTTTCTACGAGATTTTTGATCGGCGAAGTCATCTATAAGATCATCACATGGAGGAAGGAAATATATGGAGGAGAAATGACGTTAAATCTGTGACGCTGCCTCTATACCCTCGGCTGATACTAAGCATGCGCGGTGGTGGCAGCGGCCATATTGCGAATCCATACAAATGCAAAGTTCACATTGTGTTTGATGCTGTGATTATTTCATTTTATAATGTGTATAAGTATTTTATAATACCATCTTGTGTTGCATAAGGAACAAAGAATTTATCTATTATAGTTAGTAATTTCATGAGAACCATGTTGGTGACAATACCTGTATTGCCATGGAAACTACTTCCTGCTATTCCCAATTAAGCTTACGATGTATGGTAACAAGATAACTATTTTTATTCTGGTCTAGGCCGCATTTCAACCTAACCACAAGTGTAGTAATAAAACTGAAATATCCATTCTGCATGTCTACCATGTAATTCATTGTAGCTTTGGCAGAATTAATTTTTGGTCCAGGCCGCTTCCCAACCCAATCCCCTCAATTTGGAGACAGTATATCCCGCGAACTAAGCAAGATATCAAAAATTTTATTGTTTATTTTCGATTATTTTCGTCGTGTTGCGTAAGAAGCCATCATCAAATTTGAGTTTTGCGAAATTTTTCTTCTGCATTTCAACTCAAGACACCTCACTTTTGAGACAGTATATCTCGAGAACTAGGTGGGATATCGAAAATTTTTATTCTTTATTTTTTATTTGTCTCGTCTTTTTAAATAAGAATCCATCATCAAATTTAATTTTGACCAATTTTTTCTTCTGAATTTCAACCAAAAACATCTTACATTTGAGACCGAATATCTCTAAAACTAAGCAGGATATCAAAAAATTTTATTCATTTTTTATTTGTCTTATCGAGTTACATAATAATCCATCAGCAGATTGCGGCGTTACGTTTATCCTAGAGTCCCCTTGAGGTTTTTGTACATATACCCCGTGTCTGTATGGATGCGGCCTAGCCCCCTACTCCTCCTCCGCCCGTCAGCGTGGTGAAGGTCTCTTGCGTCGTCTCCATATATTTCTTTCCTCCATGGAATCATCATAGGTTATAGTGTTCATTATCTCTGCCTCTATATATAGAAGAGCCAAAGAGTTTAGTTTTTCTTGAGATAATGAAGACCTCTGGTAATTCTTCACTCGTTTTAAGCAGGAAAAGATCCTTTCTCCTAAACAATTTGTGCCTGGAGTGCAAAGTGCTACGCGGAGAGCTAAATCCCAGTTCGGGTAAATGTTACACAGAGATTGCTTCCTCAAAAATATTCAGAGATCAAGTAACGAATTTGACTGAGGTTTCTCTGCAATATTATTAGGTGAAACGTGACTGTGAAAATGTATACATTCCTGAACCAAATCGTCCTCTAAATCATTAGAATAATGTTGCACGAGACACAGAGCTTTTCTTGTGACATTTTGTGTTGAAAATTCACCCATTCTAGTCAAAAACGAAAATTTTTCTTGAAAGTTGAGATATGCATTACACCTTCTCTCTAGTCCAGCTCTCACTTTATCTACAATGATCAAAAAGGTGTTAACTTTTAAAAAAATCTCTTGAGGTTATTTCAATTTCGTCACATGATAATTCGTAAGTTTCTTCTGCAATTTTTTTTCTTTTTGATTGTCTGTTAATTTCGTTCTCATATTGCTTTATTGTACTCAGTTCAATTGCAGTTTTTTCGAAATAGTCATAGTTTTCGCGCTCTGTTATCATAAAGTCGATTAGAGACCCATAAAGATCGGATACTGTTAATAGATCTACAGAAGAACTCTGAATTTCAGTACCCACGGCATTTAGCCTTTCCAAAATAGCATTCGAAAATACAACCATAAATGCAGTTTCAAGTTTTTCCAATTTGAGGCGAATTCCATTTGCTTCATTTCGTGGTATAGGTTTCTCCACAGTACCATTTTCAAAACTCTAAGTACTTCATCCCAGGAATCCCTTAGACTTTTACAGGCATCTGCTCTTGCTGACCAACGTGTTCAGCCTCTTGAGTGTCTTTCCTCTTCCGATCACATCAACCAATTTTTTCCAACGTTCTGTTGACCTTACCAAGAAAACATATAATTCTTCCAGCAACATGAAGAACTGGCAGGCTTCTGTACAAGACTCAGCAGCCGAGGTTCCCACCAAATTTAGTGAATGAGCTGCACAAGGGACGAACATAGCAAGTGTTGAATGTTCTTAAATTTTGGCTTGTATACCGTTGTGAATTCCAGACATGTTTGAAGCATTGTCATATAACTGACCACGGCAGTCTTCCAGATTTATCCGTAGCTTATCTAGCTCTAAACTAATGGTATCAAACATTTCTTGAGCCTTGTGTCGTACAGAAGGTAAAAATTTGAGAAATCACTCAGTTGGCTCTTCATTATCCAAGACATATCGAATCACAAGAGTGAATTTATCCACGTGTGCTGTATCTGTTGTAGAATCCACAATTAATGAAAAGTACTTTTGCAGCTCATCACCAATAGTATATCTCAGCCATTAAATAAATAAATTCGTATTTCCATATCCTTGGTTTCCATATCTTTCAATATGCCTGACTAAAATCGGATCAAACTCTGCTATTAATTCAAGTAGCATTATGTAATTTCCACTGTGCGGGTCACCAAATATTTCATTACTTCCTCTAAAAGCGAGACCTCTTGAAGCCAATCCTTTTATAACAGCTACAACTCTCTTTAAAATGTTCCCCCAATAAACAATTTCCTCGTTCATTTGAGCAGTTAGTGAAGTTGTAATATAACCGCGTATCAAACCTCTAGCTTTTATAGCGAGAATACAGGACTTGTGATGTGGAGAATTTTCCATGTTGAGCTACTCGAGCTTCTGTATTCTTCCAATCATTGAAACCTTGCTGGTTAAAGTGCGTTTGGTTTTCTACCGATCCAAAGGCCAAACAGGGTCCACAATATACGGAGCCTTTGCTTTCCGAACAGATAAGCCAATTCCTTTCCTTTACTACATTATTTTTCGTTTTTCTAATGAAAAGATTTTTGTGTAAACAACGGCTATAATCAGAATAGACTCTCTCACTTTTTGTAAAATCGCAGGACGTGTTTTGTTCAAAACCATTTTTTGCAATAATGTCCCTTGTCATGTCGTTTATTTCCCATAATGCAGGATCTGTGTTTAGTTTTGTTGTTGGTTGAACTTCCGCGATTTGGGACATTTCTTCACTGCATGACATTAAATTACTACCACTAGTTGAAGGTAATTCCTTATTAGAATCAGAAGGACAAGAAGGTTTTACTAAACACGGCTGATTGTGCTGATCCAGATTCATCAGCTCAATGGGTGTACTAGTACTTTGTCCACATTGATTTTCTTTATCAATAGATCCCGGGTTCTCTTGTGCAATACTTGATGTCTTATTACTGCTTGTGCTTTTAAAAAAACTTTCTATTTTCCTGATCTTCTGAAGAACATGCTGTTGTTCATCATGTTTTAATTTGGCTTCCTTTTTGTACTGAGCACCGCTCAGTCTCTTCCTACCGTCACTCATTCTTTATCACATGAGATGAACATAAAATATTTCAATAGATCTGTAAAAAGAAAAGGGAAAATTTACTGTGAAAGTATCACAATTTTGGTGATAATCATAAAATTACAAGGATTTGTTTCTTAATTTCACATCTACTCTATGAGTACACTCTTAAGGAAAAGTAGAAAAACGAAAATTAACTTGAAAAAGGTGAATAGAAGGAATATAATGACTTCAAATTTTTCAGATAACTTCTTCTAACATAGAGGAACAAGTTTCTCACTGACAGTTTTCCATACGACTAACTTCGTAACACACTTTTTTATCGGCAAAGAACAGAAAACACGTTAAGACGTACGCTCTGATTTGTAATCAATTATTATTAAACGATTATAATTTATATTAATTTCAATCAGAATACCGGTTTCGGCATAGTTCAATGCATGTTCCTTAAAAATTTCATAGAATTTAATTCATTATTAGCTGAGAAATGACGAGTTAAGTTTCAAAAATCATTGACTTTTCAATGATTTTTTCAATAAAATTAGGACTTTCGAGCGCTCGGAGACTTTCAACATCCAGATACTCAATTAATGAAGTCTTAGATCATACTTAAGTATTTTTATTATAGAAATCATGAAATGTAAGTCTGTCAGCAGAAACTTACCTCTGTCTATAGAGTCTTCCTTCGGAAATATACGACGGGGTACAGACTGCGTTGAACAAGATAGAAAGTCAGGAAACTAATGGAGTATTTAATTAATAATTTTGCTAATTAATCGCTCTCACCACTCACCTAAATGAAAATTGATAGTAAACGTATTTTTCTTTTATATTAGTTGTTCCGTGTTTGTAACTTCACTACTAGATGTCACCGCTTAAATGAAAATTTAAAATAGACGTTTTTCTATTATGTTTATAATCACACACAAATTTGACGGCGTACTAAAGCGGGCACCCTAGGAAATTTGCCGCCCCTAGGCTGGAGCCTATACAGCCTAATGGGAAATCCAGGACTGCTTCTGGTGTATATATTACTTTGTTATGCAATTGTTTATATGCACATTGACAACTTTCCACATCCCACAGAGCCAGTCTCTTATATTTGGATCAGTGGATAATGAAAGTATTGTATTATATAAATTATAAATGTAGCTCCTTAGAAAGTTTATTAATGTCGATTTGCTGGTCACACAATTTGTAGTAAAGCTGTGTACAATAAGTAGGTATTACCACATATCTCCAGATAATATTAATTATGATATGCACTGTTGATATACCTAATGATTTCATTTTTATTATTATGAAACATATCTGTTCTTTATTGTTCTATCTAGCATTTTTCCACCTATCTTTTTTTCCCCTACATATTTATTGCTAGCTGTTATCGCGACTTTGTTCATGATAGTCCTGATTTTTAATAGGAATATACAAATCATTAGTTATCTATCTATCTTTACTATAAACTTGAAAATCTGTATGATTGTTACTCAATTGCGTTAAAAAGGTCTACCTATTTAATGAAGTTTTTTTATGATTTTTTACCTGGAACAGAATTTAAAAAATGCATTTTTTAACTCTTCACGTATGTTTGCTTCAAACTTTAAATCTTCTGGACAGAGTTAGAAGTGATTAGCACTATTATGCAAGACTAGTTGGTGCCTGCGACTTCATTCATGTCTGTAAAGCATTTTTAAGGTTTTCATTTAATTTTCGTGGAACCCTAAACATTTCCAGGATAAAAAGTAGCGTATGTTACTTCTTGCCAAATCAGCAATCCACCAGTGAAAGTCCCGTCAATTTCCATTTCTTTCTTTATTTCTGTCTCTCTCTCTCTATCTTTTTTTTTTCTTCTTCTTTTTTTTGAGTTGCGGGCTTCCCAAAAGGCGCGGGTCCCGTAGCATTTGCTAACTCCTGCTACGTGGCTAATCTGGTACTGCCAGAAGAAGTACAGTTATAGCATTCATGGTACATTAAACAATTGCATTGTTGCATTGCAAAATAATAATGTTTAATTAAATTGCGAGATACTCCACATCTGATTAATTCCTACTTAGAAAACAGTGGACCACTTAAGGCAGCCTTAAAATTCTCCATTGATACTTTGTTTTATATTCACAAGGTAAGAACTAAGCCATTATAAACAATGTCATCCATACCATAATACTTTAATTCCTGTATCAGAATTTTATGATCTACACAGTCAAGTGCCAAAAAATTCCTACATGAATTAATTTATCATTCATTCCTTCTAAAAGATTGTCAGTGAATGTAAAAATAGTTTGTTCTGTTGAGTGACCCTTTTGAAAAACAAATTGTGATTTAGTTAGAATATTATCAGTTGGTGGGATATATGCAAGATATTTCAGATGAAATGGACAAGGGAGGCCAAATCGATAGTGTAGCACTAGATCTGTCAAAGGTGTTTGACAGAGTAAGCCATAAAATGGTAGTAAATAAGGTAATTATCACAGAATGCAATCAGTGATGGATATGATAAAGGAGCTGAAATGGGATTCATTGCAAGACAGGAGGAGGATGAGGACAGTCATGGGAGTGTACAGGGCATATACTGGCAATGAGGCATGGAAAGATATTGCAATGGGTATGAAAAGTAGTGCATGGAAGGGAAAAGATGACCATGACCACAAGCTGACACTCGATTTTAGGCACAAGGGTGTGGGAAGATTATCTTTTTTAGGTAAGGGTGTCAGGGATTGGAATGAGTTACCAACAGAAATGATGAATAATTTACCGAAAACTTTGAAAGAATTTAAAGATAAAATTTGTAGAGGGCAAATGTAGGTGGGTGCAGGGGTGGGTGTGTAGGGAAATTGCCACCGGAGCCTGTGCTCCATTGCAATTAAATTAAATTATTATTTTTAAGGTGTTCACAACTCTATCAAACACTGCATTCTCGAAAACTTTGGAGAAGGCTGTTAGTAATGAAATAGGAGAGAAATACGATACGGCTGACTTATCTCCCTTTTTATAGTTTTATATGTGAATATCTCAAAAACAACGGTGCATTTGAACAAATGGCGGTGCTATAGATATACGAGGTGTATACCCATCAAAATATATGACAGGAGATTGAAATCTGTTAGGAACATGCCTGATGGTCCCCTTTTAAGATCTCTCAGGTAACTGAGGAATGTAATAAAAGAAAAAAAAAACGCTTTTGACAGTAACAGTAATCTTTAAAGAGTCAGATATTTTTTGATGCCACAATTATAGGAAATTATAGCTTTTTCAAAGATCTGTTTCCAGTGTTGTGTAATCTACTGAAATGTTTTAAACACTTTTCAGAAACAACTATATGTATAATTTTTTTTTTTTTTGAATTCATACTATCCAATAATTTGTTTAAGATTTTTTTCACAAAAGGATTCAAGAAACGTTTCAAACAGACGATGATGATCCTTGTTCCATCGGTCTGTTGCTCTTCCTCTCGGTCTGTGGTGATCTCTTGGCCTCCACTCTTATACTGTTTTTGCCCATCTTTGGTCTTTTCCAGTCCATTGTCACTTCTGGGACGCTGTCTCCTCTAAGATGTCTCAGACCTTCGTAACTGACTTAATGTCTGTTGCTCTTTTCTTGTTAATCCTAGCATTGAACTATCCATAGCTACTTGGGCAGTCCTTATCTTACCTTTCGTAAACTCATTCAGAGTCCAGGTCTTGCAGCCCTATGTGGAAGAATGCACTGGTCATAAATTATTTTATTTAGATTTGTGGGTATATTAGATTTGGGCATAATAGAATGACTCCCAAATGCTTGTCATCACAGTTTAATGCGACAGAAAATTTCTAGTCTTACATCACTTCTCATGTTTACGAATTGCCAAAGATAAATGTACTCACTGATGTTTTATAGATTTATCTAGTTCCACATTCCACTCTGTGGCCGACAGATGATCATCATGGACATTAATTAAGTACTTTTAAGAGTTTATAACAAATTACCCAGTATGAGGTATGTTCTTTTATCTTATGTCAAGAAGAGATTGGAGGGGGTTTATACAATGGGTTCAGTAGATTTGCTACTCATGTTTAAAGTTGGCGTCTTTTATTTATACATATTAAACCAAAGATATTTCTGAAACTGTAAGTACTCTTCTGGAATTGCTGTCAATGTTACTTTATGTAATGGGCGATATTCTCTTGGGAATTTTGGATAATGTTTTTAATTTTAGAGAACATCCAGATGTTAATTGCAGCTGTTCAGAGAGAACATGATGATGTGAATGAATGGAATTTATTTCATTGTCTGGAAACTGGATGAATGCATTGTTATTTTTCTGAGCCATTATGAAAGTGCAGCAAGCTCATACTATGTCACATTGTACATTGCCTAATATTTAGGGACCGGAAGGACTTACAAAATTCAGATGCATCATACAGGTTTATTTCACCACTTAGCATAAAATATGATATTTTTCTTTCTGTACAGACCTCATATTCATAAAGCAGAAGTAATAAACACTACTGCTATGATTATTTGCTAGAACTATTTCTATTAATGGCACAAGCAAAATACTTACACTAGTTTGCTGACCAGTGGGTAAAGTCAGAATTGATCGGAAAATATAAACATGGTATAGTAGAATGGTTTGATTCAGTAGCAGTCTATCGCTGCAAAAGGTCATATTTAAATGGAAAACATAAAAAAAATGTTGAAATTCATTTCATGAAATAAAATGGTAATCAATACTTTTGCTGCTTCAAAAAATTATTTTTTTTAAACAAATAATGTCAAGTGTAATATTTATGTGTCAAACGGATACATAAAGAAGGGAAGAGGGAGCAGCAGGCCGCCTGCCAGGAAGGGAACCTTGCTCAACTATCTGTCATAGTGTAATATGAGACGGATTCTAATAAACCGGGTCCTTGTACCAGCTGTATTCTCATAGTTACTGTCCACCGTCTGAGGGATATCCACAGTCTTCCTTCGCTGCTGAGCCACCTACCTTGCATCGGAAACTCCATTCATCCAAACTCCTTATCATTCCTGGGAGGATCCAACATATAAATGAGTTTACAAATATTCTATCGTCTTGACTGCACCTGCCATTACATACAAACCCATTATTAAATTAATTTAGATTCTTAATCTTAATTATACAAAAAAATTAAGTTAGCCACTACCGAAAGGTTTTTTTTTTTTTTTTTTTTGGATCCTTCTGAAGGATGCATACTATGTTTCTGTGTCAAAGGTAGGACAGCCAGTTCCTTTTCTTTGGTACTGGCAGTTTAATGTGAAATCTGAACCATGGCACATCCTGGCTTAAATCATATGATCAAAGACAACTCTGAAAAATTCCTGCTCCCAACAGGATTTTAGCCCAGGACCTTACAAGAAACTTTCAAAAGCAAGTGCCTTAAACCACGGAGCTTACCAGGATAGAATGTAAAATTTGTGATAGATTCCACAGTTACTACAAACAATTCACAGTAGTACTAAATGTACTAATATTTGTGTTATATTTATACTGCTATAATCGCAAAGAATTTCTGAATGTGATTAAGGATTCTTTTGCTTATTATCCAGTTTCATACTAAAATAAAATTTAGTGAAGTGGCACCTGCCATCTGTCCACGAACTGAGTAAATTTTACACTAAATTCTTTTGTAGTGTTCACTTTGTGAAATGTGTAATTTTTAGACCAAAATTTTTAGCATCCACAGTTGGACCAAGATGCTTGTGTCTGAAAACATTCATTGTTTTATTGCTATCACAATTTTTAACTGCTAAATGTCTCTTAACAGCGAGGTCTTTAGAGACGGGGAAGGATAGGGGGCAGGGAATGGGAAGGAATTCGGCCATGGCATTTTGAAGGAAGCATCCTGGCATTTGCCTGGAGTTATTTGGGAAACCATGGAAAACCCAAATCTGGATGCCCGGACGGGGATTCGAACCACCGTCCTCCCGAATGTATCAGTATTTGAAACTATAACAATCTCTGTGAACACAATTTTTTCTTTCTCAATTCATCTGTTGCTTTTGTATATTGTTACAATGTGAACACATTTAAATAATGTCTCTATGGTATGATCAGGAAACTGAAGAAACAAAGCTAATTAAAAGCAGGTGTAAATTAGCTAAATTAATGCACAATGTGAAATGTTAACAACAGTATTAACAAAATGCACAAAACAAATTCGAAATTATTATCACAAAAAAAGTTTGATCTGATGAATTTTTATAAAAATAAACTTGTACTATCACAAACATTGAATAGTAACAACAAAAATGGTCCTAGATGAATATCAAACTTGTAACCCTTAGTACAGGAATGACATGCCTTAATGTAAATATCCACTATGAGAGGAAAACTTCAATTTTTCAAAAATGGTCTAATCAATGAAAAGCAGCTGGTTAAAAATACTGGCATGAAGTAGTTATTGTTCACCACAAGAATAAACATGCTCGTTGTACATGGTAAGAATGTACAAAGTGAATAATAACTATGAATTACCTGTAACATTAATTAGATTTAGCTTTTACATTTTGCGAGATCACATATTTTAAATTACATGCCAAGGAACTTATCACAGTGAAAATAATTACTGCTCTGTAAAAGAGAAATAATTTTTTTTTTTATGATACCAGGCACACTAGGAGTCAACACTTGAATACAAAACATTATATTACCATAGATTAATGTGAAAATCATGATTTAGCACTAGTGAAGTAGAGTCATGTCCATATACATTAGGCAATCTCTTCTCCAAATTTCCTTGTTGTTTCTTCATGACAATATTTACCACAGTGTATAAAATGTCAATTTAATTCACTTCCAAAGAAACTCATAGTTTACTAACAACTTTAGATTTTTCTTTGCCTACTTTTTCTTAAAGTATGCAGAAGAAACAACTCATGAATATTTAAGAAACATCGTCAATAATAAAGCTAGCATAAGATGAGTTAGATAACTTTCATGGGAATGAAAAGGACTTTGTAGAAAGGTTAATGGATCTGTAGAAAGAAGCTGCTATCTTGGAACAAAAAACTTGATAATGCTACTCAAAAAGGTAGTCAAGAAGGTATCCTAATCAGCGAAGGAAAGGGCAAAGAAGAAGGTAGACAAGAAGGCTGGGAAGGGGGCAGAAAACAAGCGAAAATAGCTGTGGCCAAAAACCTACTTAATGCTCAGACAACTTGTCTTCCTAAAGCTATTGACTATTAAACGGAGAAGCCTAATGCTCTGGTGATTTTGGCAGCTGATCATCTACTATTGGATCATTTAAATAAGTTTCAGGTTTATTGTCTGTTTTTACTGGCAACTGACACACTCACCTACCAATAATAGCAAGGAAAACAGCGGCAAATATAGAATTAATAGGTGCTTTAACCAACTGCTCCTATAAAGATTGTTTTGGTCTGCGTAGTTACTCTGCTTCTTAAATTTCACGTTTCAAATCTACAAAAGGAATTACTTTGGTTGCTTGTACTACTACTTCTACATTCTCACTATTTTTCAAGTGACAAAGATATTCTCTAGCTGCCATTCTCACTTCTTTTTTTTTTTTATCTTGGAATTTTTTGCTACTCAAATTGAAATCGGCATTAATAAGTAAAGGTACACTACCTTCTACATTAATTTTAGTTCCAAAGTCATATAACTGAATTCTAGATAATTCTTGACCATTAATCTTCATAACACCAAGCTCCTCATATTGCTCTACTATAAGTTGATGGTCTGATTTAATTTCTTTTGCCAGAACTTGTTTACCTTCATCAGACAGTAAGTTGTTAGCTATATCAACATCAAAGCGTTTAACCAGAAAGCCTTTTTCTTCTACTTTGTAATCAGCAAAATCTACAGCTTTTTCTACAACTTCCATAAGCTAACCAACACTTTTTAATCCAGAAATAAATGCCACATTACTGTCAAAGTAGGCATAATTATCACGTATTCCATAAGTAACAACATGATTACTTTTTACTACATGAATAGCAAAATTATCTTTAATTCCAAGTATACAGTTTGATAAACCATTGAGCATTCTGTAGCATCTAGTACGAGTTAGGTTTAAAGGCAAACTACTCATAGATGAGTCTAGCTGTCGTTCAAGACCATCAAGTAATTTACTAAATGCATAAACTTCTCTTTCCTCCCCTTCAGATATTTGTTTACTCTGCACTATACGCTCATAAACCTAAGATGAAGTTTCTACATTACTTAAAAATATGATTTTTTATTCTGTAAGGGGGATAAACCAACAAAGAAAAGCTCCTTCAAATGAAGGTAAATAAAGAACTTGTATCTCTTTAATAGAAACATTTGGAAAATGATACAAATTCTGATAAACTCAAAACTACGTCTCATCTCTTTTCGTCAGAAATACTGAACCTATTTATGTGTTTTCCTTTGAACTTTTCTTGGATTTACTTTCCTGTTTTAAACCATCAATTTCTTTATACTTTCTCTTATTAGGTTGGAATTACTTTGTCGTGTTCCATTTTGTTTCTGTTTTATTTTTATTACTTCTATTATGTTGTTGACACTTATATCTGCCTTTTCCCCTAGTTTATCTGTAGATCTTCTTAGCTTACTTTCACCTAATGAACTAGTTGGTTTCCCATTTTCAAGATGTTTTTGTTTTCCTAATGATTGGGCATTACTGCCTAAATTCATATACACTTCATTATATAAAGACACAGGAGTACCATAGATATCTTCACCTTCTTCTGTTCCACCAATATCCTGTTGTTGAAGTGATAGATCATCTAAGAGAGCATAAGAAGCTTTTCTAACTTTTTTATATAATACATAAATATTTTATCCTGATTATTTTTGATAAGGTTTTTTAAATAATTTGTTTTGTTTCCTGCTTTATCAAAGCAAAGATCATGCAGTGCTTCAAAGGTAGGAGAAATATTCAGTCCTACCCTATCTAATATCATAGATAAGATTTTCGGTGTGAAGAATTTTTTCTCAGCTAAGAAGTGATTTAAATAATTTCCATTATTAAAACAAGATTTATGAAAATCTCTTAAAATAGAAGCAGCATTATTCCCTGCCATGTTTAATATTCTGGATAAATCACTTGATCTAAACCCTGCACTATAAAAATCACACAATAGCTGTGTTATGTTTCCTGTCCAATCAAAACAAACATCATGGAAATCTTTTAAAGCAGAACAAATATTAGCTCTTGCTCCATGTAGTATTCTAGACAAATTACTAAGAGTAAAATCTTCTTTCAAGAAATGATGTAAATACTTTTTTGCTTCTTCTGTAGTACAAAATCATAAAAATGTTCTAGATTATTTGCTGCTCCACTCAATATACTGCACAGATCACTCAAACTAAAACCTGTACAATAGAAACCATCTAAAAGTTTTGTTTTTTTCCCTTTTCTCATCAAAACAAATGCTATGAAATTTCTTTAATATAGAAGCAGCACGGACTCCTGATCCACATAATGCAGAGGATAAGTCACTTGGGCTAAGGCCCACATTATAGAAATCATCTAGAACTTCTGTTCTTTTTCCTTCATCACTAAAACAAACGTTATGTAATTTTCAAAGGCATCTTTAGCTTTAGTTCCTGATCCACTTAAAATACCTGATAAATTATGCATCTTAAAACTTTCCCTATCTTTTTTCTCAATAAAATGTTTTAAGTGTGGTTTCTTATTTTCTTGTTCATCAAAAAAAGTATTATAAAGTTCTCTAAAGGCTTTTGCAGCATTAGCTCCTGCTCGATGTAAGATACTGGATATACTAACCAGATCTATCCCTTCTTTTTCCAAAATTTTTAAATACCGTGTTTTATTTCCCTGCTCATTAAACCAGAGATAATATAAATCTTTAAAAGCTTTTGCAGCATTAGCTCCTGCTCCACTTAAGATACTAGACATATTAGCTAGGTTTATTTTATTTTTTTCTAGTGTTCTTAAATATTGAGTTTTATTTCCTTTCCCACTAAACCATAGACTATATAAATCTTTAAAAGCCTTTGTAGCACTAGTTCCTGCTCTGTTTAGAATATCGGATATGTTAGATAGATCTACTTTTTCTTTTTTCAGAACTTTTAAGTATTGTGTTTTATTTCCTTGCTCATCAAACCATAGATAATATAAATCTTTAAAAGCTTTTGCAGTATTAGATCCCACTCCACCTAAAATACTAGACACATTAGAAAGGTTTATTTCTTCTTTTTCTATGGTTTTTTAAATATTGAGTTTTATTTCCTTGCTGCATCAAACCACAGATCATATAAGTCTTTAAAAGCTTTCGCAGCATTAGATCCTGCTCCACCTAAAATACTGGACACATTAGATAGACTTATTTCTTCTTTTCGTAGGGTTTTTAAATATTGAGTTTTGTTCCTTCTGCATCAAACCACAGATCATATAAGTCTTTAAAAGCTTTTGCAGCATTAGATCCTGCTCTACTTAAAATACTAGACACATTAGATAAGTTTATTTCTTCTTTTTCTAGGGTTTTTAAATATAGAGTTTTATTTCCTTCTGCATCAAACCACAGATCATACAAGTCTTTAAAAGCTTTTGCAGCATCAGCTCCTACTTCACGCAAATATTAGACATATTAGATAGCTTTATTTCTTCTTTTTCTAGGGTTTTTAAATACAGAGTTTTATTTCCTGCTGCATCAAACCACAGATCATATAACTTTTTAAAAGCTTTAGGTGCATTAGATCCTGCTCTACTTAGAATACTAGACATATTAGAGAGATTTATTTCTTCCTTTTCCAGAGTTTTTAAATATTGGGTTTTCTTTCCTTCTGCATCAAACCATAGATCATACAAGTCTTTAAAAGAGCTTATAACATTAGCCCCTGCTCTACTTAGAATACTAGACATATTAGATAGACTTATTTCTTCTTTTTTAGAGTTTTTAAATACTGGGTTTTATTTCCTTGTTCATCAAACCACAGATCATATAAGTCTTTAAAAGCTCTTGCAACATTAGATCCTGCTCCATTCAAAATATTAGATATATTACATAGATTTATTTCTTCTTTTTCCAGAGTTTTTAAATATTGGGTTTTATTTCCTTGCTCATCAAACCATAGATCATACAAGTTTTTAAAAGCTTTTACAGCATTGGCTCCTACTCTACTTAAAATACTGGATATATTAGATAGATTCATTCCTTCCTTTTCTAGAGTTTTTAAATAGTGGGTTTTATTGCCTTGCTTATCAAACCAAAGATTGTATGAGCTTTCAAAAGCCTTTGCAGCACTAGATCCTGCACCATTCAAAATGCTAGATATGTTAGCTAGGTTTATTCCTTCTTGCTCTAGAGTTTTTAAATATGGGGGTTTTATTTCCTTCTGCATCAAACCACAGATCATACAAGTCTTTAAAGGCCTTCGTAGCACTAGCCCCTGCTTTATTCAAAATGCTAGACATATTAGATAGATTTATTCCTTCTTTTTCTAGAGTTTTTAAATACCGAGTTTTATTTTCTTCTGAATCAAACCACAGATTATATAAGTCTCTAAAGGCTTCTGCAGCATTGGCTCTTGCTCCACTTAAAATACTGGTCATATTTGATAAATTTATTCCTTCCTTTTCTAGAGTTTTTAAGTATTTAGTTTTATTTCCTTCTGCATCAAACCACAGATTATATAAATCTCTAAAGGCTTCTGCAGCATTGGCTCTTGCTCCACTTAAAATACTGGACATATTAGATAGATTCATTCCTTCCTTTTCTAGAGTTTTTAAATAATGAGTTTTATTGCCTTGTTTATCAAACCATAGATTATATAATTCTTCAAATGCTTTTGTAGCATCAGCTCCTGATCCACTTAAAATGCTGGACATACTGGATAGGTTTATTCCTTTTCTTTTCATGATTTCAAGATATTCTTTTCCTTCCCCTTCAATTAAAAAATCTAAGAACTGATTAAATCTTGGTGTCCCTTCTTTACCAGCAATACTTTTGGCAAATCTAATCTCTTCTTTAAGGTTGCATACATCCACATACGGCCTCTTCAATACTATGTCATCTTTGTCTGTAACAGAACGTCCAAGTTTTCTAGACCTTACACCAATTTCATGACTCTCCTTACCTGAACTACCTGACTGACCACTTTGTTTATATGGGAAATTTCCAGTATCTTGTAATGATGTAAAAATATAAGACTGAGAAATGTTGTTTGAACCTATCGCATTACGTAAGCTTCTTTCTAGAAACTTTTATACTTCTTTTTATATTTTTTTCAATGTTACTAAGAAGTGGCACAAAGTGGTTTCTATAATTCACTATGTAAACAACATCATTACCTTCACCCACCTCACCTGTAGTAATGTATAATTTATCTTCAACTATACCCTCATCTCTCAACTCTATAATTTTGATTTTAACTCCATACTTTTCACATATAATTTTTCCTTCAATTTCAGGTCTGCCCTGTATAGTGGGCTCATTTTCTTCAGCAGTTCTTTTGATACTTTCTAAATACTTATAAAAAGTCTTTTCCTCATCTAAAACACCATTTCTCCTTTCATCCTTCTTAATATTGCAAGGAACAAGAAAAGCAATATTCTCCTGTGGAACAAAATAGCCCCCTTCATTTGCATCTTTTATAATTTTATCCTTATATTTGCTAGCAGAATTCGCACAATCTTCTCTCAACGATTTTACATTAAAATTTTTACTACTTACAATCAAATTTTTATTTTTTAATTCATTTAGTCCTAGGGCAACTGAATCAAAAAAACTATCTCCAGCACCTATAGCTGCTCCGATCTTAAAGCCTCTAGGTAAGTGTTTCCTTAAATTCCCTACAAGTCCTTCAAATTTTTCTTTTTCCTTCTCATCTATTGCCTCTTTTAACTGTTTAAAAATGGAGATAGGATCTCTAGTTAACAGAACACTGTTAGTATCTAAATACTTTAAGGAACTTGGTGGTTTATATTCTGGAGAATGTCTGTATTGTAACTGCATGGCTCCAAGTTGCTTTTGTATATCTGGGTTGCTGTGATCAGGACTAGCCAACTTCAGTGCAGCTATATCTTGTGGTGATGATGCTTCCTGGAAAACAAATATATTGAAACAATTAAGAGCAAAACTTGGAATGGTTCAAAGGGTTCTACCTGCCAACTGAAGGACATTGGTGACTTTTTACTAAGAAATCAATAATTTCTTTTGGGGCTACACAAACAATTAGTACAATTAATTTTTATTTTCAGTTTACTTATTTGAAGACAAGTTTCACACTATGTGATCAGTGTAATCATTACCACTATTGTGTTAAAATGATAATAACTGAACATAAGTAACATATGTGTATTCTAATGTTTATTATTATTATCTGCAATTGGACCCTGTCAGATCACGCAAAGCCTTAACGATTCAGTTTTATAAGTTTCCATACAGCTCTCATTTATTCTCTGTGGATTCTCTTCCTTTCTTCAGCCCACTTTGTCCCTGGTCTCTTAATGACTTCATTCTCTGGCAGTACTCCCAATTTGTTACTTTTTTGTCTGTACGTTTGTCTGTCTATGATTTCTGATGAGTTTATCTGGGCTTTTTCCATGTATTTTTTGATTTGCTGGATCCAGGGCATAATTTTTAGCTGTTCTATGTATGTCACAATTTTATGAATGAGTCTTGTTGCTGGGAGTCTGTGGACATGTTCATAAAATCTTAATCTTAGTTTCCTGATGTCTTCCATGAGGTTTGAAAGGTTTCTGTTGCTTTTCGATATTTAAGTCTATATCTGTCATCTGTTTTCTCTGAGCCAAGGATCTTTCTTATAATTTTGCATTATACTTTCAAAATGCTTTCTAGATCACCTTTCTTGTGTAGTGTTAAGGCTTCAGGTTTCTAAAAGTGTTGTAATGTCTGACTTTTGTATATATGGACAAACATTTTTTTCATATATGTTGTAGGTTCTACCATAGGCTCTCCTAAGTTTTTGTTTGTGAACTTTCTGTGCTATTTTCTCTCCTCCTGTGGCTTCATGATTTCTCCCAGATACTTGAAGTACAGGAAACTCTGAATTTCTCTATATTTTGTGACAAGATTTTGACTATGGAGTTTTGAGCTGTTGGAGGGATGGAGGGTTTGGGATGACTTTGCTGGATCCTAAAAGTTTAATTGCTAGAATGAGCTTTAATCTTTTCTTGGTCTGCATTTCTTGGGTTTTGTCTCCTCTTTCTGATATTAATGGGAGTGGTGGAATTGGGAATTTATGGAAGAAAGCTATTGATTTTCTTTTTAGCTGTTCACTCAGTGGTGGCCAACTATGTGTGACATGCAGTTCCTTGTTGGGAAGGTAATGTGGCATATCCAGCATAACATGAAGTGCCCTATTTTCATATGCCTGAAGTTTTTTAATATGATGATTGGATGGCATGCTGCATATTTCTGAAACCTTATAGGACTATTGATTGAATTATTGCATGGCACAGGAGCATTTTCATATCCATGTGTAGTCCGTCACCTCTTAGAATTGGGTACAGGGCATAACTTTTACCTTTTACTTCATCTACATGTATTTTCCACATCAGTCACTTATATAGTTGCAGTTCAAGATATTTCACATAGTCCAGCCATTCAGGATCTACTTAATTGATTATGAGCAATACATCCGGATTTTTTAATTATTGGAAAATATTAGGGTCTGACATTTGGTGCTGTTTATTTTGGTATGCCAGAGTTTCCAAGGCACCTGACTTGCCTGATCTGTTGTCTGACTTTTATTGTAGTTTCTTGACCCCCTTTGAATTGTTAGAAAGCTATTGTTTTTGGTTGTCTGGATGCAGGGTCTTCTTTAGTGACCGTCTTTGGCAGTGGATCTCGTATGTGCCTACAACTGACCGTCTCTACATATAGAAGTGAGCATCCCGAAGCAGCTGTATATTTGCAACCCAGCAGCTGAGGTGAGATGAATACTCCAGTGCACCCACATGGGAAATGGTGTGGCAAGAAGTTTGCCAGTGCCTAGGAGAGGCAGTTGACTATCATGAAAAGCAAATGTCATTAACAGTTCCCACTTATGCTCCCAGCCTAGACAATTTTACGCCACCAGCTATGTGGATGAAAGTAAGTGCCATATTTGAAGAGGAGGAGCAGTACTGTTTATAATGGTTTCCACTGTTAAAAAATGCTCTTCTCTTGGCTGAATAGCTACAGGATATTGCTAAACAGCCAGTTGTCTGCAATCAGGACTCCAAGGCGTGCTTGTGCTGCCATGGTCCATCCAAGCTTATACTGCGATGGTAGTACAATTGCTCTGACTATATTGAGTCTACATGAGCCAGGGTTTATTCTTTATGAAAATACGAGACAGCAGAGCTTCTCCAACAATGCCACACTAGAGCCAAGGCACCAGACCTGCCACAACTGTGGCGGTGGAGTCCAGAGTGTATACCAAAGCTTTTCTGCAGCTGTAACAACTCTGCCATATCAGGAAGAAAAGAAGAAGAGTACCAAGAAGAGCATCATCCGCTCAGTGCTATTGATGCTAGTCCGATAGTCTCTCTTTCCAGTACTGCAGCAGTACTGAACACTGCATTGGTGCACATCGTGTGTCTCCTGTGACATGGAGCTATCATATGTGCAGCAACTGTGGCAGGGACCATGATTCATGCTAAGGAAGCTGTCATGTCGCCTGCAGTCACTTCAAAAACTGAAAGTAGGCACATCTAAGAAGACGGAAACTCATATCACAAGATGCTCATTCAGAACCAGTTCCAACTTTTACCATGAGGCAGCCAACAGGCAAGTACAAGAAGGCAAACCTCACATATCGTGAAATGGGACTTGTACATAACTTCCGTCATAGGCAAAGCTATTCTAAAATACGATTCATAGGTCATATTTTGAGAAGTTATAATGCTCATGCAAAGGAAATAGCATAAAAAAACATTAGTGCATCGCATTTGGATTACTGTTGTGGAATTGGGATCCAAATCGTAAGCTATTGATCGACATATTAGAGAAAGTACAGAAGAGAGCCGCTCGATTCGTAACTGCTAGTTACAGTCCTTACGTAAGTGTCACAGAGCTGATACGTGGGTTGGGCTGGGATTGTTTGGCAGGAAGACGATGTCGTTTTCGTTTGAATTTGTTGGATAATATGCAAAAATCTTTCATTTACAAATGCAATGAAATACTTCTTTCACCAACCTATTTAGGCAATGAAGGAGGGATAAGATTCAAGAAAATAACATGCCATACTAATACTTTTATGTATTCTTTCTTTCCTCGTTCTGTTCAGGATGGGAATGCACAGAATTAGGATTGTGCTTAGCATCCTCTGCCACCCATAGTATTTGTGAATTGCAGAGTATAGATGTAGATGAAATGGGTGGAAGGGATGTTTTTTTTGGAAATTTTGTTTGTCTAGAAACTTCTCCAATGACTTTACAACTCCCCAAAGTTTCACCATAATCAGATGAACAATTAGGAGCGCGTAGAGGACAAACAGACAAACATTCATTTTTATATCTGCGAAGATTTCGCATTGTGAATCTATCCATCTAATCATCAAATTATTAAAAATTGTTTCAATTATTCCAGTATCGGCATGCACTGCAGAACTGTCAATTTTAGCATTACGGATAACCAAAAATTATTTATACTATGACTTTGTCGCATATAAATAATGATGACGGCGACGATCTTCGTAATTAAATAAATAATTTCTTGTGGACTGTAGTTTTTTTTGTTATTTACTTTTACAGTTTATTGATCTCATTTCTTTGTTTATCAATTCTCTGAACACCAATAACGATCACGCCTGTCCATATATTCCGAAGATTGTCAGGTTCGCCTTTCTACTCAAGATCTCTCTCAAATCAAATACAAGCTGCTACCAAATCCATCTTTTTCTTCGTTGTCTTCTTTACTCAACAATTCTCACCTCGCTTCTTTTTTTTCTCAGAGAGCATATCCTTTAAAAGCCTCTCTGGGCAAACAATATTTATCTTTGTATTCTTTTCTTTTATAAATGTATCATTTTTACTTTTAATTTACTA